>JAQQAC010026072.1:70882536-70955756 GCA_029783875.1 Phataginus tricuspis
TATTAGTTCTAGTAGTTTTGGAGTGGAGTCTTTAGGGTTTTTTATGTACAGTATCATATCATCTGCAAATAGTGACAATTTGACTTCTTCTTTACCAATCTGGATGCCTTGTATGTCTTTGTTTTGTCTGATTGCCGTCGCTAGGACCTCCAGTACTATGTTGAATAACAGTGAAGAGAGTGGGCACCCCTGTCTTGTTCCATTATTACTCTTTATTTATAAGTCAAGATGAATACTGTAACCTTTAGAATAACCATTAAAAGAGTAGTAAAAAATGAATATAAGTAATAGGATGGAAGAAATTGAATAACTAAAAGTACTCAAATTACTGAAAAGAAAGTGAGAAAGAAAAGAGAAGGAATTCAGAACAGTTGGAACAAGTAGAAAACAAATAGTCAGATAGAGGATTAAACCCAAATATGTCAGTAGTTTATCAAATTTAAAGTCTGACTGCCAATTATTTATATCTAAGAATAGGATTTCTTGTCCATAGGGAAAATTCTTTTCATTCTTTTTTGAAGTATAGTTGACATACAATATTGTATTAGTTTTGGGTGTATAGTATAGTGATTAGACATTCATATGCATTATGAAATACCATGATAAGTATAGTCACCAAAAAAAGTTATTACAATGTTATTAACTATATTCCCTATGCTCTACATTTCAACCCCATGACTTAGACTAATTTTTGCCTTTAACAGATATCCAATACAGTAATTATTGTTAATTTTCATATATATGTTGTCTGCGTTCACTAAAGAAATTCCGATCAATCCTCAACCAGAATTTTAATAACATCATTTTTACAGCTCTTCTACATCTTTTGTATCCCCAATGTCTCTCTGAAAAGGCCTCTTCTTAATATATAAACTCACAAAAGTCTTACCCCCATAATAAAAACAAATAAAAACAAATAAAGAGACAACAGCAATAAAACTTTAATTTTCAACCCAATATTCTCCTAAGGAATATTTCTTCTACTCTGAAAAAAAAATTATCTGTATTTATTATCATTTTTTTCCTTCTTGAAACTGCCAACCAGATCTGTTTCCAACAATGTTAATGTCCAACCCCCTAAACTCATTATATCTTTTTAGCCTTTTTCCTATCCCCTAGTAACCAAGCTGTCCTTTGAAACTCTCCCTCACATTAATTCCCATTGTCCTAATTTTTCCTTATACACCTATTTTATGCTATCCACTTTTCAGTTTACTAAGAAAACTCTTTTTCCTTTGGTCCTTCCAAGTAGGCCATCTTCCCAAGCTGAAGATAGGATTTCTCTCTTCACCCTACACAGACTTTTTGCAACCTCATCAACCCTGGCAACATCACATATTTATTTCTATGTGCATGATTCCCAAGTTTTACTGAGCTTTGTACGTCTCCCTGCCTGCTAAACATTGCCCTATGAATGTCTTACTAATTAATACAAAAATCTACTTGTTTTACTCCTTGCTATACTTCTAGAATATTTGTTTATTTTTTCTCCCAACATCCCTACTCTAGCTCAGATCTCAAATATCTCTCTTGTAATCTAATGTAAAAGTTATTTATTTTTCTGGCCTTCAGCCTTGCATCTCCTAACTAAGGCCAGTAGAACTTCCCAAGGTGAATTTTTTTAATAGAAGAGACATGTTAAGAGATAATCTCTGAAGAAAAATCAAGGGTCAAAGATACTTGAGTAATGCTACATCTTACAGCCTGTTTGTGAAGAATCATAATTAATATTAGTACATGAAAGGCTCTAGGAATGTAGTATTTAGTCATGTATTCTGTAGAATACACTTTCACAAAAGCTGTGCTGGAGTTGCTAAAGTTGCTCCTCTGTGCTCCTGGTCAATAGGACCAACTGTCCTGCCTCTGCCTTCTAATGTTCTCCCTCTGACGTGCATCACAGTCCATTTAATATAATACTGTTTTCTAAGAGAAAAGTCTGCCTCATTCGTCTTTAATTTTTTCCATGGTGCCTATCATGATCCACTCTACCCATACATATTCAATGAATGCTTCGCAATTTTGTACTTAATTTTCTTCATAGATTGACTAGAAGAGTAAATGCCTTACTACTTCTGAAATTCAGGATTTTTTTCATTAATATTTAATGATCTAGATATCATTCCTGACTTTGTCCTTGTAAGTGTCAGACATTTTGAAAAAGTACTTAATCCAGGCCACCAAAGAAAACATAGTATATATTTCAGGCTACCAAATAGTTCTGCACTGAAATGAATGTGTTAAACCTACTCCCAAAGCACCTAAAACCTGGAAGGAAGTGATTTACTTACTTTCATGAACTCATTAATCAAGTGTTCATGATACTCTAAGTTTTTACCAAAAATAGAGACAATTCAATCTCTTTCCAAAGAGCCCATCTTCAGTTTCTATCTAACTGTTATTATTAGACTACAAATGTAGCTTATTGGTATCTGCCACCCCTGGGGGACAGTGAATCCTATCACAAAGAAAATATTGGCTCCGTGGTTGTCTCCAGCTACAACTGCCTAAGCAACAGATGTTGATGTTGAATAGGTTCATGTGTGCGGGCAGGTTCCGTGAGAACTCTGAGTTGCCTCTTCCTGCATTATGTCTAGTATGTCAGGCACTCAGTTTCATCGGGGGAGATCTGGTGTTCCATTGTGCCTTTCAGAATTGACTCAAGGTGGTCCAGATCAACAAGTGCCCTAATAGTAATGCCATGAATACGTAGGCAAATGTGGTAATATGGTAACTTTCCTACGTTAGTTAGGACACTAGAGATGCTTCTGATTCTTCCTGAGCTGCGACATGACATTTCCCTTCTAACTCTTTATCTGTGATGACACCATTTATATATTCTGTATCCAAAATGCCTATTCTTTTAAAAGACTAAGTCTTTTCTTAGATGAGCATCTTTAGCTATTCAATGGAAATCAAATCAGTTGGGAAAATGAGGTTAATTTCTCCATCTTGAACATGAGAGATTAGATACTCAATCTCGCTGAATTCCTAATGGAATCTGTGAGTCTAAATCTTTTTATGCCATTACCTATTTACTGCAAAGCTGTGGGGAATAGAGAAGTTTAAATGCTTCAGTCATTTATTTTGAAAAACTTTCTTGTGCATTTTAACTCCATGGAATTGCAGGGGAAGGGAAAATAGTCCTCCTGTAAATTGTCATGATGGTCTTGATGATTGGGTCAGACCAGCTGATAAGCACTTCGTAGGAATGCAGCACAGCAATCGGCTGTCATAAAGATGAACATCCATTTGCTCAGCTAATGAGTGCCACATGCACAGCATATCCAAAACTCATGCTTTAGAAGGTTGTATCCATTTTTATCATCACATCTGGAAGCGTATACAGCTGCATGACTGATTTTTATGTTTGTGGTTTGTAATCAGTCTCGTTAATTTTTAGTCATATTCCATATATATTGGCATACTTGGAAATATATATTATTGGACATCTGGAAAAGTTTCACTTTTCAGGTGTTTATAAATGCAGTTCAGCACTATTTTTCTTTCTTTTTGGCCATGGATGGTTCTCTCTTGTTAATTTTGACATGCATAATATCTTACGAAAGCTAGTCCTTCATAGGTGATATTGCAATGAAGGTTTGCCAGGGATTGCTTTAAATAGACATTTGCAATTACAGAAGAGTCACATGACCCCATTTAGTCTTACTCTGTGCTATTAAAGTAAGAGGGGAAAAATGCATTCACAAAATGTTAAATTAAATGTTTAAAATTAGCCTTTGCCATATTTTGCTTTGAAATACCTGCATGTGTACTTTTAAAGATGTCTAAATGATGTGTCATGTTATGTTGAGTATCTTCTTTCAAAATAAATCCTGCCCCTCAAGGATATCTATATCCAAAGTAGCTATGCTGTAATGTAGACTATAATAGCCCCTCTGTGCTAAGAAGAACAGGGATAGAAATAGATACTGTATGACTAAATGCTGATTGACAGCTCCGTCACAAGCATGGTACTTCTTTAGCTAAACTGCAATAAAGAGACTTCCTATCGCACCATTCAACAGATAATAAAATAGCGTAAACAGATGTTACCTTATGGAAAAAAATTGTCTACTCAACTATAATGATAACAAATTGAGCATCTACTTTTTAGAATTCTTGTCATCAAAAGTTTTATAAGAAATTAAGCAGGAGGCTTTCAAAAGCAAAGACCTTTTCTGCTCACAGAATCACCCATGACAGTATGTGGCATCATAATACAGATTCATCTAAATGTACCCTTGGAATCATGGAACACTCAAAAACTCATTAACAGTTGTAAGACCTTGTGTAAAAATTCATAAAACACAAAATAACAAGCCCCTTCTGGGTCGGTTATGAACCACATCATCTGTATAAACCATCTTACATCCTTGATGAGAAATTTGATGTGAAACACTTGTGATTATGTCCATTTCTTATTTCATTTCACTGATGGCAATACTCTTCCATGATCTTTGTTAATGCTAAATATTTTTAAAACAGAAGTTAACAAATTCTAAGATTAAAACTCGTATCTGTTTTGATCCACGTAAAGGAATTGGACTGAGATACTCTTAGTGACAGAGCAGAAGAGAGTGTAATTAATGGCATCCACACAGACTCCTTGGGCCATATAGAGTTTCTGAATCTCTGAATTCAGCAATGCTGTCAGTGTTTTGGCTAGCAGCCTATAACCCCCTTTAACCTGAGCCCAGCTTACTCAGCAAGCTATGGCAAGTGACTGCTGAGCTGTTACTTTTTTATTTCAAAATATACCTCCGGTTGAGAGAGGGACATGCTCTTTTACATATTGTCTGGGATTTTGTTTGGGGACTCAATTTTCTGTTACAAGTTTTTTAAAGAAGTGTGCAACAGTGACAGTGGCAAAAAAAAAAAAACCAGAAACTTTGGAAAGGAAGGATGGAAGGTGAATTCCCAGAAACTGAGATGCAGCACTTGTTTTAGCCAGGCACAGAGAAGTTGAGAAGCACTCTGTAGGGAGGCCAACATGATCTGTCATGTAGGACAGGAACTACAGAGTTCGGAGCTAACATCCTTCCATCCAGCCTGAAATGCCACCACCACTCACAGCCAAACAAGAACAGCTTTGTTTTACCCTCCCACATTTAGTTTACATACCTAAAGAAGTATTAGACGGTTGGTGAAAAGAGGCAGGCATTACACTGACCATTATCTTGAGAGGGCACGTAAGAAAGGGGAGGAGACAACACGTGGTGAGCCGCCCTCCTAAAATGATCACAAGCGCAATGTCTTCCTCAGACTGGGAAACCTATATTTCTAAAGCTAACTGCTGAACTGAATCAAGCGGAACATTCAAGCAGGATACTCCATTCCTCCATCCATTCTCATATTTTTATCATTCTACAAATGTTTGTTGAGAATGACCTGTGTTCAAGGTGCTGTTGTAATGTAGCGAATATAGCGCTGAACAAAATGAAGATCTCGCCCTCATGAAGGTTACATTCTAGTCGGGAGACATACAGTGAGCAAGTAAATGCACGATCTAGTTCAAGTAGGGACAAACACTATTAAGAGATATAAGGGAGGATAAGCAAGGGGATAAATATTGATGAATGTGGTGGACGAGATGGACCCTACTTCCTACAGGGCGGTCAGTGGAGGCTGAATCAGGAAGGTGGAATGCGAACAGAAATGTTAAGGAAGTTAGGCAGTGAACCATGTAAAAGATCTTATGAAGAATTTTCAGGAAGGAGAGACTAGCATATACAAAGGACTTGAAGTTGAAATATATCTGGTTTCTAGCACTATAGCAGGATGGTCACTGTTGCTAGAGTGAGAACTAGGCAGACAGTGGATGAAAGTCATAATAGGAAATTCGGCAAAGGCCAGTCATACAGGGTTTCACAAGCCAGGGCAATGGATTTGACTTTTACCCTGAATATGTTAAAAACTGTTAGAGATTTCTCTATAGAGGAAAGATACAAAGCTGCATTAAATTTTTAAATAACTTCAAGGATTCTGGTCTGAGCAAATGGATGAATAGAGCCCCATTTCATGCTGAGGTGAGGAAAGTTATGGAAAGAGGTGGGGGAAGGTGAGAAAAAAGTTGTAATTTGGATGTAATTTGTGACGTATATTAGACAACAGAAAAGTAAAGTTGAATAGGTAATGGAGCGTAAAAATCTAGAGTCCAAGAAAGAAGTCTGTCCTGCTGGAAAAGGTTTAGACATCATCAGCTTTTAGGCATATTTAAAGTGGTGGGACTAAAAGAAATTGTTCGGCAGTGACTGTAGATAGAAAAGAGAATAGAAAAGAGAACTGAGTCACGTCTCTCCAAAACGCAGAAGAGGTGCGTACAAAGGAAATGGAGAACAGTCAGCGAGGAGGGAAAGAACTAATGTTACATTTCATAAGCTAATAAGCAAACAGTGTGTCAATAACGAGGCAGTTGGCAACTCTGTCACATTCTGCAAAGAGATCAAGTGTGAGGACGACTGAGAAAAGATTGTTGGACTTGGCAAGTGTCAGGTGTCCATAGCGTCCTTGACAGTTTCAGTGGAAGAGTGTGGACAAAAGCCTAACGGGAGAGGTTGAGGAGAGAGCGGAAAGGGGAGAAACGATGAGAGCAAGACATTTAACTGGAGCTTCCGTTTTCTGTAAGAAAATGCAGAACTTGATCCAAATAATCTGAGATTCCTTCTATCTAAACATTTCTCGTATTTTTATCATGAGTTTGAGCTCTTTTTATGTCTGACATTTTGTTCAACCTTACATTCCTGCTTCATTTCATTCCCTTCCACGGCAATTCAAAATGAGAGATAAAAAGTATTGGACATTGGCAAATTTTCCCCAGATCTAATTTTTCAATTTCGCAGGTCAGGTATCATTGCTTATTAAACCGTTATTTTGGATTTGTTGCCATTAGCAGGAAATATCTTCATTTTCCTAATGCTCAATATTTTCTTAATAAATTGTTTTCAGAAAACTGTGCCTTAAGGTACCTCTGCAGAAAAATGTAATAACTAGCAGCATTGCAACAAACTTTAAAATATATCTAATATAGCCTAAGAAGAGGGAATAAGATGCTTTTCACTTCTGATCCAACATGGGCAATGATTTTAACAATTAGCCATTTTAAATAGAGTTTTCTAGAAGATTTCCTATCTTGGTAATATGAACATTCCAGTGAGTGAATTCTTCCCATGAAAGGACAGAATGAAACCTCCTGTTTCGGTTATCTCTTTCATATACTAAGTATCAAACACTCAACAGCTCTGGCCAAGCAATACTTAAGCTTGTATTACTACTACCACTACTGCTACTGAATAGATCCAGCTAGACTCATCTGTTGGGTATGGTCTGTCTTTCAACAGAGTGAAAAGTAAACAGTCAAACAATGCTTCAGTCAAGCATTTAGCCTTGGTGCATACGGCCCCAGGTATGTCAGCATTAAATCATTGTTTCTATAAAGCAGATTGAACTATGCTGCTGGGAGAGGGCCTGTAATATTGTGATTTCTAATAAATGGATATTTGGTCTTCATCCCATTTTCTGGCGCAGAGCAAAAACACTTGGAATTCCTAAGAGAACAATAAAAATGTCTTTTCTTATGTGAATGAGGTGACTTTTGAAAGCAGCTAAGGATGGGGGCTGGTCACAAGAAGACTAACTTTGTAATTAGAGGGTTGGAACTTTGAGTCCCACCCCTAACCTCTGGGAGGGGGAAAGGGATTAGAGATTGAGCTCAGTCTCCAATGGCCAATGATTTAGTCAATAATGCCTTTAAAATGAAGCTTCCAGAAAAAAAAAAAAGAGGGTTCAAGGGGCTGCTGGGTTGATCAACACATTGGGATGCTGGGAGAGTGGTGGATCTGAGAGGGCATGGAAGCTCTCTACCTTTCCCCATACCTTGCCCTGTGCGTCTCTTCCATCTGGCTGTTCCTGAGTTGTATCCTTTTACAATAAACTGATGTCTTAGTAAGTAACATGTTTCTCTGAGTTCTGTGAGCTGCTTTAATAAGTTAATCAAAGGAGTCATTGGAACCTAGCCTTTTGGTCAGGTCAGGTAACAGCACAGACGTGGTTGGCATCCTGAATTGGAGGGGTTCTTTAGAAACTACAATTTGCAGCTGATGGGTCAGAAGCACAGGTAACAGCCAGGGATTATGATTGGTGTCTGAAGCTGGGAAGAGAGGCGGTCCTAAGGGGAGGACTGAGCCCTCACTCTGCACAATCTAACACTATCTCCGGGCAGACAGTGTCAGAATTGAGTTGAATTCTCAATACCTACTTGTGTCTGATAATTTTTTGGTGTTGTGTGGGAAGCACTCTCCCACCTTCAACACACACACATGTTGGAATTGGGTCCAGAAACCCAGTATAGGACTTGATTGAAATTCAAGTTGTATGTTTCATGTAATGGATTATGTTGCATTTATCAGGAAGATAAACATTGAGGTGATGTTATCTTCAATAAACAAAATAGACTAATTTTCCCAAATATAATGTGGTTTATTCCTAGTTTATAAACTGTTATTTCTAAATGAATCAAGGCTTATTTTCAGGTCAGTAACAAGTAAGACATGATTCTGAGTTATATCTGTTTAATATAATAGTAAACAACATTACTCTTTTATAATATTTTGAGATATTATACCCCATTAAAAATTCTAATTGCTAATTTCTTTTGAAAATTTTCTGGAAGGATTTTTCTTTCTTAGAGTAAATGACATTTCTTGTCATTTCAAGTCATAGAAACATAGTTCATAAATAAATGTGCTACTATGGAATAATTCACAATGTGAAAAAAAAAATCAGTTGTCCATTCTGTCAGATTGTACACATTAAGGACTTTTCTCCTAGCGCTCAGGTTTAACAAAACCCATTTTCTAACTAGCCAGTAGGCTGGCAGTCACATCCCATCTGCTCCTCCCCAAATTCATAACACACTCTGTGAATCTCTCCCAGCCTGCATCAAGCTCCCACTGTTGTGCCCCACCTAGCATCAACTTCCTTTCTGCCCTGCTCCCAACCCATCCTTGTTTGGAACTGTTAGCTCTGGTTCTTCTGTGACTCATCACTGAGTTTCATACCAGAGTAAGTTGAAATCCATTTCCAAGTCATTAACTCTGTGTTTGCTCAAGCCAGGAGTCACAATCTCACCTAAACCCTCTGAATTTTCCCCTAGGTCTTGACCCCTTCTTTTGTGGGGATTGCAAGTCCTCTATCCGTCAGTTACAATAAAATCCAAATAGGAGTTAAATCTTCACCCTACTTGGATTTGAAAACTTCTCCCACTCTCAATGCACACAGAGAAAGATTTGAAGCTACAAGGACAGAATCTGATAGAGCATCTCTTTCCCTAGTCATGTGCAAGGATAGATTAAAGCTAAACATGGCTCAGATCAATCAAAAGCTCAGACTACTGAAAACCACTCTTTGACTCTGGGAAACTGATGCAGCTTGCTCTTAGGTAAAAATCTATTAACTGAGAAAGCTGACATTAAAAAAATTTTTTAATAGTACCCATCATATCTGATGTAACCATAGACAATGATAGAATATTACCATGTTCCTCCAAGTACGTTGAATGAATTCTTATTTGGCAGTGAGAATACAGAAGAAAAAAATATACTAGTCGATTTTGATAGCAAATAACATGTATGGATTTTTAATCCATTCATATCCACACATGATATGTATCATTGCATTTTTTCTTTTGCTTGCCTGTATTTTCACATTTAGTGATATTGACACCAAAACAAAGATGTGGCACATGTTTGAATGAACTATGTAACTCAGCTGCTGAAATTTTCCATCTCTTTTCCGCGATGTCTAAAAACAGGAGTCTGCCCTGCTGCTCAAAGCTCTTATACATAGTAAGATACTGCACAAGATTAAGATCTCATTATTAGAAGAAAACACTACCCTAAATTATAGGAAGCTTTATCTCCCAATCCCTTTTGATCTGACCTTTTTATAAATTTTACATATTATATCATTTCATACTTTCATGTCTAATTAAAAGTAATTATATATTATTACCAGAAAGTGTACAAAGCCTTTCCAATGTACTGTGGAACATTTTTACCCAGGGATTGTTTCTTTTTTCTTAAAACCACTTGGCTGCTCCCTTGAGGGAGTATATTTATACCGGCAGGATCTTTGCGTCGTCCTCACTTTCTGCCAGCTGTGGGGTGGCAGGCTGGGTCCAGGTTCTGACTTAAATGTCTTGGGTATGAAAACTCGGAAGGTGAATTTTCAGAGGGGTCTCCATATACTAAAAGCTGCTGCTTAATTGGCAGTAAATGTAGCAGCAAAATTAGAGCCTGTAAGAAAATGGATTTTTTTAAATATCTTGAACACGAGCATAAATCATAAACAAAGATCGAGCGCCACATGCTTTCAGACTCTGTCTTTCCAAAGAATGTGCTATGTAACTTCTGATTTACAAATAAGATATGTGTTTTATTTATCTATTTATTTATTTGTTTATTTCACTCTAGTCAAAAGATGTTCTATAGAGTTGCTGCTCCATTACTCACACAGCTCGCTCATTTTCTGAGCTGGCTAAACTTTAACCTTGCCTCAGGGCTCACTCACTGTCTTTGACCTGCTCCTTACAGAGACTGGAAATCTTGGAAGGTAAGCGCTAACTAAAACCAAGGAAATACCGTTTTAGATTTTATGCCAGTCAGGCAACAATCTGGTGGTGACTCTCCAGGCTTTGACACATAGAAACATTTAGCTGTGATTGTGAATGATGCCATGCAAGTGAGTAAGGATCATGTTGTGCTCATCAGTCTGTTTACATCAGGAGCTTATAAAGAAGAAAATCACTTCACTTTGTGAATGATGGTTCTCTCTGTTTGACCTTTTCTAGCGCCTGCAGAGAGCATATCATGCAGTGATCCCATCAAGCACATTCCTTCACACACACACACACACCACACAGTGTAAACTAATCATGCAAAGAAAAGTGCACCCAGAGGCATATAGGTAAATTATAAAGCTTTTTTGTTTGAAGTCTCAGATGTCATTGATTTAGTAGTAGTAGAATTGCTTCCTTTTCTCATTTGAACTTGACCTTCCTGGATTCATTGCCTACGAAGGCAGCAATCTAAATGATGGAAGTGATAGATGACGAATAACTGGTGACATCATTTCTTAGTCCTGGAGAAAAAGAACCTAATAAGAAAGTAAGGAGACATATTTGTACTGGTAGATTATTTTTGTAGTTATCCATCAAATAGATGGATCTTATCGAATATATCTACTAATAATTTTCTCCTTTCCTTTTATTATGTATAGAAAACCTGCACTTCATCAAATTACTTCTGCCAGTTTTCTATACATACAGTAAACGATTTCAGAAATTAACCCAGTAGAGCTCTTTGTTACAATTTGTCATTTATCTATTAAAATTATTCAGCTTTTGTCAGACAATGTACTTAGCTCTATAATAAGAGTCCCTGAAGATGTGTGTGTGATTTGTCAAAAGAGAGACAAAAAGTGTATAAAACTCTAAAATGTCAGCAATCAGGAGATTTAACAGACTTTAGTAAATTTACATAGAATGAATAGAAACCTTTGGTATTAATAAACTTAGCTCGGGGGAGTACAATAGAGGGAGCAAAGAATGATAATTTGAATATAATTTCAACATCACTTCTTCCAAAATTAAAAATTATTATGGATAAATGTATGATAGAGTTTAAGTAACATAAATGTAGCTGTTTCTCACCACCCCAGAGTTTCAGAGTGAGAATAATTTTTTCAGAAGTGAAGCAGTAAAGTATGTAAGTTTTCACTTAGTTTATTTTCTCCAACACAAGAACTAATGTTAAATGAGACATATTACATATTATAAGATTGCCTGGTGGAGAGTGTATAGTAAACAAATAGGTGGGTTGCTTTACTGAATACAAAAATATGTTGTATCAGTGTACTAGCACTGCCATAACAAAATATCATAGACCGGGTAGCTTAAACAATAGGAATTTATTTTCTTACAGTTCTGGAGGCTGTAAGTCTTAAGGCCTGATATCTTCTGAAACCTCTCTCTTTGGCTTACGGATGGCAGTCTGGTTACTGTGTCCTCACCTGGTATTTCCTCTGTGCACACACATTCCTGGTGTTCTTTGTGTGTCCAAATTTCTTCTTAAAAGGCACCAGTCAGATTGGATTAGGGCCCATACTGAATTGCCTCTTCAAAGGCACTATATCCAAATAAAGTTACATTCTAGGGCTTCAACATGTGTATTTTGGGGAGACACAATTCAGCTTATAACATATGTGTTCTGGAGTTAGGGTGCTTATGGCTTTCAGGTGACCGGTTCTTGGTGATGCCCTGCAGCAGCCAGAGGTGGGTCTCTCCTGCTTGCACCCTGGTAGGACCAAGAGAAGTCCTGTCCGTGGATACCAGTGAAAGGAAAGTTCATCTGGAAGACTCTAAACCTATAAAGGCTTTGATCACTTCCATTCCCTGCTAGAAGAGAACATTCCAAGGCATGAGGGAAGTAGCAAAAGTTTGGCTTATTCTTTTAAAGCCTGAATTTCAATCATGCATTTCCCTTTGACTACAAAGAGTCTCTGAGCATGAAATTCCCCACATCCTTTGGCTCTTCTTCCAGCCCCTTCTTTCCAAAGTGCTTTATCTTTTCTCAGCCAATCAGTGTTTTGCTGTGGGTCAGTGGGCACATTGGTGCACGTGTGGGAGTGGAGTAGTCAGGCAGAACTCAGTATGTGGAAAGAAAAAAATCTTCTTTTCCTCTTTTACTCCTTAATTACTTCCTTAAGCTGATATAACATGAGAAAATAATTTAGTTAGTAAGCAGAACATGCTAGCATATTTTCCCTTAGAACTGAATTTCTGACTGGGAAGATCATGGAACAGGAAAAGAAAAGAATGAGTAATGTTCGCAAAATTTGTTTTGTGACTTTAAATTTTATATGACACCAATATTTTATGAGTTTTATATAGGACTTTTCCATCATAAAAGCTTCTTCTCTTATATAACAAATACATTTATAAGTGGCTGAATAATAGTGATAACAAACATACAGTTTACTGTGCACCAGGCACTGTACTAAGCCCTTTAAAAATACCAACCTTTTTGTTCTTACATCAATCCTGTTGGTAGATAATAGTCCTATGTCCGTTTTGCAGATGAAGAGCTGAACCACAGAGAGCTTAATTGATTACCCGGGGACATAGTAAGTGGCAGAGCCAAGAACTGCACCCAAGCAGGACCCAGGTTTTCAGCTATTACTTTATGCATTTCTAATAAAAAGACTGACATTCCAGTGATCAGTATTCCTGATAAAAATTCTTATTTATAAAATAGGCCTGCTCTACCATTAACAGAGAAGAGAGGCAATTTTTTAAGAAAGGAGAACATTTTAACTGAAAAACTAGGACCATATGGTAAGGAAATACATGCCTTTGTACTAAAGTCTCCCCCTCTGGTGCTGTTTACTAAGGTCCTGTTTGGATATTTGCTGACAACTTTTGCATATCCTATTTGTATCTCCTTATAAAACAACCAGAACATAGAGTATTCCTGCCTAGATATTTTAACTCTAGGACTTTAGAATTGTAAGGCTGATCTCCATGATAAAATCAAAAGATTTTTTTTAATGAAATTTCTGTCTTCCCATGATTATACAACTCACCAAGACACTTAATGTGTGTCCTTAAAAATGTCAACTGTCTGCATGTTCAAGTGGTTGCTTCACTAACCAATATAGCTGATATAAAAATACATATGGCACAAAGACAGATCTTATTCTTTGCTCAGAGAAGCTATACTGATGGATAAGACTCTAGCTAATAATGAAATAAAGGATACTGACATATAAATTGAATCTTTCTTTACTGGGTTGGAGCTATGTATAAGAATATTCCAGGAGGTTCAGTAGCCAGTTTTGCCAAAGTCTATTAGAGCTCCATGCCTTCTTCTATATTTCTCAGTTTCTTCTGTGGTTAGGTTGGAACTATGTGACAAGTTTTAGGCAAAGGACTGTCAGCAGAAATGTCACTCTGGTTCTAGGTATTTAAGGACAGGTGTGTCTCCTCCCTTCTTAGCTACTTCTTCAGCAGTAAGCTTGGAGTCAGTGTGTTCCAGATGGGGCCACTACAGCACGGCAGTCTTCTGTGTATCCTTGCTAACCTATATTGAACACATAAGATTAAATGTGCTAAGCCACTGAGATTTTGGGATTGGTTAGCTACCACAACATAACTTAGCAATGTCTAATGAAAATGAAGGTTGTGCAAATGGGAAAGGTAGGGGTCAGGTGGGAACTTACTATACCCTTGTTAGGCAACTCAGTGGGCATTACGTATTTCCCACATCTAAAATTACATCCTGTAAGACCCCAAACAGTACATTTTTAACTTACTCTGAATTTCCTTTCTAGCTCCAATAGCTAACCTGGTGGGATAGATGTTATGAAAAGTATAGGCAATTACAGGTATGAACATGAAGAAAAATTAAAGGTAAAAACTACTTGGAACAAATAAAATTTAGGCAAGCCTCACCTGGCTTAAACTACCTGTGTCTAGGAAAATTACTTCTTGCCTACTTTCACATTCATTCTGTGACCACTTTTAAATGCTGAAGAGTTAGCTTTATTTTAATGACTTCTGTAACACAATATCCAGATCCCCTTTTTAGGACAAAAGTGTTCATTCCTTCAGCTTCCAGGAGTGTTCAATGCTGAGACCCTCCCCAGAAATTACAGCTGACCCAAGAGCCCAAAGCATGACCCTTCCCCAAGGTAGCCTACTGCCAAGGGTTGTGAATATAGTGGGTACAAAGGTCTTGCCTCTCCTTGGAACATCTTTGAACTGTGGTCCGATGTTAGTGGGTCCCATTGGATCTGCTGAGGCCTCTGTTATTTTGTATGTAAATTCTTCCTCTGCCCAAACCTGCTTCCCTTGCAACCTATCAGATATTATTCTTCAGATCTCTCCCCAGTAAACCTCCTGCACATCGGACTCTGACTCAGATTCTTTTTCCTGAGAAACCCAATTTATGACATATATATATATAAGACTCCAAACAGAAGTGCAACTTATAATGAAAGGGTAGTTTGTGCAAAAAAAAAGTCTGAATCTTTATTCTTTTTTCAGATGCCTAAGATAAATGGCCTTATCTGTAATTCTGAATTATCATTAATGACTATTTTAATTATAATTTCTAATTATATATATGAAAATTATATAAAATAATTCTTGGGATAATTTTAGTTTTCCAGAGAAGTTGCAAAAATAGTTCCTGTATACCCTTCTCTCAGTTTCCTCTGTTAAAAGATAAACTGAAGCATATTAACAATTTTAAGAGTTTATTTGGGCAGAAATCAATTTGAGGAGGGCAGCATCTGACCTAGCAGCCAGAAAGGAACTCTGAGTTGCGCTACAGAATGAAAGACTTACAGGAAGATGGGAGTTGAAAAACGAAGTCACACTAGACAAAAAAGTGGATTGGCTATGGCAGGTTACTTACCTGTATGGCAGGGGCCTATCAGGTGACCTAACTGGTGCTGAGAGCATGATTCCTGATTGGTTTAAAATTCCACTTCTGGGAGAGCTGAAACTATAATGGAGTCTTGGTTTGGTGACATGGGGCTTAGCGTAAATGACTCCATTTTGGCCCTGTTGTCTTGTTTTTAATGCCTCTAATGTTAACATCTTAAATTATCATGGTACAGTTTCCAAGACATAAAATTAACAGTCATATATACTTATTAACTAACCTCTAAATTATCGGATTTCATCTGTTTCCTCTTTTCTGTTCTAGGGTCACATCTAGGATGCAGCATTGTATTGAGATACCAGTTGTTTTTAGTTGACAAAATCGATAAAACACATTGATGTATTTGTATGTGTATATAGAGAAATAATTTTAAAGTGATTAACAAATAATAGGAAAATTTTTTAACCTATATGAAAATAGCATACCATTTGATACTGACTAGCTGTGTGACCTTATGCATATTTCCTCACTTCTCTGGGCCTCAGTCAACATATCTATACATAAGATAGGGTTAAATTTGATAATATTTTGGGTCCTTCCCATTTCTTACATTTATGCTTTGATACTTTAAAAATAACATGAAAATTTGCAAAGTGTTGTGAAAAAACAATTCCTGTGAGAAAATTATAACTGAAACAGAAGTTTTCTAATTCACGTAAATGAAGTGGCATACCTCCATAACCTTGATGGAGTTTTGTTACAATATTTTATTGTTAACTTGAAAATTTTTTTAACTTACCGTTTAGTTCCCTTGAGCAAGTAACAAACTGAAAGACTGAGATATTAAAAAGAAGAAAGGGCATCTGTGAAATGAAGAAAGATATTTGAAACAATTCTTAGGAGAGTTTAGTGCAGAAAGAGAAGGCTCTTCCATGTCCATAACTCATTAGTTAAATATATTTATGTTGGGTCAGCAAAGAAGGGCCCTGGATTGGTAGGGTTGGTGATTAGAAAGCCTCAGAAGATGCCACACTCTGATCAACACTTAATTACTTTTTGTAAATATGAAGCTAGTTAACAGGTCAAAATGAGAATAATTATTATTCTGAAGAAGAACATTAATTTCTTGAAAATGAATTATGCTAATCTTTAGGCATGTTATTGCAAAAGAAAAAAAGAAAATACATAAAGAAGCGTGCATGCTTTAATTCAAATCCCTTATAATATGCGAGTCATTTAACGAAACTCTACTTGTATAGGCAAATGGTAATTTGTTAATAAACATTAATTTCAATATGAACATTAAGTAGTATTGTAAACTTTGCAAAAGAAAGGCTGTAATATAAAGAGTGATTACTTTTTAAAATATATTCTAAAATTCTCAAGAGTGGTTTAAGTATCTTCATCTGAGTCAATTTATTTAGAAAATTAATTTAGTAAATTTAGTGACTAATCAAATTACAATAGAGTTCAGAGTTTAATTTTAGCAGGGAGTATGTATTCTTTTCCTAATCTTTAAAAAGTATTTTAAATATTGGTCCTCTTGCATAATGAAAACCTTAGGGAAATTTATATTCTATCCATGTACCTATATGTGCATGTCATTAATTATTAAGGAAGTGAATTAGTTTGGTACAACTCTGCTAAAAACTTTCTGTCATTTGAAAATGGGCACAATGTCCATACATATGATGGAATTTGTTTTATTTTTTTAAATGATAGTATTTATGTGTACTAGCTAACCTACTCAAGCTGCGGAATCTGTAGTGACATCTTTTTGGGGCTTTAAAAATACTTTTTGATACTTTAAAGTGTCAAAGAAGAGTGTGTGTGTTTGTGCATGTGTTGGGGAGATGGGTTGTGAGGTGGTTGGGAGCTCTACAGCCTTTCATATGAGGTATGAGTTCCTTTTAGCTCTGGGTATTTTCAGCATGGAAGAGAAATACGGTTTCGAGTTATGGCCACGATTTTTCCAATAGCTAGTTGTTTCTTCAGGGTGAACCTGTAGGCCTTTAGAAAGGAATCAAGTTTGCAGCTACTCTCTGACATAATCAAATTCTATAATTTAATTATTTGATTAATCAAATAAGGGGACTTCTCTTAAAGATTAGAGGTCTCTTTGTGACATGACTGGCCCAACCCAATTACCTAAGCATCACGAAAAACAATAGTTGGATACTTCAAAAGGGTAGGTGACATTCAAATCTTTCATATTTGGCTTTGTAATTCATGATATTATTATTTTTCCAGCACATTTGCTTTCCTAATTGTGTTTTGCTTGGATTCATATTAAAAAGAGTTTCTTCCCAAGCATACACCAGCTGGGTAGTGGGAGGAAAGGGCCTAGGAGCTAACCAGGCAGTGGGGCAATATAGCTCTAAGATTCAAAATGAGTCATGAATAATTCACAAAGCAAATTATCCACCCATGGATAAACAAAAGGTACTGGAATCATCCCAGGATTATTTTCTTCTCTGTTCTAATTCTTAGACTACTACATTTTTATTTACTTTTTTTTAAATACTGGTTAACAGATACACTAAGATATTTTATTTAAGGGTTTTAAACTGAAATTTATAGCTTTTTAAGAACAAAAATATTGATTTTATTTACTCTTGGTTATATCTCCTTTTTATTTGAAGGCAGGTATGTGCAAATAACTACTCAAGAATGAGGTTAATATGTTTTGGGGATCTAAAAATTTGCAGATATTGGATTTTCATCTAATTTGCCATTCAACTAGGAGACAATCACTTTCCCCCTCTGTGCTTCAGTTACTTTCTCCAGATTGTAGATGAAAATAACAGTACTTTAAAAGGCATTGCAATAATTAATAAGATAACCTAGGTATCTGATATCACTAAGCAGAAGTTACTCTAAGGGCTCTGACTTTATTCTTTTCTTTGCATATTTCCATTGCCATATGTCAGCCTCATTTCGGGTGCCAGAATAATTGTTGCTATAATTATTATTTTATATTCCTGAACAAGCATATTCTTGGTACAGTGCAACACACTGAGGAAAATGTACTTCCTTTTCTGGGGAGAGTGTAGGGCTAGTGAACCCAGGAACAATAGGGGAATCTAGAAACACAAATTTCTGTTTGGTAGTGAGTTATTCCATCAGAAAAATAAATGATGTCTTCTTTTCTCTTCCTTTTTAAAAATGCTTTCTCGTTCTATTAAGTAAAGGAATATAGACAATGTAAACATTCTTATGTCATATATTTGAAGTCTGCAGAACACGTTTCTCTTTTGTGGACCATTATTAAGGGAGCTTGAAATTAAAATTATTGTCCACTGGCAGAACTTGTTTAGTTCCCTGTCCAATCTATTTTCCATTTTGGATATATATACACATTTGGATAAAAATTTCCTCTGAAATGCCATTCAACTTCCTTCCCCTCAGATTAATTCCTTTCAATATTTAAGGGCTACTTGAATATTTTATTTAAGGGAACATGAAATGGAACCTTGCCTTTAACACAAACATAATCACCTTTCCTAGCATATTCCCCTGTGAAAGCAGACTCTGTTTAATTTTATGGTAGGCATATTACCCAAAACCATCAATTCTGTTGACACACTCATTCTTGAACATCTCTCCTTAAATTACAACACTGTATTCTCTTGATTTTCATTCTTCTTCCTCTTCCTTCTCTGTCTCTTGCCTTGACCGCTTCTCTTGATCTAGCCCTGTTAAATATTAGCCAGGACTCTGTCCTGCAGGTGTTGTTCTTTTGCCCCCCTGTGCCCTTTGGAAATCTTGCTTCCTCACCTTCACATGAATATCCTTGTAAAGGGAACACATGCTAATCTACAAATAACCACTGACTTGGCTCAGCAAAGGGCTATACTTCTAGGAAAAACAAAATCACAAAAAGATGGTGGCATTGTCAGACATAGCTAGTGAGCGCAGAAACAGACCTCTATGCCTAAGAAGAGTGATTATTTTCTTGTTTTCCATCTACTGCATAGTCAGATATTATAACAACAGAATGTCCTTCATGTTTTTATATGTCCATGGTTCTAGTCCTCAGAACTGTGAAAAATACATCAGACTATGTTCCTTCAAATATGCATACTGTTCACTGTTGACTTTTTTTTTATTATTGGAAGATCTCTAGTTTTATGATTCTATGAGATGGAGAAATAACCAGGATCCAGTAACCATTGTGCCCTGTGGAAATAAAAAAGGTTATTTCCCAAATTAAGATGCATTTAAATTATAGAATGGAAAATACTTTCTAGTTTTTTCAAATTTGTCTTTATTTCTTTTAACAGCTTTATTGTGGTACAATTGATATATAAAAACTGCACACATTTAATGTATACAATTTCAGTTTGGACTTTGCTTCTGTTTTAAAATAAACATCAATGTGCCTGAAATTACTACAAGTCATTATTATATCATCTGAACACTAAGTATTAGTTCAGACTGGGCTCATTGTTTGATGATCTGGATTCTGTTTGACTGTATGCTGTTTACTATAGAGTCTGTGGAGGTATTATGTCCTGTTCATTTAGATCAGATTTGAAAAAAATTTTTTTTCTAAGTAAATAAAAAGATTTTCCTGCTATAATCTTTATTGTTTAATTATTTTTCAAATGTTCCAATTCTCAATGATCCATGAAACAAGTCTGTAACTATAAAAGAAGGCAGTTTGCACTTGGCATCATGTACAGCTATGAAATATTGAGAAATAAGCAAAGCTTTTAGAATTATGGAAATTTAGTAAAATTAATGGACATATGACAAATATACAAGATGCTTTCCTATGGAAGCATCTTTAGTAAGAGTTTATAATGGGAAAAATCTACTTGTAATAAGAAAAACAGCTTATCTAAGAGAAAGCTTAATAAAAATATCTTTAAAAATATTTTTTTATCTTAGAAATATATCCTCAAGTCTAGCTGAAGAAAATCAGCACAATTCAGAAATACAGATTTTAATAAATGGAAATGAATGGCATGTTCATGGACGGAAATATTATAAACATATTTAGTATTTCCAAATAAGTTTACAGGTTCGATTAAATGTTAATCAGAACTCCAGTGGAGTGTTTTGAAACCGAAAAAGAAAGGTAAAATCTCTCAGAAAATAAACTGGCTGGACTAAATAAAATATTTTGCAAAAGGGTAATAACAATGGAGACTTGGTCTACCCTGTATTAATATGCATGGGCACAGGAATACAAAAGAGTGTACTATTGGGAAAAAATATGCACACAACAGGGAAATCAGTGTTCTGGAAACAAATCCTTTTATATATGCAAAGAATTTATTATAAAATTAATATAAAAATCAGTAAGGAAGGTAAAAATTATTTAATAAACCATGATAAGATTTCATCCCCACTAGAGGATAAAATCCACAAGGGCAAAAAAAATCCACAAGGGCAAGAACTTTATTTAGTTCACTGTTTCATTCAGTGCCTGGAAGACCGCCTTCACAGGGAGATGTTCATTATGTGTCTGCTGAATGAAAACCGGTTTGGAAATTTTCATTTTGATCCTCACATTAAAACTCTAAGATTAGGTTTTGATTAATTGTATAGCTAAAGAAACTCTAAGGAAGTAGAAGAGGGTATCTATCAAATCTCTTGACAGTGGAAAACTGTATAAACAACAGCAATAGATATAATAAAGGAAAATATGCGTTTGATTACATTCAAATATAACATAGGTGTCTGAAGATTAAAAATCTTTATAAAAAAATTGAAAAGCCAAAAAAATGGTCTTAAATATTTAAAGTAAGTTTACAAATCAGCAACTAAAACATTAAGTCCTTTGCTGGAATGATCAAAAGGCATGAATAAATCATTCAGAAAAGAGGGAGTAGAAATAGCTAAGACACATAAAATGGTCAAATTCTCAACTAATGAAGAAATACAAACTAAAACAAATAAAAGATATATCAGACACCTAAAAATCACCTATTTTATTATAAATATTTAAAATATATGTAATGTTCAACACTTGCAGTAGGATAGTATGACAGGCATGCTCAAACACCAGCGTGTAACAGAGCGCCTGTGGTCTTTGACCTGTTAATTCCACTTGTAGAAATCTAAGTTAATAAAGTAATTAGAAGTTAATCACATATTACAAATCACACATTACAAAAGTCACTCGTTAAATTTTTTAAATCAAAATAATTTAAAAAGAAATAACTCAGGAGTATGATAAGGTAGTGTTGGGGAGAAAAAATTTTCTTCTATCCTTCAAGGTTCTCTTAGCTGGTCTAAGAATCAAATTGACAAGAAACAGATTAACAGGGAAAAATCAAATTCAATTGTGTATGTCCAAGGAATCCACACAGACATACGATTCAGAAGACAGACAAAATGAGATATATTATGTCCTCCTGAACTAAGGAGAATGGGGTTGGGGTCCATATGGGACTTCAGAAGGAAGGAAGGCAAGTCACAGGACTATGAAAGTAAATGTTTGGTAAAAAATGTTTCTTGGGCCACACAGCAACAGTGGGAGATAGAGAGGACTTTTTAATAAACAGTCGTTGCTAAATTTTTCCCTGTCCACCACCCCTAGTTCATGTTATAATGTAATCATATATGGTGGTTGCTCTCCTCCTGGTCCTCTGTCTTTAAATTCTTCTATACAGTTGGGGTAAGGGTGAAGTTCCTTTCTTTTTTGGGTCTTGTTTGATTATAGCTCTGACTTAATCTGCACACCAAAGTGGCACATCTGGGGGTGGCCTGCCCTTGGCCCCTATAGTTGTATTTACAGTAAGTGTGATAGAGCCATATAACAAATTTTTATGCAGTGTTTTAGTTGAAAGTGGGTTTTTTAAACACAGGAAAGTTACTGTGTTAAAATGTTAACAACAAAAAATACCAGGAAACATAGAAACTGTAAGTATAGGTGCTATAATGATAGCAAAGATGGTTTTATCAAGTGTGTAAGTATGTAGATATTATATTCTTTATTTTTCCAAACTTTTTACATGTATTGCCTTTTTTGAGCAAAAGATAATCCCTAAAAAATCAAAGAAGTTTAACTGTCAGAAGTTGTATATATCTAATAAATTATTAATTATATTATGAAAGATCAAAGCACATTCATGTATATATTTATACCTACATAAAATAATTAATATATCTAGTGGGTTTCTTAAAAAGTGAATAGAATTGGGCCACTTCCTTCTGTTAAGACACAAAATTCAAATGAGAAAATGTGAAGATCTAATTGGCTTTATCAAGCAATTCATGACCTGGGCAGCATCCTGTGTAGCAAGCAAGAGATACTCAGAAGAGTTGTACGAAATGGAAGGTTTTATAGTCAGGAGGATGGGGCAGGAAGTTATTCGCAAAAGAAAAGAAGGGATTATTCCAGTCAAGGTCACCTCCCTAAGGTGGAAGTGCAGGGGGTCTTACCATGCAGTTGCCTCATCTTTTTGGGGGCTCATGGGACAGATCACCTCTCTGGTGCTGACCGGAAAATTCCTGATTGACTGCTCAGACCACATTTCTGGGCGAGGTTGAAACTGCAGTGAGGCTAGACAATAAGCCCCCAGTTCCCAGCACCAGTGACTCACTCTTGGGCCCATGGCTTTCTTTTTAACACAGCTTAACTCTTCCAGGGTTTACCAGGGCAGCTAACCTACAATGTGAGCTCCCTGATGCGGCCTTTAAAGCAGTACAGGATCCGCCCCTGCATAGCCTCATCTGCTAGTCCTCACCGCTCGCCCCTGGAGTCAGCCGCTCTTTCAGCTCCCAGAAACTGCCAGATTCCTTCTGTCTCAGCATCTTCAGGTGTTCTCTTTGTTCTGCCTGAAACACGCTTCCCTTTTCTTTTCTCTTAGCTGATTCCTTTTCAAATATTAGATATAAAATGTCACTGAGAAAGGCTTTTCCCTGGCACCATCATAAACCAGGTTCTTCCCGCTGTGCCCGTCCCCCATTTTTTTCATTCATAGCAGCAACTCTAATATGGAGGGAAAAACAATTTTAGAAAAGTCGTTAGAGATGTTCATAGAACAAAGAATACAACCAGTTGAGCGACCATCATGATAGTCTCTTTCCCAATTAAACAGTTCCCATGTATTTTACAAAAATCCCCTGGATTTCGTAAACTGTTCACTTTGAGAGCATAGCAGTTTCAGTAGGATATATACAATGTAGAAAACATTTGTGATTTTCAGTTTTCTTGCTTGAAATGAATGTGCGCAGAGGAAGATTTTAGAAACTATACTTCAGAGATAACCAAATAAATGGTGGGGTGGAGGGAGGCATTGAGAAAGTGTGGAATCAAATATCTTACTGTTTCTTCAAGATACATTGGATGGTGAGCTTAGATGCTTTTTAGTACTACTAGGTTATTTGACGCCTTGAAGCATAATGTTGCCTGTGGCATAATCCTTAGTAAATGAAGATAGAATTGCAAAGTGCATTGCAGATCTTAAGCACTAATTCCATCTTCAGATGGCTATATACAGTTCCCATAGAATTCAAAACCAGAGGATTGTACTTTTAAGTCATTGTGGAACCAACAAAATACTTGAATAGGAGCGTCAACGCTGTACCAAGGGTTAAACATATTGAAAAGGATGAGTATTATAATGGCATCTTCCTTTTCTCTCTTTAAAAAGAAAAGGAAGAGCAAGAGTGGGGAAGGAAGGAAGGGAGAGAGGGAGAAAAGAGAGACGGAGGGAGGAAGAGACGAAGGGAGGGAGGGAGGGAGGGAAAAAAGAGGAGAGAGGAGGGAAGGAGGGCGGGAGGAAGGAGCGAGCCTGAGAAGCAACGAGCTGAAGCGGGCCTGCGCAGCCGTCTTCGTTCCCTGCTCCTCCCGCCCCCATCTTCCTATCAAGCTTGGAGTAGGAAAGGTGGAAGGGGGGGCTCTCTTCAAGGTCAGTCCTGGATATTCATTCATCATCCATTTAACAAATATTTTTACTACTTTTCCCGTCTCTAGGAATACAATGAACAGAACAAGCGTTGTCCCTGAGTACATTCACTTATATTCTGATTAGAGAATCATAAAAATAACCAAATAAAATTAAAGAGAAAATTATATTAAGTGTTACTGAAGAAACACAGAGATCAGAGAGAGAAGTGGGTTAAGCTTGCAGGGCCATTTAAGGTTGGGGCACAAAGGTGGTATGTCATATACCGATTTATTGCCTCTTAGCTCTATATGAACCCTCCAGTAGGCGCTCTGTGCTAAACAACAGAATTCCTTTAAAAATTTGTACTTCAAAGTGAACGTGATGTTAAGATTTCTCAGGGGAAGGTGCTGGTGAGATACTGCAGAAAGAGGCTTCTAATTTCCAGCAAGGTGGGGCAGCGGGTAGCTTGTGGTGAGAGAGTGTGACTCAGAGGACGCCCCACAGAGGTGGCCCCTGTTAAGGACCAGAGCACTCTCTCTGTGACCTTGCGGCGCTGACTGGCGATAACCTTTCCTCAGCTCTCCGGACCAGAGCTCCCACAGGCTGAGCATCACGATGCTCTCCTTCCCTATTAAACAGTTTTTATACACCAGAGTGTCACACCCCTGGTATTCTGCACATCTTCACCCAACTCCTCCCGGACCTCAGGCTCTGAAGGCCTGCTAGCACCGCTGGCTGCCAGACTCCTATTGCATGTTCAACCGCCCATTGCTGGTAGCCTCCCACCATTCCTATATCCTAAAGAGTCGCGCTTTGTTCACCTGGCAAGTCCACACCAGCAAACTTCTCTGCTATCTGGTAGCCAGACTACAATTCCTCCAGTGAGGTCTTAACCACTTCCAAGTGTCTCCTTCTTGGAGAACTCTTCTTCAACTGTAGGGTACTGTGTAGAGTTTCCTTATATCTTACAGTTATTCTTGTATCACAGTTAATAGTACTTTATATTAAACATCCCCTATTTAACCTTGTATGTGTTTTCCATTATGACTGGACCAAGACTGCTATAAGGTGAAATTTCTGAAAATTTCATTCTCTGAAACTGAAGAATAGAAGCTGTAGGGTTTATTCTCTGAAAGAAGCACTCAATATTTAGAGAATGGCAGAGAATGTCTGGGCAGATGCTAAAATGTAGGAAGACTTGAGCAGAGAAGAATCTGGCATGTGGGAGATGACAGGGATCCGTGTGTCTACAAGATGCTGAATGATTAGGAAACTGAAATAAGTGATGTTGGGGAGAGGATATGCCGGAGAAAAAAGTTGAGTTATAATTCTAAGTGCAATGGAAAATAAAAAATATAGAGGGATGTGGTAAGATTTTAACTGTTATAAGATATGGCTGCTGATGGAAATAGACTGCAGAGCAGCAGGACTGAGCATAGAAGCTGGTTTGGAGGTTATTGTGCTAATCCCAGGGAAGAGGGGATGGCCGCTTGGCCCCTATAGATGGAGAAACATGGAGAAAGAGTAAATTTGGGAATAGAGGACTAATTGAGTGGATAGGGTTGGTGAAGGAAAGTAAACAATCCCTTACTAGAGTGAAATACCCAGGGGAATGTATGAATAATGCTGCTTCAACTTGTGACCAATCAGATCTTTAGTCCAGTCCTTCTAGAAACTTCCTTTTTAGATTTAAGTAGAACAGTTCTATCCAAGATCCTGGTGCTGTGCTCCAATCCCAGGAAGAACTAAGATCGTATCAGAATTTGGATCTAGTTATAGCCGAGCCTCTAAGGACCAGTGCTTGTTCATCTTACAGCGGATTTGTATATCTTGGCTTATCCCAAACCAATCACTCAGCCTAACACCCTGAATCGACACCTTCTTTTATATGTAAGTATGTGTCCAGATTGCACTAGGCAAAACATGACTTAGGGGCCCATAAATTTAATTTCTGGGCCATTCTAAGCCCTCCAAAAATTCCCATTCTTCTCCCATCTGATTCAAAGCATATACTTTGAATGCTTTGAATGTTTTCTCCATTCTGTACCCAGCAAAGAAAAAGTCCTTTATATATTCAGATAGATTTTTAAAAGCTGAGTTTTTCATAATCTTCACAAGCAGTATTTCAGGCTTTGGTGACCTCTCTTCAAAGAACACTCTGATGCTATACTAAATGGTCCTCTTCATCCTTACCTTACCTCTCACCGTATTCTTTCACAGGTTAAGAGTACTTTCATATATGTTATCACATTTGATAACAGAATATTGGTGATTGAAGTCAGCTCAAAGATGGTGAACTTAGCCACTTCTCAAAGACATAGATAGGAAACTGCAGCCGAAGGTAGAACATTTTTTTGCTGCCACCTGTCTAGAAACTGTTGGGCTGACATCAGGAGCCCTTGTCTCCTAATAGGCGGTACAGTCTCCTCTCTACCATGCTGCCTTTTCCTTGATGGCGTATTTAGAGTGAAAGTTATGCCTACTTTTCCTGTTTTGTAAAGCTTCTAACATAAAGCTGATCTTTATTCTGCACCAGTGTTCTTTCTAAATAAAGAAAAGCAGAAAAAGCCAACTACCATGTCTCTTTTTTACCCTCAAACAAGTTATATGACCACCCATAATGCAAATAAAATGTGCTGAAAAGGAAGATCTGAAAAGTGGAGAGTATGGAACATTCTTTGCTCAAGATTTCCTGAGATGAACACAGCAGCTGCTTAACGTGCGTAGGAATTCCCTGATGGTCTTACTAGCATGCAAATTCGAATTCAGTAGATTTAAGATGGGGCCTGAGACTCTGCACTTCTAACAAGCTCCCAGGTAGTAATAGATACTGAAGGTCTACAGACCACACTTGGAGTAGATAGGGCAGGGACTTTGAGACCCTCAAAACTTGTGCCTGAGGGTGCCCTCTGCTGGCGGCAGCTGTGCAGGCCGCATACAGGCACGTAACACTCCCAGCTGGCAACTCAAGAAAGAGAAACGGGGTTGAAGGATTAAGGGTTTTTAAAAAGGCCTTCTTTGGTCATGTTAATTTTATGTGTTAACTTGGATAGGCCATGGTACCCAGTTTTTGGTCAAACACCAATCTAGATGTTTCTGTGAAGGTATTTTTTTAGATCTGATCAACATGTAAATCAGGAGGCTTTGCAGAAGGCAGATTACTCTGGCATATGGGTGGGCCTCATCTAATCAGTTGAGAGCCTCAAGAAAAAGACCAAAGTCCCTTGAAAAGGAAGGAATTATGCCCCCAGACTACCTTCTAACTCAAGATTACATGAGTTCTTGCTGGAATTTCCAGCCGGCTGGCCTGCCCTACAGATTTCAGACTTTCCAGCCCCACAGCTGCATTAGTAAATTCTATAAAGTAAATCTCTTTCCCTCTTTTGTATATATTGAGTATTATACATATATGTGAGTATATATATGTATAACCTATTGGTTCTGTTTCTCTGGAGAGCTCTAATATATCCCAACAATTAGAGAGTGACAATTTCCAGCATAATACAGTTATCTTATCAAGTACTGAGAAACATGAACAGGAGACACAGAGGAAACACTAAAAATGCTGATTTTTCATTGATTTATCGAATATTTTTGAGTATCTCTTCTGTGCCAGGCTCTCTTCCAGGCCACGGGGTACAGAAGTAAGGAGGACAAAGCCCCTACCCTCATGCAGCACATGTTGTAGTGAGGAAGACAGACTATAAATAATGTAAATGTAGATAGCAATAAATGTCATAAAGTAACATAAAGTAGGGAAAGATGAAAGTAGCTAGTAAAGGGCTCTGTGTGGAGATTGTATTTGAATAGAGACCCTCCACATTAATTCACATATTTACATAACCAACAGTATCTTTATGTATTCGCCATATTTCACATGATCTTCCACATGCTAGGGCTAAAACAATAAATCTAACTTAAAGAAACTTACAGAGAATGAAACTCACACACACCCTCAAAAAAGAGGTCATTTTATAAAAATTACCCCAAATAGGGGTAGCCTGAACTGTAAAATAGCCAGAGGGTAAACCAAAGTTAGATTGAATAAAGCCTTTAAACCAGATGAGCAGTGACAGAAAATATATATTGTATGTTGGAATTCAAACTTTAAAATAAGTTATTTTTTGAACATACTAAATTACCTGATTTATTTTGCCTTCGGCAGTATTTCTTTGAAGATCTAATTTCAGTTCTCATATAACAAATGCTATCTAGCTATTGATCCTTCCAACTTTCAAGTCTCAACATTTGTTCTTCTGTTGTTTCTTTATGACTGGTAGCTATTAGGGCTGTCATGACACAGTTCTACTCTGATACCCGTATGAAGTGCAGTGCACAAAAGAAGGCATTGTTTAAGGGGTTAGAGTTGATGGTGCTTAGCCCAAATCGTAATCTTCTCTACTTACCTTAACCTACTTATTAAGTCTATGTAATGAGTTTTGCACATTTTCTTGTTTTTATTCATATTACTGGAACTTACTTTTTATATTAAATAGCAAGAAGTCGAGAGTAAATGTGTAAAAGTAGGTACTAATAATATAATTATTCAGAGCAATATAAGAATATAAATCTTCAATATAAGCTTCAGGTGGATTTCAAAATTTGAAAATGAATGTGCTTTGACAAATGAATGAATGAATAGTTCTCTGACAAATACTTAATGAGAACCTGGTTTGAGAGAAGTGGAAGGGAACTGAAATTTGTCAAACTCTTTATAAATTCTCTCATTTAATTCTCTCAATGTCATAGAAATGCTGGAATCTGGGTGTATGTCAAGCCTGCTCAGATATAAATTCCATGTTCTTTATATTGGTTTCCCCAATTTGAGCAAGAAACATAACTGTTCTCCTGGGTCCACTCTAGTTCCCCTCCAATCGTGACAGAATGATCTTTGGAAAAGCATATCTCATCACGTGACCTCTTGCGCCAGGATTTTAAACCTCCCTCTGACTTTTCATTACCCCGAAGTTAAAGGGAAAACTCCTTAACATGATCCATGAGGCCTTGTAAACTCTGGCCCCGAAATTACTCTCCAGTCTCATTTTATACCCACCCACACCTTTCTGCTTCAGCCATTTGCTGGTCATCTTTTATGATCCCAAAAGGAACTTTGCACAGGCCAGATTGTTTGCCTGAAATATTCTTTCCTTCACTCTGAATCTAATTAACATCCTTCAGATCCCCTTCAGGCATCACTTCATTAGGGCAGGTAGCTGAGGAACGGAGAGGGAGTAGTATGAGAATTTGGGAGGGAAGGGCAGCCATGATCATGGAAAAGTCATGACCTTCAGTGTCACCACTATTCACTCAAAATTGTAGATCTCTAATCTGTATTTCTCAGTCTTTTCAGGCTTCTGAAAAGTGTACATCTTCCTCTGTACACCCTTTAAATATTGTGTTCTCTGGAATTCTGTCCTCAGCTTTTGTTCTTTTTCCTCCATGTGCTATTTATGAACAATCACATCGTTCAGTATGTTTTAATTATCATTTGTCCACTAATATAGCCTATTCAATGTTCATTCAATAAGTAGTTACTGAAGACCTTCCAGGTTCCAGGTTCTATATTCAGTGCTAGGGATACAAAAATTACTTAGTATTGGCTCTGCCCACAAAAAAAAAAAAAAAAAGAAAGAAAGAAAACACTGTCAAGTTGGGGAAAGAGACATATTAACAAAATTTATGGTACATATGGTGAGATGCACATGTACATGGAGCAGTACCATGATGGAGAACTGCATAGTTCATTATGAGGCATCTAACCCTGCATAGAGAGAAAAAGTCTCCTTTCCTAGATGCTGAGTCTTAAAGAGGGATGTTGGTTATGTATGAAGGGACACTTGCAGAGAGAGGGATCACAAGAGAACATATCAGGAAGAGAGAATCAGGCAGACCATGAGTATTGCTGGGTGTGGAAGGGATGAGTTAGGAGACTGATCTGAAAGGAGGGATTAGAGTATGGGCGACCTTGAATCCCATGTCAATAACGCTGAGCTTCATTCCATTGGTGATGGAGAGTGACTGAAATATTGAAGCAGAACAATTCCATAATTAGACCACATTGCAAATGCAAGAGTCTCAGGGTATTGAGAATAATGACTAAAAAGGGTTAGATGGAAGACAGGAAGACTTTTGAATTATAGTAGTAGTGAAATGGAGATATGGAAATAGATTTATGAAATACTATATTCACCTAATGTAAGGCACCATGGACTGGACCATAGGACTCAACATTTCTCTTTGTACCACTAACAAGAAATAAAGTCTCTGCTAATCAAACTATAACAATACATTAATTGTTGTTTGTTGAGGTGTATTCTGATTTCAGAGATGTTAAATGTGAAATCTACATCTGTGATTGATGAAATACTGTACTTAGAGGCTTCAAGTGTGAAGAGGAAAAGCGAATGAAGGAAGTTAAAAATTAGGCTTCTAGCTTAAGTGATATAATAGAAATTGATCCAGGTAAATTAGGCAGAAAATACAGGGCATGAGCTTGTTTAGGGTAAAAATGGTCAGTTTCTTTTCAGATTGTTGAATATGATGCTCTGGTGGGATATTTGCAACTGAGAATATAGTCTAAAGTGCAGATGAAAGTCTGGGCTGGAGATAGAGACTTGGAAATCATAGACATGTTGGGTATGCTTGAAATCATGATCATAGATGAAGTCTCACAGGAAGAGATGTGATTCTTAAAAGCAGTTACATAAGGGCCAAACTAAGTGAAAGAGAGAAAGAAAGAAAAAGAGGAATAAGAAGAATGAAGGGAGTATAGTGTCATGGAAGATGCAGGAATAGAAAAGTTTTAAGAGGGAATGAACATTAATATTCACTGAGGAAACCTGGTAAGAAAGACTGAACTGTTCATCGGATTTGATCCCTAGTGACCTCAGCAAGAACTTTTCTCTGCGGAGTGATAGGGACAGAGCTAGGTTATGGGGGGGGGGGTTGGAGGGTGAATGTGGGATGACGTAATAGACATCTGAGATGAAATCAATTGTTCGATAAGTGTGCATGAGAGGGAAACTGACACTAGAGTTTGTCAAAAGATGTATGATGAAGGAAAATAGTTTTAGTGCAAGAGAATTTGAAAAGTTTTTTAGGCTTGAGGGAAAGGAACCATTAGAAGGAGAGCCGAAGCAGCCGTTCAGAGAATGGGTGGGTGGTTGAGATAAATCATTCCCAAAAGCTTTAATTTGCTCTTGAAAATAGGAGCAGATTCTTTTGCTCTCTGATACTGTATCGTGAAAGATTTCTGATTATCACAAGTTAAAAACCATTTTCTAAATTAATAAACAACTTTTCCTGTGTTTTTAGTGTTAAATTAGGCAAACTCCAAGTAGCGAAGAGAAAGCAGAGACTACTCTGTAGAGATGCATAAGTCAGATATGTTTTATTGCTTTCTAAAGACTAGATTTTATTGTGTTTATGCCATGAATAAGTCAAGTACTGCCAAGCCACCATCTAAAGCAATAACTAAGGGTTATGCCTAAAATGGTATTAAAACAAAGTAACAGAATGGTGAAGGGGGCATTGAAGATGACGCATAACTTTTTATCCTTTTCATGTCACCTTTACCACACAGAGTTTCAGATCAGACAATGTGATGAATACAGTTATTTTGCCTTCAGAGAGAGCACCAAGAAATGTTCAACTGTCTACTGGAGCAATAATGGAGACTTTTAAAATTACAAAAGGCAGCTTGATCTTTTGACTTTCTATTGTGAAATAGAAGCTACATAATTATTCACAAATTCTAAGAATGAAATGATAAAATGAATTTCTTAAATATAGTTTAAAATCTTCTAAGATTTAAATACCCTATATCCCATGAAAATTTTGCTAGAACTGCATCCTCTTGAATTGTTGAAGATAATAACCACTCTGCTCTGTTGAAAAGCAAAATCTTGTTTAATAACTACTGGTAGGTAGTGGATAAAGGTCACGTCACCAGTAAAAACAATTTTATTTTAAATAAACTGCCACTGAACATCAATGAACACATTAAAAGTGATGGTTTTCCTATGTCATTTAATAATATTTGATCAATTTAATATTTAATTGAACATTTTGTGTACAATAAAAGAATATTTTACAAAAATAGTATTCGAAATCAAAATGTTTGCAATTAACAACTAAGTACTAATCACAACTTCTACATAAGAAAGGTAATGATTTTTTCTATATATATTCAAGATTATGTTTCAAAACTATTTAACCTAATACAGATACTGGTTAAAGGACTGTGGCTGAAAAGTTGCGTTATTTAATCTATTGAAGGTGACAGCTGTGTATTACATGAATATGTAGTATGGACTTCTGAACATTTATTACTTGCTTACTAGTCTATAATGGCTTTGAATAGTCTGCTATGTAAGTATATATTTAGTCATTTCGAAAAATGCATATTATTATTCGGTAGACTTTGTACCAAAGCATGGTAAAAGAGGTGTTGTTTTCTCAATACTATTCTGGGGCCATGCCAGGTATTCACGAGTGAGTCTTAAACATATTATTTACTAGTATGAGGCTTGAGAATTTGCGTGTTTGCAAAGTAGGCATTGCCGCCTCAGTATAAACTCTACAGCAGTTTTTTCAGACATATATTATCTAGGAAGTGGCAAAACCCGATTCCTATTTTGTTCAACCCTACCTTTACCTTTGACATTGCCCTAAACTGTCTTCTTGAAAAAACTCTAATCTTGACAGCAGTCGATTACTTAATTGCCACCTCATTTCCTGCCTCCCGTTTCACTCTGATCTTACAAAGACGTCTGCACCTGTACCACCGGCATTCTATTTCCTAGTTCACAGTTTCATCTCCTCAGGTCCAGCCCTCCAAGATCTCACAGCGCTGAACTAATTATCAGTAGAGGGTTTATCACCATGTATCTTATGAGTTTCTCAGCTTGTTCTATAAGACTAAATATCCCTTCCTCACAATCTGCCCTTCTCTGATTCTTCCACTATTTCAACAGTTTGCGTTCTCGAATTCATTAATGTAAAAATGATCCAAACTTTCTATTAACTTAGTTTCATTAGTAACTTGGATTCATTGACTAGATGACAAAAAATAATTTCAGTAATTTGGAAGTACACCTAACATCATGAGTTTTAGAGTTGTACGTAACTCACAGGTCATCTAATGTGATCCTTTCACTTAACAGGTGTGGGAAGCTAAGGCAAGAAGAATAAATGACGTTGATCGTACTATTGGTGAGTGATAATACCAAGGCTAAAATCCAACTCTTCTTAGTACTTCATTGTTATATCTACTATAGTTTTTTATTATAAAACTTTAGATATGCATTATTTTCATATTCTGTATTTTATATGGTCTATGATCATTTTGACTGCTGATGATACTTCCACATGCTTTCTGGGTCTGGAATCCACCTTCCCTTAAGTTTTGCCTTGCCTTTATGAAAAGTAATGAGATCAAAGGTCTAAGGAAAAAAACGCATAAAATTTATTTGAAAATATATTTGGAAAGCATCAGAAAATTAAAAACAGGAATAAAAATCAAGTAGAATATTTGAAGAAAAAATAGGGGAACTAATGTTCTTGTTTTCAGGTGTGAAGCTTTTGTTTGTACCTTGGCCTCAGATTCTTTCATCAGTGGCCCTTTGGGATTTCTGTCGCACATCCCCTGGTGTTTGCTCATTGGCAATTACAGATCTGACATCTGTGAGCGGTTTGTTTGAATGTATTATGTTGGGTTTTCTTTATTTCCATTCTGAAGCCCATTCTCGTCCTTAAGCCACAGAAATCTTTTTATCTGTTTGTTCTCTGAAAGAGACATGAATTTCTCTTTGTAGGAGTTAAACAGACATTTAAGAGACTGTACGCTTAGAAAATTATACATGTAGATATATATTTTTTCTCCATATATACAGACAGAGATAGAGATACAGAGAGAGAGAGAGAGAGAAAGCATCTTATCTTTGATGCCTACAAATGGTCATTTTGCACTTCTATGGCCACAAAAATATAAATTAATATAGAATCTCAAACACTTAAATTGCACCGCCATTAGCGGTACCACCAAACTTAGTCTTTCTATTAATTTTAATATCTAACCAAATGTAATTAAGGTAGATCAAATTTTATATTTGCACCTTGCCAAATTAATGTTGCCAAGCAAAAAATATGAACAGTAATTTAAATTTGTATTGCCTCCTCACACAAAACTATACAAACAACATTTACTAAAGAGAATGGAAATTCATGATTGCTGTGCTCAAGTAAAAGTTTGGAATTTAAGAAGCACTTAGTTGCTGCATTAGGCCATTTAGGATGTTTCAACGTCTCAATTGACTGTAATTCCAATCTGCTCAAGTGCCCTGTTAATGACCTTCCATCTCCAACTAAGCAGAGGAATTCAATGTTTATACTTAAAAAAAAAAATCTCTACCACCAACAGATTGAAGGACAGGTTCTTTTCATTCTATCTCCACTATGGCAGGAGAGAGTAAATTGTTACCACTACATCAATTGAGAGAGACTAACCTTCAGTGGCTCTTAATGAAAGCCCTCATTGACAAAACAAAATCAACACATCCAGATATAAGAAAGCCACTTAAGTGTTTTCCATTTCTTATTGTCTAACACTGAGTAATTATATTCCTAAAGTCTAAACAAACAGTGAAATTTACCCACACTTACACTTTAACTTTGGTGACATGTAGTAAACAGATAGGTCTCTAGGCTTCCTGTAGAAATGTCCCTCCAATATATATTCATATTTTTAGGCAGAGTGAAAAAGTCCTAACATCTAGAGATGCTGTTATAAAGATGTCCCGTGTTCAACCCCCATGCCCAAAATAATCTAGAAACCCAAAATATTCCGATATTTATTTGAATCAATGCCAAGCTAAGAAAGCAACAAAACTTGCTTCAGGTTCTTTTAAAAGAGAGAAAAGAGGCTATGGCTGAGGATTGAAATCTCATATAAAAAGCCATTGTGCTTCAAAGATACGTTGAGGTATTGCATTGAATATGTAAGCCTTTAATGTCAGGTTGTAGGCATCTGATGTCATCTTTCATTATGAGAAGGAAAGCATTTTGTATCTCCTAATATATTTCTTCTCAGATGATTTATTTCCAGCACTGTACAATGTACTCCTTCTAACCTATAGGAAAAATATTCCATCTTGTTTTGTACAACATGATTTCATACTCAAAGAGGCAAAAACCCTTGAGGGAAAATATCTGTAATAATGACATGAAGTCTTGCACTGTTTCAAGACAGTGTCAAAGAAAATATACAAAATTCTGTATTTTTTTCTGTTAAAAGATTTGCTCATGGATTTAAACAATGATATAGTGCAATTTCTTTATAGTATAAATACTCATTTGAATGTATCTCAGATTTATCATGTTAGCAGCCATTTTCCCCATACATTTTCCACATAATTAGTTAATTAACTAAGATTCCTAGCTGGAAGGATAATTTAGAGAAATAAATTATCTAAATCCTTCAGCTCAAAAGAGGTTAATCAACTTAGTGTTTTCACTGCCTAGTATTTTCCTCTATACCATACATAAAAGTAAATCTTTTAAAAACAAGACAATGAAAAAATCATCATAAGGAAATTTCACAACAAATAAATGCTACCCTATAAGAACACAATAAAGTTTGTTAGGGCATTAGGTGGAAAACGCTGCCGAATTTTCATCAGATTAGAAGAGGCTGATCTGTGTGGCTGGAAAGGAAGTATGAAGGGTTGGAAATGGGGGACATGCTGGGGAAAAGGAGAAAAGGAGCGAGTAGCACTCAGGATGTAAATGGGGAAATAGAATCAGACCGGACTGAAAAATGCCTTGCATGTGATGTTTCTGAAGTTTAGATTTTATCTTCTAAGTCATAGGGAACCAATGGTGATTTTTCAAGTTGAAGAGTTATCCTTGGCTTTAATCCTTCTGTCTCAAATTCCACCGCTAAATAATGTGTCATGAAGAGAGTGTCTCTACCATTTAAAGAGTTTAATAGCATTTTGACTGAACTGGGTATTATGATGGTCAGTGGGAGGATTTCAATAAAACTGGGGGGAGAAGGAAAGCAAAGCAAGGATATCCTAGTAAAAAAAAAATGGTTTGTGCAAAATTTGTTGAAGTGAACAAGTATGCTTTAAGCAATGAGAACCAGAGGTTGGCTTGAGTATTGCAGTCATATTCTGAAACATAATGGCTAAGAATGCAAACTTTGGAGTCATCTAGACTTGAGTTCAAATTTCAGCACTAACATGTATTCTAGCTGAATAAAGAGGAGAGCTGGAAAAGGAAGGAATGAATTTATCCATGAGTATGGGCTAACTAAGGGATTGAAATGGAATCTTGCTCCAGTGGTAGGAACCTGGAATCTCTGGTGGGTTTGTAGCTGAACTAACATTCTCTTAATATGCTGATATTGTCGGTCTCTTTTTTATTACTATCAAAATTTGTATCCAGGAAGAGTATCCGAAGTCTTAGTCCATCCTTTGGCTGAAGAGGGCAAATTAGCCTAAGTGAAAGACCTAAAATTGGGGGATATTATGAGAAGATGAGGAAATGAGTGCTGGATGACAAAACCAGTAAATTTCCACAGCTACAAGTAACTTATCCTTACTAACTCTGTTTCTTCATCAGTTTAATGGGATAAAAATAGTACATACTCCAGAGGGTTGTATAATCAAATAAGACAAATGATATAAAGTGCTTAACAACTGCTTGCAGAAACTATATAACCAATGCTATTAGAAGGTTCTATTATGAGAAGTATTAGAAGTGATCCTTGTTAAGGAGGACTGAGATCAGATTATAGCAGATACAATGTTAAGCTAAGGATTTTGAACTTTATCTTGTAGGTAGTGGGAATATTTTTATTTTTATTTATTTACTTTTTATTGAAGTATAACATACATTCGATATAGCACAAATCATTGGTATATGACTTGATACATTTTCACAAACTAAATATACCACTACTGTCTTAATAGCATGCAAATCAGAACCCAGAAAATCTTCCCCTTCTGCATGGGGCAGGTTTTAAGCACAAAAATTCATTTTCAAGAATAGTATTTAATAAAGCTGAATTTGTCAGTGGGGAGCAGAATAGAAACAAATTGACAAAACTTGATAGCTGGATAAAGGTATATAAATACCAGGCAGAGGAGTATAAGATGGTTTTGAGTATGGATGGCCAAGAATGGGTTGCTATTGACATTATTAGAAATTTAGAAAAAGAAATTTTGGAGGGAAAATGGATTTATTTTTAAAATATGATGTTCTTACTATAAAACCAAACACAGATTCATTATGGAAGTAAATGAAAAATGCAATAAAATGAAAATAGAAAAATTACCAAAAACTACATACTCTCCCAGGTCTTTTTCTTTCTCTCTCTCTCTTTCTACATATATGTAGATTAATATATGTAAACATACATATATGAATGTGTTTTTACAAGTATGGTGTTACATTCTACATACTGTATCATTGCCTACATTTTTCACTTGATGTAAACTTAACATGAACTTACCTTGACCATAAACTTATCCAGAATATCTTTTCACATCATAATTCTTCTGTAACTGTATGAGTTGACTGTAAAATATTTTATTGTGTCAATATGCCATTATTTTTAAATAATCCCCTTCTGTTGCACATTACATTATTTCTGATTTTCAGTGACATAAACAATGCTGTGAGATATATACATATATGATATTAATCATACATTTTTACCCTAAAGTGGTAATGCTGAGAAATGAAATTACTGCATTATACTTACCACACCATTTAAAGGTTTTTGATGCATATTGCACATTTCTGTTCAGAAAAGTTTTGTCAAGCTACTCTGTTGTCAACAGTAAGTGACCATTTCTTTACACTCTTGCCAAAACTGTGCAATACAATTTTTTCAATAGTCTTTGACAACTTGTTAAGTGTAAATGCTATGCCTTTTTTGTTTTGATTTGTACTTCTTTGATAACTAGTAATTTTGAAAATTTTTTGCTTGTTAGTCACTTTTCCTTTTCATTTTGTGCATTTTCTGTTTATGTCTTAACTTTTTTTGTTGGGTGTGTATTAATTTTGGTTTTAGACACATAGACGTAGAAGCAGGCTGGAGAAGAAGTGAGTAATAAATACACAGCGGTATTCTAGTGGACTTGTGAGAGGCTCTGGAAAGGAAATAAGAATTTAGTTTTAGCACAAAGCAAGAATAGTTAAAGCCATAAGAATGTATATTTTAAGTGCATAAAAACAGAAGAGCAAAGGGCCAAAGACTTATTCTTATAAGACATCCACAGCCTTGAGAACAAAATGAAGCAGAAGGACTCCAAGAGGTAGATGGGAAAGGAGGACAGCATTATGTATGGAAACATGGCAAAATATTTTTCAAGAAAGATTATCAAGTGTTACAGACAGGAAGAGTAAGAGTAGTAAATAGAAAGTCTGTTGATCTGGTGATGAGAGGCTCAGAGAGAGCCTCTTGAGAGCGAGGGAGCCGACCGTTGTACCTACTGTTGAGGGTTTTCCTACATTTAAAGTTTCTTTCTTGCTTCATTGGCTTTGACGTTGTCCTCTGTGGCCCTGTGCAGTGGTCTCAGCTGGGCACTGAAGGGTTTGATAGCAAGATGCCAACAGACATCTGAAGAGTAAAAGACAAGGTATCATTCCCAGCCAAGGACAAGATGTTGAAGTATTCGGACACTTAGTAACTTAGTAACACGTTCAGCCTTAAGAAGCTCCCTTTGCCTTTCGCATAGGGAGTTGTTACCTCCTGATTCTCCCAGTGGACTAGCCACAGCCCCTGCCTACCCACAGGTGGGTGAAACTCGTAACAACTACTGCTTTCCCTGAATTATTTAGTGACACTGGGAAAGTTTGATTTCTAAGTCCTACAACCATATGAATAGGCCTAGAGCCTACAGATTCTCAGTTTTTTTCAATATTCTATTCCACTATAATCCTTGATGCTTATTAAATCATCTTAAAAATTAATAATGATATATTCTCCCCTATGTGTCATTTCTGTATTTCTATCTTTTTTCTCTTTGTATCTTCCTTTTATATTTATATTTAGTGCCTATAGAAGAAAGACCAACTATCTCAAATACAAATACACAACACAAAAATCCGGGTTTCTGAAAAATTTCAGAAACAGCTTAAGGCATTTTTCAGTATAGCAGTGGTAACTGCTTCTTGCTTATCCCACATTTCCTCATTCCATTCCATTTCCGAAATTCAGAATTGCATTGAATAACAGAAAAAGCACATGCCCAATCTGAATTAAAATCCAGTTGCTGCTTAGTAGTTTTGGAACTCTAGAGAAGTTACATGAACTCTTTGACCTCAATTTCTTTGCTTTTAGAGTGGACAAAAAATTATCTCACAGAGTTATTAGAAGAAAATAGTTTCTTAGCACGAGGATTGTACTCAGCAACCATAAGTTCCTTACATCATGTGAATCTCGCTAAAAATTCAAATAGCAGAGGCTTAAATATTGAATTATCTCAAAGTAGTATCAGCAATCATATCAATTATATCAACAATAATAAACAATATATCAACAATTTTAAACAGTTTAATTGCTTAAAATTGTATGATATATTCCTTCACTCTCTTAATTTGTATTATACATTCCTCTCAAATTCTTAATAGTTTTAAAATGACTCTCAACATTTTTCATTCTCCTACTCTATGATACTTACATACATGAGGTTCATAAAGAGTCTTTTGGCTTTCTAATAGAAGCCTCTATCAGATTTGAGCCCTCCAAAATTACTAAAATTGGTCAACTTTGTGTCAGGCATGATAGCAAGAATTAACACCTATTTCTCATGCAATACTCCCCATGCAATCAAAAGGAAACTTTACCCTTCTAAACTTCAATACTATGTCAGCTAAAAATAATATTGATGGTGAACGTGGATAAGTTGATTCATTTATCATTTGCTTAGGTCATATACCTAATTACAGATAATTGGTAGCTATAGGTAAATTGATCATGAAACACTATAATCAAAGTCGAATGGGTGTTCTACATAAGGAAATCTTGCAGTTCAAATCTGGATACTGTCCTAGAAGGATGAGGCTGGACGGGAGCAATTTGTCAGCAAATTGATTTCATTGTACGTAGATGCAGCCAGTATCTGTTCTCTTGGTCTACTTTTGTTCTTTCCTAGCCTTTATGGGGTAGATAGGGTAATCAGAAGAGCTGCTTAAATTCATAGTGAGCTCGGATTGAGATTTGTTGTTCAAAATGTACTGTCACCTCATGTTTGAAAATAAGGTAGAAAAGAAGAGTTGAAGGTCTAAGGTAACCTTGAAGTTGCCGTGCAAAAATACCACATGGATGAGAGTCTCCTTAAACACTTAAAATGGACTGAAGTCTCACCCAAGCAAAAGCAACAAAGGAGATATAATGACAGTAAGTCTCAATACTGCAAACTACACTTTCCTGAGCTTTCAGAGCATATCAAGAGACTTTATTTTGTGCTGCATAAAATCACTCAAGAACAGGGTTGAACCCTAGCTCACAGTTCACAATCATCTATTTCCTTCCCAGGAATAAATGTTGTATATATAAGGGGAGTTGACTATCCTTTTTTCTGTATATATTATTAGTATTTTATAAATTGACAGAATCTAGTTCTATTTTATTTCTAATTTTATCTTCTATAAAGTAGGGTTTCAAAATAATTCTTTTTTAACTCATGAAAATACCTTATTTTCTTCACATCTTATAGTGGGTTCCTTTCTATAATGAAATACGTGGTAGAGTTTAATAGGATCAGCATTTCTCAGCAGTTCCTGAATTCACAATAAATATCTAGGAAAAAAAAAACCTATGGAGGAAGTGTGCCTGGAACTAATTCTTTGTGAAAGATGGGTAGATTTTTTGAGTGGAGGAAAGAATGAAATCATTACCAGTAGGGAAACAATAGAAGGGAAGAGGAGCAGAGAAGGAGGAAAGAAAGCAGAAAGCAAAGAAGGAAATGAGCATAAACAAAGGCAAAAATGTACAAGTATGTTTGGTGAAGAGAAAAGCACCTGTTTATACTAGAACAGAAATTTTATTTTAGGAATTGCTTTTTATTCATAGATTGGACTGAACAGGAGAGAAAAATCTTTTCAGACTTACTACCTTCCAAATAAAATATGGCACACTCAGTTAAACTTGAATGTGAGATAAACAATGATTTTTTATTTTAGTTTAAGTATAGCCCACACAATACAGGCCATTTATTGGCTATGCAATACACAAAAGCAAAAAAAAATAGTCTTTATCTGAAATTCTAATTTAACTGGGCCTCTATACTTAATCTGGCAACCCTAAATAGAGTTGTAACAAAATCTGTTAAAGTTTTTAAACAAATTAATTGAGTTATATTGTATAAATACATATATTTTAATGCAATTACATTAACATATCATTTTGGTCTCATTTCAGATCTTGCATGAATGTCATCAGAAATTTTCTTTGTTATTGATAGAATAACTGATTTTCCTGTTATTTCTTTATTTGGAAAAAGCTCATAATTTCAACAAACTTTTGTTTGTAGATTAAGTATATATTATTTTGGGATTATACCATTTACTACATCTTTTTTTAAATAATGGAAACTGAAAGCCTAAACAAAAAAAACCACACTATGCAAAAGTGATGTGAGGCTGGAATTTTTCTTTTCCTGTGTTAAAACACTTTGCTGAAAATGAAGAGATGTTACATGAATAACCCTTTGTCACAGAAGTGAAATTTTATAAAGCAAGTATATAATAACATTAATCACCTTAATAGTGTTAAAATACAGGCTTTTCAAGTCAACTTCCTTGATTTAAGTAATATCATTTAAAAGGCTACTTGACTATCAACTAGCTCTTACCAAACAATGTTTTGATTAGAGAAATTGAAGGAATAATTCACAGGTGCCTGTTCACATTCCATGTGGGTATCAGTTCTTCTATCTTCATGTGGACTCTGACCTGGAGTTGATTCAACAGAAATTTTCATAAGCCCAGGCAAGAAGGTCAGCATTTGCGTGTCTCTGGTTATACTGTAATAATAGAAAGATCATCTATGTTGTATTTTCCTGGAAAGAATCATGTTGTATCCCCTAAATGATGTGATTATGAGATACCAGCAAAATCGTCTTTCCATTTCCTCACCACCCTGCCACCTTGCTCATCTGAAATTGTGGAATCCTTTCCAAAGATAGAGAGCGAAGGCACGTGTATTGTTTCTGGATGTGTGCTGTGAAGGTATGCTCCTGAAACTGGAGTGGGGAGGGATAGTCCTCCACTTTCTCTCCATTAACAGTGGCCTAGCATATTACCTTTATTATAAGGTAAATATGTCTATGAATGAAACAAAGAAGGAGAGTGTACCAGCAAGGACGTTGGAGCTCCTTATGTGGAGAAGAGAGGAAGGAAAAGCCTGAATTGACCACTGGAATGAGGAATCATGCATATGTGGAGTCAGCAAAACCCATGCAGAAGACTGAACTAGCTGGTCCCCCACAAACATCAGAACTATTAGTTAACCTAGGGTCATGTCTTACTACTCCCTCCAACTCCATCCAGCCTGTCATCTTTTCCAGGCCTTTTGCCCTTCACCCTCATCTAATCTCTTCTTCCACCATATTTACAACAGGGAGAAAGTAAGCAACATGCTAAAATAATTCCTTACTGAAATTATTAAGTTCACAGAGCTGTAAGTCAGAGTCTTGAAATTCAAATCCAGGCCTGTCTGATGCTAAAGGAGCACATGTGCTATTGCATACTACTGGTGAGAGGGAAGATAAGAAATAAGAAACACTGTAGAAGGAAGGAATTCTGATAAACAGTATGTCTCTAGCATAGTAATTGAAATTCATTCCATTTATATTTATTGAGCACTTAGCCAGCCTCACTGTAAATTAAGATTAGGCTAAATTCTTAAGAAAGTAAATAGACATAAATTACAGTGGGGCCATATTTCTAAAGTCATGTATTGGCTTTCCTTTCTACTTTGGTCCTTCTCTGTATACTTTACATTATATTTCATAGTGTTTTACCTCTATCCCTTCTATTCAATATAACCTTCATCAATTCTGTTTTATTACGTATATGTTTTTTCACATTGGTTCTATAATGAAAACTCGAAGCTATTTTTCTGCATCCTTTTGTCTTTGTATCACTCTAGATAAAATTATTTCCAGTATAAATTTGGATTATTACGCAAAATACAATAATATTTCAAGGTTCTCTGTTTATTCATACAGAACTTTAAATTCCTACTTATGCGAAGCACACTCTTAAATATAGGCCCACCACCATCCTATTCATGCAGCCCATCCTCTGAATAGGACTAGAATCTCCTCATAAAACAACCAGCATCCTGCCTGGCAGTGCCTCAGTCATTCCTCTAGGAAACATTGACCAAATAACTTAAAACTTCCAGGCAACAAGTAACTTTTACTACTTTGAACCTGATAGTATCGACTATTATCTATTTATTTTCAGGGCTATATGTTGACATAAAATGCATTTATTTTCCTGTTTCTTTTCCTTAGTAACAGTGTATGTGCTTGATATTCTGCTCTACTCTGTGTGGAACAATCAATCACACCCTCCTGAATACCACCTTTTCTTTATTTTTCTATCTTGAATCCACTCTCTGGTCTCTCTTTTTATCATTTTTTTTTCCCTCTCTACATAATTTTTTTCTGAAAGACATGTTTCAAAGTCCATCTCTGATAGCTCCCTTGAATTTCAGTATAAATAAATAAAGATTCATGATAGCTTCCAGCTTATAATTACTTTTCTCAATAGAAATCTAATCCTTGGCTGTTAGTATTCCTACACTGTTTATATAACATTGGTCAATAATTTGCTTCAATATAAGAGAAACTGAATGTTTTATATTCTTGTTCATCTATAAGAGCTAAATATTCAGTTCTATAGGATTTGACACATCACCATATGTCTTTATTCAGAATTCATACTATTAGTTGGTTATATAGTAGCTAAGAGTTAAATGTACAGCATGAGTTAACAAGCCTACCAGTGTTTCCGTGTTTTTAGAAACAGTTTTATTGAAATATAATTTTCTGCTACAACTCTCCCATTTAAAGTATACAATTCAGTAGATTTTAGTTCATTCACAGATACATGAATATCACCCCCATCAATTTTAGAACATTTTCATTACCTCAGAAAGAAGCCCTGTACCCTTTAGCTGTTCTTCCGCCAACCTGGCATTCTCCCCTCATTCACCCCCATCCCAGACCTAAGCAACCACTAATCTACATCCTGTCTCTTATTCCTTATTCTGGACTTTCATATGAATGGACTCACATTATACATAGACTTTTGTGAATGACATCTTTCACTTTCACTTAGGGTAATGTTTTCGAGGTTTATCCAGGTTGGCACATGTACCAGTGCTTCATTTAATGCTGCTATTGACATTTATGTATATGTTTTATTGTGGATATCTGTTTCCATTTTTCTTTGGTATAGGTCTAGGAGTAGAATTGCTGGGTTTTATTGTAACTCTCTGTTTGTTTGAGGAACTGCCAGACTGTTATCCAAAGCAGCTGCACCACTTACATTCCTACCAGCAGAGCATGAAGGCTCCAATTTCTCCATAGTCTCACCAGTACTAGTTATATCTGACTTTTTGATTCTAGCTCTCCTGGTGGGTATAAAGAGGTTTCTTATTGTGGTTTGAATTTGCATTCCCTTGCTTGCTGATAATGTTGAGTATCCTTCATCTGCTGTTGGCCATTTTTATATCTTCCTTGGGAAAGTGTCTATTGAGATCTTTTGCCTGTTTAAAGTTGGGCTTTTTGTCTTTTTATTATTGAATTGTATGGCTTCTTTATATATTGTAGACACAAGTCCCTTATGAAATATGTTTTACAAGTATTTCTACCATTCTATGGGATGGCTTTTCACTTTCTTGATGATATCCTTTGAGACAGAGAAGTTTTTCATTTTGATTAAGTTGAATTTATAGTTTTTTTTTCTTTTGTTGCTCATGCTTTTGGTGTCATATATGAGAATCCTTACCAAATCTAAGGTACTGAATATTTACCCCTATGTTTTCTTCTATAAGTTTTACAATTTTAGCTCTTATGTTTAGGTTTTTTGTTCATTTCTAGTTAATTTTTATATGGTATGAAATAAGGATCTAACTTCACTCTTGTACATGTGTATGTAAGGTGTTCCAGCACCATTTGTTGAAAAGACTATTCTTTCCCCATTGAATGGTCTTGGCGCCCTTATTAAAAATCAGTTGACCATAGATATATTAGTTTATTTCTAAATCTCAGTTCTAGTCCATTGATTTATATGTCCATCCTGTTCCAGCATATCTTATTACATTTGTTTTATAGTACATTTTGAAATTGGAAAATGTCCACATACTTTGTTCTTTTCTGATTGTTTTAGCTAGTCCGGATCTCTTGCAATTCCATATGAATTTCAGAATCAGTTTATTAATTTCTATGAAGAAATCATCTGGGATTTGATAGAGATTGCATTGAATCTGTAGATCAGTTTGGAAATACCACCATCTTAACAATATTAAGTCTTCTGATACATGATCTGTGCTTTAAATTTTTTATCAACTATATATTTTTAGTATATTTTTTTCTATTTGCTATTACAAATATGCCTGCCATGCCATCTTATGAAAGTACAGGATTATTTCATTTCAATGACACTCTGTCTCTCTTCATTGCTTACATTATAAGGGAATTGGTTTATAACCTTCTGTAGTTTGTGGTATAAAGAAAACAACTTCTGGGAAGAATATTACTTATAAAAATCTACCACCATGCCTTTTACCCAGAAAGTCCTATATGCTAAAGATATTTTTTGCATTGGATTATTATTATCCATATGCATAAACAACCAAAGCTAATAAGTGTCTACTTGCTACCTCACATTGTTACTGCATTTCAGTGCTTTCATACACATCTATGTGAGAGTTATACATAGTAAGTTACAATAGAAATCAGATGGGGGTTGTATTTGAAAACTATTGCTCAGTTTATGCTTCATAAAATTTACTATTATGAAAGTATTCTACAGCTTCCGCCACATTCCCTGATTCCACAACGCTCCCTTAGCCCTGTGTAGGTCCCTCACGTGTTCACTTCTGTATTGTGCTAGATTTAATAATTTGGTGTCATATGTCAATACGTGCAGAAGTAAAACTTGAAATTATGGCTTTCAACTTTCCATTGTTCGTCCATAAATTTAACATGCAGTTGGGTTTCTCATTCAAATTGTGACTCTGAAAGCACTTTAGCATGCACACTTTCCATCAGCCCAACATGTAAACGTGAAGTCATATGTACTACTTTTGAGCCTTCCATAGATGGTCTGAAACACACCAGAGAGATCAGAAGGAAAACTCATGATGGTGCCTCACATCGTCCCAGATTGTATTGCAGCTAATGGCACTGGCAAAGTTGGTGGTCCGGTAATTAAATAAGAATCAATCCACAGCTCATATGTTTGCATACAGTAGTTCTCAATGAGAAATCCTTAGTGGTCACTTGAACTTTTGTGGCAGGGAGCCAGATTCTTCTCTTAAATAGGCACCATCAGTTCTTGCTGCCTTCAGCAAGCATAAATCTTAAACTGAGTGGAACATTATCTTTTTCCCTCTCTGAGGAGATGCTATAAACAATGATTTTTCAACACCCTATAATACATTAATAGAATAGAAAGGATAGATTTAAATAATGATAAAGGCCAATGATCAAATCACATAAAATGAATGTGAAAAGAACTAGATGAAATGACTGACTTATCTCTTTTTTATGCAAGCTTATGTTTAAATAATTACATCTCAGTTTCTTAAAATGTTCTCTTTGACTCTGATTTGAAAAGCAGCTCCATATTCTTCCTTTAATTTTAGCCTTAAATAACTGTGTTGTTGCTGATAAACATCAATTTATAGGGTTGATGTAGTAGGGTTTCCTACTACATTATCTAAGTAAATATAAGTTACAAAATGCTCTTACGTGCAGGGAGTGGATAAACTCAGGCAAATTTTTATTCTAATCTACCGGTATTTTTAAATGTCTGTGACAAAGATCATTTCAACTTCTTGGGTTACTTCTTTCAGCTCTTCTGGCTACCCTTGAGTAACTACTTCAGTGTGATAAATAATTCACACATAACCCTTCAGACACTGGTCCTGCACTTTCCATTGTATATGTTGATCTTCTTTTAGAAAGTAGTTCAGATTTCAAGTCCAAATGATAAATCAGAGAAATTAAAATTTTATTATTCATAAGGGAAAAAGTAAATGAATCATTGAAAATTTTCAGTATTCAGGTGAATTAAAAAATAAATGTTGGAATTTATGTTATAGTAAAGTTTTGTGCTATTGCATGTATAAGTAGTTGCACAAAATATTGAATGGTTCCATTTTAATATAGACAGTCCAAAACATTCAAATCATTCAGTTTCCTAGATTTGTGAAATGGCAATTATGATAACTCCCAAATCATCGTATCATGGTGAATAGTAGGCAAAGTAATATGTAAACTGTAGTATTTTTATCTGGAATATCATATCATGTGCTCTGGTCTTCTTTTTTGAAAAAAGAATTCTGTCGTTTTAGAATATGTTTAGTAGTAAATCCTTACAGCACTAAACAGGTTGATAAATTTTACTATAGTCCTTCAACACAAAAGTTTTGAAATTTGTAATAGAGGCAAAAGCTGCATTAAAAAGTAGATATTTTTATCAAATCAGAAATAATAGAAAGATAACCTTATCTGCAGGTTTTCAAAAGGACACACAGAGATCAATAAACATAAATGTTAACTTCTAGTCAAATATAGGCATCCAAATCATTACTACATGCCATACTTCTGCTGCATAAAATTCTCCTGTTTTAAGTCTAAGTCTCATCTCTGATACCAACCTGCTTCTTGCTTCCATTTTCAGTTTTAAAAAATGATCTAGAAAATAACCCATTATTGAGCTTTACTGTATATCATACACCATCGAGGAACTCTTTTTTCCCCAGGGAAACAGAAACACTCAGATAAAAGAGTATGAAGTGATATATATACAAAGTAGTATATGCAAAAATACACCTGTGTGTGTGTGTGTGTGTGTGTTACAGAAGGGAAAGAGGAATCCAATTTGACAGGGAAGGACCAAGTAAGTGAACTTGGCTCTATTGAGACAATAATCTAAAACTCAAGTTTAGTCACCATTCAGAAATACAGACAGAAGAAGTCTCTGCCATCTTAGACCCCTGTCGTCTCATCTGGAACAGGTTCCTATTGACCTTGATCTTGACAGGGGACTAGGCAGGAAGCCCACATCACTTCAGCTTACACCCCATTGGCCAGAACTAGTCAATGTCTTCCCCCCTTACTCCACCTAGACCCCCCAATCCACTCCCAAATGACCGAAAAATAAGGACAATTAGATTTAATATTCACTAAATATTATTCTCTCTACCAAAAAATGCTTCAGAAGGAAAAGCTGGGCCTTAAAGATTGAATCAAACTTTGACACATGGAATTGTGAATAAAGGACACTATAGGTAGGGCAAAGAGTGAAAGTTAAGAAGAAAACCTCATAGCATGTGATGTAGAAATGTTCATTATTTCTTCTGTGGCTGAGACTAATAGTTATTCTGCCAGTATCTGTTCTCTTTTTTTATACTAATAGAAACTATAGCTGAGACTTCTATCTAAAGAATTCATTATGTAGCCTCTTTTGCATTTAGGTGTCACCATGGGACACAGTTCTTATCTATTAAATGCAAGAGAAATGGTATGTGCAACCCCTGGGATGTGCTCCTAAAGAGAAGGAATATGTCTTCCTCTTCTCTCTTCTTTCCATCACACTGGCCTACGGACACTTTGGGAAGTCATTTCAGTCACATGTATGGGAACAAACTCCAGCAACAGTGGAGCGAGGAGATGGCAAGAGCAAAAATCCCTTGTCCCGTCAAACTGTCCTACCTTTCCTAACTAACTATCTAGAGAGAACAATAAACTTCTGTCCTGTTTAGGCCATTTTCTTTTTGGGGGTGTTGGTGGGGAGGATAGTCATCAGGCCAGTTGTGCTATTCTAGGGTTGATGCAAAAGTCATGGATTTCTTTTAAGAGTGTCACTTTTAAGCGTGATTACACTGGGGAGTGGGTCTGGGTAGGGGTGACTAGATCTCCCTTGAAACACTTCTGTATTTACGAAGACATTTGTTCTTAAGCCAAATTATTTTGGAATAACTTTTTATACCAGCCAAGCCTGTATCCTAGTATAGACTTTTTAAGGTAACATCAATTCTCTGTCTCTCTTTGTAATATCTTTATAGCTATAAAGAGTTTTGCAATGAATATACAATTATAAATTTAAAGCTGTAATTGTAAGAAATAACCCTTTTTTGAGGTTGATTACACTTCCAATATCAGAGTAGTGAATATATAGGTTAAATTGCAAGTTTTCTCTCAGAGGTACTGCAGAGTATTTCATATGTCTGTGCTGTAGGAATGGTATGCATATAATGCTAGGATACAGGTTACACAGAATTAACAGCATACTTCTGTAGCATCGTGAGGCATTGTTCGAAAACTTACCTGCATCATGATGACTGTACTACATGATAAACAATAGAAAAAATAGAAAATTACATTGGTGGGTGACAAAAGGGGAGAGGTGACTGATGTCTGAAGAAAATGATGGAAAGAAGTAAGACCCCCTCCCTAGCAACATCGTAGTGAATTTTGCAGACACGAGCCACAGATTTCAGAGATGTTAACTATCCTTGAGGCGTGGGCAAAGTCTACTACGGTCCAGATACGGAAGAGGCAGAAGTATAGGAATGTCAGGGAACCCAAAGTGGATGGTGCAGCCCGAGCCCAATGATGCTCATGTGTATGGCCTTTGAGAACCAACTGACAAACATAGAATTTGGATTCAACATTATGGAGTTAAAATAGGGAAGTGTCCAACTCCACATACAATTAATGAATGTCTCTTCATATTAATTAACCTCATTAGTTGAATAATGTCAACCCTTCAATGTTCCATGAGATTAATTACCTGGAGAATTTTGCGAGACTATTGACACAAGTGCTACAAATTCTAAAGCAATAGTAAGTCAAGTAGTAGGATCATATAACTGTATAATTTTTAGGAGGTTTAAGTGAGCCATTCCACAAAAAACTGCTTAACGTGGTGTTTAGAATATAGTAAGCACTTGATAGACGTTTGTAAAAATCCAAGTCATGAACCAGGTTTAGAGTTTGTGGAGTGTCAAGAAAAAGAGATGTAGAATTAGAATGTTTTTCCCCAGCAGATTTGGCACACAGTTGGTTTACAGTACTGCTCCTACCTGTCTGTAAATCAGTCTGTCATCTTAATGCATGGTTTTTATCATTTTTTCACCAAGAAGTGATACCTAAATATTGTGTATTCTTTCTAATGGCTGTTGAAGCTCTCACTTTTTAAAGTAACTTTGGATAAAAAAAATTTTCATGATGTTCCAAAGTAAATCATTATATAATATGTCAAATTCGGATTTCAAGTATTTCATGCCACTTCATACTCTTATCCAATAAAAAACCCACAGAAAAATATTGATATTATAAATCTAGAGGAGCATAATATGAAATATGCCATCTTAAGAAAGGCTTGTCATGTATGGTCAATTAATATATGATAAAGGAGCCATGGATATACAATGGGGAAATGACAGCCTCTTCAACAGCTGGTGTTGGCAAAACTGGACAGCCACATGCAAGAGAATGAAACTGGATCATTGTCTAAACCCATACACAAAAGTAAACTCAGAATGGATCAAAGACCTGAATGTAAGTCATGAAACCATAAAACTCTTAGGAAAAAACATAGGCAAAAATCTCTTGGACATAAATATGAGCAACTTCTTCATGAACATATCTCCCTGAGCAAGGGAAACAAAAGCAAAAGTGAACAAGTGGAACTATATAAAACTAAAAAGCTTCTGTACAGCAAAGGACACCATCAGTAGAACAAAAAGACATCCTACAGTATGGGAAAATATATTCACAAATGATGCATCTGATAAGGGGTTGACATCCAAATTATATAAAGAGCTCACGCACCTCAACAAACAAAAAGCAAATAAGCCAATTAAAAAATGGATGGAGGAGCTGAACAGACACTTCTCCAAAGAAGAAGTTCAGATGGCCAACAGGCACATTAAAAGATGCTCCACATTCCTAGTCATCAGAGAAATGTAAATTAAAACCACAATGAGATATCACCTCACACCAGTGAGGATGGCCAACATCCAAAACACAAACAACAACAAATGTTGGCGAGGATGTGGAGAAAAGGGAACCCTCCTACACTGCTGGTGGGAATGCAAATTAGTTCAACCATTGTGGAAAGCAGTATGGAGGTTCCTCAAAAAACTCAAAATAGAAATACCATTTGATCCAGGAATCCCACTCCTAGGAATTTACCCTAAGAATGCAGCAGCCCAGTTTCAAAAAGACAGATGCACCCCTATGTTTATTGCAGCACTATTTACAATAGCCAAGAAATGGAAACAGCCTAAGTGTCCATCAGTAGATGAATGGATAAAGAAGATGTGGTATATATACACAATGAAATATTATTCAGCCCTAAGAAGAAAACATATCCTACCATTTGCAACAACATAGATGGAGCTAGAGGGTATTATGCTCAGTGAAACAAGCCAGGCGGAGAAAGACAAGAATCAAATGATTTCACTCATCTGTGGAGTATAAGAACAAAGAAAAAACTGAAGGAACAAAACAGCAGCAGACTCACAGAACCCAAGAATGGACTAACAGTTACCAAAAGGAAAGGGACTGGGGAGGATGGGTGGGAAAGGAGGGATAAGGGGGAAAAAGGGGCATTATGATTAGCAGATGTAATGTTGGGGGGCCACGGGGAGGGCTGTACAACTCAGAGAAGACAAGTAGTGATTCTATAGCATCTCACTACGCTGATGGACAGTGACTGTAATGGGGTATGTGGGGGGGACCTGATAATGAGGGGAGTCTAGTAACCATAATATTGCTCATATAATTGTACATTAATAATAGCAAAAAAATGCATTGGCTTAACTCCTTTCTAAAATAGCACAGATAAAGTTGAAAAAAAAAATAAATAAAATGGTTTTAGTGTTAGAAACACACAACTATTTTCCACTTCTCTTGATTAATAAAAGATGCATTGATTAAAAAAAAAAGAAAGGTAGGCTTGTATAGATTATACTAAATCAGAATATTAGCTTAATTTTTTTAGATGACAGCAGTGTTACAGATGTCCTGCATCATGTCTCTTTAACATTCTTATCTGTAAAATAGGGATAATAAGTGACCCCATGATCTCAGTCCTACCCCCATCAACTAATTGTCACAACTGCTGCCTACCTACCTCCTGTTAGTTGTTAATATGGGAATAAAATACACTAAGGGGTATTTTCCAGTACACAACTCAGCAATTGACTAAAAGCACACTGGGTCTGAATAAAGGGAAAAAATACTCAGACTTATACATATTTAAACTGCACATACAAGTCACAGATTTCAGAGATGTTAACTATTCTTCAGGAGTGGGTAAAGTCTCCTATGTTCCAGATACTGGAAGAGTTAGAAATATAGAAATGTCAGGGACACTTATTTCCCCTTTTTCACTCCATATCAAGACGTTTCTATTCTGCTCGAATCTTTTGCAGCTTTCCCCTCACTTTACTCCCAAGGAAATCATGCATTTGCTGCCTTGCCCACACTTCTCATAATTCCACCCTGAGCAATGTCATGAATGCAGGTAGTTGTATCTCATTTAATTTCCCTTCCTTCTTCCGTTACTCCAACACACACACAAAACAAAACTCGGATGCATTTTTGAGCTACGTAGCAACTTTGTAATGTAAAAGTTAATGACATGCCTCTATCCTTAATAGAGGAAAACTACATGTTCTGAAATAGAAATTAGAATAATATAGAACTATTATATCAGTATCCCACAAAACTCAGTGAAAATGAGAAGCTCAGAGGAGCCTGTGATAAAACATATCCTTGGTTCCTATTCCCAAAGTGATTCTAATGTATTCTCTCTGGTTAAGATCTAAAAATGTTGCGTTATTACTCATCCCCACCCACCTGATGATTCTGATTCCAAATATCACACTTGAAAAACAGTATACTGGATTGCAAATTTTGTGAAGTCATGGCTACCTTTACCTCTGCATCCCTAGAACAATGCCTGAAATTTAGTAGGTACTCAAAAAATGTTTGTTCTTGACCCCTGTAGCCTTTGCCATCCCAGCAAATGCAAATTTCATCCTACCAGTTGCTCGGGCTCAAATCTTTAAAGCCATCCCTGATCTCTCTTTCTTGCATACTCTGTATCCAATTTATCAGAAGGCAAATCCTTTCAAAACAAATTTTAAAATCAATGATGAATCTGACCTCTTTCCTTTATTATCACCACTTTAATTCAAGCCATCTCGATGCTCAGACTCAGGCCTCTTAACCGGCCTTCTAGGTGATACCCTTACTCCCTGCATTCATTTCCTGTGCCTACTTTTACGGATGACCACAAACTTAGTGGTTTAAAGCAAAATCGGTTTATTTTCTTACAGTTCTGTAGGTCAGAAATCTGAATTTAGTTTTAAGTGGGCTAAATTTAAGGTGATGGCAGGGGTGGTTCCTTCTGGAGGCTCTGACAGGATCATCCGTTTCTTTGCCTTTTATGGCTTCTAGAGGCTACCTGCATTCCTTGGCTCATGACCCCTTCCTTGCATCACTCCCAACTTTTTGTTTCCACGGTTACATCACTTACTACTCACCCTGACCTCCTGCCTCTCTCATGTAAGGACTGTTGTGATTATATTAGCCTGCTCTATAATCTGTGATAATCGCCTCATCTCAAAATTCTTAGTTTTAATCATATGTGCAAGGTCCCTTTTGCTCTATAAAGTCACATCCACAGGTTCTGGAGATTAGGAATGGGCATGTTTTATGACCAATATCTAGCCTGTTCTACCTCTTTACAACCAATTCACCAGAGAACTGCCAGAATGAAAAAATTGGACAATTATCAATCCTAGGCTCCAAATTTTCCACTTACTTCCCATTTTACCCCAGGCATGAAATATGGACTTAACCATGGTCTAAAGACCCTGTATGATCTGACTCTGTAGAACCTCTTCAAAATGATTCAATACCACAAACCCCTATTCCAACCATGTCGGCCTCCGTGCTCTTCCTCATATGCGCCAAACACACTTTCATTAACGGGTTTTCGCGTTTGCTGTTTCCTCTCTTACCTTCAGATACTCACTTAGCTCTCCAAGTTCATCCAGGCTTGTGATTAAATGTCATCTAATTGCAGGTTTTCTGTGAGTACCTCATGGAAAATAGCATCTCTATTCTCAATCATCCAACCCTTAACTTGCTTTATTTTTCATAGCACTTTATGTCCATTGGAAACTATAATTTTATACATTTATTTGTGTGTGTGCTTATCATCTTTCCCCCGTTTCAAGAATGGTGTGGGTTTTTTTGTTGTTAACTGGGTCCCCAGTGCCTAGAATAATGTCTGACACAGAGATGTACTCAAGTATTATTTCTCAAATAATAAATGAAGGAATAAACGTTGAATTAATTATTTCTAAACCAATGTCATCAAGTACAAAATCATCATGTTTCTTTTTTCTCATCCTTTTATTTAAAATGAAATGTAAAGATAATCTATCATCTCTTCTTCATGATAAGGCCAGTATTTTTTTTATTTTTATTGTAAATGCACATAATGAAATAGATAGAACATTATAGACTTGCCTAGCCCAAATTACAAAATATATGAACCTCCAATAAATTTTTGCAATACAGTCTGTTAATAAAGCTATTGGCATATACCTGATTACAGAAAATACATACTATGTATATTTATAGTTTAATCAACTAACATGTTTGAATTCATGGGTGGTTGCTCAAATGAGCCAACTGTGTTGAACTAATGACAATAGTATTTAAAATTACTGTTAACACTGCACCATTAATTACTTCTCACACTATCAGTGCATTGTCATCTCTCCTTTACAGATTTGGAACCTGAAAGATAAGGAAGTGACATGTATAAGTCACTGAGAGACCTGTTGTTGAGGTAGAGCTCATTGATTCCTATCTTAGAATGTGTTCTGCTACCAATAGGTCGTACTCTTTTCTCCAGAGAGATGTGTCACCATGGGACTGCACTAAAGCAGATATGTGGAATGGAACTAGTATGTATCTATCTAGTGGGAAGGCCTGGAGAATAAGCTACTGTCTTTAGAAATCCCATTGACTATCCCCACAAATTAAAGCTGAGAGAGATGAAAAATAATCTATGCCATTTAGAAAATGCGGCCACTCCCACACCTTGGAAAAAGTATATTAAACCTTCTTTTGATTTGACCTCTAATAATATAGATAATTATAATTCATTTCTTACCTCTTGACCATTCCGTAGATCCAGAATATATAAGCAAAACCTGTTCAAATTCACTCATTTAATTTGAAGAGTTTGCTTACATAGAAAAAGTAGTTGCTTAGCATTCTTTCCTATTAATTGCATGCAAAAGACTTCAGGCTATAGTCTAACTTCAACTGTTAAAATTATACACAGGCATGTGTGTTTATTCAGCAGTGGTTCTTTATACCTTTCCCCTTAGACACCCACACTTCTTTAAAAATAAGTTGGGCAAACACTGACTGTGAATGTGTTTTTGTTTTCTTAATGGAATATCAATGGGAGATGTACACACAGATCAAGAGCTGTACACATATTATTATCTCCAAATAATTAATATTTGTGTATTATTTCCCTTAGGCTGGCTGTACATGAATACAGAGGCACTGGTACTACTCATCACAAAATACAGTGTTAGCTGGTTGCAGGGGGGCCTTTGTGAATACTCCCTGCCAGCGGTTGAAGGGACTAAGGAAGCACCCTGCTGAGTCCCCTCCCGTCCTCCTCAGGGAGTCTGTGCTAATTCTGTCTCTTCCCCTTGGGAAAGCAGCCAAAGGCAGAAGCAGGAAGGACAGTACTGGATTCCTAGAGAGAGTAAGGTGCCAACCGTCAGGAATGGAGGAGAGAAATGGGAAGTTTAAAGAATAAGGATAAAGGCTACAGTGACTAGAGCTCAATCTTTCCATTACAGTTGAACAGGGAAGCCTCCCTCCTGGGACTGACAGCCTTATGTTTGCAGCACACATGAAGTAAGATGGAGAAAGGAAATCACTTAAAGGAATTAAGCCATGGGGCACAGTCAAATGCAGGGACCACCACGGGCTTGGTACCTAGTAGCATCTGTGTCACATGTGCACAAGATCTCACCAGCTGGTTGGGCTCTCTGCTTGCTTTTGACCCTAGAAGTTTGGCCAGTAATTTAGTTTCTATTACTGAGGGGAGAAAACTAGCTATTTAACAAAAAAGAATTGTTACTTGAAAGGATTATATACAAATATAGGTCCATTAATAGAACAAATTCTCTAAGATAGTTGGTTCTTAGGAAGCAGGAATAGCATATGAGTGGAGGAAATCCCTACTTTTAAATGAGCTTTATAAAAATGAGACAGTAAGAAATATGCCTAGTGGTGAAACATCCTTCATAAATAATTACTATGTTGTTGGAAAATAAAGCTAATTATGTATCATATGTAAGTTCACCTGAGCATGAATCCATTTCTGAAACTAGACCTTTTCATTTTGGTATATATATTAAAAAAATTGTGTCCCTACAGAGCGATTTCTGAATGTTTACAATTAGGAAGGAAAGGTGAATATTGAATTTAGTTTGGAAATTACAACAATTCTTTAAACAGCTTAAAAACTCAACTTCATTATTGCAAGAACATTAAATAGAATCTTAATGATCATTATGTGTACAACCATATAAATGCCACAATAGGTGTGGCTTTTTTTCCTCTTAAACATGTTGCTAAAAAAGAAATCCTTAAAATGAAGGGAAATTAATATAAAAAATTCTTTTAAAATTAAAATCTCCGCAGTTCCATTGTAACAATGTATTATAAAGTTAAGCAGCAATCACATGTATAATTAAAGCAGTAATTACATGTATATTTAGATCACTAATATATAGTACTCAATTTGTTTAACGGAAAACAGGAAACATTGCAAAAATGGGAAATTTTGTGATGTGTTTCTTCATTTAATTCGAGGCTTTAAGTCCCCCTCCCCAATTGTAAATTTTAAATTCTATGACTTAACGCCAACCCAAAATCCAGGAAAGAAAAAATATTTGGGAGGCAGAGAGTTGATTCAAAGGAAGTAAAAAATATTAACTGTGTAATATTTCCAAGGGACTCAGATCCTGGGGTCAGTGGTGTTTGAAAGTGGAAATTACTCATAACTTTAGGCTTTTAAATGAAAAACTCTAAAGGAGAGAATGTAAACTAAACTAAAACACTATTGACAGAAACTGAAAAGTGTTTTCTTTTTTTTTCTTTTTCATAATTTATTTTGGTATCACTAATCTACAATTACATGTGCAATATTATGGTTATTAAACTACTCCCTTCATCAGGTCCCCCCCACTAACCCCATTACAGTCACTGTCCATCAGCGTAGTGAGATGCTATAGAATCACTACTTGTCTTCTCTGAGTTGTACAGCCCTCCCCGTGCCCCCCCAACATTACGTCTGCTAATCATAATGCCCCTTTTCCCCCCTTGTCCCTCCCTTCCCACCCATCCTGCCCAGTCCCTTTCCCTTTGATAACTATTAGTCCATTCTTGAGTTCTGTGAGTCTGCTGCTGTTTTGTTCCTTCAGTTTTTTTCCTTTGTTCTCATACTCCACATATGAGTGAAATCATTTGATACTTGTCTTTTTAGGCTTGGCTTATTTCACTGAGCATAATACCCTCTAACTCCATCCATGTTGTTGCAAATGGTAGGATTTGTTTTCTTCTTATGGCTGAATAATATTCCATTGTGTATATGTACCACATCTTCTTTATCCGTTCATCTACTGATGGACACTTAGGTTGCTTCCATTTCTTGGCTTTGTAAATAGTGCTGCGATAAACACAGGGGTGCATCTGTCTTTTTGAAACTGGGCTGCTGCAGTCTCAGGGTAAATTCCTAGGAGTGGGATTCCTGGGTCAAATGGTATTTCTATTTTGAGTTTTTTGAGGAACCTCCATACTGCTTTCCACAATGGTTGAACTAATTTGCATTCCCACCAGCAGTGTAGGAGGGTTCCCCGTTCTGCACATCCTTGCCAACATTTGTTGTTTGTGTTTTGGATGTTGGCCATCCTCACTGGTGTGAGGTGATATCTCATTGTGGTTTTAATTTGCATTTCTCTGATGATTAGGGATGTGGAGCATCTTTTCATGTGCCTGTTGGCCATCTGAATTTCTTCTTTGGAGAAGTGTCTGTTAATGTCCTCTGCCCATTTCTTAATTGGATTATTTGCTTTTTTTGTTGAGGTGTGTGAGTTCTTGATATATTTTGGATGTCAACCCCTTATCAGATGCATCATTTGTGAATATATTTTCCCATACTGTAGGATGTCTTTTTGTTCTACTGATGGTGTCCTTTGCTGTACATAAGCTTTTCAGCTTGATATAGTCCCACCTGTTCATTTTTGCTCTTATTTCCCTTGCCTGGGGAGATATGTTCAAGAAGAAGTTGCTCATGTTTATGTCGAACATATTTTTGCCTATGTTTTTTTCTAAGAGTTTTATGGTTTCATGATTTTCATTCAGGTCTTTGATCCACCTTGAGTTTACCTTTGTGTATGGGGCTAGACAGTAGTCCAGTTTCATTCTCTTACATGTAGTTGTCCAGTTTTTCCAACACCAACTGCTGAAGAGGCTGTCATCTCCTCATTGTATATCCAAGGCTCCTTTATCAAATATTAATTGACTGTATATGTTTGGGTTAATGTTTGGATTTTCTATTCTGTTCCACTGGTCTGTGGGTCTATTTTTGTGCCAATACCAAATTGTCTTGATTACTGTGGCTTTGTAGTAGAGCTTGAAGTCAGGGAGTGTAATTCCCCCTGTTTGATTCCTCCTTCTCAGGATTGCTTTGGCTATTCGGGGTCTTTTCTGGTTCCATATGAAGTTTAGAATTATTTGTTCCAGTTCATTGAAGAAAGCTGTTGGTATTTTGATAGGGATTGCATTGAATCTGTAGATTGCTTTAGGTAGTATAGCCATTTTGACAATATTTATTCTTCCTGTCCAAGAGCATGGGATGAATTTCCATTTGTTAATGTCTTCTTTAATTTCTCTTAGGAATGTCTTGTAGTTTTTAGAGTACAGGTCTTTCACTTCATCGGTTAGGTTTATTCCTAGCTATTTTATTCTTTTTGATGCAATTGTGAATGGAATTGTTCTTATGATTTCTCTTTCTGTTAGTTCATTGTTAGTGTATAGGAAAGCAACAGATTTCTGTGTGTTAATTTTGTATCCTGCAACTTTGCTGAATTCAGATATTAGTTCTAGTAGTTTTGGAGTGGAGTCTTTAGGGTTTTTTATTTACAATATCATATCATCTGCAAATAGTGACCATTTACTTCTTCTTTACCAATATGGATGCCTTATATTTCTTTGTTTTGTCTGATTGCCATGGCTAGGACCCCCAGTACTATGTTGAATAACAGTGGAGAGAGTGGGCATCCCTGTCTTGTTCCCAATCTTAGATGAAAAGCTTTCAGCTTCTCGCTGTTAAGTATGATGTTAGCTGTGGGTTTGTCATACATGGCCTTTATGATGTTGAGGTACTTGCCATCTATATCCATTTTTTTGAGAGTTTTAATCATGAATGGATTCTGAATTTTGTCACATGCTTTTTAAGCATCTATGGAGATGATCGTGTGGTTTTTGTTCTTCTTTTTGATGTGGTGGATGATGTTGATGGATTTTCAAATGTTTTACCATCCTTGCATCCCTGGGATGAATCCCACTTGATCATGGTGTGTAACCTCTTGATGTATTTTTGAATTTGGTTTGCTAATATTTTGTTGAGTAATTTTGCATCTACGTTCATCAGGGTTATTGGTCTGTAATTTTCTTTTTTGGTGAGATCTTTGCCCGGTTTTGGTATTAGAGTGATGCTGGCTTCATAGAATGAGTTTGGAAGTATTCCCTCCTCTTCTATTTTTTGGAAAACTTTAAGGAGAATGGGTGTTATTTCTTCTCTATATGTCTGGTAGAATTCAGAGGTGAATCCATCTGGTATGGGAATTTTGTTCTTGGGTAGTTTTTTGATTACCAATTCAATTTCGTTGCTGGTGATTGGTCTGTTTAGTTTTTCTGTTTCTTGTTGGTCAGTCTTGGGAGGTTGTATTTTTCTAAGAAGTTGTCCATTTCTTCTATGTTTTCCAGCTTGTCAGCATATAGATTCTCATAATATTCTCTTATAATTCTTTGTATTTCTGTGGGGTCCATCATTATTTTTCCTTTCTCATTTCTGATTCTGTTTATGTGTGTAGGTTCTCTTTTTCTCTTAATGAGTCTGGCTAGGAGGTTATCTATTTTGTTTATTTTTTCAAAGAACCAGCTCTTGGTTTCATTGATTTTTTTCTATTGTTTTATTCTTCTCAATTTTATTGATTTCTTCTCTGATCTTTATTATGTCCCTCCTTCTGGTGACTTTGGGCCTCATTTGTTCTTCTTTTTCCAAATTCAGTAATTGTGTCTTTAGACTGTTCATTTGGGAATGTTCTTCCTTCTTTAAATAGGCCTGGATTGCAATATACTTTCCTCTTAGAACTGCCTTTGCGGTGTCCCACAGAAGTTGTGGCTTTGTGTTGTTGTTGTCATTAGTCTCCATATATTCTTTGATTTCTGTTTTGATTTGGTCATTAACCCATTGATTAATTAGGAGAATGTTGTTAAGTCTCCATGTATTTGTGAGCCTTTTTGATTTCTTTCTAATATTTATTTCTAGTTTTATACCTTTGTGATCTGAGAAGTTGGTTGGTAGAATTTCAATATTTTTTAATTTACTGAGGTTCTTTTTGTGGCCTAGTATGTGGTCTATTCTGGAAAATGTTCCATGTGGACTTGAGAAGAATGTGTATCCTGTTCCTTTTGGGGGCAGAGTTCTGTAGATGTCTATTAGGTCCACCTGTTCTAGTGTGTTGTTCAGTGCCTCTGTGTCTTTACTTATTTTCTGTCTGGTTGATCTGTCCTTTGGAGTAAGTGGTGTGTTGAAGTCTCCTAAAATGAATGCATTGCTGTCTATTTCCTCCTTCAATTCTGTTAGTATTTGTTTCACATATGCTGGTGCTCCTGTGTTGGGTGCATATATATTTATAATGGTTATATCTTCTAGTTGGACTGACCCCTTTATCATTACGTAATGTGCTTCTTTATCTCTTGCTACTTTCTTCGTTTTGAAGTCTATTTTGTCTGATACAAGTACTGCAACACCTGCTCTTTTCTCCTTGTCGTTTGCATGAAATATCTTTTCCATTTCTTCACTTTTAGTCTGTGTATATCTTTGGGTTTGAGGTAAGTCTCTTGTACGCAGCATATAGATGTGTCTTGCTTTTTTATCCATTCTATTACTCCGTGTCTTTTGATTGGTGCATTCAGTCCATTTACATTTAGGGTGATTATCTATGTACTTATTGCATTGCTGGCTTTAGATTCGTGGTTACCAAAGGTTCAAGGTTGCTTCTCAATCTAACATACCTTTCTTGTTAAGTTGTTGTAAACACAGTCTGATGTTTCTTTATTTATCTCCCCTTTTATTCTTCCTCCTCCATTCTTTATATACTAGGTGTTTTATTCTTCGCCTTTAGTTTGTATTTGGATGGTCTGCTTTCTTTGCTATGATTTTATTTTCTCTGGTGACATCTTAGGGGTGCTTCCCTCTAGAGCAGTCCCTTTAGGATATCCTGTAGAGGTGGTTTATGGGAGGCAAATTCTCTCAGCTTTCTCTTGTCTGGGAATTGTTTAATCCCTCCTTCATATTTAAATGATAATCATGCTGGATACTATATTCTTGGTTCGAGGCCCTTCTGTTTCATTACGTTAAATATATCATGCCATTCTCTTCTGGCCTGTAAGATTTCTGTTGAGAAGTCTGATGATAGTCTGATGGGTTTTCCTTTATAGGTGATCTTTTTTCTCTCTCTAGCTGCCTTTAATACTCTGTCTTTATCTTTGATCTTTGCCATCCTTAATTATTATGTGTCTTGGTGTTATCTTCCTTGGGTCCCTTGTGTTGGGAGAACTGTGGGCTTCCATGGACTGCGAGACTGTTTCCTTCCCCAACATCGGGAAGTTTTCAGCAATTATTTCTTCAAAGGCTCTTTCTATCCCTTTTTCTCTCTCTTCTTCCTCTGGTACTCCTATAATGTGAATATTGTTCCGTTTGGATTGGTCACACAGTTCTCTTAATATTCTTCCATTCCTAGAGATCCTTTTATCTCTCTCTACCTCAGCTTCTCTGTATTCCTGTTCTCTATTTTCTAATCCATTAACAGTCTCTTGCATCTTATCCAGTCTGCTGCTAAGCCCGTCAATCGCTTGTCTGATTTCTGCATTGTCTTTCCTCACTTCCCTCACTTCCTCCATCAGCTGTTGCATATTTCTCTGTAGATCCATCAGTATGGTTATGACTTTTGTTCTGAATTCTTTTTCAGGAAGGTTGTGCATTTCCATCCCTTCAGTCTCCCTCTCTGGGGTTGTCTGGGTCTGGGTAAGTTTTGTCTGTACCATATTCCTCTGTCTTTTCATGGTGATAGAAGTGGTCGCTTGTAGGTGCACATATGTCAGCTGGGTTCTTTAAGACTTTTAAAAAGAAAAAAAAGGAAAAAAGAGAAAAAAAAGAAGAAAAAGAAAGAAAAGAGAGAGAAAAAAATGTCCGCCGGGAGTAGATTCTGTGGGGATGTTGTAGGTGGCACTGTTGCTCCACTATTCCACAGCCGTGGCTGCACCACTCTGCAGGACCCTTTGTAGCTCTGGCTGGGGTGGGAACTAATGGGAGGCTGCTGATCTCTGTGGGAAGTCTACGTACGGCAACTTTTTCCCAGCTGCCAGCCAAGGGGTCTGAAATTCCCCAGGACTCCCAGCCTGCTGGGCTGAGTGCGCTGGAATGATCCTGCTCCTCCGTTGGGCCCCTGTCTAAGACCGCTAAAAAAAGTGCGCGCTTTTCTTTTGTCCCGGGGAGCCAGCTGCGAGGACCCGGTGTGTTGCCCGGCTCAGATCCTGCACCCTCTTTCTCTCCAATCTCTGATACACCATGCGATGTGTGTTAGCGCTCCTGGCGCAGATCACCAAGGCTGGTTATTTTGCAGACATGTACTTCCACTCCCCCCCAGCTCTGAATCCTCTCCTCCCGCCGGTGTGCTGGGGCGGGGGAGTGCTCGGGTCCCACCGGGTCGTCGCTCTGTATCTTACCCGCTTTGCGGGGTGCCGAGTCCTTTCAGGTATAGCTGCAGGCTGGGTGCTGTCCTATATCTTCTGGTCCCTCTTTCAGGAATAGTTGTATTTGTTGTATTTTCATAAATATATATGGTTTGGGGAGGAGATTTCCGCCACCCTGCTCATGCCGCCATCTTCCTGGAAGTCCTGAAATTTGTTTTCTTTATTGTGACCTTCTCTACATGATAGAGTGCCAGAGTCAGATATATCTGCTAATATGAAGCCCTGTCACTTGTGAAATCTGAGAAGGAGCTGCTGCTCTGTGGAATGGCCTCTTCTGATGCATGAGTAAAGAGTGTTTCAATACCATGAAGCTGGCCAAGATTGCCAGAAATAGTACCTCTCTATGGACAAGATGGCTCTACCAACCTTCTTTTATTTTTTTTAAATTCAAGTATAGTTGATGTACAGTATTATATTGGTTTCAAGTATACAACAGTTCTACCAGCCTTCTTAATGATAGAAGCCTACTTCATGGATCTCAAAATAGTAGGCCCCAGGAACAAGCTGTCTCAAACAATGTCTTGGGGTCCAAGAAGCAGACAGTGTGAAGACTTTCAAGTTTGAGAACAGAATTCAAATCATGGCTTCTCATTAATCAAACCTGAGAGAGTTACCTAACCTCTCAACACTTCAGTTTCCTTATTTATACAATGTGGATAATGTAAGGCTGTATTTCATAGGAATTTTGAAAGGATCAGATCAGATGATTACAGAAAAGTCTTGGCAATGCAGCTTATTTAAATAGTCTTAAATTCGTGGTTCCTATTAATGCTCTTGCATTAAATTTCAAAATTCATTAACTATAATCATTTACATTTTAGGACGACTCTGTTATTTTCTGAATGAGTGTATTGTCAATATAGTATATGATGTGATATAATACAATACACTATAACACAATAAATCATTTTAGACCCAGAAGTAACCTTCAAGATTTTACAGCACAACACAGTCACAGCACACCATAGGAAGCTGAGGCCCATAGGTAAGAATTATCCTCTACAAAATCAAATTTTTTTAAGTATAACATAAATTTCCAACACTAGAACTCAAACCACTTTTTTTTTTGTCTCAGAATCATTAAGTGATTTGAAAGTTTGCTGTTCTATGGGATTCTATATAAACTCTACTCATTCTGTTTTCATTAATCAGCCTCTGTTACGTTGGCTGATAAACTATTTATCTTTGTGAAAAATCTGTGCTTGTATTGACTGTCCGATGACAGGGTCAAAAACACATAGCAGAGATACTCAACTGCCAGCTGACATACCTTCAGTTGTATTAAACACATCTATAAAATTATCTTAGGAAAGTAGAATTAATATTCCCACATACATTGGAAAAGCTAAATTGTTAATGGCTTCCCAGGGCTTTGATTCTTTCTATGACACCATCAATGATTTTTGTCACTGTTTAAACATTATAAACTATTATAGTTTATCCTCTATAAAATGAAACCCAGTGCTTTGAAGACTTTCATTGCTTTTAAAATAGAGGATGATTATATGCTTAACAATTAGCAGTTGATTGAACTGTATAAATCAAGTACAAAAAAAATAAAACTATGGAGATTGAATTATACGGACCAACATCCAGAGTAATCAAATAAACTGGCTAACTGCCAAGTGTCTTCTTTATTTCATTCCTTTGTCTGTTGGTGCATTTTGTACTGTTCTCACATATTAAGTAGAACAGATCATAACATATTCTAGTTTGAAAAAAAGTAAATACGTGAATGATATACTTGATAAAAAGGTAAATTGAATGTAAATTTTCAATGAAAGTAAACTATGGAAAAAGTTTGCTTAGGCATTAGAAGGATTGTGATGTCTTAAATGTAGGACACTTGAGTATATATATTATAGTATTAGTGTTCTGGCATTAAATGAATAACATTCTCATTGGATTATAAATTTGGATCTATATAGTAACCTAATGAGGTAGACAGAGAAAATCTGACTTAAAAACTCTAGTAGATTCTGAAGTTGAGACATAATTAGGGCACCTAAAAAGGAAAGAATCCATTGGTGCATTCAATCTACTACAAATCGGTGGGTGGTAGACAGATGGAAGATTGAAGATTCATACTCCCTGTGAGTGTACCAATAATTAATGCTTCAGTCATGATAGTTTATATATGATAAATCATTTCTGGCACATCAAAACTTTTTATTCCTATTCAAATAGGGAGAAAAAAACTTTACAATGTAAATTTCAATATAGATACATAAAATATCGTTTTCATTTGAACCAAATGTGTTAAACTATTTTTTACTTTTCAGATTTGTTGTGAATTTTTAATGAGCCATGCTTTGTTGAAATTTACCTAACGTTTTTTCAGTTCTGGCATTACACATTACAATATAAGGGCTGTTACAGAACAACAACAACAACAAAAGTTACATATTCTTTTTATTTAAGTTCTAATAATTCTTAATCAGTGAATTACAATCATTGTGAATAGGTGGACCTTTTGAAATATACATTCTCCAAAGATTAATTTGTTGTTGTGGCTATTGAGACAAATCACATAAAAATATGTGCCAAAGCCCAGCAGATAACACAGAGTATTTTCAGACCCAAACCCTAATCTATTTTCCTATCTTCTCTCTTTCTTCTTCTTTCCCTTCTTCACCTCTTTCTTCTTCTGTGCCTCATCCATCCCACTCTTCTCACACTTGCCTTCACAGGTATCTGTTGAATGAAGTTGAATAACATGGTTCTTCAACAGAATATTCAGAATCAATCAAGGATAACAGACATATAAATGATATATACATACAAAGAATAATGACAGCACAGAGGATACACCAGTTATTAACTGAGTCTGAAAGAGGGCCTGGGGAGGCTGCAAAAGCAACTGATATTATTTGGACATTAAAGAATAGCAGACTTTACCATGTAGATGAAGGACAGATTTTAGGTAGAGAGAACAATTCTTATAAAGTCTTCTCAGGAACAGAACTAATCCCATCCTCCTGGTGCTACGTCAGTCTGTAAGTGCCCCCCAGGACATCGTATGCTGTCCTTCCACAATTGCTGTGTAACCAGTGTGGTGGCAGTTGGGTTAAACCTCATTCATTCAAGATAGAATATACCTTAGAGGTCCATTTCATTCTAGTAGTGAGGATTATTGGATTTCTAGACTGCTCTTCTCAGGAAATGAAACTTGAGAAGTAAACAAAAAAAACGGAGATCGATTATTGTCTGTAGCTAAGTGAGAATCAATCTAAGGAAAGCCATAGACTAAGAAGAAACTTGGAAGAAAAGTATGCAAAAGTCAGGGAGAGTCGATTTTCTAGGACTTAGCACCCCAGTAATAACTGTCTCTTGGTTTCTGAGAAAATGTACAAGAAGGAAGAAACTACTTAATTGGCAGAATTCTGGCAGATATTTTTGGACATAGTTTACAATATGCTATGTGAATCTTAAATTGGTTCAATTCAGGACTGAAGTCAGAGGGAGATTCAAAATTCAATTCAGAGAGAGATATTAGAGATTTTTTTATTAGCCAAAATTGGCTAATCTCCCAGTTTCATCCTGTTCTTAATAAATTTCAAGGATTGGGGTGGGGGTAGTGGTGAGGATATTTAAGTTAGCTTTATAAGTAATGGTAAAATAAAACTATATATATATATTATACATATTACTATATATTATGTTACCATACTATAGTTATATATACTATATATATATGTATATTTCCCCAAATTTTCCATTACCTAACTCCTGTAATTTAATATCCTCTGAGAGCTATCACCAGGATGAGAATCTTATTCCAACAAAGAGTACAAAAACCTTATTTTTCAAAAATCTTACTAGCTTAAGCTTACTCCCTTCTCTATTCATATGTAGAGAGAATTATATATTTAGTACTCCTGCCAAAGGGATATTGTGTGTGTGTGTGTGTGTGTGTGTGTGTGTGTGTGTGTGTATGTATACTTCAAAAAAAAATAAAAGAACGAGCAATTTTACCAGCAAAATGAGTTTATTTGGGAATAACAGAGGATTGCACTTTGGGACAAGCAAACTATGGAGAACCATGGGCAAGTTGTGAGAACAGTGGATAGGGACTTGCTTTTATAGGAGAACAGAGGAACCTGGGAGGAGCTGTATAGCTTCTCACTGGCTGGGAGAGGCAGTTTCTCATTGGCTGGGCTGTTGCTAGGCAAGGAGAAATTCTTCATCCCTCATGCTGGGGTGTAAAAAGTAAGATTCTTCCTCTTGAGGAATAGGAGGTCTGCTTCTGATGGTTAAGTGGTAGTGTGGAGAGCTCCCCATTCAGGGCTTCTCAACTCCATCTTATATAAGATTTCCTTTATTTTCCCCTTTTTATCAAGATCTTTCCTCAAAAGCATCACTGATCAATAGTAAGGTTTTTTGTGTTTAGTGGTTTCATTTACTGAACTATTTTTATCCCTGATGCCAGAAAGGATCTTCCCTGGTTGTCAGATCCCCTGTCAGAAGGAAAGTGTGCATATTGGAAACAGTTGAGGCCATGTTTCAGTAACAAGGGAGCTTATGAGGGGAAACCTCCTGCATTTCCCATCTGAGGTCTATATCTTAAGCACTAGAGATCATCTCAAAGCACTGAGCTAACATAACTCTGTTGGGCACATCATTTGTAAAAAGGTCTAACAGACGACAGATGTAAAGCTTTAAAATGATTATACAGAATAAGATGATGAGAAGACATTCTGCAAGAAATCCTCCTAACCTAAAGGGGTCTTTCCTAAAAGCTTTGCAAAGAGGAGTTCACTCTTTTATATCCCCCTTGGCTGCAGGGAACAGATCAAAGACCAAGAGGTCTCTGTCATGTCATCATGAACATATCAGAGTTTCTGGTGGCAGACCCAACATTCAGAAAGGTTTCTCCCTTTGGTAATAGATTGGGACAAGGAAAAGAGGGAAGAAATAATAAGGTAAGAAGCAACAGCAAGGAATGTACAAACAGGACTGGTCTGGCCAGCTTGAGGAAGCTGCCCCCTTCAGCTGTCATCTGCTTCTATCCCAGGAAATCTTTACTTTCAGGTCACCAGTTGGAGTGCAGGTCCACTCAGGGTTTGGTGCTTTCTTTAGATGCAACACATGGAACCACAGTCTAGTCCTTGGAGTTCACTGGCACAAGGGGTTGGTTCCTTTTCAATGGAGTTGAGAAGAGTCTTTCTGGAGGTGTCTTTTCCAATAGTTGAAATATCCAGGCTTTAGGTGTGACATTTAAGGCTTTCATCTCCTGGGAGCACACTGCAGAAAAATTGTGCTAGTAAAGCATGGTTATTCTCAACAGAAGCAGTTAGGCCCTTATAATTTTGAAGTATATGCCCTTTACCAGTTGTGGATCCAAAGAAGGAAGAGCCAACTGCATTGGGTATCCTATGATTACCTCAATGGGCACCAAAAAGGGTGAACCTGAGATTTAGGACTAAGGGCAGTGCCTTTAACCAGCGTATGTGAAGGGTCTCTATAGATTTTGAATGATGCCACTAGTGTGTTGGACCAGCCCTGGCACTTGAGTGTGGTAAGCGTAGTGAAAGTGTTGTAAGACTGGCCAAACAGTGTAACCTGTGGAAGCACCTGACCAGTGAAATGAGTTTCCCCAGTCACTGTGAAGTTTGAGGTAGGGTTTCCCAGATAGGAATGATATTTTAAAACATAAAAACCATTACCAAGGCATATTAAAACCATGAGATGGAGGGAGCTATAGAAAATCCATTTGCCCAAATAATTCACTGGGCAATTGAAATTGTCTGGGAGCTATAGGGACAGGTTTTCTTGAATTGTACTTTGGGAAAGTGGGGCAATCACAGCAGACACTCTGTGACCTTGTTAATATTTCCCCACCAGCACTGGTTCATAAAAGTTATTTTATTAGTAGACCAATGATTCAGTGGATGTACAATAGTCAGTAATGGGAACTTAAGAGTCGCTTGCAAGACTGGATTATTATTTGGCCCAAGTTAGAGTTTTCTTTTGATCAAGTCAACAGTTATTAGATTGCCAATATCGTTTTTCCTTTTTCAGGGCTGATTGTTGGGCATCTAGTCAATTTTTCTAGATTATCATTTAGCAGAACATCTCTTTGGAACATGACAGAGGTTTGGTTGTTAGTTCCTTTGAGAACAATGTTCTTTTTGGAAATATCAATAAGGTGGTTTCCTTTAGCCTCCAGGGAATTGTTTTTGGAATGCTCCTGGACCTTGATAATGGCCAAAGTGCCTGGCAAGAATATAACATCTAATAATTCCTGGACATAAAGACCATTTTTAATTTTGTCCCCCCTGGAAGTGAGGAAGCCTTGTTGTTCCCATATCATTCCAGAGTCGTGAGCTACTCCAAAGTCATACCTCCTGTCAGTATAGATATTTGCAGTTTGCCCTTGGATAAAATGCAGACCCCAGCAAAAGCATACATCCACCTGTGAGGCTGAGGTGGCCGCAGGCATTATGTGCTGCCTCTATGGCTTCAGGAGGAGTTCCAACAGCAGACCCAGTGTCTTGCCAATGGGTTTCAGCCCCGGGCAAGTTCGCTATGGATTCAATGTGACCAAAGAAATTGACAGCAAAACTGTTCTTGGGGTGAAAGAGTTATATCCAACTTTATTTCCAGGTGGCAGGTCAGTCACTAAAATCCTGTTCACTCAGAGTGAGTCTGCATGCAGCAAGCTGGTCTCTGCCTCTGGGTCCCTCCATCTGCACAGCCATCCTCTGGGCCCCTCTGTCCACACAGCCACCCTCTGGGTCTCTCTGCACAGTCGTCCTGCACAGCCGTCCTCTGGGCCTCTCTGCCTGCACAGCCGTCCCACACAGCCATCCTCTGGGCCTCTGTCCTCGGCACTGCCACCACTCCAGACTCTGCTTTGCTCTCCTGCAGCCTTGCAGCCATGCCACCGTGTCACGCCCAGAGCACTGGGCGGAGCTCTTTATATAGAGCCAACAGCCATGTATTGCTCACAGGTGTGCAGTGAGCTAGTCAACCAGGGCCAGGTGAGAATCCTGGCCACAGGAACTCTCATTTTATCCACACCCAGCAAGATATTTACCATTCTCATCTTTTAAATAAAAGCCAACAGTAAACTTGAAAAGTCAGAGTTATCAGGAGGTCATCTGTCAAACAGTCTTGAGGAGTATCAGGCAGCAAGGAGGAAGTGTGGCAGGGCTGAGGTCTCTGCAGCGGGGAGGAGTTGTGTGAGGAGCAGTGCCAAAAGGTGCTGAGTGTGCTGAGGGTTCAGGACGGCTTCTGCTTCGTGAGGTGCAAGGATGATTGGAGGGGGTACCATGACTCTCTGTTTGGGTGGTGGCAGGAATGGGTCTGAGGCGAGGAGGGTGTACTGCGCCACAGGGTCTAGCTTGTAGCCATGATACTCTGTGGGTGATAGTTGTCCCCTTTTGGGGGGTTGGGGGAGTGATCATTCTCTTCTTTTACAAATACAAAAAAGAAAAAGGAAGTTGATCCAAGGGCAAGGGATATTTACCAACCTTTCCTTAAGGATTTTAAAGGCTAAGTCACCCTGAGCTTCCCAAATAGTAGGGTCAAGTTTGAGGCATTTTTTTTTTCTTTCAGTTTTGGATTTCAGAAAGTATGGAAAGGATGCCACGAGTATCCTTAAAATTAGCTATAGTATCATCAGAGATGGAATAAGTAAAAGGTGTTAAAGGGCCATTTGACCCGTCTGGTTGGCTATTTTGGCTGCTGCTATCCAATTTGAGAATTATATCCCCCTGTCAGGAGAAAAGTACTGGCACAATATTTCTCTAAGAAATCCTGGCCCAATAAACGGAACAGTGGTGGAGGAACTAAGGACAACCGTTTTAGTACTCTGGGGAAGAGGCCGTTCAATAACAGTGGGGTTGAGGGCAAGGAGTGTAGATCCAGTATCCATAACATTCATTCCCAATCTGGAGAATTGTTTCTCCAAGCCGGTTGATAGAAAAGATTGGGAAAAGCTCCTGCCGTTCCTAGAGTCTCATAACTGGGCCAGTGTCCTGGCTTTTTGCTGTAATGACAAAGATCAAGAGGCGTTTGGTTGTATTTAGGGGCTTCCATTTGTTGTAGTTAAAAAATAAGAATTTTAGGATCATCCTTTTAGTTGAATTATCTAGGATTCTGCAAACTGATTTATAAAATTAACTAAACCTGGAGTGGATATAGTTTCCCATTCTATCCTGGTCCTCTTAACTAGAAGGAAAAGATCCTGGTTCCGTCCATTAATAAACATAGAAATGAAGGCTACCTGAGTAGATTCAACATACATAGGAAGGGCAGAATTTTCCTGAAAAACAATTTGGAGCCAACTATAATAATCATGCCTGGGCTTCTGGGTACAAGCCTGAATATTATTCCATTCAGCAGGTTTGGGGAAAGCCCTAGGGATTTCCAGGTGCCCCCTTTAGGGACTGCTGGGCTCAGTCATATAACAAAGCAAGGGGTTGGTCTCCCAATTGGCTGTTTTCATCGAGTGTTGGGCTGGGCCTTCGCCAATGAGCATGTGAACCAGCTGGTGTAAAACTGAGACGCCAGGTTGGTAAGTTTGAACGACTATATTAAGTTCCTCAGTAAATCTGTGGCCATCCTCAGTTACTCTAGGAAAATCTTTGACTATGGTTCGCAGTTCAACCTTAGTCCAGTGGACACAGGAAATCTGAAGTTTTTCATTAGGATCTTCAGAGAGTCTGATTGTAAAGGGGGAAACGGGAAATTCGTCAAGAGGGTTGGAATGAAGGAGGGGGTACAAAAAAGGTACAGTAAGGGAAGAAGGAAAAGGAAGTTAGGGAGCGGGTGAAGAGGTCTCTGATGCCTTTTTATCTTTTTTCAATTATCTCTTTAGTTAATTTAGAAACGATATTTTATAAAGAGGAAATTTGAGTCTGAATATTCTTGGAAGCCTAAGATACCGGTTGAAATAGGTGTCCTATTTAGTTTGTTTTATTTTAGAGCCAATGTTTTCTAACTTCGTTCTAAGAAATGCCAGTTGGGGAGATCAAAATTTCCTCATAATGGCCATTGGAGTTCTAAATTATTTTTTGTTAAGTTTCTCCAATTACTTAAACGTGCATGAGGAGGGACCTTTGTTTTAAAACAAAACTGGTAGACATCCCAGAAAGAGGACCCTCCTGAGAGAATCTAGGAATTGGGATCCCATCATTCAAAGCCAGAGGTTCAGAAAAACAAATGAGTTCTCACCAGGAAGGATAAAGCCTTTAAACAGAAAGGAGGAAGTCTTTAACCGGGTGAAAGTCAAAGAGGTCGATCAGAAGGAGGGAGCTCAGATCTGAAACAGACTCACTGAACCTAAAGGGAAAAGGTGCCTCACTCAAGTGGAGAGCGCAGGGGCTCGGGCGGGGGCCTCGTGCTGTTCGAGGGGCCGTTAGTTCCCAGGGGCTCATCTTCAGATCCCACTTCTGATCACCATGTAATGTTGATTTAAAGAAAACCGAAAAGCCAGCTATTTACCAGCAAAATTTTAAATGAGATTTATATGTGTGTGTGTGTGTGTGTATATATATATA
>JAQQAC010026072.1:70955766-71024403 GCA_029783875.1 Phataginus tricuspis
TGCTGAATACCTAACTCCGGAGATCTGATCTGGGAGCACATACTTACATTTCATGGTGTTTTCATGGTACTCTCGTGATTAGGGTGTTGGAAAGCTAAGACAGGCAGAATACCTGGAGAGACTGAGATTCCAGCCACTTGTGGAAAGCAGGGGTCCAATCTGGCTGCTCTGGGACAAAAGAAAGGTGGGCAGTCTGAGATTCTTCCTAACAGCAAGAGGGCTGCTAAAGGGGCAGGGATTGCACAGAGTTTACTGCTCAGGAGAAAGGACAGATAGACAAAATTGTCCGGGTGCACTCTTCCCAGCAGGTTGGGAACTTTCACAATCTTCAGGAGCTCCAGCTCCATGGACCCCCTCCGTGATATGCAGCCTACTGAACCTTTCTCCTGGCCAGCCCCACCTGGTTCGCAAACCAGCAATACCTACCCTGGCATTAGGCCAGCCAGAGGGAAGCCTCGTCTACAGCAACTACAATCAAAAAGCACAGAGGCTTATTATACCTGTGTGCTCAGCCCACTGGTTCTGGCAGTGGAGACAGGCATAGCAGCCGGGAAGCAGGAAACAGCTCTTTCCTCCCCCCAGGCACCACTATTGCTCCCCTGCAACCCCAGACCTTGCTTCAGGGACTGAGCAGCTTCAGGGAGTAGAGTTTCTGGGCACTAGAGGGCGCCATATACAAATATGAAATGCCAAAGGAACCTGGTTCAAAGTAAAATTATGAATACAACCACTGAGAAAGATTCAAATGAAATCAACATCATGAATCTGCCTGAAAGGGATTTCAAAATGAAAATCATTAACATGCTCATGGAGGTAGAGAAAAATATTCAAGAACTCAGAGATGAATTCCAGTCGGAGATCCAATCATTAAGGAACATAGTATCAGAAATGAAACATACAATGGAAAGTTTTAAAAGCAAATTAGATACGATGGAGGAGACGATAAATGAAATAGAAATTAGAGAAAAGGAATATAAAGGAGCTGAGGCACAGAGAGAAAAAAGGATCTCTAAGAATGAAAGAATATTGAGAGAACCATGAGACAAATCCAAATGGAACAATATTCGCATTATAGGGGCACCAGAAGAAGAAGAGAGAGAAAAAGGGATAGAAAGTGTCATTGAGGAGGTATTTGCTGAAAACTTCCCCAATCTGGGGAAGGAGATAGTCTCTCAGGCCGTGGAGATGCACAGATCTCACAACACAAGGGACCCAAGGAAGACAACACCAAGGCACATAGTAATTAAAATGGCAAAGATCAAGGATAAGGACAGACTATTAAAAGCAGCCAGAGAGAGAAATAAGGTCACATAAAATGAAAGACCAACAAACTATCATCAGACTTCTCATCAGAAACCTTACAGGCCAGAAAGGAGTGGCATGATATATTTAATGCAATGAAGCAGAAGGGCCTTGAACCAAGAATACTTTTTTCGGCAAGGTTATCATTTAAATTTGAAGGAGGGATTAAACAATTTCCAGATAAGCAAAAGCTGAGAGAATTTACATCCCACAAACCATCTCTATAGTGTATTTTGGAGGGACTGCTGTAGATTGAAGTGTTCCTAAGGTTTGATAGCTGTCCCCAGAGGTAATAAAACCACAATAAGAAGATAGAGCAGTTAATTATTAAGCAAATACAAAACGAAATCAACTATCCCCAAAGTCAATCAAGGGATAGACAAAGAGTACAGAATATGATACCTAATATATAAAGAATGGAGGAGAAAGAATAAGGAGGAGAAAAAAAGAACCTTTAGACTGTGTTTGTAATAGCATATTAAGTGAGTTAAGTTAGACTCTTAGAGAGTAAGGAAGTTAACCTTGAACCTTTGGTAACCACGAATCTAAAGGCTGCAATGGCAATAAGTATATACCTACTGATAATCACCCTAAATGTAAATGGACTGAATGCACCAATCAAAAGATATAGAGTCACTGAATGGATAAAAAAACAGGGCCCATCTATATGCTTCCTACAAGAGACTCACTTTAAACCCAAAGGCATACACAGACTAAAAGTGAAGGGATGGAAAAAGATATTTCATGCAACTAACAGGTAGAAAAAAAGCAGGAGTTGCAGTACTTGTATCAGACAAAATAGATGTCAAAACAAAGAAAGTCAACAAGAGACAAAGAAGGACATTACATAATGATAAAGAGGTCAATCCAACAAGAAGATCTAACCATTATAAATATCTATGCACCCAACACAGGAGCAACTACATATGTGAAACAAATACTAACAGAATTAAAAGGAGAAATAAAATGCAATGCATTCATTCTAGGAGACTTCAACATTCCATTCACTCCAAAGGACAGATCAACTAGACAGAAAATAAGTAAGGAGACAGAAGCACTGTACAACACATTAGAACTGGTGGACCTAACAGACATCTACAGAACTCTACATCCAAAAACAGCAGAATATACATTCTTCTTAAGGGCACATGGAACATTTTGAAGAATAGATAATATCCCAGGCCACAAAAAGAGCCTCAGTAAATTAAAAAAGATTGAAATTGTACCAACCAATTTCTCAGACCACAAAGATATGAAACTAGAAATGAATTACACAAAGAAAATGAAAAATCCCACAAACACATGGAGGCTTCACAACATGCTCCTAAATAAACAATGGATCAATGACAAAATAAAAACATAGACAAAAATATATGGATACAAATGACAACAATAATTCAACACCGCAAAATCTGCAGCAAAGGCTGTGCTAAGAGGAAAGTATATTGCAATACTTTCGGCCTACCTCAGGAAAGAAGAACAATCCCATAAGAACAGTCTAAACACACAATTAACGAAACTAGAAAAAGAATAACAAATGAGGCTCAAAGTCAGTAGAAGGAGGGACATAATAAAGATTAGAGCATAAATAAATAAAATCGAGAAGAATAAAACAATAGAAAGAATCAATGAAAGCAGGAGCTGGTTCTTCAAGAAAATAAACAAATTAGATAAACCCCTAGCCAGACATTTCAAGAAAAAAAGAGAATCTACACACATAAACAGAATCAGAAACGAGAAAGGAAAAATCACTACAGACACCACAGAAACACAAAGAATTATTAGAGAATACTATGAAAAATTATATGCTAAGAAATTGGATAACCTAGAAGATATGGACAACTTTCTAAAAAATACAACCTCCCAAGGCTGACCCAGAAAGAAACAGAAAATCTGAACAGACCAATTACCAGCAGTGAGTTGAATTGGTAATCAAAAAACAACCTAAGAACAAAATGCCTGAACCAGATGGCTTTACTGCTGAATTTTATCAAACATTTAATGAAGACCTAATACCCATCCTCCTTAAAGTTTTCCAAAGAGTAGAAGGAGAGGGAATACTTCCAAACTCATTCTATGAGACCAGCATACCTCTAATACCAAAACCAGGCAGACACCACAAAAAAATAAAATAAAATTACAGGCCAATATCCCTGATGAACATAGATACAAAAATACTCAACAAAATATTAGCAAACCAATTAAAAAAAACTTCAAAAATATGATACATCATGATCAAATAGGATTTATTCCAGGGATGCAAGGATGGTACAACAATCAAAAATCCATCAACATCATCCACCACATCAAAAAAAGAAGGACAAAAATGACATGATCATCTACATAGATACTGAAAAATCTTTTGACAAAATTCAACACCCATTCATGATAAAACTCTCAATAAAATGGGTATAGAGGGCAAGTACCTCAACGTATTAAAGGCCATATATGACAAACCCACAGCCAACATTATACTTAACAGTGAGAAGTTGAAAGCTTTTCCTTTAAGATCAGGAACAAGACAAGAATTCCCACTCTCCCCACTTCTATTCAACATAGTTCTGGAGGTCCTAGCCACAGCAATCAGACAACACAAAGAAATAAAAGGCATCCAGATTGGCAAGGAAGAAGTTAAACTGTCCCTGTTTGCAGATGACATAATATTGTACATAAAAAACCCTAAAGAATCCACTCCAAAACTACTAAATGTAATATCTGAATTCAGCAAAGTTTCAGGATACAAAACTAATACGCAGAAATCTGTGGCATTCCTATATACTAACATTGAACTAGCAGAAAGAGAAATCAGGAAAACGAGTCCATTCACAATTGCATCAAAAAGAATAAAACCCCTAGGAATAAACCTAACCAAGGAAGTGAAAGACTTATACTCTGAAAACCACAAGACACTCATGAGAGAAATTAAAGAAGATAACAATAAATGGAAACACATCCCGTGCTCATGGATAGGAAGAATTAATATTGTCAAAATGGCCATCCTGCCTAAAGCAATCTACAGATTTAATGCCATTCCTATCAAAATGCCAACAGTATTCTTCAATGAACTAGAGCAAATCATTGTAGAATTCATATGGAACCACAGAAGACTCAGAATAGCCAAAGCAATCCTGAGAAGGAAGAATAAGGCTGGGGGGATTAGGGGATTATGCTCCCCAACTTCAAGCTCTACTACAGAGCCACAGTAATCAAGACAATTTTGTACTGGCACAAGAACAGACCCATAGACCAATGGAACAGACTAGAGGGCCCTGGTATAAACCCAAGCATATATGGTCAATTAATATATGATAAAGGAGCCATGGACATACAATGGGGAAATGACAACCTCTTCAACAACTGGTGTTGGCAAAACTGGGCAGCTACATGCACGAGACTGAAACTGGATTATTGTTTAAGCCCATACACAAAATTAAACTCGAAATGGATCAAAGACCTGAATGTACAAAGACCTGAATGTAAGTCATGAAACCATAAAACTCTTAGAAGACAACATAGGCAAAAATCTCCTGAATATAACCATGAACAAATTTTTCCTGAACGCATTTCCTTGAGCAAGGGAAACAAAAGCAAAAATGAACACATGGGATTACATCAAACTAAAAATCTTCTGTATGGCAAAGGACACCATCAACAGAACAAAAAGGCATCCTACAGTATGGAAGAATATATTTGTAAATGACATATCTGACCAGGGGTTAACATCCAAAATATATAAAGAACTCACACACCTCGACACCCAAAAAGAACATTACCCAATTAAAAAATGGGCAGAGGATATGAAGAGACAATTCTCCAAAGAAGAAATTCAGATGGCCAACAGACACATGAAAAGATGCTCCACATCACTAATCATCAGGGAAATGCAAATTAAAACCACAATGAGATAATCACCTCACACCAGTAAGGATGGCCACCAGGCACAAGACTAAGAACAACAAATGCTGGCGAGGATGTGGAGAAAGGGGAACCCTCCTACACTGCTGGTGGGAATGTAAGCTAGTTCAACCATTGTGGAAAGCAATATGGAAGTTCCTCAAAAAACTAAAAATACAAATACCATTTGACCCAGGAGTCCCACACCTTGGAATTTACCTAAAGAATACAACTTCTCAGATTCAAAAAGACATATGCACCCCTATGTTTATCGCAGCACTATTTACAATAGCCAAGATATGGAAGCAACCTAAGTGTCCATCAGTAGATGAATGGATAAAGAAGAAGCGGTACATATACACAATGGAATACTATTCGGCCACAAGAAAAAAACAAATCCTACCATTTGCAACGACATGGATGAAGCTGGAGGATATTATGCTCAATGAAATAAGCCAGGTGGAGAAAGACAAGTGCCAAATGATTTCCCTCATTTGTGGAGTATAACAACACAGCAAAATTGAAGGAACGAAATAACAGCAGACTCACAGACTCCATGAAGAGACTAGTGGTTACCAAAGGGGAGGGGTGTGGGAAGAAGAGGATTGAGGGGTATTATGTTTAGTACACATGGTGTGGGGGGTCACAGGGAAAACAATGTAGCACAGGGAAGGCAAACAGTGAATCTGTGGCATCTTACTACACTGATGGATAGTGACTACATTGGGGTGTGGCTGTGGACCTGATAATATGGATAAAAGTAGTCACCGCATTGTTTTTTCATGTAAAACCTTCATTAAGAGTGTATATCAGTAATACCTTAATAAAAAAAATTTTTAAAGGAAAATCATTCTTATATCATTTGTGATCCACAGCAACTGTAGATGAGAAAGAATTATTTTCTTCATTTTACACTTGAGAAAGTTGGTACTCAAGTTCAATGACTTGTGATGGGTTCTACATAAATGCAAATTTTCTGATTCATGGTCTAGAACTTTTACACTACATCAAATCTACCTTACTCTTTTTCATAATACTGATTTTGAGTAGCCTACAGTCTCTTCCATATCAACTCTTGAATTACAACTTTGTCAAAGTTTTCTCACCATATGAAGAACACTACAGTTTCCTTATGTTAGTAGCTCCATAGCACCTTTGAATTCCTCTTCATTTACTTTCTCCTCAGATCAAATGTAGCAAATGCTACTTTTATTATTATCTTATATTTATCTTCTTCTCTATACCTTTGAAGAATTACTTCTCCACATTTGTCCTATTAACATTTCTACTGTTTCATAACACTCTCTTTTAGTACAGTTCAGCTCAAAAGACTGTGGACCAAACACATTTTCCCCTGACAGTCATCACTGTTATAGTGGAAAAAACATTGGCCTAGGAATAAAATACTTGATCTTCAACGACTATGAGTTTCTCTTTTTGTTAGGTCTCCAAATCCTTACAATTTAAAGAAGTAGCAATGATTGTAGACAGGTTTGGGGCCATCACACGGATTTTTAATAGTGACACTTTTAGTAAAGAGTACAAATAAAACAATAATGTCTAATATTTAAAAAGTGTGTACTGTGTACTAGGTATTGTGTCAATCACTTTATGCATATTACCACTCATAATCCTCACGAAACCCCTTTTAGGTAGATATTTACACTCTCGAGGTACAGATGTGACCCTAAATTATGGTGGTTAATAGCATGTATCCCATAGCCAGAGTATAGGGGTGTGAATTCTACTTCCATCACCTGTCTAGCTTTCGTCTATGAAAATCTGATTTTAGTCCTTTTGAACTTTCGCCAGATATTCTTCCGAAAGAAGTATGTGTGTGTATGTGTATTTTTATATGTGCATATGCAAACACATGAAAGCATATGTGTTTGCAAGTGGACATGCATATGTGTCTGTGAGTGGTATATGTTTTATGTGCATGCATGTATGTTTATGTGTGATTACATGAGTGCTCCAGAATAAATGTCACCCTCTTCTCACAAAGTATATGTGCAGATGATGACTTGTGTGCGGAGAATTTAGAGACGGCCGTGCATTAGCTATATTGTGGCTTCAGAATCCAGTTCAAAATATGAATCATACAAATGCGCTGCGTTTTGAAATGCATGAGGCAACCAGTGGAGCTCCCAGCTTCTAATATTTACACCTCCAAACTCTGTCACTTCCCATATATACCATGATATTTAGATGTTTATAGATGTTTTGTTATTTTATCATTTTACTGTCTCGGATAGCTTTTGGTTGATTTTCTTGTGTTTAGGTATACAGTAATTTTATTTCCAGAAAGGCTTTTCTATTTTGTGAACTTTCCTATATTTGTATCTTATTTTCCTTTTTGAATAGCCATGGTTCAGTATGTTCTAATATGTTACTAAGTAAGAGTTTGTACAAAGTACATTTTTATCTTATTCCTGTTTTTTAACAGGAATAACCATGTCTCTCCATTAGCTCCAGGTTTTAAATATATACTCTTGGTCATGCTAAGAAAGAGATACTCCAGACACAATTTTCAGTTTTAATCAAGAATAGTTGTAGAATTGTAGCATTTCTTCTCATCTATTGAGATAATTATATGATATTTTACTATCTTTGCTACTAAGGTGATGAATTATATTAATAATCTCTCTATATTATACCAGAATTTCTTGACTGTGCTGAATCCTACTCAGTCATAATGGAAATACATGTTTTAATTTTATTTTACTCCGTGATGAGCTAAAATGTTATTTATAAGTTCAATATCTCTATTTACAAGTGAAGTTACTTGCCACTTTCTTTCTCTTAGTCTTATGTGATTAATGTTTGTATTCTAAATGTGACAAAGAAAAATTATATATCCTTTTTATGTGTTAGAGTCATTTTCTATGAATGACAATGTTCTTAATAAAGGGATAATTTTTCCTTTGGAATATAACAATTCTTCAATAAATCTACTTGAGCCAGGACTAAAGCAGAAAAATCTAATGCAGTTTTATTTTAAATGTGGTCTGAAGGGCCACCTTCTTCAAAACCATTTGAGAAGGATTTTAAAAATGTCCAACCCAAACTTACTGACTGGACCCCTTTATGACCTTATGGGCCTATGTACTTTTACCTTTATGGGCCCTTTCTCTATTTACCTTTATGGGCCCTTTCTCTATAGGAAAATATTTAAAATAGTATGTTACATATGTGTTAGTATGAAGACAAGTATATTAATATTATGTATTTTAAATTTTGTCTTTGACCTAAAAATTTAGGTATTTTTTCTGATGATTAATAAGACCCCTTAGAATATGTAGGCTCTAGGCCCTGTGCTTACTGTGGTTAATAAGTACATTGGCCCTGCATACTGAGTCAGACTTTCAGGTGTAGGAGCCAGAAATGTGCATTTGAAAAAGTAGCTTTGGTGATTCATGTGCCCAGTGATCTAGGGGCTAATAGAACTAGGTTCACTGAGGACCAGTCCAACCTTGGCCTCTGAGTGATAAGTTACAGTAGCAAGGAACTAGCCTCTTAATTTCTTCAGTTTTTAATGGTTCTGTCCATAATTTCTCTAAATTGCTCTTGCCACCATTTTTTATGAGGAGGTAGTTTACTGAGAACTGAAGACTTCCTTATCTTTTTAAGTTTTCCTTCATGCAATAGCTAGATAAATGACTACATCAAAACTGTGCTAAGGAGTATATGAGGCACTAGGTGTTTCAGTCACTGAGTGAGGTATATTGCTGTCCAACTCTTTGAGCTTTCACTATAGCAGAAAATAGACAGTAAGTAAATACAGTTGTGAGGATGTGAAAATAAAAAAGTATGGGGTGATAAGAAGGAGGCTTAACCTAATCTGGGAAGCTAGACAATGTCTGTTTGAGAATAAGTAAGACTTAGCAGATCAGGAATGCTGTCAATGGTTATAGATGTATAGAAGTATAATGGTAATATTGTACTTGAATGCAATAAGGCAAGGGAGTATGGTGCATTCAAAGATTTAAAAGAAAAGCAAGATGGTAGGAACAGAAAAGTAAAGGGGAAGAATAGCATGTCATGTAGATGAAGTTCATTTTCCACTGTTTGTTTTATTTCATTCCAAAAAGAATCAAGAAGACTTGTTTATCCATTTTGTGCCCAAACCTGTTTACTTAAGTGATATTTATTCAGAGGTTATCATATTACAAACACTGCTGTAATATATGTCATAATGGCCCTCACGACCTATGAGTGAGACAGACATTAAACAAATAATTGACAAATAATTATGTAATTGAGTTTTTATTAAGTGCTGTAGAAGAAAAACATAATGTATTATAAGAACACATAAGAAAAGAAGCTGACTGAGTCCACTTGAAAGCTGAAACCTGAAAGGCTAGTAGAAACGAGTATGGAGATTGGGTGCTCAGGAAGGTTGTGAAAAGGGCCTCTAGGAGAAAGAATTACATGTGATAAGAATCTGAAGTACAAAGAGATTTGCAAGTTCTGGTTGTATTTTTAAGTTTTCAATAATTTTGTCTTCACACATTAATATATAGCTAAGACATTTTATATTGTGGGATAACATCTGATCAGTATTCATAGAATTAGTCTTGATGATGCAAATAATTAGTATTGAATTAAAATCTCTCAATCCGTAAACTGTGTATATTAGACTAGGTACTTCAAAGACTGTTATAAATTTAGCTATTAGAAAGCACTTTCTATGTGCCAAACACTGTATTAAATTATTTCATTTAGGTATCATAAAATGTGTTGCAATTTTTATTCTATATTATCTCATAAAACATACCACCTTTTCTTTCAAAGCCATCTCCAAAGACAAAAGAATAGGTAGTTTTATCACAGTCACAAATAAGAAAACGAATCCATGTAGAGCAAATTTATTCAGCTGGTATGTCAACTTCCAATAGGATGCTGATGTTTTATTGGAGTTACCTGCCTCCCATCTTAATAAAGTATATAATGGCTGCTCTTATTCTAACAAGGTTTTACAGGTCAGGTCAACCATGTATGGCATAATATGTAACGATAATAATGTCATAGTTGCATATGAACAATGTAAATCTGTTGTATGTTCTCATTGTAAATGCCAAGAATACAATGTTTAAGAAAGGAACAATAGAAAATCATAAAACCAAGTATGTGATGGATAGATCTCTAGAATGTGTTAGGCAGTGCCTTTTTTTAATAAAACCTTAAGCTTCAATATATCTTAGGTTCTATTTTTGTCCCCCAAAAAATGTTGCTATGAAAACTCAGAACTAAGTTACTTAGATTCTCAAAGCTTTACATTTTGCAAAATGTCATTACATTTACCTCCTGGGCCCTTTGAGAGGATTCTCAGAAAATTTAATTGTGTTTTTAAGTTCTATGTGTTGAAATAAAATTGAAGTCAAAATTATAAGTGGGATCATGAACAAAATCTGATCTGTTTTGGGGGGATAAAATTTGAAATCATTTTTCACAATCATAAAACAGACAATGAAAATTATGATTCTCATTTAGGACTAAAGTATAATTAGGCTGGATCCCCACTCAGATGCTTGAAGGTAATGAAATGGTTAGGAGGAATCATTTATTTATCTTTGAGTTAAACTCCCTTTAATGGGATAATAAAGACAACTGCAGATATTCGTGCACATAATCCCAAGTTTTGGACCACTTCAGCATGTGTATGTATCATGGAATAGTCATTCAGGATCTTAAGAAACAACAGGCACATTATTTATTTTTCAGAAAAAAAGGAGAGATGCACATAAATTATTAAAAATATAAAATATTTAATTACTCTGATGTTTATGTATTGTCTTTTTATTGGCACTTCTTTAAATAAGGAGTGTTTGTGGTGGTGGTTAGAAAGCAAGTGTATTAATCACCACTGAAAATTCTGTTCTGCCCTGTGGGATTTGAGGGTGTTTGAAAGAAGTGAAAGCAAATCCATACATAGGAACTCAGCAGAATAATCTGTATCTCCCTGCCATCGTATGCATGGCACATGGATAGGAGATGAACATGGTGTATATGATCTGGATCTACAATGCTTGCCTACTATTCACAAGCATTTTTAAAAACCTTTTGCCTATTAGAAATTATAGAAATTAATAATAATCAGTCATTATTACTTAAGTTATAGACTTTTATTCACTTATTCTATTTTTTCCCACAAGAATATATACAGAAGTTGTCAAAACTACTCTCTTTAAAGGCATTTTGGTTCTTTTTTATTCCTCATTTATATATGTCAGTTATGCCAAATTCTGATCTTACCATCCATTTCCTGTTGCTATTTATGTAAATGCTCTTGTAGTCAAATTTCTTTAGTTCAACCATAATACCCTGAATGACTTTTATTTAGCACTTAATTGCACCTTACAACTCTATTTTGGCCATTTTTTCTTGCAGACTATGTGCCTCATGAGGGCAGGGACAGTACCTAGAATAGTATCTGGTATTAGCAATAAATACTGTTATTTTGAACCAAGATAAGTATTTCTTGAATTAGTGAATGAATCAAATATTAACTTCCCTCTTGATTCTAACAAGCATAGTTAACATATATCAAGCGACCAGAAGGTACTAGACACATTCAGCCGCTAATCCAGTTTGTGAGTTAGGCACCACTACCACCAATGTACAGATCAGAAAAGTGAAGCAGGAAGACCTTAAGAAACATTCTCAAGGCCAAGCAGCTAGTAAGTGAGAGCCAAGAAATGAAGCCGCCCCGCCTTACCCCACTTAGTCACTGCCCGGGGCCATGTTTTAGGACACCTGTCTCACCTAGGCCTTATCTACACAGATAAAACAAAATGTTGAGTGGAGGTAACTCTGAATCATTTCCTTTCATCCTGGGGAAAGGAGACATTTAAATACCTTGACATATGAGTTTATTTACATGTACCCTATTAATGTCTACAAAATAGCAATAGTTAGAGTGTTCTTACATGTTACAAGAGAATGATGACTGGAGAGAGGAATGGGCCCCAGGAACATTTAAACATTAGGAAATATAATACCTGAAATCAAAGCTCCTAAAAATAGTACCACTATGGCATCAATTTATAATGTGTGTTTAGCATAATATCACAAAGAATAACATCAGTTTTGTTAACCTATAAATACCTCACTTCTAAGGATCATCAGAAATATAAAATATTTTTGTTACATCAATGTAAAAATAATCCAAGTTGCTAGAAATCATCCGATCGGAAAAATAATGATTTGTTTCTGTCACAGCAAGAGTACAGGGAATTTATTTTAATATCTTAACCAGTGACGTATAAGTGACTCTAGGAATTACTCCAAATAAAGTATGGAATAATTGCAATACTCATACTCACTAGTAAATACAAGAGTACCTTTGCAGAAATCAGTTCTTCTTTTTGTTTTATCTGTTTAAGATTCAATTGTTTCATTATTCATTCTTAATACATACCAGGTCATTTGGCATTTTCTCTCATGGAGCCTATAGGACTTTGCAAGGCACCTTCTGTAGAACACATGCCTTCTTTAGAACCTTGTATTAAAAAATACAGTTATAAAAGCATCTTCACACACTTTGAAGATATGTATTCCTGTCAGTATGACACTTTAATATTCATGCCCTGAAGATTTATTACTATACCCATTTCAACCAGAAATTCAAAATCTTTTCATTTCTTTAGATCCTTTCTTATCTCATCGCTTTCTTTCAAGCCCGTAATAAACTTTGATGGTTGTTCTCTAATAGGCATTTCCCATTGCCTCATTGATGGCAACTCCACATTTCTTAAGCATTTATTGACTTAAAGGTATCAGTCACCAAAACTCTTTATATTTTTAAATTAAAGCTTGTGATACTGCACTCACCTAGAAAATAGTGTCTCCATCCATATGGTGTTCTGGACAGAGTGCAGGTGCAGCCCATACCTTTCCAGTCAGTGTTAATCAGTTAGTTAAGAATATATTTGGGGATGTTTTTCTTTAACTTTGAAAAATTGGATAACACAATCGATTAACTGCATATTTATAACCACGGTTTTTTAATGTGGGGGAATGGGGGTAAAAGGTGTCAGTGTACTTTTGACAGCATTCCCAGTGGTAAAGAGTAAAGAACGAATAGTCAGAGCACCATATTTGGAGGAGTGTGTAGAAAACGGGCATTGAGTGGAAATGGAGAGAGAGGGAAAACAAATCCAGTTTTTTTAATATAAAGAGTAAGAAGTTCATGTGTAGCAAACTGAGTATTTATATATTCTACATATTTATATTAAATGTCTGTATAGGAGATGAGAAGCACTATGCCAGATGCTTTGGAGAGATGTAGGCTTAGTTAAGAAAATTCTTTTTCTCAACTCTGTGAATCACTGGTCCAGGGGCTGAGCTCTGAATACAAATAGCTAAAATGCCAGTAGAATTCAGCAGAGAATCTGGTGAGCCTCTCTTCACATAAACCTTGAAATTGGCCCATTGTGCATAGGTCACAAACAAGAGCAAAGAAAACACTGGGTGGTCAAAGGAAGGGTGTGTCCTGTCCAGCTCAGGAAGAATTCAAGGTAGGAGCTTACCCTTGAGCTTACCCAGGAAGAGTCCGGAGAACTGAAGTATAGAAGACGTAGGAGCAAATGGAAAGCAAAGAACAAGACGTGTTAAGGAAAGGCAAAATCGTTAAATTTAATTAAGAATATCTAAATACATGAAGGCATTACTTACTGTGAAATGTAAATAGCATTCAAGCTATAGGCAGCTAATAGAAGGCATTAAATGCTTTAATGAATTAAAAGTTTTTAAGCAGATATGTAATACATTTAGCAAGTAGCTGGAGATACTCATCTGCCATGTAGACCTGGAGGTAGTGATTTGCAGATTATACACACAGAAATGATAGACATACATAGAAATAATATATAGAGAACATACATAGAGAAGGAAGAAAGCAGTGAAAGAAAAGAGATGGGCCGAGAACAGATTGATGGTAAATACCTACTTTAAAGGACATTAACAGAAAAGGATACAAAAAAGAAGACATAAAAATAATTTTCAGAGAGGTTGAAGGAGATGGTATCAGACAACCAAGGAAAAACACAGCATGGAGAAAGACACACTGGCAAACAGTTAAATACTCCAGAGAGCTCATTAATCACTTTCAGGAAAGCTGAGTCTAAAGAATGGTGTGAAAAGAAAGATAGTTTTGTGTGGAAAAGAGAAAGCTACAAATGGAAAGTAGTCTCACTACCATTTCCATAGTGAGAAAAGAAGGGAAATAGAAGAAATGGTATTTTAAAAATAGATGAATCCTTAGTCTCTTTGTAGACACAAAGAGATGATCCCATGGAGAGAGACTGATGATATAATCAAAGGTAATCATTCACAGGAAGATAAGGGAGATGCAGCAAGAGCACAGGGAGATGTTCAAATTCATGAAAGAGAAGGAAGACCATTTCTTTTGAGAAAGAATGTGACATAGGAATCATAGTTAAGTACACAGATATATCTTAATAAATATAGCGTAGAATAGGGCAGAGTATGCTTTGATTTTAAAAAAAGGAGATGAGATGCTTTGTTATCTATGTATGATGAGAGTAAATATTAAGTTTGAGATTTTTAAGGCAATGCAAATTTCTGAACTCACTGTGGTGGAAATTTTAGTGGGGAATTAAAAGCTCTGAATAATACAAATATAATTGTTCTGATGTAGCTCAAGATGAAATTCGCTAATAAGCATTTATAGTGGACTTTATACAAATAGTTAATAGTATTCTTAAACACAACTATCCAGCTTGAGCACAGAGTATAACATAGGGAAGGTGGAGATTATTTGAGATAATGTTGGTAATAATAATAGGTCTGGAGATACAAAGTAGATTAAACAGATAATAGATTCAAGGCTAAGAGTTTTATTGAATAGCTGATTATGATAAAGATTCCAGTTAAGCAAAAATAGAGCAATAGATTACAAAATGGAGAGGCTAAAGATCATAGCGAGGAATAAAGGTAAAGGCAGGTTTTCCAAAAGGGAAAGAAATGAAGGAGCTGGGGTAACAAATATTCAAATAGAAAATGTAAATCCATATCTCCTGTGCACCGCTAGTTTAAAAATAAGTGAAGGGTCAAATTAGTGGGATAAAAATTTAATCACATTAAATTGAAAAGTTAAAAAACCACTTAATGACTTACAGTGTCCCTGATGATGAAACTGGCTGGGGTGTAGTCATTTAAAGGAAGTATAAAATCAGGACTGATTCACCTCCTTCCAGGTACAAAGTATCCTTAGAAAATGCTTAAGTTACGGTGTGTGTATCAATTCATTGGTTGAATGATTATGTGGAAGTTTGACTGCAAGTAGATATCCTCAGGTATCACAACAGAGACCATGTAAAAATAAAGAGATTATTCAATTTAAAATTTATTCCTAAACCAAAGTCCATTTAAGGGAGTATAAAATTGCCTTCAATGCTTCCTTCCTTTATCCAAAAAATAGCCTAGTAACTGAATCCCAGCTTAGGTCTTTGTATACCTGGGGGAGGAAAGGGAAGCAAAACTGTCCTGCAAGAAAAATAGAAAAAGTTGTTCTGTGTTTGAAATAATAGATACAGCCTTGTAATTTTGTAATACTGCATTGCATGGAAACATTTTGTTTTAGAGTGTTTTTATTTCAACTATAGGGGAAAACAGTAGCATTTTGGAAAGGGTGTCAAAGCAATGAAAGCTTCTTAATAACAGAAACTGGAAATTGCCTGACAAAGTGAAACATTTTAATGATGTCAACTTCTTCCTAAGCAGAACCCAGTCATTGTTAAAACAGAGACAATTTATCCTTTAATTTGGCAATAATCTAGTCCATTTAAAACTATAATCTTTCATAATTCTAATAATAAAGGTATTTTGCTAAATTAATATTACTTACAAGAATATCTTTTTTTCTATTGCATTTTTACAGCAAAGAACATTTAGCACAGTTATCTCTGGTGAATTATACAAAATTAGTATTTTACCATTCCAGAAGTCACACACATTTTGGTCTCCATTCAAGATACTTGAGAGCAGCATGAAATTAAATTCTTAGTAATATAAGACTACTTCAAAATGGTGGGGAATCCAGAAAAAAAAGATAGGCTTGAACAAATTGCATGAAATAACAGCTTAGAACAAATTACATAAAATAATTTAATAAACAACCAGCATGATATTTTGGTGATGTAATCTTAGAAAAAGTAATTTTGGTAGGGAAAAGATGCACACAGCAAGGCTTAGGTCTAGTAAACTTGCTAAGAATTTAGATTAAAAATTTCACTTATGAAAATTGGATTCTATTTTTAACACTGAGCAGATGAATGTAGATACGCAAACAAAACATTAAGCAGAAGAATATCAAAGTTAATAATTAACTCTCAAAATCAAGAATCTATATTCATTTAATAACATAATAGGTATTTGTTTAGTATCTGCTATACATTAGACACCATGGTGGCCTGGAAGCTACAGTGTTCAGTAATCCAGGAATTCTACCTTTCACTTGTTCATAGTTTAGTAAGGGAGAAAAGACAAAGAAAAAATAAGTTTAATTCAAATTTTTGTTTAGATTCCTGTTTATTTTTGTTTGTTATATTTATAACTGTGTATACCAAAAATATGCTGTGGAAGTAAAGTACTAGACACACATGAAACAACACGGTGTAGAAATTACATCCATAGGCTTTAACCACTAACAGTCTGGGCTCGACTCCCAGTTCCGTTGGTAACCAGTTGTGAGTTACTTTATGTTTTGTATCCTTAAAATAGCATAACCGTATCTACCTCACAGAGTTCTAAAGAGGATTAAATGGGATAATGCATTCAACATGCATGTTAAAGTACTTTGGGCATTTAATAATCACTTGATCAATGTTGGTTAAATAAAGGTCATTATTTAAAGTAGAGATAGGAGTAGAGATGGAATTTTTATGGTTATCAATGTTGAAGAGGAGTTTGCCAAACAAATTATGAAGGTGTTACTATGCAAGAAAGAGATGTTAAAAAAATATGACAACTATGGTGACATTTTTCATAGTACCTTGCTATCGAGCTTTAAAAACCTCCCACTCCTTTCTCAATACTTTCTTTCTAAGATACCTCAATTATTCCCTTGGTCATAAATGCCATGTAACTGTTGATTATTTTTCAATTTTATATCTCAAACACAAATCTCTCTTTTGAACTCTAGAGTCAAGTATGTAACTTTTCACCACCCAGACCATTAACTGGTGTCATTATCTACCCAGTAACTCAAGCCAAAGACCTGGCAGCCACCCTTGCTTCCTTTCTCCATTCTCCATGGCCGGCCATACATCAGCTGCACACGGCAAGTCGTCTTGATACCTGATTTTATCTCTAAAATGTATCTCCACTCTCTGGCCTCAACCATCCTCTCTCCTGGCCCACTTCAGTAATATCGCTGTTTTCACTCATTTCCTACCAAGACTTCCACACAGAGGCCAGTCCTTATCTTTTATAAACATATATTAGATTGTATAATACCCCTGCTTAAAACCATCTAGTGTTCTCATTGTAGCAAAGGAAAAATCACCAATACCAGACTAAGGTTCAGCAAGATCTGTCCCTTCCTAATTTCCAAACTTATTTCTCTTCCTTACAATGTCCCAGGCACATTGGCCATCTAAGTTTTGTAAAACAGGCAAGAACTTTACTCTCCCAGAGATCCTGTGCTTGGAATTCTTTGCATATAATGTTCTAAGCATTTTGTATATATAATCTTCACTATAGTTCTCCTTCTTATTCTAACAGTGTCTATTTAAAATATACCTACTCAGACTAAACTCAGATACCTTCCATAGCCATCTTGTTTTAAGTATATCTACCACTTTCTACTTATTCTCTCATAACACTCTGTTCTTTTGATTCACAGTAAGTCCTTAAACTTAATACAATATCTGCTTTTTAAAAAAATCACTGAGAGTCTATGCCAATTAATAACATTAGCAACCCAATTAATAACACATTCATTCATTGAACAAATATTTATTAAATGTTTACCATGTGCTCAGCACAAAGTTACACAATATAATTTCTGTTTCAAAGGGATTATTAGAGCAGATATATAGAGAAGCATTGCAAATGGGCAAGAGTGAAAGCAGGACGACTTGCTAGTGCCTAATACCACGTAAGATGAGAAAGTTGCTTTGAGCTGATTGCAGTGGAGATTCAGAGAAACAGGTGGGTTTAAGCTATGTACTAGGGTGGAACAAACAGGACTTGTTGAAGGAATGAATGTGGAAGAGAAAGTAAAGAACAAAGAATTATTCCAAGATTTTCTACTTGAACGATCTAGTTGATGGTAACGTCAAAACAAGGAGTAAAATTGGTTTGAAAGAGTCTCAAGATTTCCACTTTGCACATGTAAAGTTTGATGTGCCTTTTAGACATACAGTGGAAATATGAAACTGGCAGTTAAACTATTTGTTGGAAACCCATGTTCAATGTTCAGAATAATTATAAATTTGGTTGTTATCAGGAAGGAGATAGTATAAAGTCATGGCATTAGAGAAAATATTCTAAGAAGAAAGTATGATAATAAAGCATCATTAACACTTAAGATACATTTAAAAAGTACCAGACACTGTTCTGAGCATTTTGTTTATGATAATAACCCTATGAAGTAGGTACTATTATTACCGCCATTTTACAGATGATAAAAACTGAAATACACAAAAAAGATAAGAAACTTACCCAAGGAACTGGTAAACCTAGAATTTGAACACAGGCTGTCTGTCTCGTGAATACATAAGCAGAATCTAAAGATGAAGCTATCAGATGGTTGAGAAGTATTAAGTCACCAAAACTTGAAAAAGAGGTAGAGGATCTAGTAAATAAAAGTGAGAAGAAGTGGACAAAAGAAAAACCAGGACATAGTGTCATCACAGTGGGCATGAATTTTTTCAAAAAAGAGAGGAGTTAATCACACTGAATTCTGCCAAGAGGTAAGATACGATATAGACTGGGAAGTGTCCCCCTGAATTTGGCAACAAGGAGATGTTGAACTGAAGTTTCAGTGGAGTAGTGGGAATGGAGAGTGCTGGGGTGGTAAATATTTGAAGACAAGGTGGTTGCATAGATGGTTCCTTTGTGATGTTAAATGGTAATTTAGAAAGAATAAAAAATGTAAGAATGTACTTTGGTAATATGGGAGCCCACAGAGAAAACATGAAAAATGGAGTTAGAGAAGTATTAAGTACCACATCACAAAGGTCCGTGTATTCCTGTATCTCTCCATGAAAATAATTGCATTAATTTCTATTTTGCAAGCATATGTCTCAATTTATTATTTCAGATTGGCATATGCTACAAGGAAATCAGACTATCATTTGTAAAGTATTTAATGGTAATAGGTAATGATAACAATAAGAAATTTTAATCCCTCATTTTCCCATGTCAAAATTTTAGTAAAAACAGAGAATTGGTAAAACTTCATGTATAGATTTTTTTAAATTAAAGTTAGATTTACATATAGTGAAATGCACAATGTTAAGAGTACCATCTGTAGCTTTTATTATTTATTTTATTGTGTCAGAAATGTTAAGTAATTTAGACTGTGCTCAATCTCATTTCTATTCAGAATTATTTCTCAACTATGGATCTCTCAGACCTCTCCACAAAAAGAAAAGAAAAAAATCTCAAATTTGAGAATATAGTGATTAGCACTTTGAAATCTCTAAGTGCTACACAAATGTAAGATTCTAATATAAAATATACCAGAATCACTTTTTAAGTAAACCCTACTACTGTGAAATTATGGAAAGACTGTGTTAATAAACTGGATACATGTATGTACAATTTTTATGAAAGCATCTAAAAGTGTTAGTATCTCAGGAGAAAAAAATAGCCACAAATACTAAGGAAGAAAGAAAACGGTTATTCATTGTACATTCTACAGAAAATTTTGGGATTCTTACTATTGAACCATTTTTAAAGGTCTTCTTGCTAAGCCGCTACCCTGCTCTTACTCCTCTAATGGAACTACCGGGGTGGACATGTTTCCAGTGACCTTACCCCTGTCGGACAATGATTAATCATCATAGATACAAGTTAAGATCAAGCCATGGGAAACTTGTCTTCTCCCATCTAATTTGATTAATGAGTTTTATGGCTGAGATGCATTGTGAAGAAAAAGTTAAAAATATCTGTGGAAAAGTACAATTTTAGTACATGTCACGTGAATTTTTAGGAAGATAGAAACAATCCTGAACATGAAAAGTCCATGATTACACAATGACAAGATCATCTATCCAAGGCTGCATATGATCAGAAAAGGTTCTCTATAATCTGAAAATAAATAAATAATAAATCCTCTACTATTTTTTTCATGGGGAAAGCTACTAACCTACTCTAGTAACCAGTGAGAGAAGGATGCTTCTTTAGATTGATTTCTTTACAAGCACAATTACATCAATCTTTCAGCTGTAATAAGGATCATTCAAATATTGACGTCGGTCCTAAGACAATGCAGCTCCTTACTTAAGTAACAGTAGAATTCTTATGACATTTAATTAAAGAATGGCCCATGGCAGTTTTTATGGACCTCAATGATTAAGTGAAAAACATAATAATCTCTTAAAACAGTCAATTGAAAGTAAAGAGAAGCTTCAGTGGTTTTCTAAAATGTCAATACAGAGCTACAAGTAATGAACAAATAAGGTCAGCTATTTTTGTCCTGTTGCAGACAAAATCTTTATTAGCATTAGGACTTCCTTTACCCACTTTAAAAAAATATGACAATTAACCTTCATTTCTAGATATCAGATGCTTTCCTAACCTAAATTTACATATTTACCTAACATATTCCTTATAATTTGAATATGGAAGCTCTTTTGACATTTACTCCTGGAATAAAATTTCACCTTCAAACCTCCTTGCTCTCAAATTCCAGTCTATCTGACATTTGTGTGTTTCAGAATTCAACATCTTAGTCTCATTATTCACAGACACACGTCTTGTGATCTTATGTAGAAATACAATGGAGAACACAAAATATTACTGCCCCTGCTGTGTTCTCTCTTAGGCCCTGGACTATAATATAATCCTGCCAAGAAATAAAGACCACTCTAGTGGTTTCCTAGGACTGCCAGAAGAAATCACCACAAACTTCGATGGCTCAAAGCGATAAATACTTATGGTCTCACAATTCTAGAAGCTAGAAGTCTAAAATCAAGATGCTGAGGAAGATCCTGCCTTGCCTCCTCTTGGCTTCTGGTGGTTGCCATGGCGTTCCACAGCTTGTGGGAGTGTCACTCCTACATCTGCCTCTGGAGTCACATGGCATTCTCCCTGTACCTGTGTCCAAATTTCCCTCTTCTTATAAGGACTCCAGTCATTGGATAAGGCCCACTCCAATCCATTATCACCTCATCCTGACTTAATTACATCTACAATTACTCTATTTTCAAGTAAAGTCATATTCCCAAGTACTGGGGTTCAGGAATTGAACATATCTTTTAGGGAAACACAACTCAATCCACAGTAAGCACCCTCAGTAAGTAGTCTTAGAATCTAATTATTTTCTACAACTGCAAATCATTATTTTAAACGTTAATAATTTGATTTTCATACTTTTACTAATAAAACACTAATTTTTCTTTAAAATAATAACTGGGCCAATGTGTTTATGAAAGACAGTGGCTCCATGAAGAAATGATTTTTTAGTCATGCTTTATAATATCAATGAGCACAAATCTTTGACATTTTTTTAGTGATTTGCTAACATATTATTAAAAGGCAAATTATACTAGGTATACTTTTTAAAAGTAAAGAAGGGAATTAAGCCATAGGGAAAATAAATGTAAAAAATTAAATACACAGTATTTAATAAAATTAGTGTGTTTAAAATTGCTTTGCACCTATCTTCTGATGGGTTATAAATTTTGCTCTCAGCTTTATGGCAGCCAGTGTAAACAAGGAAAAAACTATACAGTGAGTACTTTTTAAAAAGCAGTTGTTCAGAAAATGTGTATTTCTGATAATAAGATTTGAAAAATAGTTCCTCCTATTGGTGATCATAAACTTTAAAGAGTCTGACTGAATGAACAACAGCTATAATTCTACAGGTATTATAATTATGACATTAAGGGAATACCTTTTATAGGACTCTTTTGTTTTTCAAATAATTGCCTTTAATTCATGTCACAGTAGCCAAAAGACTGCAACTCACATAGAAATCTTTCTAAAGGACTGGCATAATCCAAAGATAAAATTTAGAGTGTCTATCAATGATGGAATGGGTTAAATATTTAACACTGTTTCCAAAAATATTGTATCACAAAACCAAGCTTTAGATAAGTTTTGAAATGCAAAAAAATTCAATTCTACCTCACAGATTAAAGGATGCAGAGAAATGGGAAACCTCCTACACTGTTGGTGGAAATGTAAATTAGTGCAGTCGCTGTAGAAAGCAGTATGGAGGTTCCTCTAAAAACTAAAAATAGAAATACCACTCAATCCAGTAATTCCACTTCTAGGAATTTACCCCAAGAAAATAAAATCCCTGATTTGAAAAGATACATGCACTCCGATGTTTATCACCACACTATTTGCAATAGCCAAGACATGGAAGCAACCTAAGTGTCCATCAGTAGATGAATGGATAAAGAAGACGTGGTACATATACACAATGGAATATTATTCAGCCATAAAAAGAAATCCTGCCATTTGCAACAACATGGATAGTTCTAGAAGGTATGCTCAGTGAAATAAGCCAGGTGGAGAAAGACAAATACCATATCATTTCACTTATTTGTGGAATATAAACAAAGCAAAACAGAAGGAACAAAACAGCAGTAGACTCATAGATACTGAGAAGTGACTGGTGGTTACCAAGGGGGAGAAGTTGGGGTAAAGGGGTGCAATAATTCACAATCACAGTATGTTAGTCACAGGAGGGTAGTATAGCATGGAGAATATGGTCAGTGATTCTGTAATGTTTTTCTACATTGATAGATAGTAACTACACTAGAGGGGAGAGGATTTCATAATATGGGTAACTGTTGAACCACTGTGTTGTACATTTGAAACAAATATAAGATTATATATCAATGATACTTCAATGAAAAAATTAAAGGCAGTCTGTATGGTTTAACAGGATACTAATTTTTTATCAAAGCTGAAGAGACATAATCAAATAATAAAGATATAAAATTGAATAATAGGCCATCACACAAATGGACAGGGAAAAAATAACAGAAAAATATATAAATGACATGAACAGGAAATTTACAAAAGAGTAAACACAGACGTCAAATGAATATATGAAAGATGATCAAATTAATGGTAAAAAGAGAAATATAAGTTAAAACCATAAGAGAATGTATTTTCTATCATCAGGTTGGCAAGAATTTAAAAGTTGATGATATCCAACATGTCTAATATGTGGCAAAATTAATCCTATGTTGCACCAATGTGAAAGTATAAATTGGAAGGTCACTCTGGCAAAATCTAATCAACTAGTAAACTTTTTTTAGACCCTGAATAAAAAGTCACACGCTTACACAAGAGGACATGCCTGAAGATGGCCACTGCGACATTGTTTGTAGTGTAAAGCTGCAAATAATCTAAATGTCTATCAGAAGTATGGCAAACAAATTATCGCCTATCACACTCTGAAATACTGTACAGCAACCAAAATGAATGAAGCAGAATTATGTACACTAATAAAAGATTTCCAAAATATGCTTTTGAGTAAAAATAGCAGGTCGGTGGCGCCCTGTTCCTTATAACTTTTTTTTTTCTGGAAATAAATACAGAGCAAGATCACTTCATAAGTCAAAGCTGTGCAAATTTGTGCTAATTAAGATCTTATGGACATCATATAGAATTATCATTCCTTCATAGTAGAGAGTCATTTATCCAACTCATACAAAAATGGTATTAAGTTCTATGACATTAATTTAAAAAGATCTCAGAACACAAATCTGACTTGCCTCACTAGGACATCTGCCATTAAAGTTTTTGCCAACACTTCCATGGTAATAAAATGTTTTATATAAGTATTAATAGCTAAGGGCTTATGTCACATTCTTGCAGGTTATCCCAGAAGCACTCCCAGTTCAGGGGCTCAAAGAAAAAGTGTGAGCAAACTTGTAAGGTTCCGGGAGATTTGTCCACAAGATGATAAAATGTAAAAGTATCAGTAATGGGATAACTGTGCCAAAGCCTGCCTCTGGCTGGTTATGAGATATTAATACTGGGGGAACCCAGGCTGTTAAGTGACAGACTTTTAAGATGAAAAATCTAAAAAGCTACAGTAAGGGGAATGTAATCTTTCTCTACTGAATGAATTTGCTAAAGAGAGAGGAAGAAAGACAGCCAGCAAAAAAATCACATTATTCCTCAGTGGATCCATGCCAATGAGAGAAAGAAGGATGAAGACCATAAAATCAAGAATGTCACTAACACCTTTGATATTTCCTTGAGGAACTTTGGGCTGTAGTAATGAAATTTGCATGGCCTCCATCTGATATGAAGTAAGGAAAATGCTCTCGTGTCATTTTTATACATGGAGGATTTGGGGGAGAACTAGTATAATGAATAGATGTGATATCATAAACACAAAGCACAGCTCTAACTAAAAAAACATAGACTTTCCAATCAAGAGTTAAAGGCATAACGAAGTAAAATAAACTCTATGAGTAAAAAACATAAAATAGTGTAGCTATTTAATAAGCTATATTTCACAAAATTCATAAAATTAGAAGCCTTAAATTTACCTGTAAAATTTTCAGAGAACCAATATTTGTTTCCATACCTATCACAGAAGACCTTCCAATTAAGGAGGTCTCCTCAAGTAGAAATAACTCAAATGTAAATACCTGTGGTCTAAAAGCATTCCTCTGGCATATCTTTGTGACAAAATCTTCCAGGTAAGTAAGTAATGGATGCACCTTTTGAGAAGGGAAAGAATTTCACCAAGTGCAAGCCTATTAATCAATTAATTCATGCTGTATAGCATCTTCTGCTGACCAATGGATCCAAAGATGTCCAGATGCTCTAATATCTAATCTTAGAAAACATCCAACAAGGGGTACATTCCAAAGTACAAATTGGAAGCTTTGCCTTATTGTCATTCAAAATACCCCCTAGTAGGTTTTATTATTATGTCTACATTTTCTTTGAACATGTTGAGTGAAGTATGTTATCAAAGAAGAAAAATAATTGCCTCAGTAAAATAAAATAAAAACGTTAAAATTTGGGGATATGATTTTCTCTCTAATTGTATGTAATTCCCCTCAGTGAGTGGAGTTAATGTAAATGATTTTCTCAGAAATTGTCCAAATCAAGAAGGAAACCGAGGACCTTTTAAAGAACTAAAATAAATCTATATTGATACAGCAAACAATAATAATACAGATAGTGATGGAGGTGTGATGATAATATGATACACAAAAGCTATAATTTATCAAAGGCTAAGTGCCTGACATGATGCAAAAGCACTTTATATATATTTACTCTTCATAACAACCTTGAGAACTAGATGTTATCTTCTTTGTTTTGTATAGTAGGAAACAAGCTTAGCAAAGTTAAAGGGCTGGCCTAAGTCTACAAAGCTAAAATGTTGATACCAGGACTCAAGCCCAACCAACTTGGCTGTAAAGCTTTAACAAATACAAAGTTGCTACGAGTGTTTAAATCAAGTATCTCTAAAAAACAATTCCATTCAAGTTTAGTCTTCCTTATACAAGCCTTCAGAAATTCATAATACAAATATTGGTTACATAACTCTCTGCCAGTCTGTTCTAGGCATTCAGGATACAACAATAACTATACTTTTTAAAAAATAGTTTAAACATCCATTCAGGTCACAGAACAATTTTAACTCAGCCCAACTAGTCCCATATGAATCCTTGTCATACAGGAAAAGATATTGTTGAATTTTATTTTTAAAAAACTGAAAAATATTAGCCATCCTAAGCAGATATGCAGAACAACATGATAGCTTTGTAACCTTGCACTGGCACCATGATTAATATTTAGTGGTTTAAAAAATATATACCCATTTAAAATGATACAGCATTCCAATCAAGTAGCAGAATGAAGTTAAAAAAGGGAATTCATAATAAATATTGTCATTTCCTGAAGTTCCATAGAACTTTCCTATTTTTTTCAGTTTCACTTTTTAATCCTGAAGGCATTACTTCAGTGTGTATACATTTATGCTAATCATATACCACAGCCATGGGTTCTTCTATCAATATGAAATGTTTTGTACTTGCTGTTTTTGTGCATCTTGTATTGTTATGTGCAATATACAAAATAATGTGTCTAACTATGCCATTTATGCTTTTGAAAGAAAAAGCAAATTACTTACTGAAGAGAATGGCATTTGCATGCATGTGTGTCAGCTTTCAAGCCATTTCCTTCTACAAAATATTGCTTTCTACACTTAGAAAATGCATCCATCCATCAGTTACAAACCATTTCAAAGCACTTTATGAATCTACAGAGCAAAATGTACTTATCTTACATTGGCAGTGTCCCAGCTGTTACAAAATTGCTATTGTCCTAATACTTACAAGGCAATTTTAGCATCAGTTAATAATTTTACAGGATAGATAACTTCTAAAGCATTATAAAATGACAGACATTAAACAATAGCAACTTAGCATTTTTTGAAACAGTTCATGACAGCTTAAAAACTAAAGTGATTTTAATGTATAGTCTATGCAGTTTTAGTTTCTCATTGACAATTCCTTTAGAAGATAAAAATGTGAAAATCCTTTTAAATAGTGGGTGAAAGGATAAAACAAATTTATCTTTAAAAGATATTCAGTAAAAATCTCAATTAGGAATAATGTCTCAAATCTTCCTGTACAGATAGTAGATGACAAGAATTTGAATTTATTTAGGCAAAAAAAAAAATGATGGTATCATTTAATGGTAGGGTACCACAAAATAAAAAGGTGTATCTATTCATTAAAGCTAATACAAAAAAATAGAGCGAATAGCATCTTATATAAATCAATATGCATTATTTCTTCCTAAACACTGTTTTCTATCCATCTTAGTTTAAAAGCTTCACTTAAAGGACAAATCTGGGTAAATGTAACATGTGTTTCTCTTACTCCCTTTGTTTAAGTTGTTGGGATAGCCTACAACCCACTTCTGGCTGGATATTTTACCATCACCTTAGATAACTAATGCCTTGATGGTACAGGAAGAAAAATAGCTCTAAACAAATTACATTAATTGGTAGTTTGGTGTTCTACGTGTGCAATCTCTACAAGGAAAAAATGCTTTTGATAAGCACCAATATGCAACAGTGACTATTTTCATAAGTGGACTTATTAAATAAACCAATTATTCCATGAATGTTCACAAAGGCTAAGTAATTGACCATGTCATCATAAAACAACCCAAATTCCTTTGGTACACAGTTACCACCTTCTCTATCATCGACCACATTGATATTGCATCAGTTCATGGTACACCAACTCCTTCAGAAAATCAAGTACAAGTTGAATTTTAAAATGGTATAAATTATGATCACACAGTTAATTTCTATAGAATGTTACATTTATATTTAAATACTGCCATTGTCTCAGAATTATAAAATGAGAAATTTGAATGATTTCAGTCCTTTTCATGGCACCAATATAACTAAAGAAAAGTGAAATTCAAAGTCTTAAATACTTTTTTTCAGTATGCAATTCGTGCAATTTGTTAAACAGTTGTGTATTACAAGACATACAAACCCTATTTTACTGCTTCTAGAAGTAATACATCTGGTAAAATAGATCAAAAAGCCATACAGTCTATATTGCCAGCTCCACAGAGGTAGGAGCCATGCCTCTCGCAGATTGCTCCAGTTCCTCTCATCACACCCAGTGCTTGGAACATGGTGCGTCCACTGCAGGCGTTTGTTGACTTGACTAATGGACTGAATTGGTCTGATTCAGTTGAGGTTAACTATTTCAATATTACTTGTTATGTACATTTTAAATTTCAAGCGTTTTTCTCAGCATGTATATAGAGCATAGTTCTCTAAAAAGAATTCTTTAGCTCTGATTCATAAAAGCAAACAGCCACTTCTTGAAAACATTAACAAATATAAATATTTCTACTAGAACCTATTCTTTTCTTTTCTTTCACTGATTTCTTTGGCTATTATTAGTGTACAATTACATGAGCAACATTATGGTAACTAGACTCCCCCTATTATCAAGTTCCCACCACATATCCCATCACAGTCACTGTCCATCAGCGTAGTAAGATGCTAAAGAATCACTAATTATCTTCTCTGTGTTATACTGCATTCCGGGTATCCGCTCTGCTACATTATGTGTGCTAATTGCAATGCCCCTTTTTCCCCCTTATTCCTCCCTTCCGACCGACCCATCTTCCCCTGTTCCTTTCCCTTTGGTAACTGTTAGTCCATTCTTGGGTTCTGTGAGTCTGCTGCTGTTTTGTTCCTTCAGTTTTTTCTTGGTTCTTATACTCCACAGATGAGTGAAATCATTTGATACTTGTCTTTCTCCGCCTGGCTTATTTCACTGAGCATAATACCCTCTAGCTCCATCCATGTTGTTGCAAATGGTAGGATTTGTTTTCTTCTTATGGCTGAATAATATTCCATTGTGTATATGTACCACATCTTCTTTATCCATTCATCTACTGATGGACACTTAGGTTGCTTCCATTTCTTAGCTATTGTAAATAGTGCTGCGCTAAACATAGGGGTGCATCTGTCTTTTTCAAACTGGGCTACTGCATTCTTAGGGTAAATTCCTAGGAGTGGGATTTCTGAGTCAAATGGTATTTCTATTTTGAGTTTTTTGAGGAACCTCCATACTGCTTTCCACAATGGTTGAACTAATTTACATTGCCACCAGCAATGTAGGAGGGTTCCCCTTTCTCCACATCCTCGCCAACATTGTTGTTTGTCTTTTGGACAGGGGCCATCCTAACTGGTGTGAGGTGATATCTCATTGTGGTTTTAATTTGCATTTCTCTGATGATTAGCAATGTAGAGCATCTTTTCATGTGCCTGTTGGCCATCTAAATATCTTCTTTGGAGAAGTGTCTGTTAAGCTCCACCACCCATTTTTAATTGGCTTATTTGTCTTTTGTTTGTTGAAGTGCATGAGTTCTTTATATATTTTGGATGTCAACCCCTTATTGGATATGTCATTTATGAATATATTCTCCCATACTGTAGGATGTCTTTTTGTTCTACTGATGGTGTCCTTTGCTGTACAGAAGCTTTTTAATTTGATATAGTCCCACTTGTTCATTTTTGCTTTTGTTTCCCTTGCCTGGGGAGATATGTTCATGAAGAAGTCGCTCATGTTTATGTCCAAGAGATTTTTGCCTATGTTTTTTTCTAAGAGTTTTATGGTTTCATGACTTACATTCAGTTCTTTGATCCATTCTGAGTTTACTTTTGTGTATGAGGTTAGCCAATAATCCAGTTTCATTCTCTTACATATAGCTGTCCAGTTTTGCCAACACCAGCTGTTGAAGAGGCTGTAATTTCCCCACTGTATATCCATGGCTCCTTTATCGTATATTAATTGACCATATATGCTTGGGTTTATGTCAGGGCTCTCTAGTCTGTTCCACTGGTCTATGGGTCTGTTCTTGTGCCGGTTGCCAGTACCAAATTGTCTTGATTACTGTGGTTTGTAGTAGATCTTGAAGTTGGGGAGTGTAATCCCCCAGCTTTATTCTTCCTTCTCAGGATTGCTTTGGCTATTCAGGGTCTTTTGTGGTTCCATATAAGTTTTAGAACTATTTGCTCTAGTTCATTGTAGAATGCTGTTGGTATTTTGATAGGAATTGCATTGAGTCTATAGATTGCTTTAGGCAGGATATCCATTTTGAAAATATTAATTCTTCCTAGCCATGAGCATGGGATGTCTATTTATTCGTATCTTCTTTAATTTCTCTCATGATTGTCATGTAGTTTTCAGAGTATAAGTCTTTCACTTCCTTGGTTAGGTTTATTCCTAGGTATTTTATTGTTTTTGATGCAATTGTGAATGGAATTGTTTTCCTGATTTCTCTTTCTGCTAGTTCATTGTTAGTGTATAGGAATGCAACAGATTTCTGTGTATTAATTTTGAATACCACAACTTTGCTGAATTCAGATATTAGACCTAGTAGTTCTGGAGTGGATTCTTTAGGGTTTTTTGTGTACAATATCATTTCATCTGCAAACAGGGACAATTTGAGTTCTTCCTTGCCAATCTGGATGCCTTTTATTTCTTTGTGTTGTCTGATTGTCATGGCTAGGACCTTCAGAACTGTGTTGAATAAAAGTGGGGAGAGTGGGCATCCTTGTCTTGTTCCTGATCTTAAAGGAAAAGCTTTCGGCTTCTCGCTGTTATGTATAATGTTGGCTGTGGGTTTGTCATGCCTTTATTATGTTGAGGTACTTGCCCTCTATACCCATTTTGTTGAGAGTTTTTATCATAAATTCATGTGGAATTTTGTCAAATGCTTTTTGAACATCTATGTAGATGATCATGTGGTTTTTGTCCTTCTTTTTGTTGATGTAGTGGATGATGTTGATGGATTTTCGAATGTTGTACCATCCTTGCATCCCTGGGATGAATCCCACTTGATCATGATGGATGATCTTTTTTATGTATTTTTGAATTTGGTTTGCTAATATTTTGTTGAATATTTTTCATGTATGTTCATCAGGGATATTGGTCTGTAATTTTCTTTTTTGTGGTGTCTTTGCCTGGTTTTGTTACTAGGTCTTCACTAAATGTTTGATAAGATCCAGCAGTGAAACCATCTGGTCCAGGGGTTTTTGTTCTTAGGTAGTTTTTTGGTTAGCAATTCAATTGCTTTGCTGGTAATTGGTCTGCTCAGATTTTCTGTTTCTTCCTGGGTCAGCTCTGGAAGGTTGTATTTTTCTAGAAACCTGTCCATTTCTTCTAGATTATCCAGTTTGTTACCATATAATTTTTCATGGTATTCCTTCATAATTCTTTGTATTTCTGTGCTGTCTGTAGTGATGTTTCCTTTCTCATGTCTGATTCTGTTTTACATGTGTAGACTCTCTTTTTTTCTTGATAAGTCTGGCTAGTGGTTTATCTATTTTGTTTATTTTCTCAAAGAATCAGCTCCTGATTTCATTGATTCTTTCTATTGTTTTATTCTTCTCAATTTTATTTATTTCTGCTCTATTCTTTATTATGTCCCTCCTTCTACTGACTTTGGGCCTCATTTGTTCTTCCTTTTCTAATTTCATTAATTGTGAGTTTAGACTGTTCATTTGGGATTGTTCTTCTTTCCTGATGTAGGCCTGTATTGCAATATATTTCCCTCTTAGCCTGGCCTTTGCTGCATCCCACAGATATTGCAATGTTGAATTACTGTTGTCATTTGTCTCTATATATTACTTGATCTCTTTTTTTATTTGGTCATTGATCCATTGATTATTTAGGAGCATGTTGTTAAGCCTCCATGTGTTTGTGGGCTTTTTCATTTTCTTTGCATAATTTATTTCTAGTTTCATACCTTTGTGATCTGAGAAGCTGGTTGGTACAATTTCAATCTTTTTTGAATTTACTGAGGTTCTTTTTGTGGCCTCGTGTATGATCTAGTCTTGAAAATGTTCCATGTGGACTTAAGAAGAATGTGTATCCTGTTGCTTTTGAATGGAGTGTTTTGTAGATGTCCATTAGGTCTGTCTGTTCTAATACGTTGTTCGGTGCCTCTTGTCTCTTTATTTATTTTCTGTGTGGTTGATCTGTCCTTCAGAGTGAGTGGTATGTTGAACTCTCCAAAAATGAATCCATTGCATTCTATTTCCCCCTTTAATTCTGTTAGTATTTTTTTCATATATGTAGGTGATCCTGTGTTGGGTGCATAGATATTTATAATAGTTATATCCTCTTGTTGGACTGACACCTTTATCATTATGTAATGTCTTTCATTGTCTCTTGTTACTTTCTTTGTTTGGAAGTCTATTTTGTCTGATACAAGTACTGCAACTCCTGCTTTTTCTCCCTATTAGTTGCATGAAATATCTTTTTCCATCCCTTTACTTTCAGTCTGTGTATGTCTTTGGGTTTGAAGTGAGTCTCTTGTAGGAAGCAAATATATGGGTCTTGTTTTTTTATCCATTCAGTGACTCTATGCCTTTTGATTGGTGAATTCAGACCATTTAGATTTAGGGTAATTATTGATAGGTATGTACTTATTGCCATTGCAGGCTTTAGATTCGTGGCTACCAAAGGTTCAAGGGTAATTCCCTTACTGTCTAACAGCCTAATTTAACTCACTTCGTATGCTATTACAAACACAACCTGAAGATTCTTTTTGTTTCTTTTTTTTCTTCCTCCTCCATTCTTTGTATGTTATGAATCATATTCTGTACTCTTTGACTATCCCTTGGGTGACATCTGTTTAGTCTTAGGAATACTTCCATCTATAGGAGTCCTTCCAAAATGCACTGTAGATGTGGTTTGTGGGAGGTAAATTCTCTCAGCTTTTGCTTATCTGAAAGTTGTTTAATCCCTCCTTCAAATTTAAATGATAACCTTGCCAGGTAGAGTATTCTTGGTTTGAGGCCCTTCTGCTTCATTACATTAAATATACCATGCCACTCCCTTCTAGCCTGTAAGGTTTCTGTTGAGAAATATGATGATAGCCTGATTGGTTTTCCTTGGTATATGATCTTTTTTTCTCTCTGTAGCTTCTTTTAAAACTCTGTCTTTATCCTTGATCTTTGCTGTTTTAATTATTATATGTCTTGATGTTGTCTTCCTTGGGTCCCTTGTGTTAGGAGATGTGTTTGTCTCCATGGCTTGAGAGACTATCCCCTTCCCCAGATTGGGAAAGTTTTCAGCAATTACCTCCTCAAAAACACTTTCTATCCCTTTTTCTCTCTCTTCTTCTTCTGATACCCCTATAATGCGAATATTGTTCTGTTTGGATTGGTTGCACAGTTCTCTCAATATTCTTTCATTCTTAGATATCCTTTTTTCTCTCTGTGCCTTAGCTTCTTTGTATTCCTCTTCTCTTATTTTTATCCCATTTGCTGTCTCTTTTACTACATCTAATCTGCTTTTAAATCCCTCCATTTTATGTTTCATTTCAGATATGGAATTTCTTAATGATTGAATCTCCTTCTTGAATTCTTTCCTGATTTCTTGAATAGTTTTCTGTACCTTCATAAGCATGTTTATGATTTTTATTTTGAACTCTCTTTCAGGAAGATTGGTGAGTTCAGTTTCATTTGGCCCTTTTTCTGGGGTTTGTGAGGTTTCGGTCTGATCCATGTTCTTTTAATGTTTCATATTTCTGTGTGGTGCCCATTAGTGCACAGAAGCTCCAGTCTCTTGAGCTGCTCAGCCCCTAGAGTGAGGTTGGGGGTTATAGGGGAATGGAGCTGGTGCCTGTGGGGAGGAAAGATCTGTTTCCTGATTCCCGTCTGCCATGCCTGTCTCCAGTGTCAGAGCCAGTGGGCCGAGCACAGAGGTGTAAGCCTCTGTGCTTTGTGTCTCTAGCTGTTGTAGGTGGGGCTTCCCTCTGACTGGCCTGACGCCAGTGCAGTGACTACCTGTTTGCAAGCCCATGCCGTCAGGCCAGGATTAAGGCTCAGCAGGCTGCGTATCACAGTGGGGAGCCTCAGAGCTGAGTAGCCAGCCAGGGGCATGGAGCACCTGAAGCTCCTGAGCATTCCCAACCTGCTGGGCAGAGTGCACCCAGACAAGCTTGTCCCCCTATCCCTTCTCCTGCGCAGCAAGCTCTGTTTAAACCCTGCCCCTTCAGCAGCCCTCTTGCTGCTAGGAAGCCTGTGAGACTGCCTGCCTTTCCCTCTTCCCAGAGCGGCCCAGTGTGGATCCTGTCCTCCGCAAACAGCCAGAATCTCTCTCTCAAGCACTCCGCTTTTCCCAGCTTCCCATCCTCCAGAGCACCACACAATGTAGGTTTCTGCTGGCAAAGCAGATCTCCAGGGCTAGGCGCTCAGCAGTCCCAGGCTTCCACCCCTTCCCCCCTCCGTTTCTCTTCCTCTTGCTGGTGAGCTGGGGTGGGGGAAGAGCTTGGGTCCCCCTGGATCAAGGCTTTCGTACGTTACCCTGTTTTGTGAGGTCTGCTCTGTTTGTGAGGTCTGTATGCGGTCTGGTGCAGCCTTCTTTCCTGTTGCTATTTTAGGGTTGGTTGTATTCACTGTATTTTCACACTCTCTGTGGTTTTCGGAGGAGTTCTCTGTCTCACCTCTCATACCGCCATCTTGGATCTATAGAATCTATTCTTTCAGACATTTAGATGTCACTTACAAATGTTATGCTACCTTCAATAAAATTATTCATATTAATATGAAATTGACTCATATCTATAATGAAAATAAAGAAAATGAAGGTAATATTAGGCACTTCTTTCCCGTTGCCTTCATATATGATCAAATTAATAACAGACTTATTTAAATTATGAAATATTTATTTACTATTTCCTTTGCTGATGTGTTTATTAATTAATGAGTATTGAATATAATGGTTTCTATGCAACATATTTAATAAAAACAAATAATTCTTGGTACTGAGAGGCTTACATTAAAATTGTAATTTTAAAGTGTCATTAGATTCATTTTTTAATTTCAATCTCAAAATACAAGTCCTTCTCCCCAATTTTTAGCAAGAATGTATTCAATGACAGAGGTAATGAATTCCTATTTATAGAAATAAAGAAAAACTTATTTGTGGAAAGTGCCATAGAGGAGGGGTAGAATTTGGCAAGCCCCAGTTTTAACAAACAAGGAAGCAGTCCAAGGCTTTCCATTGTCTTTTATCACTGGCCTTTAAGGTATTTCAGGCACTCCAGCATGCTATCTTTGAAGTGTGTTTGTAGTATCTCTTTCTTGAATAGATCTTGAGTAGGTTTCCGCTTGCCTTTTAATAACTTACGTGGCCAGGCCCTTGACTGTCATCTACATTTAACCAAATGTGAAGACTCTTTCTAATCCTGCTCTCAGAAGAGATCAGACATTTAGTTTGCAGGTCAACGAACCTAAATTTATATCCTAAATTAAACCCAGAGTAGACTACCCTACTGGAAGATTCTACTGCAGATCCCTAAGCATCTGACTAAAAACTTTCAATGGATATTTATTATGTTGTTAAATCCCTAAACCTAAAAAGTGTTGCTCATTTAGTTTCCTTTGCTATCTTCTCATACACACCTGCATTGCATGAATTATTAATGTAAACAAATTACATTCTGAAGTTGTTTGTATTATTCAGGCTCACATCAACGAGTTGCAGGCAAGAAACACTGAAGAGTAAAACAGGCAATTTGAACAAGGAAATTACTTAAAGGAGGTGCTAGCATGATTGAATACAACTCTAGATACCATACTATTTCCAAGAAATTGGCCCAGAATTAGTGTAACTGAAATGACCTCTTAAAATTTCCCATTGTTTTGATTGGTCTAATCTAAAGCAGATAGGCCCAAATCTGAGGAAGAATGCAGACTATTCTGATCTCTGGACTAGCCTTTACTCTTGAAGTCAACATGATCTTGAACCTCTGGCATTTGCTTAGAGTCACTCTGCCCAGACTATCCAAGACCACTTCACCAAAAACTGCCATTTTGAACAGCTGGCCTAAGCTATCATCTATTGGTGGAAAAAGTGTTTCTATTTGTGGTGACTGCAACTTGTTAGCAATAAATGACCTACCTGTTAGAATCCACTCACAGCTTTAAGTTTCCCCTTATACCACAGTAACACAAACCGAGACTTTCTGTAAATAATGATTTCATGAGTATATCTCATCTGAGCCCTAGAATGATTTTTATCCTGCATATATATTCAATAAGGTGTTAATATTTCAGCATGTACTCTAGAATGCTTGGATTTAAATCATGCTCTAGTGTTTTTACTGTGTCACCTCAAGAAAACTGCTTGACCTTTCTAAATACCTGCCCTTCTTTATAAAACAGGGATGATGATAGTTCCTACTTTATCCATTTGAAGTGTTTGAACAGTGACTGCCATATATTAAGGTTTCAAACATAAGCTAGTTATCATTTTTAACATGCTTGCCTTCATTATCTCCAACCTATTAAGTATACCTTTACCAGAATAAATCAGAAATCCAGTTAATTCAGTACTTGTTTTTTTAGTGCTCAGAAACTAACCAGGAATAACATACTGAGTTGAGTAGATAGTTCAGGAAAATAATCTTATTTGAAAGGAGAATTTTGATATATTCAAATTATAAGTTATTCAATCATATCTCTTAGCTTGAAGAAGAGGTTGAAAACTAAATCATTCTTGCTTACAACTGCATATACATTTATAGAATATATGATATAAATTATACAGTATAATAACAAGTGAAAGCTTATATAAAAATCAAAATCGAGGAAGCATACAAATTTTGAAAATTTAAGATTAAATTCAAAATTTAATTCTTAAATCTTAAGATTTAGATATGGCTAAATCTCTTTAAATTAAAGGGTTTCTGTTATAAAAAGCATATTTCTATCTTTATTACTATTATTGAAAATGAAGATATTGATGCTGTTATATACCCATTAAACTTTGATTCAATTTCTTTTTATAAGCTGAGTAAAGCTTATGTTGGGGACTTATTACTTTGAACATGCAATTTCATGTACTTTTCTCCTCAAAATTTTGATCTGTTAGCATATACAACATTTATTTCTTGAACATTAAAAACATATTCCAATCAATAATGTTCATGCTGATATTATCATTTTAGAAAATCAAATTTTAAGAATGGAAGGAGGAATTCAGTCTTAAAAGATTCATCAAAGATCAAAACCCAGTTTTCAAATTCAGAGTAGATAACATTGTTTTTTTAAAAAGTACCATATAAAAGAATTACACTGAAAAAAATAGACTTACAACTACTTATATTAACAGAAAAAAAATCATGAAGCAAATGAGTTTATTTCAGAGAACTCCTTGAAAGCAGATTTCATATTATATTAGTACTATATAAAATATTAGGTAAGATAATGTATGAAAAGGGCTATACAGTTTCTGGCACATAATAAGCTCTTACTGTATGTCAGCTATCATCAGTCATCATCATCATGTTGTATGAACAATGTTATCTTTTCATTAATGGTTTCCGTCTTGAATATAAACTCCTTGATCATCTGACACTAGGGTGCACTTATGTGCTAGAAACATACTGAATAATTTGTTGTTTTTCAGACTCTGCTCGCGCCCAAACATGTTTCCTTTAAGTTTAATCATAACTCTACTATATATTTTTACTTCAACATAGTGAGTAACAATCATCTCTTTCTAGTTTTAGTCTTTAAACAAAAGAAAATTTTTTCTTCATTATAAGTAATGTTTATACCTATTACCATAAAAAAAAATCCAGTAACATTCAATTGGCTACCAGAGAGATAAGATAGATGTGTCTCTCAGTTGAAGAGCACCCTGTAATGATTCTGGGATTGACATTGCTATCCTCAGACATGGACAATACCCAGAAATGCCAACATTTGTTATTTTTCTCAAACATAACCACCCATAACTGGGGGAGAGAATTTCACAAGTAATTAATTATTGTTTTGTTTTTTAAGATATAATATCCACATTGCAACTATTCACCCAAAATCAAATTTCCAAAAGTTGTATTTTTATAATTTGCAATTCCAAAATAAGAAAAATTGGGGGGAAAAAAACCACTGTTGCCAACCTATAATGTAATCTTGAACAAAAGAAAGGTATTTTATAAAAAATAGCAATATACTCAAGACTGCTTATAAAAGCAACAGATACCTTCACAACGAAATGTCCTCTTTCTTCCAATGAATCAAGTCAGTTTACCATATTTCTTTAGTATGAATATAGAATTTTCAATAAGATCAAGAAATATAATCCTGTAAAAAATACAAATCCATTCTTAACATCTCAGCAAATACACAAAAAATTTAAAGTTCCAGTTAATTGCATGTAAAAATTAGAAAATTAAATCATGATATTTTCAAAGTAAAAATCGTTTTTAGAATTCTCTTTCCTGGACCTGCCAAATGCCTATACATTTGACTCCAGTGCTTTGCTTTCATAGTGAACTCTAATGTTGTGTAAATTATACTCTGTCACTAAAGCCTCAAATATATAATTCTATTTGCCCACACTCACCTTTTTTTCCCCATCCAAGATTTAAATGAAAATGTGTCTAAATTGCTCACATTTTGAAGGATAGAGCTAGAACTCTTATGATAGGGGTAGTTTTTTCTTCAGTAATTTTTTGAATCATGAAAGTTCAGATCATGAATAGCTTCTTCAACCAAATGCCTCAAATTACAATGCATTTTATTTGTCATCTTCCCATACCATATCCTGAAGTTATATATAATATTTATGATCTTTAAGTAGAGGGTATGTCTGGTGATTTTCTATAGTTGAGAACATTTATGGTACAGAAAGGCAAAGTGGCAAATAAAAAAAATAAAATTTAAAAAGTTTTTTAAATAAAAAATAAATTAGGAAGGCAAAGTGGTAAACTTAAGGTAGACTATGGGCAAACTTTTTCATGGAATTGACACACCTTTAAAAAATAAGCAGGTAGGAGAATCACGGACTTTGCTCTTCCTAGATCATTCCTCCACACTTCCTTAATACTACACTCAAAATGATTTGTGATTAATCTACTTCCAAGCAATGAACAAAATGTGCAATATAGATTTGACTCCAGTGGTTTGCTTTCACAGTGAACTCTAATGTTGTGTAAATTGGTGTTTATTACATGCTCTGGGGATACAAATAATGAGTAAAACTATCAACCTGGCCTTCAAGGACTTTACAATGTAACTAAGAAGATAACTTGGATAAACTAACTTGGGAGAATAATTAGGTATTAAAATGTATAGAGCAATTCTGTAAGTATGCCAGGGATAATATCTTTAAGTACCTCCCAGTGCCTCTTGAGAGGTACTCATATATATTAGTTTCTGTCCCTGCAACACTTTTGCTACATTGTCCTAGTAAAGGATAAGTGAATGCCACCTAAGGAAAGAGGAAGGTATGAACCCAGGCAGTTTCTGTCAGATGGGGAAATAAAAAGGACTTTTGTCCCTAGGGGAAGAAGTCAAGAAAGAAAGACGGAATGAGGGAAAAGGCATGAAGTCAATTATGAGCACCCTTTCCTACCATCCCCCCATTCCACGGAGTGGGAAAGTCAGGAGTGGTACATAACAGAGAGGGTGTGTGTATACGTGTGTGTGTGTGTGTGTGTGTGTGCGTGTGTGTGTGTGTTGTTGAGTCATATGACAGTATTTATTTCAATCTGGCCAGAACACTAAAGTTGGTATTGTTCTGAAATCATTGTTAACTTCATTTGGCATGATACATTCAAACTAACTAACCTTGATGAATGTTGAAAGCATTCTCTCAAAATACTTGGATTACTTTTGGTGAGGCAAATTCAGTAGGGTTTGTTTTTTGCCAAGTATTTTTTAAAACATTTAAAAATTTTTTAGACCTGCAGAAGAGTTGCACAAGTAGTACCAAGAATTCTTATATATCTTTATCCATCTTCTCATAATGTTAACATATTATATAACCAAAGTACAATCATTAAAAAACAAGAAATTAATAATGATACCATATTAACTAATATACAGACCTTATTAGAATTTTTCTAGTTTTTGCACCAATATCCTTTTTTCTATGTCCAGTGTCCTATATTGCATTTAGTTGCCATGTCTGTTAGGGTTCCTTCAAACTGTGACAGTCCCCAGTATTACATGTTCTTGACACTTTTGAAGACTACATGACAGTTATTTTTTTTTAGACTGTCCCTCAATTTGTATTTGTTTTATGTTTTCTCATAATTAGATTGAAGTTACACTTTTTCGGCAAAAATAAAACACAAATGATGTTATGTCCTCAACACCTCATCTAATGGGGCATATGATGGCATTACCTCTTATTCCTGGTAATGTTAGCTCTGATCACATAGCTAAATGTTGTCTCCCATCCTTCTCCATTGTATTGTCAATAGCTTCCCTTTGTAATGAATAATATATTATTGGAAATACTATAAAACTATAAATATCCTATTTCTCCTCACTTTAATTTTAGCATCCACTCATAGTTTGAACAATATGCCCTCAGATAGATAAGACGAATATTAATAGGATTGACAAAACTTTAAAAAACAATCAGGAAGGAGATCCTATGGTGTTTGTTTAATGGTGATTTCCTATTTCCCTTACTCCTTGTGGATTTATTAAAATACATTCTGCTATACAGAAGAGTACTCTTTTATATTTACTTACTTTTCCATTTATATATTTGTATCTGTTTGGAGTCACTGATAATTATTTTAGTCGTCGTTCTCTAATTGGCCCAACTTTGGCCATTGGGAGCTCTTTAAACTTGGTTTTTATGGAGTTTTCTGAGATGCTTCCATCACTTTGTGAGTACTTTTATACTTGCTGTTACCTTAAGATGTTCCAGTCTCATCTTGAATTTTTCCCTGCGCTGGTCCTTCCTGGCAGCAGCCATTCTCCAAGGAGCCCTGGTTTCTTTCATCCTCTCTTTGAAATAATGTTTAGAGCCCAAGATCTAACTGCTGAGTGTACTAACTGCGGCTGGGGTGTCATTGTTTCTAGGTCCTCTCAGAGAGCAGAGCTAGGAAATGTATGTGTAATAACACATGAATGCACATACCTATTTATTTCCATATCCATCTGTATATATATTTAAAAGTATGAGCTCGCACTGATACCCTTTATTCCAGCTTAACATGACGGAGTTCATTTTAGTCCTCATTTTCATTTGTGATCCCTTTCTCTGGCAGTAAGAAACAAGACTGGTTATTAATATATTTGTTTATTCATTCAAACCTAGTATGAACATAAAATAGTCTCAGAATGGCTAACTTACACCCATGTTAGAAACAAATTTACTGAACAGTACAGAATTTGTGGAAAGCTTGTTTATTTATTTGTTTTATAATAAATAAATGCATTGTTTAGCCATATTATATTTAGTCAAAATACTGCTTTCAGAAGTTACTTACATTAGTTCTTTTACCTCAGCTTCATCAGTGTAATTATTTAATTTATTTGTAATACAATTAGGTTCACTTGTTACTGTTTTTTTTTTTTCCATTTTGGGTTCTCCTCACATCCTAGTTTATTTAGTCACTTATTTATTTTGGAGGTATATGAAACAATATCATGATTCTAAGAATAAAAGCTGTAAAAATGTATATTCAGAAGTGCTGCTTCTCCTTCAATAGTTTCTAATATTTCAGAAATATGCTTAAAAATTTTTAAGGGCATCCCAGTGTGAAAATTTGTTCCCGCACCTTCAGGATATAGCCCAGGAAAACTTCAAGAATCTTGGTAAACACGATAAACAAGGCACTGAAACAACGGGGCCGACGAGTTACAAGTTAAGAGGGATCACCGTGTTAGAGCTCTGGGTTCCTTACGGGCAATACCTGCTGAATAGGGCACCCAAAGCTTTTACATGCTTAACTGCTGAAAATACGAGTAGATTAAAAAGAAGAATGGGGCCACAGAAAAGACTGTGCAATGCAAGTATTTTAAAACCAGCAGCAATGATCAAGTTCAGAGAATAAGTAGATTACAGAATGATGTTCAAAAGAGACCAGTGCCTCAGGGGACTCCACTGAAAAAAATTCGTGTCCAGGTAGAGTAAGGGTCCTCTCCACAGAGGGAGCGGGACCTTGAAAATGGTACAAAATACCTGCATCGTAAGCTTCTCTCTGGAAAACTTCCATCTTGGAAGGGAGGTAGGGAAGGAGACTGAGGAATATGGGGACAATGAATCCTACCAGGGAATTTGAATTTAAAATTGACTGAATGATATCTTATAGTTACTATCATATTAATTATATATTGTTGTGTCACAAGTTACCCCAAAACTTAGTGACTCAAAACAACAAACATTTATTGTCTCAAACTAGCTATGTCTGAGTAATTAAGGGAGAGCTTAGCTGGGTGGTCTGCTTCTGGGTCTTATAAAAGATTGCGAACAAGTGATCAACCAAGGATCCTGTCATCTGAATTCTTGACCGGGGCATCAAGGCCTGCTGCCTGCTTCCAGATTCATTCACGTGGCTATGGGCAGGATGTCTCACGTCCTCACCAGCTATTAGCCAGAGGTCTCAGCTCCTTGCCACAGTCTCTGTGGGCTTTGGAGTGTCCTCACAACAGGGCACTTAGCTTCCCCCAGAGTGAGTGACACCAGAGAAAGAGCAAAGAGGAGTCTACAATGCCTTTATGTGCTAATCTCAGAAATTATACACGGTCAATTCCCCCACATTGTTTTCTTTTAGAAGCAAGTCACCAAGCCCACCTTCAAGGGGAGGAGAGTGAGTCTCCACCTTTTGAAGGAAAAAATGTCCTTTCAAAAGAAAATGTGGACATATTTTATAACCACAACTGTTTTAAACTGGAAGAGATGAGTTACCTATAATGCACAAACTAAAATTTCTGTCTCTCATCAACAGGGCTTAGTCTCCAGAGCAAGATCAGTATGTAATAAAAGAAACTATTCTTTTCCTTCTTTATAAGTTACATGTAAATTGTCACCCCTGCTATAGGAAAAAGATAAATCATTGTGAGCTAAAGTGCTGCAAAAGACTAAATCCATTCTCAAATAACTTTTAAAGACTGAATCTATACTACTTCTATGAAATCATTAATAGCAAAACCTCTTCCTTTATCTTCACCACCAATAGATTGGAGAAAGTTTTAAATTCCTATTTCCACAATTCTTGAATTTTACAATATAAAATACCTTAGGTTTAATGATGAAAAACTGTGGGAAAAGGATCTGTATCCAGACACAGCATGGTTGGAAACTCATTTCTAGTCACTTCTAGTTTTGTGTGAATTTCTGTATACCTTAGTTTTCTTATGTGCAAATAGGGATACTAATATCGTCTTCATAGTGTTAGTATGAATGTCACTAATGCTCCTTGTGCAATACCAAGAACATGGTGAGTACTCAGAAAATGGAATTATCACACCATGCTACATAGTATAATTTATATTGATAACAGTTTTAGGATTCAATTTCCTAACCCTCATTCTGTTTAGAACTCTGCAAAGTATTATACCTAAGTATCAACATCAAAGACATGCAATCAGATGATGTCAGGAGACAAACTTTGCCATCCCTATCAAGAGTAATATTGGTAGTGGAACTAATGAAATCTGTTCATGATTAGAATACAGCTTTGAATTACCAAAGAAGGTTTCTGAGACTTAAAAGAATTCTGGTACTGGAATCAGAGAGCCTGTGGTTAAAATACTGGTTCAACACTTACTAGATGTATGACATCTCTGTACAAATCCGTAACTTCTCTGTGCCTCGGTCTCTTCATCTCTGTAATAGAAATAGTAGTACCTTTCTCTTAGGGTTGTTGGGAGGATTGAAAGAGTTAATACATTAAATTAATTAAATAAAAACCCAGAACATAGTAAGTACAAAATTAATGTTAGCTATTTTCATCAACATGATTATGATTATTACTATTGTTATTACATTCATTTTGCACTTGTTCTTTAGGGGGAAAAGAGTTTTGAAAGTTAAAAAATACCACTATTAATATAAGATGATATTTTAAAATAATTTTCTGTGGATTTTTGTGAATTATTTAGAAATAAGAATATTTTTAACCCCTAGACCTTGAAAGGGAGAAGAATCTCAGAGAGATGCCAGATGTTGTAGGTAGGTAAATTTCAGAGCCCAAAATGTCAATTGCTTCAGTAGTTCTGAATCTGGATGAAGATGTGTAACTGTTAATCATTTTGAGGCCACTCTGAACAGAATGTCTTAAAAGGAAAAAAAGGCTTGTAGCCACATCTGTGGTTGTGCCCCAGAGTGATTGTGCTTCCTGTCTCCCCACCCCTCTGTCTTCAGTATTCCCCATATCCCTGCCATCATCTCCAGCATCACTCCAGATGTGCTAGTCACTGTCCAGAATTCTCACAAGATTCGTTACCCAGTTGCTTAGTTCCAGTGATTCACTAAACCCTTCCACAAAGGTAGAAGTTCCTCTATTTGAGAGAACCTGCCAAGAGCCTAAGCGACATTGTGTAACCAAGAAAGCTTGCTCTAAACTCTAAGAAAATAGCACTAACTTTTCTCCATATGATGTACCTTAGAAAGCTTGGTTCAACTGAGAATTTTACACAAAAACAAAAATTAGCTTAAAATATGCACTCATTTATTACTTAAAAAATATGGAACTTAAGCGAGGAAATCTTAAAAGTCACAACTTTCCACAATATAGCATCAGCCTCTCTGGCCAACAGAGCTCTAGTAATCCAAGTAAGTTATCATCATCCCAGTTCAACTATAGCTGATGGGAAAAATCAGTTAAAAACATGTCACTTCACTTGCCTGTAACTATGAGAATGATCACATTATTTACAAAAATATTCAAAATTCAAATTGTTGCTAGGTCTTGGTGCACACATTTTATTGCACACTTCATATTTTCCTCAAATTTTCCCTTCTAACATTCTCATGGAGAAGCTTCACTTGTTTCCAGAAACAAGTTTCACTTCTATTTTTAATCTCTGCTTGCTTCACAAAGTCAGGTATTCATAAACCGCTTGAAGGAGACGGCACAAAACCATTCTTACTGCCTTTCTCTACTGTCCTCTCCCACACCATCCCTCAGGGTGTGAATTTTGCACAGAGTCTGGCTGAGTGGAGAGTCAGAGATAGCCCTCTACCCAACTCCAAGTGGAACTTTGATAGTATTACCAAGATGGTGATGAGTGAAACTAATTTGTACTAAAATGTTAATGACTTCCATATAATGTTTTCATTGTAAATGAAGTCATTTAGTGCCTTCATTTAATAGAAGAGATGAGACTTGATACTCAGAAAGCCACTACAAGAGATTGTATGGATGGCATGTATCCTTATGATGCCTTCCAAAATGCAGAATTGACCTTAATATCACAGAACCAATGAAGGATTGTAATTCTTGGCAAAGGAAAACAGAATAAAAAGGCAACATTTTTAAAAAGGAGAGGTATAGACCTTTGTCTCTTTTAGTAATTAGATACTCTTTGATTCTGTACACTCAAAATTCAAGTTTTAAAATCTTAAAATGGGTTTATCAATCTATGCCTATTTTACATGATATATTAACTCCAAACAATCAATATAAATCACATTTCATAATGTTTCATAAAGAAAGGTTGACCTCTTGACTTTGCTGAACTTTAGTAACTGACTACCATTTCTTTATATGCTTTTATTTCTAAATAGGAAGGAAAATACTTGCACCTTAAACTATAATTTCTTTATCCTCTGGAAAGTTGTCCTTGAACTAATAGCTCCCTGACTCTCACCTCTGTTGAGTAGTGATGGAAACAATTACTTGGCTTTCGGGTATAGTTCTTTGACATCCGTGTAGGTACTACCTATCATGTTCTATGTTTAAATCTACTGAATAAAAAGGAGTTTCAATTAATTCAAAAATAAAGTCTGTCAAATCCAAATCTTTGATATTCAGAAGGAAAAATAGAATCAAAAGTCTCATTCCACTGAAAATATATGATTTTCCTTAATTTCAAATATCAATTTAGCATGTGACTCAACTCCCTGTTGGATAGGGAAGAAAATTATATCCTTTAGGGAAATAAGTGGAACAGAGGTCTCTCTAGTGTAACACTGGCTGATGAAAGGAAAGCGACAGGTTCAGAGGCAACTAATAAAGGAGGCTGATTTCAAAACTAAGATTTAGAGGGGAAAATCTGGTTTCTGTGAAAAATGATTAATGCTTATATAAAATGAAGCTTTCATGATAGTATTTCTTTGCATATCAATTTCTGTACATTGTAAGTCTGCAAAAATATTTCTTAAAACAGTCTGGAGAAGATTCTTGATGAAGAAAGAAAAACGTTCCCAGTTTCATTTCTCACCCTTCTTGTGTGCACCACTCCTTCAAGACAAAGGTGTTCTTCCCCTGAGATCTTTCCGTGTAAGAAAAAAAAAGAGGACCTAGACTAGAAATGGACCCACTCTAGGAATCGCACCATCTAGGCGTAAGTTACTATTAAGTGACCTGGAAGCCTTTTTAAAAGGCAACTTGAATTGCTTCCTAGTCTCCTGACTTGAAGATGAGGGAGGAACCTTACTTTTCCTGAAGGCCTTGGCATCTCAAACCAAGGGAATCAATTTGAAGTATTACAAAACTTAAATAAGAAAACAGGAAAACAACAGAATTCTGTGACTCATGAAATATGGCCAAGAGGAGAATGCTTCCATTAACCACTTGCACCCTTTCTGTAAACTTGCTGAAATCTTACCATCAGCTTATACTTCACAAACTCCAACTAGTTCAGAGCCTACTGAAAATATCATCAAATTTTTATTCTCAAGACATAGCACTGATATTTTTTCAAGGAAAAAATACTCTAACAGTTCTATAATAGGTTATCATGCAAAATAGTTCATTGTATTTAATATATGTATCTATAAAATGGGAACCCAGACTTTGTTTTATGATAATTCATATTTCATTTGAAAAGGTTATCCTTATGATTTTAATTTTTTAAAGATATATCCCTTTCAAGAAAAAATGAAGACTTGGTATCAAATGATCTTGAAAATACAATGCCTTTGACTGTTTAGAGAGACTGAAATTTTATTAGTAGACTTTAATCACTTAAAATAATAGGGTAGCTTCTATTCATTTTCAATAGGACAAGGCAGTATTAAAACAAGACCATTCATTCCATCAGAGAAGCTTGATTATTTCCTCAGTGTTTTAAATTATGCATATGATTGGTGACACAAATACATGTTTAAGTGGTTGCAAATTTTAAAAATCAATATTCCCAAAGAACGAAAATTATGCCCAATCATAAATAACAAATTAATTCACCTGCATATTTTGATCTACAACTTACCCTATGAACATGAACATTTTATAAAAGAGAAATATCTTTTCACATCAACTTGTGTTCATTATGTTTCACACAAATATAGTCCAAACCAAGCACAAGCCTTTTCAAAGAAAAAAAAGTAGGACTGTTCACTGTTCTTTTCTTTGCCAGATGATCTGGTGTGAGATGTGGACTGCCATGTTGCACCAAACCCACAGTAACCAGGACCCATTGTTCCCAAGGGAAACGCAGCCTATGCGGGAATGCAATGGTGTGCTCTGCAAAGAACGTGGAAAATAGCATGTGTCACGACTGTACAGTACACAACAGACAATTATGATTCAACTGTCCAAATTATAATCAGTTTGACAAATGTCCACAAGCGTCTTCATTCTACTTTATATTTTCCCTAAGACAAGGCAATCACACAACCAGACAATTCCATCAGGGAAGCTTGTTAGCTGCTTAGTCTGTTAAACCCTGGTTGCCATAGCATCTAGAGTTGAAAAAGCTGCAGATTGGCATGAAAAAGCATGTCGACAATTGCCCTGTCACAGCATGCAAGCCAGGTCTGCTCAAAGGCAGCACACTACAAGTTTTCTTTCCCAGTTTGCACTACCCCATGCTGTTTAATAATATCCATTTACTCGTATTGGGATTGATCTAGCACAGTGTAAAATTCACATCTAGAGAGACTTTCCTTTTCATATGGAGTGAAATTCTTTAACAAATGGGAGTATGGCAATTAATTTAGAAATGTAATACTGTATATACTAATAGAAGTATATTTAGATTTAATAGAGAAACTGTCCAAAATTTTAATGCACAGTTCTTTAAAGAGCCAAACCGTTTTACTTGGCAATTTTTCAGTTGACTTTCTAGTCATTTCTGAAGCTTAGTTAGTCTTACTTTGGAGATGACAGACAGCATTCAGAATTCAGTAGTATATTTTTAAACATATTTTAATCATGCCATAGTCATTTTTTTCTTTATGTGCATGGTATAATTTAATTAAGGATATGCATTTCTAAAATAACTATAATTTAATTAAAGATTAATATCATGAACACTGAAATTATAGTCTAGAGAGCAATGTGCATCAGTTTTTTTCCAGGGGATCATACACTTAATGGTGATAAATTACCATGTATTAATAAGAAAAGTGGGTTTCTACCAAAGGGTATTCAAACCCCTGCCAACTCCCAGATTTGTACAGTGTATGGATTTTAAATAAAGTAGAGCATGTTTACCAACAACCATTTGTTAACTTACTGGAACTACAAAAACGTGAAAATATCTACAGAAATTGTGATATTTAGAAAATAATTTTTGTTCAGAAGTTCATACTTGAATTATTCAGTCTTTCCTTCTGCCATTGTCCCCTTCTATTCTAATCTTCTACTTTAATTTAGTTTTCCTTTAATGTCACAGAGAAAGAAAAATCTTAAAATGTATACTCAAGAGCACAGTTAACCTACTAAACCAATAAGTATTTCAAATATAGGTATTTTTCTACATTTTCTAAAATCTTGTTCCTTCCATTAATATCCATTGTTGTGCTATCCTAATGTCATAAAATAATAATTAAGTAGAAAATATCTCATTTTTTTGAATCTTACACATGGAAAAAGTTGATCATTTACTATGATTCAAGAAAGGGAAGTTAATATTTACACTAAAATAGAGATACTGAAGTAATGACTGTTTTTCATATTCTTGAACTATTGAAGATCTTTTGCCCTAAACAAGAATATCAAAGAATTTTTCAATAAAATAATCAGAATATAACACCTTCAGTTTTATACATATATATATATATACATACACATATAAATTGGTATGAATCAGTATGCCATATACATATATCAGTATGAAAATAGTGTCACTGAGTGAATTTCTTCAGACAATAAATTTAAATCCCTCATTTTCTAGGAATTCTCAAAAATCTCAAAATCTTGGGATGAAACTTGGTTCACATATGGTGTCCATGAATGTGTTTTCTTATACCACATCTTCCAGTTAAAAAAAAAAAGGGAAAAGCTGTTTACTTGTTAAAGGTCTTTTTATAAGCTTTGATGACTCAAAAACACCTTCATTTTAACACATGGAATTTGGCAAAAAACTTAACCATGTTACTATTTGAAAGACTTTGATATTTTGAAAAAGAGAGAATTAAAAACAACAGGGATTGAAACTTAAGTTGGCTTTTGTGTATAGAACATAATTTTCTCAAGTATATTTTTTAGTATAAGGATCTGCCAGAATACTACAACATATCAAAGCTACAGTTATCCTGACTGAACAATGATAAACTGAGCCGCAAACTTTACCCTAGTCTATCAAGGTAAAAAAAAAATTATTGACATAGCATTAATGTAGTTTAAATAGGTAAATGTGTATGTCAAATAAAAACCTTAACAAAAGGTTGAAACCAATTTTTTTCTAATTACACTTTTCCAGGAAAATTGTATTTAAACTTTGTTTGCTCCTAATTTCCTTAATTCACATGCAATACAGTGCAGAGCAGTTCTTCAGGTTGGATTAAATAGGTACTACCTCTTAATCAACCTTTAGGATACACTTATTTTCCTACAGTCTACAAGATATTCAGTTTGCAGAGCCCAAGACTGGGTAGCATGGAAATGAGAGTTTGTGCTTTAACTCAGGGTACCTTTGCTTTAGCCAGAACACCTCAACCGCATTTTTTTTTAATATGGAACGTTTCACGAATTTGCGTGTTATCCTTGCACAGGGGCCTGTTAATCTTCTTTGTATCATTCCAATTTTAATATTTGTGTTGCTGAAGCAAGCCCCCTTGGTCTATGATTTACAAATAAAATGTTGGTCTTTAAGTTGTGCTGTGTTCATATTATTGTTCCCACTACATTTTTAAGAAAATGAATTATGTATGAACGGCATTTCCTTTCTATACCTGATGTATTTCATGTTCATTCATCTACTCTAAAATTGGAAGTTGTTTTTCTTTCTGAATTGCTTAGAATATTTTCATTAGTTATCATTATTATTTTTTGACATCCTCTATAAATAATCTACTTTCAGTCGTTTTGATTATTGCCAAATTGAAATTATGCAAGAAAATGTTGATAAACTTACTATTCCATCAAAAGAAAACAAAAGCTTGACTTGTGCTAGCAAATAGGTGGTATCATGCGATAGCCTGAGTTCCTTTCATAATACAAAGGGTAAATGTCATAATGAAATAACTACACTGCTTTATTATAAACCCATCTTATTTATTCCCCAAGTAAAATATTCCCTTACATAAAATGTAGGTTTCATAAAAGCACATACATTCTTGAGAAAGGTAGTTCTCATTTTTCTGAGTGATTTTGCCTTATTCTAAAATTTTCTTCACCTGACTGAAAGCACATTAACTGCTAGATAGGCATCACACTGATGTCTCCATGCTGTAGCATACAGCCGTGAATTTGCTACGATCTGTTTAATCAGCAGTATATTGATTTTCCGCAGCTTTCCTTCATTTTAGCCCCATAGCAGGCTTCTGTAATTTCCTTTGGACAAAGTGTAACCAAACTGTGCTAAGTGATGTTGATTTGCAGGCAAAAGTAAAGGGGTAAATATAAATTAACAAGCTATAAACATTTTACAAGTGGGGAGTCAATAAAAACAGTGTCTGCAGTTTCTTTTAAAAAAAATGATTTGAAGCAGATTGTTAACAAACGTGTCCAAAGAAACTGACATGAGTCTGAGAATAATTTTTGCGCTTTGTGATTAAGAATTGATCAGTCTAAAAGCCTCGGATGCAACTGAATCACCCATGAGCTGCTGGCCTGAAAAGGCTCAGCAGGGGCTGGTATTTGTTTGTTAAACTCCCATGATTCCAAGTAGATAATTGGTCTGTGAAGTTCATGGCAGAATCTGAATTTGCTTTCTTGCTTCCCAGCTGGCTGAGCACTGGTTTATAGACTTCTGTGTACAAATTTAGCCAGCAGCAAACCTCACATCTTTAATATAAAAGGTGTTTTGTTGTGTTTTTCAGGTGCTGAGTGGAAAGCCCACACTCCAGAAGCTCATTAAAAGGGCCAAGTTACAGTACAGGTTTATTTCTGTCACAGCGTTTCTGAAAACAGTGACAAGGATTAATATGTTTCTTTAGTACTGGAAAAAGCCTGACACAATCCCTTGTGAATTTGATCATCTGTTTCATTGCCTGTAGAAGATTCAATCTCCTATTATATCCTGAAGTTACAGCTGTAAACTAACACCGGTAAGAATTCATAAACTATTGCAGAAGCCTGGGGCAAAACTAATTGTTTTATTCAACAGTCACTTATTTGTTTATTATTTACTTCATACCCCTCTCCTATCATCTTTTTCCACTGTTCCTCCACAAAGTCAAGGTTGTCTTGGCTCTTTGTCTGACTGCACAGAGCAGATATGGAGACATGGGGATTTCAGGTTTCCAGAAGCTTTCAAAAAAGTTGCTGGAGATCAGAGTATTGTGGACATGTTGTCCATTCTAAATATTTATAAAACTATTCCTACTTTCTTTTCCTTGAAATGGAAGTTCTTTATGAAAAAGCAATATCTGCACAAGCATAACCTTTGTGTTCTGTGTGATCATGTGACATTGGGCTTTCTCTGCTAGTGGTTGCTATAGTTCTGGGACATGATTTGACATGTGGTACATGGAATTCCTAGTTAAATGCAAACTCTGTCATAAAATTATTCTGTTTACATCAGATTAAATAGGCAAATAGCTATTTGCTATTTTCAAAAATTAAAAGTTACAATAATATGCCATGTGGGTACCATAAAACGGTCTTTTAACTGAGGAATATTTCTCTCTCTCTGTCTCTTTCTCAATTTCTCAAGTTAGCTGTAGAGGAACAGTTATTCCTTACCTACCAGTTTTTATTACAATGGCAAATGATATGCTACATTAGAATTTTAGATATAAAAATGTACATTCAAAATTTCAAACATTATACAAGTACAAAATAAGACTCATACAGAAGGATCCCTAAAATCCATTTGTGTGCACTTCATAAGGGTTGGCGGAAATTATTACAAGATTAGACTGAAGAAATTTATTTATACAATGCTTGAAATTAGGCATTAAGCTTCCATTATTCTTAATAGACGTGTGTGCCTAATTCCCCATGCATCACAGACATTTTAACCCCTCATAACTGATTGTGAATACAGTATGAAACTAACTAGAGCCTTATTTACACCTGCCAATTTGCTGCCCTCCAGCATTAAAAACAAAAACAAAATGGTAGCAAAAGAACTGCCAAGCAAAACACACTCTGCCCCTCATGTACACTCCTTTCTATTTCCACAAACAGAACCCTTTGCTTCTTGTTTTCCATCAGCAAATTAAACTTTGGGATATAAAATGAAGTTAAGGAAAAAGATATTTGCATGGCATGACAATCACAAAATAATTAAATAATTTTTTTAAATGGTCCCGTCCTTCAAATGTGTCCCCTTAAGATAATGTAAGTGCTGGAAGCACTTCATGGCACTTCTAATTGAGAATTAACACATGTGCCATGCAATGCATATGTTGCAGTGTCAGCCACTTATTCTTCCTGAACAGCTACAAAATTTGCACTCAATTTTATTCATGCAACAAAAGCCCATGTTATTCATTTAAAAGAATATATCACAGATATTTTGGTTGATAAAGTTGAATTCCCTCTTGTTTTTTCATGCTCTGTGCTCCCATATCATATCTCATTTACATAATGGCAGCCCAATTATTTCTGTTTCTGTGTTTTTAGAAGCTTAAAGCATTTGTCAACATTTTAGTGAGGTCTCCCGACTACCCTGATACAGTAAAACCACTGCTAAATGTCAAACAGTATTTTATCCAATGATTTGAAGTATTATTGCATATAGTACTTGCATATATTAAAATAGTAACATAAGGCATATAATAATGACTTGCATACATAATGATATGAATAATTTCTGTGTTGGTATCATCTTTTTCCAATGAGCTCAATACTTGTTATTTGAAGTTGAACTCTATCTTTAAATACTCAAAACATTGAGTACCAGAGGAACTCACACATCTTGATAAAACTTTCTAAGTTTTTTGAGAACAAATATTTTTATCACAAAAAAGAAAATCGAAGATTACTTCATAGAGGAAAAAACTGATGGCTAAGCCACAATTAAACTCAGTACTCTAGATTTCAGATTGCAGCTTAGTATTTCATGCCAAAGGATTATGATTTCCAGGGCTGGCAAACATATGTGGAGATCTATGTTTCATTGGCTAGATGATAGGATCCTGAAGACAGAATAAATGTTCCATTTAACTTTTAACCAACACTAAAGACATATTTGGTATTCAGTAAATATTCATTAAACTGAATACACTGAGGCATTTAAGGCATGAATTGCCAATATATGGTATCTTAAGAGACCATACCAATTTTTGTCACTAGTGGCAAAGATGTTGATCAGTTTTTCATGTCAAAATAATGCAATTACAAATTGGTGCACAGGCTAAATTTATTGTGCCTTCTAATGGGAAATTAAACGAATAGGAATAAAAAAATAAACAGAAAACAATCTCTGGCATGATACACTTGGATGTTTCATTACTCTTATAAATAAAAGGATATTAGATATTTAAGGAGAGAAAAAAGGTAAAATTCCCAAGAATTGCCTTTTTCTTTTTGGTAAGCCTGTCTAGAATCCTATGAAACATTAGTAAACATGAAAATAAAAACAAGAAGAATGCTATGAAATGCACAATTGCTGTAGATGTATGGCAGAGTACTAATCAACCCCATCATTCATTAGAAATTGCATGTAAAAAATAAAAAGTTTCAATTTTGTGACTGTTTGGTTTGAGTAGGTATGCAGAATGGTCTTATATTCAACATGGGAATCTATACCAAGAAAGAAACTAAAATAGATATCATTTGTTAAAACAAATTTTGAAACCAACAACTATATGCAGGTTTTGTCAGTTAAAAATAACGAAATGTTTCAAATTGCAAGGAATGTCTTAATGGACAAAAGAACAAAATTTTTCACATTGAAACTAGAAAAATGTCCAAATCTACTTTGGTCTCTTCTTAGATTTAGAATTCTCATGGCTACTTTGGTCTCCTCTAGATTTAGAATTTCTTTACCAGTTTCTGTTCAGATATTAAATCCTAGTGTGGTTAGGCATTGAATTGAGTTATGTAGGTGTATGATAGAAATCTGAGCCATATTTCTAAGGAAAAAATTTGTGCCAACAGAATCAGACACTTAAAAGTACTATTTAGGATAATCAATGGCTATCTAATGATGTTGTTGACTTTTCTGTGCAGCACAGATGGTGGTCTCACATTTATTTTGGTAATAGGCACTATTCTGGAAACTGAATTCCAATGTTTAGTTTTATCGAGTTAACCTTTAGATTTTGCTAAGTAGAAGTTATGCTTTGTTCCCTCAATTTCCTTTATTTTGCATTTTACTTTGCCTTACGAAAATGTCCTAACCAGTGAATTAAGTACATATAGTGAAGTACTGAATATTAGCTTCTCTTAGTTCATGTAACTTCAGAAAGTTAGTGATCAACTGTCTGTGCATAAAGGATATTGCACATAATAGTATATTTGTGCCTCCACTGAAAAAATGATTTGTACTTTTTCAGCTTTCCATTAATCCACATATTTTCAAAATTATTTTGTTCCTGAATATCAAACACATGACTCTGTTCAGTTATTTAAATCTTCATGCAGAGAATACACTTCCAATTAATACAGGTGCTATCAGTGTAGGTGATGTTTCCTAGGGAATTTGTAACTAAAATAACAAGAGAATAATACTTACCTAGGGTATACCTAGGTATATACATTCATCTCATTATAACCAATAGTATAGATATCATACTTAGAACCAAATTACTTCTTTATCCCCAAATCACAGATTGTCTTTTTTGTTGGACTTTTTGTTTTGGAATTAAAAATGTGGCTATCTGACTAATTGGGTCTTCTTACAGGAAGCTGTTCCTTCAGGGGAAGGGGGGAAATTATAATATCCGAGATGAGATTGCCCAAGTGAATTTCCAACTTTTTTAAACAATATTTATTAGCCTCTTACTTTGTAACAGAACATTATTTCAGGTTTTATATGGGAATAGTGCAAAAAAGGAGAATACGGTGCAGGTCTCCTGCCCACAGAGCATTTTAGTGGACATTGGAAAGTGAGGAGATACATCACTAAGACGTAGATGGAAATTTTTGTTAACCAGAATTCCGTAAGTACCAAGAAAATGCCGACTGGAGGTATAATCACCTTTAGGTGGGACTGATCAGGGAAAACTTTACAGAGAAAGTTAGTTTTAAGCAGGTTTTGAAGTAATTAAAAACTACTTAATGGAAAAGAAAAGGACTAAATAAGCTCACCAGAAGGGAATTCAATGTCATTCAACAAATATTGAATGCCTTCTATGTGCATGTCACTATACTGAGAACTTGGTTGATATACAAAAATCTCAAACACTGTGCCTGCCTTCATCTTCCCTCCATCTAGTGATGGAGACATAGAGGCATACAACAGTAGCATGTGCCAAAGCTCAGAAGAAGAAACATAAAACTTTCAGAGAATGGAAAGACTTTTGTTCACCTTCCGTAAAGATTCCATATAGAAGAATAAAAATTAGTTTATGAGAAGAGCTGGAATGGGTCATCAGTTTGCAGATGATCTTAAAAGCATATACATCAGATAGAAACAGTTTCAGTCCTAAGAGCTATGGATCAGAAATTCCAAAATGTCTTCAATGTCCCAGGTTCCTTCTTTGTATCTGCCCCATGATTCATCATGTAAACTCTAGAATTCATAATCACAATATATCTTGTGTACTAGGACTCTATTCCAAGCCAAGAGAAAGAGGTGACTGGGTCATTTTCCTTCTCCCTTCTGAAGAGTTTTTATGAAAGACTCATCCCATCATTTCCACTTTTATCTTTTTGAACCATACTGTGCCCCTAACTGCAAGGGAAGCCATTCTTGTAGTTTTCACTAGTCATATTACCACTCCAACAAGTTAGTGATATGGTAAAGAAGGCAAGAATGAATATGGGATAATCAGCCAGTAGTCTACCAGGGTAGGGTTGAGAGGTTCTTATTTAGAAAGTACTAAGCATTATGAAGGAGCATACATATATTTGTGCCTCCACTGAAAAAATGATTTGTACATAAAGAAGGAGCATTATGAAAACAATAATTGACAGAGATTATGTTGACAATTGCATGTAAGGTACATTTTTTTAAAAAAAGGATTAGACACGACTATTTTTAGATCAATGAATTAAAGAACTTATGTATATTCAATTCACATAGTTGTAGATAGCCCCTGGATATGGTAAACCTAAGAGATGACCTGAGGAAATAACCTTCAACATGTGTTAATAAAAAATATAAGAGTCAGATTGTATATGTGTGTGAGAGAGAGATAAAGAATCTAGATTTGCATTTAGTTAACAATAATCTCGTTTAAATCATAAAGACCGGTGCAATTGTAAAAAAAAATGGAGAAGTCACAAATCTTTGAAATAGAAAGGCAGAGATGCTTAGGAGGAAAGGATACATGGATAGTAGTTTCTTCTTTTTATATATATTAAGTTTTGTAACAGAGAGTAGAATGGCTACGTCGCCTCTAAGACTACACAGATGGATGCAATAGCGGAAATATAAATGAGTGTGGACTTCGCTCTAGCAGGTGCACGTGTGCTCGCTCTGTCTCAGTCTCATACACACACGCACTTTCCCCATCTTAGCTAACTGGTACCTCTTCACCCAGACTAGAAGTGTAGTAGTCATCTTCCTTCCTTTCCTCACTGCTTGTATCAAATCAGCAGCAATTCCTATAAGCATTACATCCAAAATACTTCCTGAATTTGAGCATTCGTTACCGTCTCCACTACTCCCACCCTCCTTCAACATCTCTTATTGGGGTTACTACAATAGTATTTTATCTGATCACCCTGAACTCTTATCCCTCACAATGTATCTCTTCTTGACAATCAGAGTGATTGCCTTTTAAGAATACAAATCAGATTATGCCACTCACATGTTTAAAACTGTTGAATAGCTTGCTACTGCAATTAGAATTAAAACCCTCCAAGTCTGCATAATGGCCTGCCAACATGGCCATGTATGACCAACATTCTTCCTCTCACTCTCTCACATTGGCACACTTTATTTCTGTAGCACATTAAGATAATTTCTGCTTGAGTGTGTTCACACACTGTCCTTCCTACACAACGCTCTTCCCTCTGGACATCTATATATCTGGTCCCTTATCTTTCACATCTCAGAGGCTTTCAAAGTCCAGCCTATCTAAAATGGTCTCCTTTCACCTAGGCGCCATCCTGTTTTATTTTTGTCATTGTAAATTTCACTATCTAAAATATGTATCTTATTATTTATTATGTATTTTGTCTGTTCAGTAGAATCTAAGCTCCATAACGCAGGCACATTATCAGTCATGTGTATTATTGTTTCCCTGTACTTAAAACAGCTCCTGCTTCAAAATAAATGCTTGTGGAATGAATAAATGATTATAATAGCTATTGGAAGATATCCGCAATATTGCCTTTGAAATGAGGCAAATTTTGAACTAGCTGATGAGAACCAAGGAGAAATATTAATACTCCCTTTTAGTAGCAAATGTAATAAACTAGTTATCGGCTGTTCTCATTCTTCCAAAGTACACAGCAGGCAGAGGAAGGACCGATCAGGTTTGGAATTAAACTAGAGAAGAATAACAGTATCAGGGACTATAGTCTCTAGTAGAGTGACCGTACAACCAATTTACTCAGAACAGCCCTATTTTACACCTGTTGTCCCAACTTAATTATTGACTATGTCCCTTTTCATTCTCAAAAGTGTTCCTTGGATGAAAAATCATGTGGTTAGCTTAAGTCTAGGATGCTAAAGATCTATCCATGGAGTTCCTACAAGCCAGTGAAGAGCAAATGGAGATTCCCTGGTAGTTTTGTACCACATTACTTGCTCCTTTGAAATGCAGAACAATTTAGAATGTTTTCCAAAGGTATCAGTCTCAAAGGGAGGGACATGGACTTTTCCACCAGCTGCTTCAGTGACTCTGCAATAAGCAATCATCCAGGGAACTCAGCCTGAGCTCCTGTGAAAGTATTTGGCATAAAGGAATTAACACTGCTACTTCTGATGCAAGAACAGCGTGTACTTCACTGAATCATCAAGTCAAACCAAAGATGGAAGGAGTCCCAGAATGCCAGCTGGGCTAGGTTCCTGCTTTAGAAAGCTAAATACAAAAACTTGATCTGGTCTATAAGGGCATTTCTGTAACACAAAGGTAAAATGGATCATGTGAAGTCTACATTACATGAACAAGCCACATAACTGTATGGCAGGTCTTCTGCTAGATTAGTAGATATGTATATAATAATTTTTCATTTTTATGTAGATTTCTTCCAGCTCTGCGTTTAGAGAGAAATCTTTAAAAATAGACTTAAGTTTTCTCTGATAAACTCTGTTATGATTTTTATCATGAGCAGAATTAGTGTAGTAGTTAACTGGCACAAGTGCTTGCTTGGAACTTTACATATATCAGCTAATCCCTGTAAATACTCTAGAAAGTAGGTTCTTTTACTGATTGTCCATATGATAAACATGGGTCTGAGTGAGGTTAAGTAACTTATCCAAAATTACCTAAATAGTAGAATTGAAGTGGAATTCAAACCTAGGCCTACAAACTTCAAAACCTGTACTGAGTCACTGTGCTCCACTCTTCAAATAATGCTGTCATTTCAGTACACAGTGGTGTAATTGAACGGTGTGTTCAATTATTAAAATAAATGTAAGCTCTATTCCCAAAGGGCTTATAATTAATTTTTTCCTACTAATTAAACTAAATCAAACTTATCCATCAAAAGACTAAAGAGAAGTTTCAAATCTTTAATAGTATCACTTTTTAATTTAAGATCCCTTTATCTTGTTTTAGCTTATTTTCACAATTAACAATTTTTTCTTTCTCAAATCCCTTGTACAATATCATCAGTAATAATCATAGCAAATATGTATATGTGTGTGTGCATAAATATGTAAAATCTACAGGCTGTGTTCTAAGTGCTTCACATAGCTTGTCTCAGACTCATTTAGTCCTCTTCAGTTAGTTGCTCTCATTTTTCAGGTGAGAAAACTGAGATAACAAATAGATGAAATAATCTGTCTTACATGTTGTGAGTGGCAGAGATAGGATTCAACCATAGGCCTTCTATCTCCAGAATGTGCATGTAACCACTGGATCTTCTCTTTCATTCTATATAAATTGATTGATAAATGACTTTTCTCCACTTTAGAGTATTTTTTTTAAGACAAATCAATTAGAGAAAGGTTTTGATTTTCTGTTTTCTAGCATAAAGCATGCTGGCTCACAGTGAGTTGATCTAAGCCTATGTAAAGAAATAAAAATCACTAGTTCTCAGACTTAAATATGTAATGACATGACCAAAACTTCTTTTTCCTCTATCTTTATCTATGTAGACTGCAGAGCTAATAACATCAATGGAACATAAATTTTATTATTTTTTCTATTTAAACTACAGAGAGTGATATTAAAAAAAATTTTTTTTAATGTGTTCTGTTTTGTAATTTTCTGCAAATGATCTCTTTCCAGTAGACCCAAGGAAATCATCTGCAGGAAGGGGAATGAACAGAAAAAGAGGACTAAGAAATAAGAAATATAATAACAAAATTCAGAGAGAAAGAAAGATTTTTGGCTATGATATCCAAAATAAAATTTTTTATTCCAAAATATGTTTGAAAGCTATTTTTAAGTTTTAAAGTAAGTTTGAAACCATGATTTAAGAGATAGAGAAGATTTTTCATAATATTTTTATTTTATCTCTTGACTTTTCATGGGACAGACCTGCCACTTTGGCCACAGAGTTTAAGGGACAAAGGGACCATGAATAAATGTATCCCTTCTGACACTAGTGGATTATGGGGGGAAGAAGAAAGACACAGCAAGACAAAGGAGGAGGACAGACATGGATCTTCTTTCTTCTTCAGAATTAAATGAACTAAGAACACTTGTTAAAAATTTTTTAAATACTATACCCTTTATAATATTACCATACAAAATGCTGAAATATGGATTTCATCAGCCATCCAGACTCTGTCTAGTTTCTATTTGGGAAGAAATGAAATTACAGTCTTTCCTTATGCCAATAGGAGAAGTCCACAGCAAAGAAACCTGTAGCACTGCATGGAAATTGAGGAGGGGCCTTAACATCATTTTTAGCTACTGCATAATATGGAAAGTACTCAAGACTTACAATTACATTTGGATAGGAACAAAGAAGTTAGTTAAATTGATACTTAGGAACCTATGAGTGGGCCAATGTGATGAAATTCAGAATAACCCACAACATAGGCTGTGGTGTGGCCTTCATAGATCAGGAATGAATGGAAGATGTGACATGGAATTGAAGAGGTCTACAATAGTAGCAAAACGTAAGGTGGGACTTGGTTTGGCCAGGGAGAAATAGTGGGTCTTGATGAAGCCAAGAGACCAGATCACGAGTTACACCAGTGGCGGGATTCAGTAACGCAGGTTCACCAATGCTCAGAAATGGTACTACCTGGACTGAGTAGGCCCCAGTCTAGAGAGGAGATTAGACTAACCATTCCTAGCCAATCCATAGAAGCTTCAGAGAACTCCAGGTCAGAAGGATCTAGCTGTGCTACTTCTAATAATCTTAGTCTCCATCATGCAGAGGAAAGTTTATCCCCAAGATCTCAGTAAAAAAAAAAGAGCATTTACCTGATTCAACAAATCATAAATGAAACACATACTTAAAAAAACTAATTAAATCATATATTGGAATACATTAAGCTCATAGTTAAGGAAAATACAAGTTTTTAAATTTTTTTCTGTTCAACACCCAGCAAAGGTTAGACCACATAGAAAAATCACATCAGTTCTAGAAATAGAATTTTTAAAAAAGATTCTACAGTTCTCAGCACATATGAATGTAGTAAAACTAAACTAAAATGAAATATAACTTGGCAAAACTTTTAGAATGTAGATAAAGTAGTATTAGAGGAAAATATATAACACTGAATGCATGCAATAGAAAAGAAGTTTACAATCCATCATCTAAGCTTCCACCTAATGAAACTAGAAAAAGAAGAGCAAATTTAATTCAAAGCAAATTGAAATAAATGAAAGTTAGAGCATAAATCAAAGACTAATTAGAATTTAAAACCAAATCACCTTTATTAACACACACAAAAATCAAAAACACTTAAGTATAAACCAAAGAAGTGTTTAAGATCTATATGAGGAAAAAAGATATCAGTTCTTCCTAACTTGATCTATAATTGTACATTATAGATCTATAATCCCAACTCAAAAATCCAGCAAATTATTTTGTGGATATCAACAAGTATTTCTAAAGTTTGTGTGGAAAGTCAAAAGACCTTAGAATAGCCAATTCAATACTGAAGATCTAAGTCAGAGGTTTGCGATTATCTGACTTCAAGATTTACTATAAAACTATAGTGATCAAGAAAATAGGGTATTTATGAAAGAATAGATAAGTAGATCAACATAACATAATAGAGAGTCTAGAAACAGACCCACGGAAATATATTAAACTGACACTTGACAAAGGAGAAAAGGCAATTTGGTCAAGAAATGATAATGTCTGCAATAAATGGTACTGAACAGCTAGATAGTCACATTTTCTAAAAAATTGATCTAGACTTGGACCTTTCATAAAAATTAACTCAAAATGGATCATAGATCCAAATGTAAAATGCAAAACTGTAAAACTCCCAGAAGAAAACATAGGAGAAAATATAGGTGACTTTGGATTTGGCAATAACTTTTTAGATACATGAAAGCATTGACAGGAGCTATAGACTGATCACACAAGACAGGTATGGGAGAAGTCAAAAGATGATTCCAAGGTCATACACAAAAGCTATTACCAAGGTTTTCTTGTGCTTGGCCTACGTTTAACACTTCAGGACTTGTTGACTTATTTTTTTTCACTGAAAATTATATTCCATTGTCTGGATATATCCTCTTCAGTTTTTAAAGAGTTATATCAATATATGTGTGTGTTTTCCTTCATTGAGTTTTATAAGAAAGGAGTAACAATGTACATCATCTTCTACTTGTTTTTAAAATTCAACATTGTTACTAGTCATCATTTCTGTGTAGTTCATTTTTATTGCACTGTAATATTCCACTATATGAACACAATTTATCTATGTTTCTGTTGATAGACATCTGGTAGATTTATATTTGTCATCAATTCTGAAGAATTCTCAGATACTATCCATATAAATTAGCTCTCATTCATTCTCTATTTTTCTAAGATTTCAATCAATTGTCTGATGTAGTCTCATTCTATCCTCTGTATTTGAAACATCTTTCATATTTTCTTTTTGAATTTGCATGTCATCCTTGTGCAGGGGCCATGCTAATCTTCTCTGTATCATCCAATTTTAGTATATGTGCTGCCAAAGCCAACGCACATCGTTCATAATTTTCATCTTTTTGTTTTCTGTACTGCATTCTGGATAATATCTTCAGATCTATTTTCCCACCCACTAATTCTTACTTCAGCTCAATCTAATCTATTAAACATGCCCCTTTGTTTTTTAGCCTCAAAGTTATATTTTCTACTTCTAAATTTAATTTGGCCCCCTTTCAAATACCTGCTTATGTTTTTGTTACTCTTTTGTACTTTTATAATTGCCTCTTCAATTTCTTAAACATTTCATTTAGAAATTTTATGTTTTGAGCTTTAGAATGTCAATATCGGAAATCCTTGGTCATGAATCTGCTATTTGTTCTTTCCACTGATTCACACATGATGGCTTGTTTGCTTGCATGCTTGGGGATCTTTGATTAAGAGCTCATGTTTGTTTGATCTTAATTTGTGAGAATCATGGATGCCTCTATGAAACCAAAACAAGTTGTGAACATTCAGCTTCTCCTAGTAGAACTAATTGTATTTCTTTCTTTCTACTGTTGAAATCTAAGTTTCTTCACAGTATAAACCCTTCTTCTTTCATACCTTAAATTAGCATTTAATTATTTAAAAGGGTATTACCAACCTGAGATCACTTCAGGTTTTTTCTGGAATACCTTTCTAATACAAGAGTCTAAGTTTCAGGTCCCCTTTCATGAAGTTAGTTCCCTAAAGGCAAGGAGACTATCAACCTGAAGCTACCTAAGCTGCTTTCTTCTTGCATAGGCTAATGCAGAAGCCTGTGTTCAGCAATCCTTCCTTGAGCCTTGCTTAAGACTTTTCTGATGACAATGCTAATATTGGCATTTACCTTCTGGGAAGCCTCATGGTTCTTGCTTACTGTTTGCTGACTCCACACTCAATTCAGTAAACAGATTTTTTCCCCTATAGCGGGCGCCCTTGTAATTTTTATTTCAGCAATGCATAGAAACCTGTTTTATCAAGTATGTGGTTGTTTTATAGCAGAAAGTTCCTTTGGACTATTTTGGGTCATAATTTAATACCTGGACTTGGGATGTGCACTTTAAAAAAGCTCTTCCCAATACTTTACTTAGGCACAATAAAGTCTGAGAACCAGTGATACAGATTAGACATGACAATGAATGGCATGTGCCAACAGTGGTGTGTGTTCCAGTCTGACAGAGCCCCAGACTATGTAAGAGAAAATAACAAACGAAATATGTTGAATAAATACAGAGGCTTAAAGACTTTAAATGTAATTCTAAAGCTTTTAATTTTTCTGGCTACAGAAAGTAAAAGAAGTGTTTAAAACATAATAATTCTATTTAAAATTTTGAGGTCTAGAGAGATCATTTAGCATTGTGAAAGAAGGCTTAGAGAAGACAGAGACCAGAGGCAGAGAGGTCAGTTTTTCTCAACTTTGGCTACACATTAGAATTACCTTGGGAACTTCAAAAAAGTACTAATGTGTGAGCATACTGAATCAGTGGTTCTATTGTGCCACAAAGGTTATGAACCACTAAACTAAAAGGCTTTAGTCCACATGGGATATGACAAGGAAAGAGGCAGGGAGAATCAAGAGGAAAGGCAGACTGAGGAAGCAGGGACAGGCCTCGGAGACCATCACACCAGAGAGGTGCCGGAGAAGTCAGAGATGATTCTAAGGTCACACACAAGAGTTATTACCAAGGTTCTCTTGAGTCTGACCTACATTTAACATTTCATGCCATGGCTTAGTTATCTTGGAGAAAACTGTGAGTAAACTGTCTTTCTCATTAGATATATAGATAGACAGATGTGTCTATATATATATATATATATATCCCTGATTTAACACACATATTACATCCTGAAGGATAACACTCCATCCTTCTAAAGTGTTGCTTCCAAGCTGGTTCATAAGTGATGCCTTTAGAAGGCCAACTTAAGCACTCTCTGAGACCAGCTGCTTCTAGATGATGCAGTATATAATATAACCAGTGGACCTATGCTCCTGAGCCCTCTCCCACATCTCTGCTATAAAGTAGGCTTCCTGGTCAAATGCTATACTGTGTGGGATGCCATGTTTGTGAATCAGACATTCCTTAGTTCTTATATAGTGGTATTGACTGAGGCTCTGAGGGCAGGAAAGATAAAACATACACCTGGATTCGATATCTGTCCCTGGAAAATGAACTGCTTATTTCCCCATGATGGAAGGGGCCCAGTGTAGTTGATTTGCCATCATGTGACCAATTAGTCTCCTCAGGGAATAGTGACATATCAAGGGCTTAACACTGGTTTTTGTTGATACTGGATATCCAGAAGCAATAATAGCTACATTAACTTTAGTAAGAAGTACGTGCTTTGGGGCCAGTATATGTAGCCTCTACCTCTGTCACTGTAGCCACTCCATTCATGTGCCTATGTTACCAGTTCTAGAGCAATGAATGACAAAGACTGGATCAGCTGGGCGAGTTATTTTGTCTGCTTTGTATCTCAGTGCCTCCTTGATGTTAGATGCTTTCTGATGGGCATTAACATGAGATTCAAGAAACTTCCCACTCATGCGCACAATCATGTATCCATTTACATGCCTCTCCCTCAGACCTCTCATCTCCAGCTTTTTAAATCATTCCACAGGGTCAGGTCGTTGTCCCCAAATCTTCACATTCTCACCTCAGATCACTTATTCCATACAAAGCAAATGACAAGGTACATGGCTCATAGTTCTGCCCATTGAGAAAGTATTTCTTCTCTCTTTCTCAAGGCCACCTCTGAATGTTGCTGTTTTGCAGCCACTGTTCATTTTCAACTTAACACTCACGTAACAAGCCAACCCATGTCTAAACTAGTTTTCGCCTCCTCTCACTGGTGGTATGAACACCCCCTCCCCATACAGCCGTAGATGAAGGCTGGAAGATGGGCAACTGTGGTGGTCAGCATAAAAGTCTAATCTACTCGCTCATGCAGCTTCCTTGTGCCTCTACTCATATTCAGCCTCAGCTCTAGGTATACTGTTTCCAGTTTATGATGAACTAATTCTAGGCTCATCTTGTTTTGTGACTTAACAGGTCCAATGGAGCTCAAATCATAATGGGCAATTCCAGATGCATGCTCACTTTGCTCCAGGGTCAACTGCTCTGTTTATACCAGGACGCAGTAACATGACAGGAAATATTTCTCAATAGGCATATAATTTTCAACCATGAATTATAATATCTTACCTCACAATCTGAGGGACTGCATATGATTTTATTCCTTGGCTTTCCATAAACCCCACACTGCATTTTACTACTAACACCTCCAAAATCATAGGTGCTGCCTGCCAGATCATTTGACACAAGTGGCAGGGAAGCTTGTACCACAGTTTGAAGCCATTATACAACCCCTAATGTTCTATACTCCATGCAGAGTTCTTCTTCTATGTCACCCAGCATACAGACCAGATAAATATATCTATATGTGGAATCTATTGTTTCTAGAACCAAAGAGGCTTACTAGGAAATGTGCTTCCTACTTTTTGGTAGAGGGACAAGATTCCAGAATTTGTTTTCCTCTTTGGAGGAGAATTGTGGCATCCCCCCGACCACTATACACCCAAAATCTTCACTGAAGTGGTCCCTGAATCTTCACAGAGTTTACATCCCACCTCTGGAATATAAGTGTCTTACCAAGGTCTCTTGTTACTATCTCTTATTTATCTGGACCAATAAGTAGGATGTCATTAATGTAATTTTTCAGCATGATATTCTGCAGTATTTTTGGATTATATTGTGCCAGTGGGTGGGAGAATTCATGTTGCACTGAGGCAACACTGTAAGTTAGTATTTCTGCCCAACACATATGAATACAAGCTATGTATGATTTTCTTTTAAAATTATAATAGGAAAGGATGCATTTATTCATTTCTTTAGATACATACCATATACTTGAGGCATTATTCATTTATTCTAACAATGACACCAATTCCAGCCCAGCTCTACAGTCATTCTTCAGCACCTATCCAGTTTCTATAAGGTCACCTTAGCTAATTAAATAGATACTGAAAGGAACAACCACCTGCATCCTTGAGGCCTTTAATTGTTGCATTAACCTCTACCCTCTCCCACAGAGTATGATATTGTTTTTAGTTTACTATCTTGATGGAGAGAATTAGAGGGCATGGAATGGTTCAGAGGTTTCTACTTAGCCTTCTCCACTGTTACATCCTCGTCATATAGGCCAAAGAACGAATGTGGGGATTACTCCAACTGACAAGTATATCAATTTGAATTATACATTCAGAGACTTTCAAATTGAGGACTGAGTGGGTCTACAAATATAGTGGAATCACTGTGAGTTGAACTTTAAGCCACAAGTCCATTTATTACATGCCACCCTTAAGTCTCTACTCTAAAAGCAAAACCTTAAAGATGAAACTTTAAGCTTCCAAAAATCATTGTCAGCTCATACCCTATATAATATTCCTCAAAATGTCCACATATTCTGATTTCCCAGTGTCCAGTCACCCAAGTAAATTGCCAGAGGTCTCTCTTCAATGGAAAACAACAGAATCCAGTTTCTACAATGTATCATCCACAATGTAGACCATGTTATTAAAAAATTACTAGATACAAAAGAAATGACCAAGAATGAATGGCAAAAATAGTCAATAGAAACAAACTACAAGGTGAGTCAAACATTGGAGTCAATAGACAATGACTTTTAAGCAGTTATTATTATAGGGTTCAAGAACTTAAAGGATAAAATATGGTCGTGGGCAAACAGATTGAGAATCTCAGCAGAGAAATAAGAGCTATAAGGAATTGCAATTCTAAAGTTGAACAGTACAGTATCTGAACTTTTAAAAACCCTGTATGAGGTACAATATTATAGATGGCAGGAGAGAGGTTCATTGAACTTTAAGACAGAGTGATAGTAAATACTTTAATCTTAATTGCTACTATTATTCTAAAAGATATTTTCCTCCTTCATATTAACTTTGAATCCAATAGAGATGTCCTAGTAGAAAAAAATAAAAGCAGTTTTTTTTTTACATAAGCACACACACATACACTCAAAGGGTAAAAGTATTTATTTTTATTATTTCAATAAAAAATTACTTGGGTCTATTGCTTTATTGCTTTTTTCCATTTCTGTTTATCTCAATCATGTCAAAAATATTTTTTCATTTAAATATACAAAAATGCAGAAATATAAAGAGAAGAAAATATAACTACCAAGAGGTAGTATCAGTTAACATGTTACATTTTGATAGATTGTTTTACACTCTTTTGCCTAAACAAATGCAATTATATTATTATTGCTAAAGTGGGATAATTGAGAAAGTAAAATTATCAACTGCTTTTTCATTAATATTTTTTCATGATCATTCTCCTATGTCATTAAGCATTCTTTTAAAATATTTTTAGTGGCTGTATATGTCTATATCAGAAACTATATAACCTTTCCTCTATGTTGAACGCACGAGTTAATTTCATTTTTCAGTATTCTAAATAGCACTGTAATTTAGTGGCATATAAATCTGTCTGAATTTCTTCCTATATATTTAGAAAACTTAGAATTGGGATTAATTATAGAATTGTATTAGTTTGGTAGGGCTTCCCTAACAAAATACCACAGCTTGAACAACAAATTTATTGTCTCACAGTGTGGGAAGCTGGAAGTCTGAGATCCAGTGTCAGCACAGCTGGTTCTCCTGAGGGCTATAAAGGAAGGAGCTGTTCTGGGCCTCTCTTTGGCTTCTAGATAATGGCCATCTTCTCCCTGCGTCTTCACATCATCTTCCTTTTGTACATGTGTCCAAATTTCCTCTTCTTATAAGGATACCAATCCTATTGGATTAGGGCCAACTCTCATGATGTTATTTATTTATTTATTTTTTTACAATTTATTTTATTTTAGTATCATTAAACTACAATTACATGAGCAATATTGTGGTGATTAAACTACCCCCTTCATCAGGTCCCCCCCACCAACCCTATTACCATCACTGTCCATAAGTGTAGTGAGATGAGAATCACTACTTGTCTTCTCTGAGCTGTACAGTCCCCCCCCGTGCCCCCCCCACCCTATGCCTGCCAATCGTAATGCCCCTTTTACCCTCTTATCCCTCCCTTC
>JAQQAC010026072.1:71024903-71180243 GCA_029783875.1 Phataginus tricuspis
TGCATTGCTGTCTATTTCCTCCTTCACTTCTGTTAGTATTTGTTTCACATATGCTGATGCTCCTGTGTTGGGTGCATATATATTTATAATGGTTATATCTTCTTGTTGGACTGACCCCTTTATCATTATGTAATGTCCGTCTTTATCTCTTGCTACTTTCTTCGTTTTGAAGTCTATTTTATCTGATACAAGTACTGCAACACCTGCTTTTTTCTCTTTGGTGTTTGCTTGAAATATTTTTTTCCCATCCCTTCACTTTTAGTCTGTGTATATCTTTGGGTTTGAGGTGAGTCTCTTGTAAGCAGCATATAGATTGGTCTTGCTTTTTTATCCACTCTGTTACTCTGTGTCTTTTGATTGGTGCATTCAGTCCATTTACATTTAGGGTGATTATTGATAGATATGCACTTATTGCCATTGCAGGCTTTAGATTCGTGGTTACCAAAGGTTCAAGGGTTGCTTCTTTACTATCTGAGAATCTAACTTAACTTTCTTGTTAAGTTATTGTGAATGCCATCTGATGTTTCTTTATCTCTCCCTTCCTATTCTTCCTCCTCCTTTCTTTATATATTAGGTGTTTTATTCTTTGCCTTTAGTTGGTATTTGGATGGTCTGCTTTCTTTGCTATGCTTTTATTTTCTCTGGTGACATCTTTTTAGCCTTAGGGGTGTTTCCCTCTAGAGCAGTCCGTTTAAGATATCCTGTAGTGGTGGTTTATGGGTGGCAAACTCTCTCAACTTTCTTTTGTCTTGAAATTGTTTAATCCCTCCGTCATATTTAAATGATAATCATGCTGGATACAATATTCTTGGTTCGAGGCCCTTCTGTTTCATTACGTTAAATATATCATGCCATTCTCTTCTGGCCTGTAAGGTTTCTGTTGAGAAGTCTGATGACAGTCTGATGGGTTTTCCTTTGTAGGTGATCTTTTTTCTCTCTCTAGCTGCCTTTAATACTCTGTCCTTGTCTTTGATCTTTGCCATCTTGATTATTATGTGTCTTGGTGTTGTCTTCTTTGGGTCCCTTGTGTTTGGAGATCTGTGGGCTTCCATGGACTGTGAGACTATTTCCTTCCCCAGCGTGGGGAAGTTTTCAGCAATTATTTCTTCAAAGACACTTTCTATCCCTTTTTCTCTCTCTTCTTCCTCTGGTACTCCTATAATGCGAATATTGCTCCATTTCGATTGGTCACACAGTTCTCTTAATATTCTTTCATTCTTAGAGATCCTTTTATCTCTCTCTGCCTCAGCTTCTTTGTATTCCTGGTCCCTGTCTTGTAATTCCTTGATCGTGTCTTGAACCTGATTCAATCTGCTGTTGAGCCCGTCGATGGCTTGTCTCATTTCTGCATTGTCTTTCCTCACTTCCCTCACTTCCTCCCTCAGTTCTTGCACATTTTTCTGTAGATCCGTCAGCATGGCTATGACTTTTATTCTGAATTCTTTTTCTGGAAGACTGTGCATGTCCATTTCTTCAGATTCTTTCTCTGGGGTAGTGTTTGTCTGAAGCTTTGTCTGTATCATGTTCTTCTGTCTTCTCATGACTATAGAATTGGTTGTTGGTAGCAAGGAGAGAATAAGAAAGGAGAGAAAGGAAAAAAAAAGAAATTTCTACTAATAATAAAAAAGTAAAAGGAGAGAGAAAGGAAAAGAAAAGAAAGAAAAAGAAAAAGCAGCAACACGTAAAAGAAAACAGCAACAACAACAATAACAACAACAACAAAAAAAACACCAAAACGCCCACCAGGGGTGGTTTCTGTGTGAATGCTGTAGGTGGCGCTATTGCTCCACTATTCCAGAGCCGTGGCCACGTCGCTCCACACGGCCCTTTAAAGCTGTGGCCGGGGTGAGAATGAATGGGAGGCTGTTGAAAGAGAGGGAAAGAAAAAAAAGGAAAAGAAAGGGGGAAAAAACAATAACAAACAAACAAAAAAAAAGCCACTGAGAGTGGGTTCTGCGCGAGTGCTGTAGGTGGCGCTGTTGCTCCACTATTCCAGCGCCACTCTATAGTTCTGGCTGGATTGGGAACAATGGGAAACTGTTGATCTCCGTGGGGTCTGGATGGCAGGCACCCTTTCCCAGTCGCCAGCAACGGGGTCCAAAGCTCCCCAGGACTCCCAGCGTGCTGGGCTCAGTTGCGGGGCTATCCGGCCCCTCTACTGAGCTCCTGTCTCTTTAAGACCACTGAGGTAGAGCGCGCGCTTTTCTTCCCTTTTCTCTCCTTTCTCTTTCCTTCCCTGAGCCTGCCGCGGGCAACTTGCACGTTCCGGGCTGGGACCCTGTGCCCTCTGTCTCTCCTATCTCCGCTACACCGCAGGCTGTGTGTTGGCGCTCCCGGCGCAGACTTCCACTCCCTCCCGGCTCTGAATCCTCTCCTCCCGCTGGAGCGCTGGGGGAGAGGGGCGCTCGGTCCGCTCGCGGCTCCGTACCTTACCCGCCTTGCCGGGACTCCCGCTGGAGTGCTGGGGTGGAGGGGCGCTCTGGTCTCGCTGGATCGCGTTTCCGTCCCGCCTCGCCGGGTGCCGAGTCCTCTGTCTGGAGTGTCTGGCTGCCGGAGCTCTGGGGGGGGGGGGGAGCGCTCGGTCCCACCGGGTCGCCGCTCCGTATCCCATCCGCCTCACCGGCTGCCAAGTTCTCACAGGTGTAGCTGTATGCTGTGCACTTTCCTGTGTATTCTGGTCTCTCTTTTAGGAATAGTTGTATTTGCTGTATTTTCGTGAATAAATATAATGTTGGGAAGAATTTTTCTGCTGGTCCGTTCACGTCACCATATTCCCGGAAGTTCACATGATGTTATTTTAATTACCTCTTTGAAGATCCTATCTCCAGATACAGTCACATTCTGAGAAATTGAGGATTGAATAGACATTTTTCCAAAGAAGACACACAGATGTCCAACAGGCACATGAAAAGATGCTCAGCATCACTAATCATCAGGGAAATGCAAATCAAAATCACAATGAGCTATCACCTTATAGTCAGAATGGCTATTACCCAAAATACAAGAAATAACAAGTGTTAGGGTGTGGGGAAAAGGAAACCTTCCTACACTGTTGGCAGGAATGCAAATTGGTCCAACCACTGTGGAAAACAATATGGATGTTCCTCAAAAAAACTAAAAATAGAAATACCTTATGACCCAGCAATTCTATTTTTTGGAATTTATCCAAAGAAAGCAAAATCACTAATTCAAAAAGATATTCACTGCAGCTTTGTTTACAATAGCTAAGATAAGGAAGCAACTCAAGTGCCCATTAACAGATGAATGGATAAAGAAGATGTGGTATATATACACAGCAGAATATTACTCAGCTATAAAAAAGAAAGAAATTTTGCCATCTGTGACGATTTGGATGGACCTAGAGGGTATCATGTTAACTGAAATAAGTCAAAGAAAGACAAATACCATATTTCATTTATATGTGGAATTTTCTTTTAAAGAAAAAAGAAATAGGCCTATAAATACTGGCAACAGATAGTAGATTACCATAGCGAGGGGGTTGGGGGAATTGGTGAAATAGGTGAAGGAGATAAAGAAGTATAAACTTCAAATTACGAAGTAAATTAGTCATAAGAATGGAAGTGCAACATAGAAAATACAACCAATAATACTGTAATATCGGATTGTAACAGGGTAACTACACCTACCATGATAGGCATTTAATAATGTATATAATTAGCAAGTCACATGTTGCACATCTGAAACCAGTATGCTATTGCATATCAACTATATTCCAATAAAAAAGAAAAGCAAAAAAAACTATCTTAAAATATATATACAATATACTTTACCAGTATGTTACAGCTGTTTACAGATGAGATACTTTACATCAACTTTTCAAATGTTCCTTCGGTCATACTTTGAAATGCTGCTTGCAATCAGGCAATAACTGAAAGGCAACTAAAGAGGTCCAACACAGCTGCCAGAATAATCTTCCATAAATATTGTTTGGATAACATCATTCCCTCTCTTAGAAAGCTATAGTGGCTTTCAACTTCTTTTTGTTCCAAATATGGTCTTCTAAATATTTGCTACAAGGTTTGGAAAAATTCAAACCCACCTATCAAGACTGTTGTTTTGTTTTGTTTTGTTTTTGCCTAATGATTCACCGTCGAATTTTCCATTTTATCAAGTAACTGATAACTAGCTTCCAGGTATGTGTGTTACACTCTCATGGTTGACTTTTGGCTTAGTTATCACTACCAATCAAAACCCGTTTTCTATAAGATCAAACCCTTTCTTTCCTTTCCAGTAAAATTATTTTCTAAAACTTGCCTCCACCACAATGTCTCTTTTTAAAAAAAACAACAACAAGAATTTTCATCAAAATACTCCAATAAATCCTAGCACTTAGTTACATTTTTCCCAGTTCTCATTTGCCAGTTCAAAAATGTAATCCTTTAAAGGCCTAAATTCAAGATATGAAACCATAAAACTCTTAGAAGAAAACATAGGCAACAATATATGGTGGAGAAAAGCAAATACCATATGATTTCACTTATATGTGGAATCTAAAAACAAAACAAAATAAACAAAACAGCAATAGACTCATAGATGCTGAGAAGACTGGTGGTTACCATGGAGGAGGGGTTGGGGTGAGTCAGTGAAATAGTGAAGGGGATAAGAGGCACAAAATTTCAATTTTAATATAAATTAGTCACGTGAATGAAAGTACAGCATAGAGAATATAGTTAATAGTTTTGTAACATCTTTCTATGTTGATAGTAATACACTAGATGGGGTGAGCGTGTAAAACTGTTGAATCAGTGTGTTGCATACTTGTAATCAACATTATATATCAAGTATACTTCAATAAAACATACAATCCTATTGAAGTCAAGTTTCTGACTGACTTGCTTTTGTAAATTACTGAAACATTTTTTAGTATTCAAGATATTTCATATTAGCCAAAATTATGGCATACCCATCATTTGTGGTTCAATGTTTTATTTTTGGAAATGATAAAATATTGCATATTATTCTCAAGCCCTGTTGCTAGAGTATACATTTGTATAACATTTTTGAGAGAAATTCTGTTTATCAAAAAGAATTTACAATGCTTATACTTCAAAACAACAGTGGATTCCATTGAATGTAATAGGTACACACATAGAAAGATATTTGTTGAAGGATGTCAATAGGAGCATTGTTTAATGCAAGGGTCATTTAAAAGAAAATTAATGGAACATTACTCAGCTATTTGAAAGTTAGAAATGAAGTATTTCTATGCATAGTGCTGAGATAAAGTGTGCTAGATATAATACGGGAAATAAATCTCATGGCAGAACTATATGTACAGAATGCCATTTGTTCAAACTAGGGTTAGGAGTCCTTACTTCTAGGAAATATGGTGCTTTGAATTTCTCCTCTTCAAATAGATTGGAGCATCTATTATTCCTATAGTATAAAACGGAGGAACAGGTTTAGCCGACTGCCCCTTTCTAGGTTTTGGGGGACTGTAGGAGGGACAGTAGGCAGCAGAAGGCTAAGATGGGAGGTGCAGAGGAGAAGATGGAGGATGAAAAAGTAGAGGAAGGGAAAGTAGAAAAGGAAAGGGAGGAGAACAACAATAAAAAGGAAGAATGGGGACATTAAGAATAAAAAAAAAAAAGACAGAAGTGGAGACAAGGAGGCCAGGTACAAGCATGGAGAGCTGCCTTTGGTAGGAGGAGTTCTGTTCATCTGGCCACCTCCATCAGAATTGTGGCATTTGTTTTATTAATACCTTCTTGAATAATGTGGAATTGCCTGGGAAATTGGGAGACCTGATTTCTTAGTCTCTAAAAAGCTAAAGGGCAAGAAAACTTAAATTAAAAAAAGGAGAAAAAAACTTTTGGAGGTGATAGATATGTTCATCATATTTATCGCTGCTGATGTTTCCATAAGTACATACATATGTTAAGACTTACTAAATCAGCCACATAAAATATGTTCAGTTTATTGTACATAAATTATAACTCAATAAACCTGTTTTAAAAAATCCTCAAAAAAGTCCCTCTTTACCTGCTTTGATGGGTGTTACATGGACTTTTGGCATGATATGGAACAGTAAACAACATGGATCAAATCTATACTTGATACAGTATCTAATACAGTAACTGCCATTGTTATTATAACATATGCAACAGATAAAGAGGCAAACATATCCATTGAGTAGGCTAAGTGTTTATCAGTTTGAGAACTAATCTGTCAAGATTTCCTGTATCTTGGGTAAAACAATGAGTTTCTCTCTGTCTCATCAGCACACCCAACGTGAAGACCACCCCCACTGGGAGCAAGGACTTCCCCTTGAGGGATCTTATTCCAAACAGACTGCTTTTTCTCTGCAGATCCTGGGCCTCATGGAGTAGTTCGTAGTAAGAATAAGCATAATCTTACTCTTCTAAGAATAATGTGTAAGGATAGTACTAAAAAAAAATACTCTCTTGCATGGGTATCCATAGAATTCAGACAGAACCTCTGAAGCATGCCTTACAATTCTTAAAATCATTCATAAAAGGGGCTGATGAGACCAAACTAGCTGAAGAAATTCCACAGAAAATATTAGCCTACAGTTGTTTGGGCAGAAAACTTATAAAAAAAGAGGAAGAAACTTAAAATGATATGGGACCAAGATAACCTCACACTGATGAAGCGGAGATGATTAAGACGCTGCATAGAACCTTTGGAAATGATATGCTAGCTATTAATCAACAAGCCCATCTGAAACTTTTGCACTTAGTGTCTTTTGAAAGGGCTGTCCATGCTGCCCCTAAAATCTGTGGCTAGAGGGTCCTCACCTATACACCTCCTTCCAGGTCAGCCCATTTCTTTATCATCACTATCATCCAGAGCAGGATATTTGAATCTCCGTACCTCACCTGGACTGTAGGAGGCATCATGGAGAAAATGGACCAAACACAAAAATTTAGGAGATTTCCTGGGGCTTCCATCAAGTTGTCCCAACAGAAAATCTCGATGTCAGAGAAGAGTTGGTTATCATTACTCATCCACCTGTTCAAGGACCAGAGCATATCTTTAAGAAACTCAAAGAAAAGTATTTAACAAGAAAAAATGAACCTCAAAGCCCAAATCAGAATGGCCCTATGAGCCAGCAAGGATAGCAAAACCATCACCTAGCTGCAAGCCTCACACAGTGCAGAAGTTAGCCTCTGGAGCCAGCCCCAGATGAGGAAGAGGAAATGGTGATCCTGATTATCGAGCATTTCTTTACCAGCCCAACTGCAAAGCACAAGAGCAGAAAAACTGTATCTCTGCTAAAGCGGAAGAAGCAGGAATATTCTGAGGAAGTCACTTCATGTCACAACAACTGAGGCTCCCAGAAGCACCAACAGGAAAATAGAGGAGTGAGGTCTAATGCAAATGGAATAAGATCAAACACAGCCAAATAAAAGGGGGAGCAATCAAAAGAACTTCCTAAGCAATAAGAATTTGGCCAGGGGCACGCTGGAACTTTAAAGAGACCCTGAGAATATAGGACACTGAGAAGAGAGGGAAGGGAGTCAGACCGTTTGACCAGATAACACAGCATCGGACAGAGACCTCCCCAGCCTCACGCCTCCCACTAGAGATTCGGGGGGCTTCCAGCCATGTGCACTACCACCCTCTTGGTATACTACATAACTTTCATGACACCATCCTATTTAGTTGGGCCAATATAGTTCGCTATATTTAAAACAAAGAAAAATTCACACACTTTTTTTTTTGCAGAAACCAGTCTCTGTACATATATGTTGAGTACTAAGGAGAAATATGTTCCATATGTATTGCCTAAGGAATACACAGAGTACCTAAAGCACTAATGTGTTTTTGAAATAATGCATCCTATAATTTGAGTAATTTCAATTTTTAATCATTTTTTCTTTTGACACTTTAAATGCTAAACAGTTAAAAGATCAAGTTATTTGGGGCAGTCTCATTGTATGCAAGGAAACGTCGAAGAATCTAAATATCACATAATCTGTTAATAATAAGTTAAAATAAGTTAATAAATTAAAATCTTAATCATTTGTATTTTTTTCTCTGAACACTTCGAATGACAATTACTTAAAATGTCATTTGTGGCAAGAAAATAGTTTAAAAAGAAAACTTCAAAGGCATCCACAAAAAATTCGTGGTAGTGGGTAGGGGGGTATCTGGCATGGGGTTTTATTCAAGTGGGTGCTCACAACAGTTCTGGATACAGCTTACTGTTTGTTAGAAAGGTAAACTCTCTCTGTCGCTAATTCACATGCCCATATTCTTTGCTTCACCAATTTTAAACTGGTTTCTGCATACTGCATGTAATAATTTGCTTCTCTCTTTACATCTTCTCTCCACTTCTCTGGCCTCATTTTTTCTGTTTCCTTTTCCTGGAACATTTATCTACATATGCTACAGGAAAAGCAATACCTCATCATACAAATGGAAACACAGTAATTGGCTTCAACCTATACTTGGTTAATCAAAAGGACAAGAGACCATGGCACTTGCCCTAGAATTTTGAAAGAAAACAAAGAATTATTGAGAAGGAAATAAAGAAGGTATATTCCTAGTATATATTTTGTGTATACATATTTTAATGTATCAACTATCAATATCCACTAAAATGATTTATTTCAAAAAATGGAGGAAATAGTAAATTATCAGACCATATTGTCCCAGAGTGCTAATAACAGCAAAAGCAAGGGAGGGAGGGAGGAAAGGGGGGAGGGAGAAAGAGAAAAGCTGCATCAGTCAGATTTTTCACCTCAGTACTTTGCTCTTGTGCTTGTTATAGAGATTTTGGAGAGCTTACGGTTGGAGTGTTTTTAAATAAAAATGAGTTGATTTGGGAAAATAAGCATCAATTCCCAGCCTCAAGAAGGTGATGCTCCAAGCAGGCAACAACTGTTCTGAATTGTGTTCAGCTCAAGAACCTATATGGCCTTCCTTTGGGAAAATCTTGAAAATGTTTATTACTTTAAAAATACAAAAAAAAAAAAAGGAGAAATAGTGAGATGTCAGAATTTCACAGGGTACGTACCATCAACATTTTTGTGTTAAAAGATGACATTGCACTGATATGTGTGAACATGCCATTGCACCAACAGGCTTTGGTATCAGTTTCCTCTATTGCAAACAAAAATGTTATTAATTAAAGTTACTCCTTCTCATTTTAGAGAACTGTGAGCAAGAGGCCAAGGAGGTTTTGAATACCTACAAAATAAGTGATGGTTTCTTTTGAATACATTTCCTGTGGGCACTTGCCATAGTTAATTGAATTTATTTATTTTTCCAGATTCTAGTATTTATCTCACTCACCGACATGATGTGTTTCCAAACTTCAACTTGTTGAAGTGAATGTGATTGCAAATTCATACATAAATAGTTTTAGGCATTCCTGAATCTGATACTGAGAAGGCTGTGGTCTTTTTGGCCCATATAACAATGTTATATTAATTTTATCAACATGTCTCGCCTGAGGGTGATTGCCCCTAGGCAAGTTCACTCTGGACCTAATAACAACAATGAATGTTAGGGGCAAAAAGGTTTATACCAAGCTTTCTTCTCATAGTGGCAGGTCCAGTGATAGAATCATGTCTGCCTCTGGCAATTTCACAATTCATCTCTGTCTCTGCTTCTGGGCAGAGCACTGGGTGGAGCTCTTTCTATATTAACACCAACGGTAATGGCTCATTGCCAGTGGGTGTGGAAGCATTAGCCTAGCAGTAGGCCAGCTACATCATCAAGCAGTTTAGGGTCAGGTGAGGATCCTGGCCTTAAGAACTTCCATGCTTCCTAACACAACACTTTCTAAGATTAACCAAAAAAATTCTCCTTCCCCTAATTGAGATTTTCCCAGACTTTCAAATCAACAGCCTCTACCAGAATTGTCATTAAATAAATTCCTTAAGTTATGCCATATGTTTTCTTCCTCTGCATTCCTGATTCTGAAAGTGAATCAAATACTGTATTCTCAGATTATGATATAAAGAAAATAAAGCAAATATCATGTTTCTCAATAATTTTCTTGGAAGAAAAGAAAGCAGACTAAGTTGTTCAATATGATTTAAGAGGTATGTCTGTGTTAGATAAGATGGTCAGAAAAGCCTTCCTGAAGAGGTGACTTTTGAACAGAGACACACTACTCATCTCAGCACCTACCACCTGGCATTCTTCTAGTTAACAATCAAAAATCACAGTCAAATCATGTCATTTTCTTCCCAAAAATTTTTCATATCTCCCTCCTTATATGTAGATTAGGCAGATTAAGGCCACATTCAATAATAAAAGTGATCAAGACAAATCTCTAATCCTAGCAGTGTAATGGTGTGCTAAGCAAGATATAAAGACAGAATTTTTATAGATTTTATATCTAATAATATATATTATATGTTATATACATCAACAAATATATGAAAATGTATATACATAACATATACTTTTTATATGTTATAAAGGCATAAAGGTCTGTTTGGACTGAGTAAGCCCCCACGAGGCTGAGTAAAATCTCTCTTAGTTGGCATTTAGAGTCTATATTAAGGATACCAGACACCAGACCCTATGGAAAGCTACAAAATTCTGGACATTACAATAATGGCTTCTAATCTACTTACTTTTATGAGTGGAGCTGAGTTTGAAGGTTTCAAGTGCTAAAGCCTCTACCTAGAGGGGTATTTGAACATATAAAATGGTAAGGAAAGGGAACTGACACTTGATAAGTACCCACTATAGATGATCCCAGGTCATTGTATCAACAATTTACAGATGAGGAAACTTAAATATTAGAATAAAATGTTTATTCCCCATTTCTAGGTTTCCTTCCTTGCAATGATGTGACACACCAGGCAGAAAATTTTTCTTAATTTGATTAATGAATTTGAAAATACTATGTAGGCATGTTTAGCAGAATTCCTCTCATTTTTTGCCTTTTTGGTATTCTCTATGCCTTCCCATCTTATGTTACTTGTGCTGGAGCCTCCTATGGGTCATTTCCTCTGACTACAGATCATGTACTTCATAAAAGGGAAAACTGTGCACAGTTAGAAATGGTCTATCAATGCCTGTGACTGGGGTTTGCTTTATAGCTTCATGTGTCATTCATGCTAAGCTCTGTCCTCCCACTGACATCCATTAGAAATAAAATGTTTTAATTTCTTTCTGGCATTTTGTTGTTGAGTCCTTGTTTTTAGAACCCAGAAAAATTAAAGTCGACTCTTCACTGGTCTCCCTCAGAGGCACAAATAGAAGATGAAAATCTTGCCCAAGATCACATAAATAAATTGGTGACAGCTAGGATTCAAGTCCTGTTATTGCTCTGCCATAATTCCCAGGGTAGGAACATCATGAATTCGTTCCTGGAGATGCTTCATGAAAAAAAATATTGTGATTATATAAATTTTGGAATTACTACATACCGTATCATCCTTTTAGAAATTTCGATTGAGTATTTCCATACTAAAAGCTCTGGGAAGTCCATGATTTGAACAGAGAAAAATTTTTAACTTTATTTATTCATTCATTTAACAAATAGATATTAAACAAACCCTTAGTAAGTTTAAGGCACACCAAGTACGAAGGCCCAAAGGCAAGAAAAAACTGGCTTGTTTGGAGAATTTACAAAAGGCTGATAGAACAATTGAAGTGTTGTGCGGACATGAGAACAGTAAAGACGAGGTTGCAGAAGCTGCTAGAGGCCAGATATTGCAGGAATTCATAGGCCACCAAAAGAAATTTGGATTTTATTTTCATAGAATCAGCAGCCACTGAAAGGGTTAGCCAAACATTAAGCTTATTTGGTCATAGTCCTCTTTATTCACATAATAGTTTAATAAATGTATTAATTTCGCCTTTGAAGCCACAAATAGTTCTGGATCCATCCTGTTTTATAAAATAAAAATTCTGGTTCTCACAAGAGACTGGGAGTTTGTGCAGAACAGTATGACCTACATTCATCAGATGGAGTCCTTTACTCTGCAATGGCCATCAGAATGGAGAGCAGAGAGGGTTTAAAATTAAGATGAAGTTCCTTTATACTTTGCTGAGCCCCTTTCAATGATGGAAGCTAGTAACGACTGAGATAAGCTCCTCCAGAGGAGGACTGTCATAGTCGCTATAAACCCAGCACCTAACATAGAGCCTTCACACTGAGTAGTTACTCAAGAAATGATTTGTGAAATGAATTAAAATCATGAAGGGATGGAAAGCTATGACATTTGACAAATTTTTGAAAGAACTCTAAGTGTTTTATCCTGACATCTAGAAAATTTATGATCAAATGTTTGTAGTGGTACTGGAAAACCGATGAGACTTACGTGTGGGGCCCAAGAAGGTGTAACTAGGAGCCGTGATAGGCAGTAACAGAGATTAAAAAACGACTGGAGAATATCGCAGGATTTATTCATCAAAGGCTGGATTACATACTTTGAAAATCTCTTTCAACCCTAAAATTCTGGGGTTCCTTTTGGAAAAAAAATTGGAGGAAGGAAAATGATTCGATAAAGAAGTAGGTGTGGCCAGGGAGAACTTCCAGACAACAAAAATTTCTTATAATTTTGAAAGCCTTTTACCTAACTTAGAGTAGGGAGAATTATTTAAAAGAATGGAATGAAGGAAAGGAATTTCCAATAAAAGATGTCAGTAAAAAGATATACTCCTCACTCGGACACTAATATGAAACAAAAGAACAACAATTAGAGAAAAAGTTTCATCCATAAACTACATAAACCCCCAGAACTCCAAGTCAAACCTATAAAAGCTATCAATCAAACTAAAGGAGCTCCCTGATGATTCAGAATTCTTCAAATATTTCTGTAAACACAAGGAAGAGCAAATAGAACATTTTAGGGAGTGAGGATTGGGTTTGCAGAAAGGTGGGGGACATTTCTATTTTTCATTTTGAACCCTACCCTCCTCTTTGAACGTTTTAAGGTAAAGATGCATAAATTGTACATCTAAAAAATTTCAGAAGGCTAAAAGTGGTGGAAGTAAATTGGCACTCAATAGATGGAAAATGTTTTCAAGGAGACATACATCTTCGGAGTTATGAATCTGAGTACACGGACAAATTAAAAGAGTTCCTGAGAGGAAAGCAAAGGGATAGACAACATAAAATGTGTTCTACTTCTAGACCCTACAGTTTCATTAAAAAAAAAAAAAAAGTTCCTGAAAAATGGAACGAATAATTTGATTGGAAGAATTAGATTCATACCACGCTGTAGAAACACCTGGCGGCTAATCAGAAATAACATGTACTTAATTCATCAAAGTCCAGTCTTCCCATCAACAATAAACATAAGCCCATGTACAAGGTTGTAGGTATAGGCTGAGCAATAGCTGAGATTCTAACGAGCCCCTCCTCCTAGCCTCTAGAGTTTGGGTATGTAGCCCGAGTAGCATCTTAACAGGCAGATTTCAATGGAAAAAAAAAATTGCAAGTGAATGGGAAGAGATTTTCCCCAAATTCCAAAGTTCAGGTAGATTTCAGTTGAAGAATATATTTTGTCTTATTCTAAATTTATTACTTCGGAAATATTATCCTTGAATGCCAAGCCATATTTTAAAGGGAAATTTTCTTTAAATGCCTCTTACAAGAAATGACCTGGAGCTTTACAGAAGTAATTCCACTCGCCTTTCTTTTTTAAGAAATCTACATTCCACCCAAAGCATCTGTAGGCTACAGAATATTATCAGACAACTAATACATCCCAATCAGACTGAATTTATTTATAGACAACGTTCTTTTTGCAATGTTAGATGCCTCATTAACTTGATTCAGCTTGTGCATAGCAAAAATATTCCCTCCCTCTTCAGATTTTTGATAGAGTGAATTATAATTTCTTGTCTCACTCATTATAAATCTTTGGTTTGGAGGACATTTCAGAAATGTGTAGTGCCACTTAAGTGAATCCTGGGTTACTTGTCCTGGATTAATTATGTGCTTTATATATTTTTATTTGGGAGGAATATGAAGAACGGTGACCATTCTTACTTTTTACTTTACATGGAAAATAAAATTTCATTTTGCTATGAACCTCCTCATAGGAAAAATGAAATGTGGATTTGTGTGTCAGGAGACCCCATTATGGTCAAATAAAGGTGTGGGTGGGATAGATGGGATTTTAAATCTGGAGCCTTACTAATTCAACTTACTTTTTAGATATGTTCATGTGAGAACAAAACTAAGAAGATACTGTGAAAACCAGCACATATAACTCCCAGGTTGTGTTACACATCTTCAGATTTTGAAATTTCCTTTTGAATATCACTATGCTCTTTTAAATTGGCTTGCACTTCTATAAGCGTGGGGGAAAAAGGATTCTTCTTCCAAATCTTCCACTGCAACTGTTTCAAATTCATCATTTTTAAACCAGATTTAACAGGTTAAATTGAACTTAGGAAAAAAGATAATTAAAAAGCTAACTTCCATTTCTCTTAAATTCAACATTCCATGCTTTCAATCAATATTCACACAATTCAATAAGAATATTGAATGTTTGATGTAAAGTGGCCACAATTTATGCTGGGAAATATTTCCACATTTTGTTTTAAATAAAATGATAATTTTGTGAAGAAGAAAGAAACGGCTTTTCTTGAATTACAGCCTGCAATGTTTTAAATATCCTCTATATGATTTTATTAACCTGCTCTATGTACTGGAATATTACAAATATGAAATGTCCAATATATATTATTTTCATTGTCACATGGTAGAGGATATACTTACTATCTTGTAGCTCTCATACTTTCACAATTGTTTTAATTAAAGTCTATCATTAACAACAATAAAGTGGTTTTACTACAGAGTCTTAACACTTGAAAATGTGTAGCAGAAGCAAGTTTCAGGACTTCTGTGTTTAGTCAAGGAAAAATGTGGAAATTCCATTCTGCAAAGCAGACTTTTTTCTCCTTTATTATGTGTATTCTAAGCGAGCTTCTGTTCAAAAGAAAGGATTAAAAAGCAATCTCTAAATATGAAATTCTCTACATGATTGGAAAAGAAAAAAAAATTTAATGTTTTTAAAAGCACCTCTACCAAGTGTTTTGTCATCCAAGACTGTGACATTAACTAGAAAATTTTTTCGCCTTTGAAGCCACAAATAGTTCTGGATCCATCCTGTTTTATAAAATAAAAATTCTGGTTCTCACAAGAGACTGGGAGTTTGTGCAGAACAGTATGACCTACGTTCATCAGATGGAGTCCTTTACTCTGTGATGGCCATCAGAATGGAGAGCAGAGAGGGTTTAAAATTAAGATGAAGTTCCTAAGCTTGTGGAATTGGTGTAGTGTGCCAAACGCACGCCAAATAGCATGGAGTATGGTTTTAAGCTTATATGACTGGTCGGTGGATAAGCTTTTCTAAATACGTCAGTGAAAAGTTATTTGTAAGCCGATATTTGGTCCTAGAGAAATTCTGGGTTTACCTGATGATCAGGCTTTGAGGTTCCAGGGTCCATATGGTAAACCCAAACTAGCGACCGTCCTCTATTCTAATCACAGTTAAAGTCAGCTGTGGGAGGCTGCCGCCCTTGAATGGTTTATAATCAGCTTGAGACATGAAACTGACTCATTTCTGGAAGTGTGGGGGCTGTTCTTTCACTCTGCAGGACGTGAATGCCACCATAAAATAAGATTAAATGCTCTGGGGTTTCCCCCGCTGCTTCTCTTCCCTGTTTGTTAACTTTTCATGGTATGTGGGCTCATGCTGTATTTATGTTCTCTCAGCTTCACATTGTCTCACTCACAATTTTGCATTGGGCAGCCTGCTTTGCTACTTCTAAAGTAGGATACATATTTTCCTATTATGCTATATTTTCACCATATTATTTTAAAGATATGAGCACCTTAAGTATAAATAGATATCAAACTTAAACTCATTAAAGATATAATATTGTTCTTCGTGCCCCACTCCATTCGATGTCATCTCTTGGAAAAAGATTACTCGTGAGCTTCTTTCACACTGTCTAAAGGTAGCTGTAAACTTGTCCTCTAAAATACTATCATTAGGGAATCACACTGCAATTATAGACTTTTTCCTGAAGCTTCTAAACGTCAAGCTATAGTGCTTTATTTCCTTCTTTTAAAAGTATCTTGGTCTCCTAAATTATGGACACATATCTTCCAGGATCTTACAGACTTTTACCTTACTGAAGTGATTGTTGCCTTGAATTTTAAAAGATCTTGTAAAGTTCTCTCCCACTTAAGCTGCTCTTCCCATGATCTTCAAATAATCTTCCTGAGCAATTTCACAAGGGTAAAAACTGACATAGCTGTATTAATCTGGAAATTAGACTAAAAGGCAATTACCTTATACCCATAAGTTAAAAGTATAAAGCTTATTGGTACCACAGAGCAGAATAAAAAGAGAGATATAAATAAAAAGATACTTTTTAAAACTTTTCTCTAATGGACACAGGTATACCGTCTCTTTGAACTCTTGAGACTATGAAACCCACAGCGTGCTTAGCATAGCCCTGTTGCCAAGGCATGTTAGCCGCACCTTAATGCATACCTGTGTTGTCCCCACGCTCGGTATCGTGCTGTTGGTTCCTCCCATGGTAGAAAGAGATAACAGGCTTCCTCTCAGTTCCAAAACTCTCTTGTTTTGGGCATCGTATCTCTGCCTCTTAACCTGGCCTGGATTAATTGCCCATTAATAAGTGGATAAGTTGCTTCTACATGCTTCCCAGTTTCTAAGCAGTCACTCAGCTCACACTTCTGCTCCCTCTTCAAACCACCATCCTTAACATTCTCCCTAATTTTTGACAGTGCATTCATCCTCATTATGTGCCACATTTCCAGCTTCCACCTGCAGTCCTTGAACCCACAGTTTTAATCTCATACCTCTGATCATTCAGCATCTACACTACATTCAAGGTGCATGTCCCACTGTGGGGAAATTCTTATAAATTGCAACTGCATAAAGGTATTAAGGCATGACATTAAATGGCATTAAAGAATCAACAAATTGATTCTTATCTCTGGTGTTAACATAGTTTCATGTATCAGGATTCACCACTTTTTTTTCCCAAAGATAATTGAAACTCAATACAAAGGAATTTTAAAACCCCCATAATTCTGACTTTGCTAATTTGGGAGACAGTTATACTCTAGAGCTTTCAAATTGATGAAAGAGATCACTAAAGCTATATGAGATAAAACAGAGGTAAAAAGCTAGGAGAAGAATCTCAGCAGGAAGAGGGGCCTATCGCAGCAAATCTGAAAAGGTTCCACCAAAAAATAACTCCCTAAAGGGACGAGATATGCACTAAAATGGAAAACCATAATCGTGTTTCTGTTGGTGGCGCATGACCAAAGTGAGCTGGACTGGACCCAGCCTGGCTCCAAGAACAGAGGGAGGAGGCAGGATGGACAGAGACTCACAAGGTGCCACACGTGTTTTCTCTAACATCTGAGTAGAAAGGAGACTGTTGTAAAAACGTAGCAAACTTACTCTATTCTGACTGTTCTCCAGCATAAGAATCTCTTGTAAATTAGCTAGTCAAGGAAGTACATAATCACTCAGTGATGAATAATGAAAAATAAACAGCACAGACATTAAAATGGGAATAAAGTGAAAAATAGAAGAATAATCAGCAGGGGGAAAATTTATCAGAGAAAATAAGATTGTAGCAAAATATTTCAGCAATAATTTTTTTTAATGTAATAAAGCAAACTCCCTTGTGAAGGAAGACACAGAACAGAAATATAGAACTCAAGGAAGAGATGGCAAAATAATAGGAGAAAATAAATTATGAGCTGGCAGGGTTTGGAAAATAATTAGGAAAAACACTGTTAAAGACAGAATTCAGATGAGAACAGGGTTTTATGCTTCTGCCATGAAGGAGTAAACAGTACAGGACTTGACACAGACCATAACCAACTAGAAAAATAGAACAATATACAAATAAAGGGTTTTTAGACATCGTACAACAGGCGGTATATGACTCTGATCACTAAGAGAAGAGGTAAAATTAGGTGAGGTTTATATAGAGAGCTCTGCTTGGAAGAACTTTCGGAATCACATTGTGAGGAAGGAGATACCAAGCAGAGACTGAGAGACTTCCCAAAAAGGGTAAATGCTATCAAGAGAACTCTGTCCCTGTAGATTAGTTATGTTTAAGATGCCTCCTTGCAAGGCTTGCTTATTTGGGATATTAAGATGTGTACTGTGCTGCACAAAGGATGCTGGTCCTGAAGTCTACCAAATTTTATACTGCATTTTAATTGAATTTAATTCTGTATAAACTTATGAAAGTAGCCATAGATAACTTAGTAATTAAGTCATCCTCTTTCTGAGGATATGGTTCATGCTGTTGTGAAGAATGTTTTACTTTTTACTTTTGTCAATTTGTAATGAGAGTATTTCCTTTTACCCTGAGTAACTCACAGAGCACCTGATGTATCAGGTCAAACACAATAAGTATGCCCCTGAAGGCAAAGAAAATCCTAATGGTTTTCACAACAGCTTTATAAACTACAAAATCTGAAAGATGATATTTTAAATGCATCTTTACATATTTATAACCTCATGGGAGCTTACCTGTATTATCATGAATCCCCATGCCTAGCACATATCTAGCTCACAGTTAAAACCCAGTTACCAATTCTGAATAAAGATATCAATCCCAATACATCTTAGTTAAAATAACCCATACATAGTTTTCATTCTGAAATTTTTCTGATTTTCAAGCTTTTTAAGGAAGATGTGGAAAGGTAACTAAAACCTGGAGATTCAATATCTGTTTTATAGGCATATTTATAATATAACACATTCACTTACTAACGAGCTCTGTGAAGTCCTACTAACTCAGAGGGGATTCTGCATACACGTAATGAATATTTCATCATGTCTTTGCCTATACATTGAAAGTGTGAACAATTTTTTTAATAGCTTACATTCCCTCTTTTAAAATGCTGCAGGAAATATTGAATAGGGAAATTATGTATTTTTATGTCCAAAACAAAAATGTTCACAATTTTTTTGTACAATTTGGAATATGTTGTTCCTATAGGCAAACAAGGTCAAGCTTATAATTTTCATAAATGTAATTTTGCAAATTTCATAAAAGCTAAAACTCTTTTTACTTAAGGTAATGAACAGGTGATGGTGATATGCATAATGCAATTTTCACAAATGAAGGTAAATGTAAGCTCATATTTCTGTATTCAAAAAAATGTGAACTAACTCAATAAAGATGAGCAATATTAACCTTAAGGAGTTAATCATCAGAATGAATGAGGGAAAATAGTATAATTTGCAATATGTGAAGGTAGTCATTAAGGTGAACCAAAGCACATAATATAGTTTGCAATATAATGTAAACAAAAGCCAAAGTTCCCATAGCAACACAAACTTTTCTCCAATGTTCACATACTGTATTTTGGTTTACCAGTTAGGAGTTCTAAATTTATGGTTTCTTATGCATGTGTGTAATAAGGGTATGTCAACATGTTTCTGAGAACAGTAAGATTTTTATATTCAGATTCAGATGTGTTTAAATTTGCAAGCTTCTCACTTAATTTTCTATAAAGTTGACATCCCCTAAAATTATGCTGGCATTTTAGGTCAGTGCCATGAAATTACATTTATCTCATTTGTGGCAATGTCTAAAAGTACCTTTATTGTTAAAGCTTCTGTGTTTTAGAATACAGATATTATATGTTATGTGAAATTTAATTTTCAAAACTTTGATGATTTAATCTCCTGGCACTAAAATATAGGGTTATGTAAACATTAGGAAATCTAACATCCAGCCCTAAATTATTTCGCACACACAATAAAATAGCAAAAGCCATAAAATGATATTCTTTGCTCAACATGGACAATTGTTTTGAGTTATTCTTCCCTCAGGGCAAATTTTTTTCTTCCATGATTATAGCTCAAATAATCCACCCCATTATACCTATATCTTTACTTTCTTTTTCTTCTTTGTAAAATAAAACAGCTGTTTAAACATTTGCACTTACAAGGTGCTTTACAATCATTTGTATACTATCCCTTATGAAATTTTTGTGAATGTGCCAGATGGATGATAGCTACAATTAAATGTATTTTACATATGGAGGTTAACATCCAAGGTCACACAACAATAACAAGTTGACAATACAGTGATTTACTTAGCATATCAATTTTAAGTCCTACATTATTTATCTAGGGAAAAAACCTTGTATTCTATTTCATATTCGCATATTTTATTTATTTAGATAGAAATACTTATTTATTTTTATTAAGAATCAATAACCAAATGTTCAACATAAAATGGAGAATTCTAGTGGCTCTCTATTTCAAAGAAATGGAACTTTTTGAGGTTTAAATTATTGAAAGATTTTGCTTATTGTAAAATGGAAAGAGTTTAAAGTTTACTATTCTATCTACCCTCACTTCCAATGTCTTCAAATATTTGTCTTTCAAATTATGATAGGGACAGAAGGATCAATCTTTAAGTGAAGATTAGTGTGAAATCCCAAAATTAAACTTGTTTTGGAATTCAAACTCTCAATGGCGCATAACTGAGCATTTGACATATGGGAGATAATATTATTTTCTTATAATTCAAACAGAATAAAAATATAAAAATCTCATCAAACTTTCCAGAAAACATGGATTTGCATTCTTCCATTAGTTAAAGTGCATTTATTTGATAGATACATATACAAGAAGTCAGAGAAGCTGAAAATAGGAGAAGGATTAAAATTCCTCCTCAATTAAAAATGAAACAAAATAGTGATAAGATGGAGCATAGATAACATTAATATTTTAGCATTTTCTAGTACCTAGACATTGTGGTACAAATATAAATGGTTTCATTCATGTTGCTATTAAAGTGAAAGTATATGCATCAGGATATAAATTTTAGAATAAATATGTCTGATTTAAGGGGGGAATCTCATCCCTTTTGAAGATAATGATAAATATTCAAGTTTTCCTTCATGAAGGTAATATTTTTTGTCTAAGTCAACATACTTTACCATTTTTAAACTTTTCTCATCATATTTTTGACAGCAGGTTTTCCAATTTTGACAGCTCTTAAAAAGTAATTTTAACAGCCGAGTGATTTCTCTTCTAAGCAAAGTCAGATTATGTGAAATGTCAAGGCAAAAACTATACACTCTGACACATAATCATTTTTAGTTGAATTTACTTATTAATTTTGCTTGCTATTTCTAATAAAACATAAGTGCTTAGCTAATTGTATTGCTTTTTGAAATGTTTTAAAGATATTAAAACTGTATCCTTTTCACTACAAAAGGTCTCAGTTTATCGCAATTAGTTACCCTTCCAAAACTGGAAAAGAGGGAGGAGTAGAATGCCAGGTAGATAAAAGGAATTCAAAGACTGAGTAAGGTGGTTATTGTAAAGTGAAAATACAAGCCTGCTTTGGTTAAACCAGGATGGCGGTATATCTGAATTCCATGGGGGCCTCTTGCAAAATATATGCAGGTCCCTTTTCTTATATACATAGCCTTATATTTCCAACTCCCATTGCTGAGATGTTAATATACTCCCGGGGCAGGAGGATAGAGAACACCTTTTCCCCTCCCACCTGATTGAAAATCTCTGGAAACAATTTAAATAAAACTGACAATTTTCTTTACTGATTTAATCCAGTTAATTGCCTCAGTCCTTTATTTCATAATGAAAGTGTTGCAGGAGGTAATTATCTGATAAATATAAATAAATGGGTTGTCAATTCAAAAATTATCTTCTCTTTAGGGTATTTGTTCCAATCTCCTGTTTCCTGATCACTTTACTTTGGCAGTGGAAAGCCTGTTTCTCCATAGAATGACTTTGTCATAATTTGAAAGAAAAAGTTTTTCAGATGAGGATGTCATTTAGTTAATGATTCCTCTACTCTGTGTTAACTACTCTCTGACCTCTGTTCTACGTGGAATTAAAATGTCATCTGATGTGTATCAAAAGAAATTCCAATAAACTTAGCAAAATTTAGAAAAGTCAGATTAGTTTTTTTTTTAAGATGTGGTATCTAGAAACAGCAGAATACTATTCAGCCATAGAAAAGGAAATACTGCCATTTGCAACAACATGAATGGACCTAAAGGGCATAATGCCAAGTGAAATAAGCCAGGCAAAGAAAGACAAATACCATATGGTTTCACTCATTTGATCTAAAAACAAAGCAAAACAGAATGAACAAAATCGCAGTAGACTCACAGACACTGAGAAGTGACTGGTAGTTACCATGGGGGAGAGGTTGGGTGGGTGGTTGGGATGGGTAAGGGGGATAATAGGACACAGAAATTCTCAATCATAATAAAAGTTGGTCACAGGAATGGTAGTACATCATGGAAAATATAGCCAATTATTCTGTAACATCTTCCTATGTTGACAGATAGTAGCTGCAGTAGTGGATCTAAGGATTTAATAATATGGGTAACTGTTGAACCACTGCATTGTATACTTGGAACCAATATAAGATCATATATCAACAATACTTCAATAAAAATTTAGCTTATAAAATGCAATGAAAATATTAATTTTATTGGATAAATTCATTGAGAAATATACATTGCCTAGACTATTAAATTGGATTCTAAACTATCCTATGTTCACCATCATTACAGAAATATTCCACTTCACATTAAATGAGTAGTCTTTATAGGAAATAGGAGCGATAATTAATTTTTGCAGTATAAACAAGTAAAAAAAAAAGGCAAAATCACAAATAGATTCTACTCAATAGCATCACTTAATAGAAAGTAGAAAATAATGGAGAAATAAAAATTCTGAGAGAAAATTATTTCCAAAATCAAATGTGAGAATAAGACAGACTTTTTAAGTACTGTCTAAAATAATTTACCTTTTAGGTAGCCTTTCTCAGGAAGTTATTAAAGGACATACTCTATCAACTCAAAAAGGAACTCAAAGTAGTAACTCAGAAAGTAAGTCAGTGAAAAGAAATCAAGCAAACAAGAAGCCAAACTCAGGAAAGAGACAAAGGTTACATTTTGAGAACTGCCAAAACAGTAATGTGACTGCCCCATTTTACAGTCCCACCAGCAATATATGAGAGTTCCAATCTCTCTACATCATTGATAACACTTATTATTGTCCATCTTTTTAATTTTGACCATCCTCATGGGTAAGAAGTGGTATGTCATTGCAGTTTTGGTTTGCATTTCCCTAATGACTAATGACATTGGGCATCTATTCATGTGATTATTGACCATTTGAATTATTCTTTAGAGAAACATCTACTCATGTCTTTTGTCCATTTTTAAATGGGTTACATTTTATTATTGAGTTGTAAGAGTTCTTCATATATTCCAGATGCAGGTCCTTTATTATATATGTGGTTCATAAATATTTTCTCCCAATCTATAGGTCAGAATATTCCTTTAACCTAAAATTATACTTTTTGGATAGAGTTATGGGAAGTGAGTGCATGTGTGCTTATATGGGATTGAGGAGGGATGTTTATTCACCTGACAATTATCTTGCACTTGAGAATAGAAGAACAGCAAATCCAATTCATGCAATTAAGTTGTATGCTTTCATATTATGTAAATAATAAGTTGATGAAAGGAATTTTGAGTGCCCCTCAGTTTCTTCACATTCTCTACTCTGTATCCTCTACTCTCTGCTCCTTAGTTTACACATGCAAATAGAGATATACTGAGATAGAGAAAAATTGGACATTTCTTAAAATGCTATTAAAATGACAGAAAAAAACTTGTCTACTGACAATGAAGAGTTAAAAGAAACAAACTTACCAAATCAGACTTTTGAAAATTGATTTTTGGGAAAAGAATATTACTTAAAATGTTCTTGAGGAATACAACTTTGTCATGGAAGATATTCTCGGGCTTTTAGAAGAAAATAGTAATTTAAAAATATAAAGATTTTTGTGAAGGAAACCACCAAAAACCTAGGTCACTGTGATATGCTTGTTCTGTGTTAACGGTATACATTTATCAGGTGAAGGTTCTTGAAACTCTCATGAGTCTCATCATTATAGAACATAGGAAGCAAAGATATGTGTTTATGTGCCTACATTTAGTCTTAATTTCACTATATAGGATTGCATCCATTTAACACCCATATATTAAATACTTATTATGCACAGAAACAAAATGCAACAATTAACAAAGCAGGCACAGCTCCTGTTTCATTCAAGAGTCTCAAATGTATGCAAAACAAAATAAGATAAAAGCCCTGCCTTCAGTAAATGTAAAGTCTATTCATTATAAGACACTGAAAAATAAAGACATTTTTACCATTGTGTGGTAAGTGTCATGATAAAGGTAACCATGGCACTTAACCTAGGCTGTAGAGATGGAAGTGGTCAAAAAGATGACATCTAAGCTGAGACTTCAAGAACAGAGGTTGAAAGGTTGAAAAAAGATTAAAAGTATACTGCACCATGGGAAAAGTAGAAACACAGGTCCAGACCATCACACACTCCTTCTGATTGTAACTTTAAACATTCCAGAATAGATCATTTTAAATTACTCTCATTCATCCACAAGGAGTTATAATACTAGCCACTGACTGGCATCCTTTTTCAATAGAGAAATATAGAATGTATAAAAAGTTTAAATTATTACATGCCTGATAGAGCCTTTAAAATCAACTAGTACATGGCAGTACAGGACTAGTACAGGACAGCCCAGAAGAATCAGAGAAATACATTATTAATTATTGTTTCTTCAATTCATCAGACACCATATAATTTGTATTTACAAAAAAAATTTTATGAAATGTTTTTTTTATTCAACACTTCTCCCTAAATCTATTCATTCATTCATCCATCTATGCATTAAACAAATACTTATCAACTCATCTTAGGCATCTCATAAGCACTGAAAACTTATCACAGACAAGATAAGATGTAAAGGATAAAGTCCCTGACATCATGAAGTTTACATTCTAGTGAGAAAGACAAACAATAAACAAGATAAGTAAAATATATAGTATGTTGGTTAGTTAAATGGTAAAGCAGGGAAGACTCAGGGGAAGCATGGGGAAGGGCTGAAATTTCTGATAGTGTAGTCTAGGAAGGACTCATTGATATCTGTGTAAAGAGAGGGAGGAGTGAGCCATTTGCTGTATGTGTGTAAAGCTGGAGGAAGGGAAGCTTTCCCAGCAGCAGAGGAGACAGGATATGCAAAGGTCCTGTGTCAGGTGCGGTTTTGGTATCTTTGAGAAAGAATTACCAGGCTACAGTGATCAGACAGAGTGATGGAGGGAGAGAGTAAATGGAAATGAAGTCAGAATGGTAAGGAAAAGCTCAGGTCATGTGGGGATATACAAGATTTCAGCTGGTAGCCTGACTAAAGTAGGAATACAGTAGGAGGTTGAAGAGAAAAATGAAATTACTTGAGTTAGATTTGAGCATTTCCTTGCTACTCACTGAGTAAAAACTAAAAATAGACAAGGACAGAAGCAGAGGCTGTTGCAATAACCCAATTCAGATACCGTACGACTCAGACACCATACAGTTTATACAGAGTGGCTCAGACCTGAGCTGTGGTAGTTTGCACAGCAAGGAGTGGATGAAGTTTAGATACGCTTCAAAAATAGCACCAACATAAATGACTCTTAATTTAAATGTTGTATGTGAAAGAAACATAGCAGCCAAAGACAATTCTAAGGAATTTTGGGTTGTGTCTTTGGAGGAATGCAGTTGTGTTTCCCTGAAAAGAAAAAGACTGGGTGAAGAGCAGGTTGTGGGAAAATATCAGGTTATTTTTGGACATGTTGAACTTAAGATGTATATTTGCTTTCCAAGTGGAGATATCTTATGGGTAGCTGTAAACAGTGGGCTTCACAAAAGAAATCTAAACTGATCACTTATATTTATATATAATATGTTTATAGGTTTATATATTGTATTTTATAAGTATATTTTATATACTATATATTTTTATATTAGTATTATATTATCAGCTTATATCAGCATATCGATGGCACCTAAAACCTTGAGAGTGGATGAGTTCCACAAAATAATCATTAATGATAGAAAAGAGAATTGATGTGAGTACTGAAACTAGGAGTACTGTGACATTACAAGTCATGGAAACTGGGAGGAAATACCAAAAAATCTGAGATGGAACATCCAGACATAGGAAAAAAAGAAACATAAAATACAATAACACTAAGTTTGTTGCCCTGGAAGCCAAACAAAGTAAGTGTTTTAAGAAGGAGCTAGTGTCTTGCCAATGGGTTTCAGTCCTGGACAAGTTCACTATAGATTCAATGAGACCGAAAAATGACAATGGAACATTCTTGGGGTGAAAAGGTTATACCCAACTTTATTCCCATGGTGGCAGGTCAGTCACTAGAATCCCATCCGCTCAGAGCGAGTCTGCACGCAGCAAGTGGGTCTCTGCCTCCAGGCCTCTCTGCGCCCGCAGCTGTCTCAGTCTCTGTCCTCAGCACTGCCACCACTCGAGTCCCTGTTCTCCTGCAGCCGTGCAGCCGTGCCACCATGTTGCCCAGAGCACTGGATGGAGCTCTTTATATAGAGTCAGTAATGACATCTTGCCCACACATGTGTAGTGAGCCAGCTGACCAGGGCCAGGTGAGAATCCTGGCCACAGGAACCTTCACTCTCTCCACAGATAGTAATCAATTTTGTCAAATGTTAATGACAATTCTGGTAAGATAAGGCCTGAGAATTGACCATCTGGCAACATGGAGTTCATGGATGACCTTGGTAAAAGCAGTTTCAGTGGAGTTGTGGTGCTAAAAATCTGTTTGGAATGGATTAAAGGAAGAATAGGAGGGAGAAATTGGAAGTTGTATATAGAAACTCCTTTCTGAAGGAGTTTTATTTTAAAAGGAATGAGAAAAGAGGAAAGGTTGTAAAGGGAATGAGCCAGAAGTGAAGTGGATTCAAAGTGAGTTTTTTAGAAATACAAGAAATAGCAGCATGTGTTTGTGGTGATGTGAACCATCCGGTATCCAGGGAAATGTATGTGGTGCAGGAAAAAGAGAGAATTGCTAGACTCACATTGTAGAGTAAATGGAAGAGGAATAGAATGTAGTGCGCAAATAGAGGCAGCCTTTTTCAGGAGTGTGGTGATAAAAGTTCAAGTAAATTCACACAAATATAGTTAGGTCAAGGGATGTAGACAGGTAGTAAGTAGTTCGTGGAAACTCTCTTAAATTTGCATCAGTTTTCTTAGTGAAGTAGAAATCATGGTCAACAAGTCAGGCTGAGGATGAAGAAAGCAGTGTTGGAGGTTTGGGGAGAGAAGATGTGAAATAATCTCATGAATGAACTAGGGAAATATAGTATAATTGTTAGACAGTCTTAAGGAGCCACTTGAGAAAGGTGACCCTAAATTTAAGGTGAGATCAGTCAGTGTTATTTTGTATTTTTCTCCAGCCAAATTCAATCACAAGTGGGCAAATGTTAAGCAGGTTAAGGGTTTGATTTAACAAAGATGTTGCTTTATCCAACTAAACATAACGAAGCAAGCATGGGCACGAAGGAGTGGATGGTGTTTGTGGTGAGTGATTATACTGACACAAGGTCTTTAAGAAGTTATACCAGTTTAAAGCCAAGACGTATTTTAAGCATTTGGGGATTTCATCAGTTGTTCGGTTTTGTGGTATTCCTTGACAGTACAGAAAAAAGCACAGTTGAATGTGAGCCTTTGCATTTTGTGGTTCTAGAAGAGCTGCTCTTACTGTCTACTACTCTTTAAACAGTAGCAGTTGAAAACCAGGGTCCTCCATTATCAGTATAAGTATTAGGATGTGGGCTGCTCTAGAATAGCAAAAAGTTAAAAAAAAAAAACTTAAAATCAAACCGCCAGTAATGTTACATTATCCCTGAGTGCACATTATTAGTTCCTCGTTAACTTAATTGTTTTCCAGTAAAAGTGAAATGTGCAAAAATGCAGATTAAATAATATTAGGTGTCAGAGTTTGAAAGAAATATTCATTTAACATTGGAAGAGGTTTTTCTCTGAGGAAATCTTGTTCATTTATTTTGTGAGAATTTTTGTTTGTCGCTATTTGTTCAAAACATAATACAATTGTGAGACTCGGTGCCTGCTGGCAAAGTTGGAATAGCTGTCAGCAGGAAATGGCGAACTAATAATAAGTGCTGGTAAAATATTTATATTATAGTTTACTGGGAAGCTGAATGGAGTTTTGTATTTCATTAGTGCTTGAGGCACTACATAGTAACATAGTTGTGCTCCAAAATAAGTGGATAGAATTCTAAATACTGTACTATAGTAATTTATCTTTCAGCTATCTGCTGGGGGAAAAAAGAATTCATAATATTAGAGCCTTTTACAAGTTGAAATTTAAGAAATTTTAAACAAGGTCCATAGGGCAGTAATTAGTAGCATCTCACATTCGGTGTTATTGGACACGGAGCTCCCGGATCAAGCACTTCTGTACAAGACCTAGTAATTTAGCTCTGGTTCATAATTCTCAATAACAGAGCTATTCAGGAGGGAGGGGTGGTCCTAAGCCACCATCCTACTCAGAAGTATGGTGATGTTCAAGTACAACACTGTGTTTATGTACTCCCCAAAGTGTATCAAAGCTCAGATCCAGAGAAATAAAAGAAAAGTCAAACAAAACAAGCATTAGACTGCGTAAAATAAGGTATGGACAAGGCAAACAGGTGAGGCTTTGTTTAGGTGGCTAAGGTAGATCAATATCTATTCTTGCAAGCCAGGAATCCCGCCTGCTTTCCTCTGGCGCTCTGCAGATCATCTTACGGCTTGCAGACAGACTGTCGCCTAAACCCAACTGACAGACAACCTATTTCACCCCTGTAAAAATCATACCCATCTTCTTTCTTTGTGATTCACTGGAGGGGAGAAAAAAATACAACTGCCAAAATAAAATAATACCAGATTGGCTTTACCACATTTTAACATCCCTTTTTATTAACTTAACTATAAAAGACTAATTCCCAATTTCTCTTTCATATAGAATTGTAATTTACTCAATAAAATATAAGCATATTGTGCACATAACTCTGTGTGTGTGTTGTATAGATGACCAAATTTATCTGAATAGTAAACATATGTAAAGTGTCTTACACATAATCAATAAATATCACCTAACATCAATATTCCTTTATAAAAATTTTTTAATCTTACAGAGGGATGTTCAGAGAGTCAATTATAAACTGAGGGAATAGATGTATACTTACCTTGTAATAATTCATAGACGAGAGAAGCAATATTTCAGTAATTTGAAAATATTTAACAAGCTCCTGATAGCTGAACTTTGAGTAAATAACAGAAAATCAAAATGTTTATGTTCTGTGACATAGTACCATCAGTTTGCCTTGTTCTGATAAACTACAAGTTCATGAATAATTATTAGTACTTTTAGTTTTCACATAGAACGTTTTAATTCTGATGGGAAAATCAAAATCGGAAATCTTTTCTCCAAAGCAAGTATTATATTTTAGTTATTTATACCCAAAAATATAAAACCTGTCTTCTAGTTCCATAGAACTTTGGAAAATTATCCAAACTTCCTTGCAAACGGAGTATCATTATATAAAACTTTTCCTTTATGTATACAATTTTTATTTCGTTATCATTTTCATTTCATAAGTTTAACTAAGGTGAATGCCTTTTACTGTGGTAAAAGCAATGGTAATACTGTAACAACAAAATCTCTGCGAAATTAAAACAAAGGCTACTTAACAAATAAAAAATGTACAGAATCCTAATTCTGCTTTGGCAAATAGACATTTAGTATGTTTTACTCTTGAGATAACATTAACAGGCAAAATTTTTCACATGTATACAGTAATTTATGATTTTCATTTTATCCAGACTATCATATCCAAATCCATCCCGCTATTTTTTTACCCCCTGAACTGACTAATAAAAGGAATGGCAATGTTAATATTCAAAATACTGAAAGTCAAGACAAATCCTTATTTCAGTGATTGTAGAAATTTTGTCCTAATCTTGAAAGTGGAAGAGGTCATATTTTGTAGGCTGATGCATATCCTATCTCGAGTAATATGAATATGTCTTTTCATCACTGCTACAACTTTCTGCTTACCGCTTCATGGTGGAAGAAATGTAATTTACTTGTCAGATATAAATCCTTATCCCATCTTTTGAACTAGCATTTCTGAAACCCTACATTACAAACAAATGGAGTGTTTAATTAAACACTTACTTTACTACCACCTGAACAAGAGTGTGTGATTATATTAACTTAATAGCAAGCTATGGAATAGAATTTTAAGACAATGTTTTCAATTCAGCCAGAAAGTATGAATATACTAATTTAAAATCAAGACATGTGATTGGAATGTAAACAAAACATTTTAAGTTCCTGTCTTCAAGATATCAAAATAGTTATGAGTTAAAACTAATATAATTTAAAAGATATTAGTTTACATTAAAATTTCTTCTTTAAATTACTAATGTACATATGAAGCTAAATTTAAAAGCCAATTAACAGTTTATTATGATACTAAAAACTTATTTTAAATATAAACAATTGTGATTTTTTGCAAGAGATTCATTTTACTCCCATGTGTCATTGGTTTTACCCAGCTACAGATTAGCAACTCTGAAATATATTCTGAAATAAGAATGAAAATATGAAAAGGTACATTTAGCTGAAAAATTAGGCATATTATAATGTACATGATTGTGTATGTGTGTATGCATGTGTATCTATATTTGTATGTGCATAAATATGTTTAAATATATAATATATATTTGAAAGCCAAGAATTAATTTTACCTTCTTATTTCAAAATATTAAATAATATATTTGCTATAATCATACAAAGGCACTTGATGTTAAAGGTCAATCCATTTTTTTTACTAATTTGTGGGAACCAAGAAAAATAAAAAATCATTGGGTTCTGACCTAATCAAAGCCATAAGTTGTTTTTTAAAACATTTATTGTTAGAATCCTAATTATCTTATTTGTGTTTATTTGGATGGATAAACAGATGAAACATTTCTGATCCAGATGTGACAATCTCAGCACTGTCATTTACCTTTCAAGGATCATAGAATTTTTGCTTTTAACACATTCCCTCGAGTACCTACATGTTTTCATTATAAACCAGTAGTTGAGAAAACATGTCAGATGCTAAATTCAAAATCCACGACTCAGGAAACATGGGGAAATGTAACAACTGTTTTGGAAGAAAATGTCTTGAAGTCAACTTACATAAAATCCTAAATGGTTTGCCAATGAATTATAATTAGCATTTATGTTACAACTGTAAATGCTAAACAGTTTCTACTTAACAACTATATGGCTGAAATTACTTTTTGTCAAATATGCATAAAACGTTGCTAAAATGTCTATATTCTATAGTATAAAAGTTTAGTCCTACAAATGTAGAATTTATAAAGCCAATTCAAATTATGAAACTGAAGGAAAATAAAGTCCAGAACACTTAAACTCTTTTAATACTTAATACATTCACTATATGAAATCTCATAAAGAACATGCAACACTCAAAGTAATAATATCTTGTGTGATTATTCAATAACCTGTATGTCCATGTAGACTAGAAATGGGAATTTTTCTAGAGGTTCACATTCACTAGAGTAAATGAAATGAAAGTTTTAGGGTGCTTGGTTAAAGGCTAAAATAACTCAAATTATTTCCTCAGCAAATGTTTATTGATCTTTATCAATCATTATTCTCAAATACAAAGTAAATTATTAAACACAAATAATATAATTAATGAAAGGCTCTATGCAAAGATAGACAATGCAAGACAACTGAGCTTATAATGAATAACACCTAAAATATTTAATCATAGTTCTTATATGACTACACACTTATTTCTACTTACTAAAATAATGAAAGTGGCATTTTTACTTTTTAAATGTATATTTGCAAACATTTTCTCTCACAAAATTGTTCAATTAAATAATATGCATTTTCAATTAAAGAACTAATGTATTTATGAATATTCATTTTTTACATTTATTTATTTGGTAAAGGCTAGAGTTAGTTAGGCTAGCATGGAAACAAAAATTATGTTATTTTAAACTCTATAACCTTTTTAAATTTGGAACAGGTAATTATATGAAAAATTTTAGAATACACTAAAAAAGCAGTTGGAGAACAACATTATTTCATGTAAGAATTATTAATTAGTGTTTATAACCACTAAAAACAGAAGTATGTGCATGAATATATAATCATCTAAAGAATGTCTTTAACTTCACTTAATTACTAAAATGGACATTTAAGAATGTATTTTAATGAATATCACAAATGTATTTTTTGATTAAACACAAATAATAAAAGATGGTTTGGTTTCTAATAAAAATATCAAAATACAAGACCAATTTTATGTATATATATTAATTATGAGAAAAAAGTTAAAATATTTATGTCTTCCAAAATAGTATCAATGTAATTATAAATACTCAGTGGAAATGAAATCCTTAATACACATAGCCAGTCTCCAACAGATTATTGGTATTACTAAAATGTGGGTGTTGAGTGCCTAGTTTATATCATTTGCGATTTGTTGTGCAAAGTGTAAAATTAGCAGGAAGTTTAAATCTATTTCCTTAACCATGATGGCTAAACACCATCATGAAAACATTAGAAGTCTGTTATTTGGACAGTGTGTGTGAATCCATGTGCTAAATGTGTCTTTAATATAAGAAACTCATCGTAAGTGGAACTTCAGAAACAGTTGTATTTGGGAGTATCAGAGCAAAGTTTGCACTGTACATAGTTTACTGTCACAGCAATTCTTTATAGAAAAAATTCTTAAATCTACAGTTGTCAATCTGCTGTTTTCTGAGTATTATAGTTAATGGAAAAAAAGTCTTAAAAGCATTGACTTTTATATTTCATTCTAACAAAACAATTCTCTGTTTACTTATTTGACAGTTAATCTCCATGCTAAATCTGAAAGTATGCTCTCAATAGCAACTATAATGAAAGAATGTTGGGGTAATGACACAAGATGATAAAAGCAAGGAAAATGATCATCTGAGGATATAATCTCCTTCACATATATGAGCTTTAAGTAGAAATGAAGTAGGAGAAATCTCCACCAAAAATTATGCAGAGAATTCCAATAGAACAAAAACTTATCAAAAGGTAGTAGAAAGCCTTCCTTGACTCCAATCCTTGTCGACAAGGATTTTCTAATATGAGATATATAACTCTATAAATTATGTGCAAACAAATTTTGTAGGCAAAAGCTCCTCACCATCTTTAACTGATGAAAATTTAGAGGAGACTCATAAGACTTAGTTTTGTTGGTGAAAGTGTTTTGTTGTTTAGTAAGATACAGATAATGCTATGTGTTCAACAAACCTATTTATTTTTCTTCCTAAACGCAGAACTAAATTATACTACCCTGCAATTAGGTTGGGCAATGTGACTTCAGGCCAATGGAATAAAGTATTCAGATTCCTCAGCAAACTTTCTTCCCTCCTGACCCAATGCAGAGTGTCCAGTGGAGAACTCCAGAGCTCTAGAAGATGGCACAGCTACTCCTGGACCTCTGAAGGACTCAATGGAACAAAGATCCACCCCCACTCTCTACCTAACCAACACTGGAATGAAACATAAAGGAGTAATAAATCTTGAAAATGCTAAGCCATTGAGATTTGGGAAAGGCTAGAAGATTATTCATTCCTTAATTTACTCAAATATTATGAATAATTAAGAGTTATAGGGGATAAAAATAATATTTGGTACTTCAGAGGAAGGCAAAGGTGGTAGTTGTACTGGACCTAAATATTAGAGTAGGAATAATTTTTATGAAACTATATATATATAGATCTCAAGTATTCTGCAATAGGTCCCTATCAAAGTCTTGCTTCCCTAATCATATGCTGAATTTATGCCATCTTATTATATTATTATTACCATTAATGATAAATGCTTAAAGCATTAGCTAGCATTCAGTTCTTACCATACTCTGAGCATAGTGCTAAACTCTTTATGTGAATTATCTCATTTAATGTCAAAGTGACCCTGTGAGGGAGTTTTGACATTATTACTCATTTTATGGATGTCTGTAGAAGTTAAGATGATCTCACAGCTAATAAGTGGTGAATCCAGAACTCAGAAGGTCTTTTTGACTCCGTGCCCATCCTATTACTATACAATATTGCATTGAGAGTAATATTTGGTCTCAACTAATTATTGCTTGAGCAATGATACTTTACTTCAACTACTCTTCTACCCACAAACAGAATCATATAGCTGTATGTTCATTTTGTATGTCACAGGAAGGGTTGACCTTAGTAGATAGAGTATAATCTTGGATCTACCACCTTATAGTGGAAATTTTACACTCTGATTTTATCAACATGCCAAAAATTGATCCATCTATCAAAGCAAGATGCACAATTATCACTAAAGCTTCGACCCAGAAATCATTCATTTATGAATAAGTTAAATGAAAGAAAGTCACTGAAGCTCTGAATATAATAGTTACTCACCTAAAGGTAACTGCCATTATAAATGATATATTTGAAATTCATATTCTAGGAGCAGAGATACTTTGGAAGCCAAATAATAATCAGAATATTACTTGAAAAACATGGATTCAGGATGAAGATATTTTTATGGATAGAATGTTTAATAACAGCATCGAGTTGAAATAACCTGAAATTCATTCACACTTGGAATGGCCTTGTCACTGGGACTGAAGGCCAAAGGAATTAAGTCCACTCCTTCATCTTCTGAACCACATTTGTATACGTTTTGCCTACACTGTTTCTGATTTTTCTTTCTCTGCCTTCATGACTAAACTTCACAATGGATATGCCAATACCTTCAATTAGCTTATGCCACACCGTGCTGCACAGGAATTTATCTGTTCTTTTAAGATAATTTTGCATGTGCTTGTGCTGATCTATTTTGTGACCATGAAATTTAACATTCAAAAGGCAATCTCACTTTGCATCCTTTATTTCAAATTTGCCAATAACTCTGTCATTGTAATCTTTAAGAACAAAAAACAATGATAAGTATTGAAAGAGTTAATTCCAAGATAAGATAATGCTTCCTGAGAAAATCCTGCTTATTTAAGAGAAATGAATGAGGATAAATAATAGCAGCTGTTCTCTTTTTCTTTCACACAGGGTAGAGGCAGAATCCACAGGATTCAGTTAATCATCTTAACACACATCTTGATTGCTGGGGTAAAGCTCTCCAAACTCCTCCCACAAGAGGCACCATGTTTCTCTTTATAATGGGACCGAACCTCATACTAAGAACTGTTGCTCTGGAAGGAGGTGTGGCCCAGAATAAATCAAAGCTGGCACACAATGTCAGCCAAGGATGGTGCTATGCCAGTTGAACCCCATCAATGAAAAACCAAGCTTGTTCAAGCCTTATACTGCCACAGCGCCGTACACTTCAAGAGCAAAGTCTAGTGCCACAGTCCTAAGGTTCCTTTTTCCAACTAGGCAAATGCCAAGAGAAGCACTCTCCTACAAACAAATGTGTGGGAGATAGTAAATGCAATAATAAAGCTAATTAACCCGCCAGGGTGCTACAAGACTGGAATGATTCAGTCAGACAGAAACAAATGATTTTTATTCCTTTATTATTACTTCTTCTTTTCTGTGGAGCCAGAGGGTGGGAAGAGTACCAAAAATTCAGACATTGGATAGATGTGGACGAACTTAGGAACCTATCTAGTAGTTTAGAGTCTGGAAGATACTGTAGAGAGAAGTATTTCAAAAACAAAAACGAATGCTGAAGCAACTTTCTCTGGAGATGCATCAATGCACACTTAGGAGTTCCCAGACGCCTTTCTCTCTGGATCCAGCTACTTTCATTTGATGAGTAAATATCTTCATGCACAGTGGAAGCCATCATGCCATCAACCTTCATTGTACTGACCAATGAAAAACCTCTGCAAATAACAGCATGAAAAAGACAAGAAAATAGATGATCAGTACAGAATAAGCAAAACTTCTTAATAATGAGAGAAATTAAACAAAGATTAAAAATCGTTACAAAAGCTGAAACAATGAAATCTATATTAATACTATGTTTGTATTAAATACTAATTTTTAAAATGGCTGTGGTGTTATAGTATGTTAAGTTTACTAAATTTTATTTTTATTAGTAGAAATAATTTAATTGATAATAAAATAGGGGAAATTCCATTAAAGTAAGCATGTTTATAAGGTCATTGGAAAAAAATTGTTAAGATCTGAATACTCAAGCTATTTCAGTAAAGCAAGAAAGAACACACATGAAAAGTCATGTGAAAACTTATGTATATTAAACATATGCAATTACCTTCACCAAGATGATGAGTAAAGAATTTAAGAGGAAAAAAAGGCCAAGAGATTGGTTTGGGGAAAAAACTATGTTACAGATTCTAAAAATCTAACTATCTTACTCTATTCAATTATTAGCAACTATAAAAGATAAGATGCACACACCAAACTTCCCAGCTATTATGGTGTCACTTGATTCTGCTTGATGAGTTTCTTATAGTCAGTAACAAGCAGAATCATATTAATGCAGAGAAATCAGAAAAAACAAATTCTAAAAGAAAAAATATATACTCCAAAGAAAGAAACTAAAGAAATATCTAATAAAACACCTGGAATAAGAGATAATTACTGTCTAGCAGAATTAATGAATGGGCAAAAAATCAAACCCGAACAAAAGCTTTATTACATCGTCACTACCACTACTATGAATAGCTTGGAGTCCAAAAGCTGTATTTGGGACAATGACTTTTGGTTTGCACTTTTTTCAAACACTGTAGTTTCATAGTGTGTCCATAATAAATAAATAACGGACCATTAAAGTTTCCAAGAATCTTGAATTCAATTGTAAGGGTAAAGGAAGCTTCCATTTTTTAGAATAACCTGTTAGTCCTATGTAGTTATATTCTGAGAGGCAGGATTTGACTTTCAAGTCCTAGAATGTCATTACCATGATATTACTTTAGTTATGTGACTGCAAACGTGATCTGGGTTTCCTTTTCTAAAAATAGGAAATCAAAAGGAATGAAGCCATGCTTACGATCTAATCTTGAAATTTCTGGAAAACATGGTGCCTATAGTTTATTTTCTCAGTGCGGCCTTTGGTTTGTCTTGTCTGCAACAACTAAGTGGAGTAATACACAAAGATGAAGGCCTATTCAAGTTCTTGGATTTTTCAATCAGAAAAAAGACAATGCTCAGATACTAGAATTACCTGTCCTGTTTCATAGGTAGTACCTGTATTGCGGCCACATGCTATTAATCAAGAATCACTTCCCTTCAAAGTGACTGATGATCTACTGTTAAAGCAGCTTATAAAAATAACTTACTTGAAAAGGTGCTTCAGAGTTTTCAGACATATCTCACCATTCCTGCTAGCTTAATGAATGTTTGAAAGTTAATTTCTCATTAATATTTAAAGAAGAAAAAACTTCAGAAGAAGTTTTAAATGATCCATTACATTTTAGAAATAATATATTATTGGCATTATTTTCATCTCAATTACAAGGAATAATAATGTCCAAGATTGGCTTTTAAAACTGTTAATGAGCCCTGGCAATGCGAAAAAGATATGGATTAGGTAGATGTAATGAGATATGATTAAAGGGTGCAGACACTGAAGGGTGTTGGAGAAATTCTTTTCAGAAAGAGTATAATTAGTGTCTGATAAAAGTCTTTAGTAGGTAAGATTTTTGAGGAAGAAAGGTTAAGATAAACATACTTTATGACAAACCTGCTTAATTTTTCCCCTTTGGTTTTCTTACATACTCAATATTATGTTGAAGTTTCATACATAAATAATGTTTGTCAAATGCTTGATGCAATTCTACCAGACAATTAGAGTGTTTTAATTGCCAGACACGGAGAGCAGAAAATGTGTTGAAAGCATCTTATTCCATTTTCAGTGTACATTTCTTTGTTGATTTATGTAATGTAGCTAATAATATACAACGTACCCTAGTTTTAAACAAACAAATGAACTTCTAAAAAGCAAGCTTTCCATAAGCTGCTAAGCAACTCTGAAGGGATGTTTTTCAATTTAATAAGTAACATTTAGATGACAAATCCTTCAGGAAGATTTCTAACTTCATTTTATAAAAAGTAGAAAATCCAAACAGGTACACTTTCAATTCTCCTGCTTCTAAGGCTTCAGGGATAGGCAGAGAAACTGCCGGTTTCAGAGGTACATTTGACTCAAAGAACAAATAAAATATTTCTTCAACTGAAAATGTTACTATAATAGAAGTTCGATTCTGGGACTCAATGTGTAGCTCTTCAAAATTAGAGTTCATGCTTTATTCCATAACTGAAGTTTCTCAACCTCACCACTACTGACATTTTAGACCAGAAAATTCATTGTTATGGGGTTTCTCCTGGGCACTGTAAGGTGTTTGGCAATACCTATTCCTGGCTTCTACTTATCAGATGCTCGTAGTGGCCCCACACTGTTACAAACAACTAAACATGTCTCTAGATAGTGCCAAATGTGCTCCTGGGGGTAGGGGGTCAAAATCCCATCCAGCTGAGAACCACTGCAACTGAATAATATGCAAACACGCTAAATGAGAAAGACATTGTGATCTTAATTGGTGATGGAGATATCTTGAGGTTAGTCTCCATTGGTCAGCACCTAATATCACCTAGCAGCACCAACAATGAAGAACAAAGGGGTAGTACTGGTTCCAGGGGTACTGAGGCTCTTACTCTATTCAAGGCTGATTACTGATTTTATCATTTCAATGTAATTTCCATCGTATAAAAATTGGGGAGACAGGGCCTAATGATATCTCTGTCTACAGCCACTCTCTAGTATTGTCCCATTCCAGAACTGCACCAAAATTTTTCTCCCACTCTTTCTCCCTCAATTTTCACTGTACTCACTTGCTGGCCAGAATCATTTCAAATACAAATCTCAATTTTAATCATGCCATCCTCTGCTTTATAGGGCTACCATAGGTCTCTATCACCTTTGCTATCAAATACAAGCTCCTCTGCATGGTCTTTAAGGTTTCCCATAAATTACCACCAAACTCCATCTCATCAAACATCTTTCTTACTCCCCATTTATGTCACCTTTACCCCCTCAAACACAAAAGCTTGTATATTTCTATCTTTCTATGTGACACATAAAGGACAAATTCATTCCCTCCGTGAAAGTTTTCCTAATTATTCTTTCCTGTATTTCTTATCAACATCACATTTCTGTTAAAAGAATGACATGACTACAAATTAATATGTGAGGCAATTGTTTACGAATGTTTTCCAGATGCCAGATACTGAATATTGCTTAGTAGCTGTTTCTATCAATTTACATTTACATTTTTATGCCCAACTAGATTGTAAGTTCCCAGAGGATAAGAACAGTTCTTATTTGGATCCCTCTGATACATCTTAATAACAATGCTAATAAATACACTTTAAATTTGATTAGCAATTATGATATTTCAAATTACTTCCATGGTTATTAGCTTATTGGTTATATATTTTCACTATTTTACAGTCAATGAAAGTGGGACAGTAAATGCTCTAGGGATTAGCCTGCAGGTTACACAACTGGTGCTCAGTAGAATACGCTTTTAATATATGTTGACTGACTGAATCCGGTCTCACAACTTCACAACTATAAAATTTCTCTCCTGGTTACAGAGTGTTCCGATGACATTTAAAGACAAATATTATTGCAAAGAACAAGAAGAGTTGAATGATGCAGGAAACAACATAGAAGTGAATTAAGATTGGCAAGGGTTAAACATAGCAGGAAAGCAAACTAGAAATCTCACTTTCTGCCTCAAACTGGCTACAAGAGATTAACTTCATAAGGCCTTGACCTCTTACCATAGAAAGTATGGTAACTTTAAAAAGAAAGCAAAAATGGAAAAGAAAAGGCACAGAAGGACTGGTAACCCCCTCAATTCTAAAAATCACTCATGTTACCTCATAAACAGAAAAACGTTCAAGAAAACATCTTGAACAACTAACTGTAAGAGATTACTTCCCAGTTTTCTGGGGCTTTTCTAAAAAACACCAAAATACCTGTAAAAACCATTTATGCATCACCTTCTCGACTGACTTCAGCAGAACACCAGAAGTCCGAGGTCAAGCTGATTTCTTAGGACACCCCCTAACCCTAAGCACCGGGTGCCCAAGGAAGCCACACAAACGTATTCAGTAATTCTTTCAACATTTATTGCATGCCTACTAAGTGCAGGCACTGCTCTAAGCCCTGAGGGGGAAAAGAAGAGGCTTAAATCTCAGTTGCTGATGTGAAACTGGGCAGGAAATTCAGAAAGGGGCAGATGATTTGAAAAGACAGATTTATCATCAGTGAACCTTGTCTCTTAACTTCAGCCCCTCCTCAGTCCACTCTATCCCACTTTCCACCAAGTTTAAGGAAGGGAAGAAATTAAAGGAAATTCAAAATAAGGTGAAATAAGAACAAGTAAAGTTCCCACCAGCCACCGAAAAGAAGACAGCTTTCAAAGACAGCCCTCAGCCACGCGACTGCGTGGAATTCCCGGAGTCCCGGGCCGGAAGTGCTCGGGTAGGGCAGGGGCCGCGCGCCCCGGAGGGACCGGAAGTGAGGGACCTGCCGTGCGCGGGAGAAATGGCCCTGGGCTTGGCTTGACTTTAGGATCGAGGCTGTGCGAGGCCTCTCAGGGGTCTCTCTGACCACAAGGCCCCATTACATCAAAACAGGCTTTTTGCAGAAGAGGGATTTTTGACTTCTTCCGAAGAGGTTCCTAAATGTGGCGGTAACCTTGACGTGAGTTCTGTAAGGAAGGGTCCGCGCTCCTCCTCCAGCTTTTCCTAAGCGGATCTGCGTCCCCCACCCCCGACCCAGGCGGGGAACCGACCCCTCGGTCTCAAGTCACGCGGGCTGCCCGCGGAGGGGGAGGCGGCGCCGACCTGCCGGCGTCTGCGGAGCGGCGCTGCCCTCCTGAGCGGGAGACTGACGTGGGAGCCCCGGCGGGCCCCGGAGGACTGGGCGCTGGAGAGCGGGCACCGCGGCCCGCCGGGGCTCCGAGGGGGGCCCTGAAGTGCACGGGAGGGCGGGGCCTGGGGCGGCGGCGCGGTTCCCGCTCCTTCTCCGGGCCCCCTGCCGGGTTCGGCGGGGCGGGTGGCGAGCCCGGCAGGACCGGCTGGGGCCTAGGCGGCCGCCGGCGGCTTGACCGCGCCTTGTGAGCGGCTGGGGCAGAGTGTGGGGGGCACCACGGGGCTATTTTCGAGTTAAATTGTTAAGAATAAGGTTGGCTCCAGGATTTTTACTCTGGATATAGAAAAGAGGATAGAAACTCGGAGTCCATCTCAGTTTGCCTTCTTCCGCCCCCGAATTCTGAAGCTCCCCGCAGGCCGGCAAATGCAGGACCGGAGGAAAGGCAGCACTTCTTTTTCCTTTTCTCAGTGTCTCCCTCTCTCCCTCTCCCTCCCCATGGACTGTCGCCCCCGCCTCTACCTTCGTTCCACACACTTCATTGGATCAGCTCAGGAATCGCTTACATATTCCACGAAACACAAAACGACCGGAGTGGTCTACTTCACTGTTCTCAGCATTAGGCGACTGACTTCCAATAGAACAGGAGAGCGAGAGAGTTTCTCCCTGGCCTTTCATTACCACGCACCAACCCTATTTGTTCCCAAAGGCATAGGAGGGAAAATGTTTGGACTGAGCACTGAAAATCAGTAGATCTTGACAATATGGTTTATGAGATCATTTTTAAGATCTCCTCAACCTGGCTATTGCTGAGAAGTCGGTTTTGAGAGGAAATAGTTTTTGAGATGATTTTTCATCACATTAAACGTACAATTCACTCTCTGTTCTCTCTGAGTGTCCAGAGAATGAATGAAACTGTTAATTTCCAAAGTTCTGTGACCCAGAGGAACCCTAACTCCCCTTCCCTGCACTACCTGCCCCCTACCATCCCGGGACTGGGGAGAAAACCTGGGATCAGTGGCCTCATAACTGAGGACTCTAACATCTTCTAGTTGTTGAAAGAGGGAGGCAGGATGGAGGAGAGAAATAGAAAGGGGGGATATTTTGTGTTCATTTACACATTTCCTGTGCAGAACAAAAAAGTCCCACCATCAGCAAAAGAAGTCTCTTCCTCCAAAATAGCAGCCAAAGAGGGAAAATTGGAATATGCATAAATTCCTTCATTTTCACTCGCACAGAGCACGATTTCCGGCAGATTTGTATTTAAACTGCCCGATTAATCCCAATTTCTGAACAGCATCTTCCTTAGCATCTTTCTAAAACTCACCTGAGGAGTATTGCTCTCCTACCTCTTCCCTATTCTCTAACTGCCAATGAGATTTTCATTAATAAAACTGTAACTTAATTTTTTTATTGCCCATTGTTTTCTTCTCAAAACTAGACTGATTTATTGGACTACATTTTAACACATGCTGGCTGCTGTCTGTGAAACCATAACTGCAAATGAGAGCCTAGTGGAAAGGGTATGTTTTTGAAATGTGTCCCTAAGAGAACAAACGTGATAGGAGCGGTAGACTTTTGCAGCTCCTCTCTTTGGCAAGGAATCTTTTTGTACACAGGTCATCTGTTTTCACCATTAGCAATAGCTGGGATGCTGCGTGAACATGCCCATTTCCCCAAACCTTCTCCCTTCCCGCTCCCCATTTTTAAGGAGCTGATAGATAATCACAATCCTCTACATAAATATTCAGTCAGTCCATTAACCACCTTCCCCAACCCAGCCCATTTATAAAATATTTGCTTTGCCACTTCTGCAACAGATCTGGCCGTATCTGCCTTGAAAAGTTCTTTGTTAGAAAAAATGTTAGCACCATTTGAAACCATTCCCTTTCTGAAATACCATCGCTTGACTAGGGCTTACCTCCCCTATCTTTGAAACTGTATTTCTTGTATTTGGTAGTAGGATGCTGGTGTTTAAAGCATGAAATTACTACATTTGGGTTTACTGAAAACATACAGATCTTAGTTCCACTCACCACTAAATTCCTCACTCTTCCATACCCCAAGAAACCTATATTTGCTTCATAATACAATCTAAGCAGAATGTAGTGGTTCTGGCTTTGCTTCAGTGTGTACAGATCACAATTAAACCCTGATTATGAGTGGTGTAAGAGTTAGTTATGCTAATTTTTTTAAATTCCTATAGCAAACATACATATTTGAACTATGTGCAGTATACTGTATATAATACTTAGGCATAATCGTTTAAATATCTGACTTGTGTTGGCTAAAGGCCTTTTAAGAAATTGGGATATTGAAACCTATTTTGTTAAATGGCACATCAACTGAGTGCACGTGAATATCTGCATGACCTTTACTACTTTGTGAAATAACTGCTTTTATTGTGTCTTTACTTTCTGTCAAATAATCCCATTACATAAGTATTAACTTAGTTTCTTTTAATTAGGCATGTCTTCAATAACTCAGAGGTTCTCAGTTAAATACATTAAAAACAAAATGTTTGAAAATAAATTCTTAGAAGCCATACTTTAGGGATGTTTATAACGAGATTGAGGGCCACTTTTACTGGCAATGTTGATTTCTACAAATGATGGTTTCTTAATTCAAATTTTCAAAATCACAATAACAATATTTTCCTTAAGATGTTATTTTAATTAGAATTGGATTTCATATAGAAAGCCCCAGTTTGATTCCAAGCTGCAGATACTTCCAGAAGAGTTGAAGTGAATTTAGTAGTTACTCATTGTTATTAGTGCACAGGAAAGCCTGGGGTACCACTGAAGAGTAGAGCGATATACAGTTGGAGCCAAAGCCGCTTTTTTTCCTTTTGCAGACTGAGTAACACCTCCTGAATTTATCCCCAGAAATGAAAACTCGTTTTTGCTTTAATGAAATAATATTCTCATGAACTGGGATATTTTCATATGTTTTAGATGAAAAGTTTAGACAGAAATGGGGGAAAAAATTGTTCAGCCTTCCTGCTGTGAAAGGTGAAGAGACAGATGCACAATACTATCAGCAGGGAAGTTGCATCCTATTCTGTTTCCCTCCCTTTCTTCCTCCAACCATTATTTGGTTTAGTTATACATTGTATGTATATGTGAGTTTGAAGACAATATCTAAAGAAAAAAGTTTTCTAGAAGATAAACTGGCTATTGATAGTTCTTTCTTTTTGTAATTTTTTTTAACAAGGCATGTAGATCTTGTTTTCTCATAAATTTTCAGGCCTACATTAATTTGCAAGAAAACAGAACAAAGCAAAACATTTAATGGTTATCGTTCCTTGCTCCCAAACCGCCGTTCTGTAACTAAGGTCCTTTTCCATTTGGCCCCAGCCACTGGGCTGCCAAGGGATTTCTGTATCTGTTCTCTCTTCTAACCACCCTTTCTCTGCCAACTAGCTTCCTTTCCCTTCAACAAATGAAGACAATTATCAAATAGCCTGCTTTAACCCCAACATCTGCCTGACAAACGTTGAGTCTAATTCCCTCCCACCCACTTTTCAAATTTTTCTTTCCTTTTTCTTTGGGGTGGAGAGGACACAACACTGGGAGCTCAGGAGATGGGGAGGACATTGGGCTGAGAGGAGAATTAGATTCCTGTAGGTACAGACTCACTAGCAGATTCTTTCCAGCCTGGTCACAGGAACTGGTGACTGTTCTTGAACCTTGAATAAACCTTGGCAGGTTTCCAGTTGATAAAAGCACCTCCCCTCCCCATAAGGAGATGGGCTTAGCTGTACTCGCTAGATCGCCACCAGCTACTAACATCTTCAACCTGCCCTCCTCCCTCCACTTCTAGTCCTTTCACTTTATTTTCCCCTTTCCATCCCTTCATCCCTAAAGGCATCAAAAGAATTTATCAGGGGGACCTTATTTTTGTGTCTTGCTTTATGGGCTGAGGTCCTCAGGGCCAGTGTTCTATTTAGACTCACAGGAACCTCAGTTACTTCGTGCTTCTCAGACTCCTCAGCTCTGTGAACGTGATTCCCAAATATGATGACTTGCCCATTCACCGGCAGGGCTTCAGCTAGAAGGCACCAGGTCCTTCTGCTCAAGAATCCCTTCATATGTCTGCCTCTCCTCCTAATCTCCTTCCTGGGCTGATTTACTTGGGGATGGTGTCCAAGGGGGACATGCCCACAGCAGTGATGAGGGGTGTGTTCAGAAGACCTCCGTTAAAAAGACCTACCAGGTAGGGCTGAGGGCGTCTCTGTTAGATGCTGCAGTTGGGCTGCAAAGGATCATCCATCTAACCAGTGAGACAAGAGATCAGAGGATCAACCACAGCCATGAAACACAAATTTCAGACAGAAGTCTTCATCCTGTCGGCCCGAGAAATCATTTTTAAATTGTTTCTGCTATTATTGTATGTATTATTAACATTTTATTTTTGTCATCATTGCTGCAGTTTTTGTTATTTTTTGTTGTTGTTGCAGCTATTATACGATTCAATAGAAGTTTAGTCAGATTAATTAGTTTATTGGTAATTTAAAGCTGAAAACTAGTAATTAAGCCAAAAACTAAAAATGATCAGGGATGATTCATACCAATGTAGGATTTGGGAGGAAGAGAATTTAAATTTTGGATATAAAATTTGGCAGCTGTGAAATAAACAAGACTTGGGGATCAGAAATATGATAATTGAAATATTCTTAGTCATTCAACCTCTCTCGTCTCCTCCAAATTCAGCTAAGATCATTCTGTAATTTGCTTGATAGAGGGAAAAATATATTTTTGTTTTGTTGACAGAGGACAAAGACCCCATGCTTGTTTTTCATGTAACTTGCATTTGTGCATGGATTCCCCCTGCTTAGGATCTGCCAGGTATCTAAGATCACTCCCCTCCGAGTTCGCCTCCTTCCTCTTCTTGCTCTTGTGCACCTCACTGCAGAGGGAGCATCATAGAAGACAGGTATACAGTTTCAGCCCTCTCCACAGACAGACTCCATGGAATATAAATTCAATAATGCAATTCTCTCCACAACAAACTCTCTGCTCTCTTTCAAATATAATTAATGTTTTGATAGTGTAGTTCTGTAACTACATATATATACACAAAAACAGACGCACCCTCTAGCTTTGCTGCTTGTGCATTTAAAACAGAAATGGATGTAGCTCTTCAGTGACTCCTAAAATTCCTCAACTCAATCAGCCCACAGAGAAGAAATCTGTTTAGGTAATAACTTCACAGTCTGTTGTATGCCCCAAAATAATTAAAATAATAAAAAATGCAAGCTTTTAGTCTTTAATTCTTTTTTTTGTCAACTTTCTTAGATATCCAAAAGATATTTTGATATATCCACTAGATAACAGTCAAAATCTACAAAATCACTTTCTAACCCACTGGTTGTCCTTTCCAAGTTTTGATGATGAAAACTGAATTTCAGTACCTTCCATTTTATCCAGCTGGGGCTGAACTGACATATATAAAAACTAGCAACCATAATAATAAAACTACAACTTCCATTAAGTGGCTTATTCCATCAAACATCTCAGTTATATGTTTTAGATGGGTTAATTCATTTAACTGTATTTGGTGATATATTGACATATCCATATGTGAAATAGTTAGCTATGTAGACGACAATATGGCCCATAGGAGTTAAGTGGGAAATGGTGCTGAGCTTCCATATTCAAGTGTGCCATTTCCCCAACCTATTTGTACAAGCTCATAACCGTTATAAGAGGATAAGTAAACTTTCAGACTGTTGGACAGGATATGTTTTCATCTTTAATAAAGAAAGATACATAATCTATAATACTTAATCCAATGAAACTATAAGCCTTAATTTCCCTATATTGTTATTGACTTGAACACACTAGTTATTTGGAACTAATACACTGATTTCCAAGCACCTTGGGCATTTTGTTTGATCTGTGATCATATGAGGTGCTGGCAGGGGAAACATTTTACACATTTCTCCTCTCCATAAAATGTTTAAAGGGGATACGTAAAAGGAATTTAAAAAAACTCTTTGGAGGTTTTACTTCTTACTTTTCATGTGGTATATGATATTTGGGACATATGAAAGAACTAACAAGGAAAGGAGCACATGTGGCTGATTTTAAGTAGATCATTTACTGGAGGGAAGGAAACAAAATTATTTCCCTAGTGCAGTTGTGCAAAAAAGGGGGGAGCTATTCAAGCATAGCTCCCTTGTGCTATTGTTATTGTTTTAGGTGGTGGCTTGTTCTCTCCTCCAAACTGTTTTCCTCGAAAGTATAAGTGTAGGAATTACTTATCCCTGCTACTAACATATAACAGCTAACATATAAACAGCAAATATTTTAGTTAAATTTTCAATAGCAAAGTCCCTTACAGGTTCACAGATTCAATCTCAGTACAGACCAAATTAGCAACCTCAGTTATTTAGATACTGTTAACTTGATATTTGCCACTAGTGGGCTATAAAAACCTACATATAAAAGTAATTTTTTACAGTATTGATCAGCAATGATGTGAGGGATTTCAAAAAGAAATCCTCCCTTAGACTTCAGATGTTATTTCTTCCTCGTTTTTCCTTTCTTTCAATTTCTTTTTGAGGCAGTGACATGACTACGTCTCTGATTCTCAAATGAGGCTTTGTTTGGCTCAGATTAATATTAAAGGAAGATCACATACACGGGTGGAAAAATGTTATTTTTCTTTAATGGAAAAAATTGGACTCCCGCGTGTCAGATCTGTGGTTTTCTGAAGGGCAATGGAAATGGTACTGACATCACTTTGCACTTTAACAATCGGATTTGGTCAGAGTAAAGTTGTTTGTTTAACCCGACAGCTCGGTGGACCTCGTCGCACGCTTTGCACACTCATTAAAACGATTATTCACGACCTGTCGAGTGTTTTCGGGTTCATTCACAGGAAAGGCTTGGAGCAAGCGAGTGCAATTCAAGTCAACACTGTCCACTACCCCGATGCACGTGAGGACGAGCTGGTGTGTGCGTAAAAAGATGGAGGGAGGGGTGGGTGAGCACGCCTTAGCCTTAAGTCTTGTTCATCTGATGCTCTGGAATCTCAATTTGGAAAGAATGCTTGGTTCTAAAGGGCTGTGTCGCTGTGTTAACTTCAAGGGCTTGGCACAGGACAGAAAAATAGAATAAGCCACATAAATTCAAAGCTCTCCCTCTGCTCCTCCTTTCAACCTTCTGCAAAGCTTGAAGTCCGGGCTCGTCCACTTCTGCCTGCAGCCAAGGGACCGCGAGGCTCCACCTCTCACAGCGCGGATGCTAAAGATAAGTAGTTTCAGGAAAGCTCGCCAGGGTGTGGAGATTAATTCCTTTTCCATCTCCTAAGGCCCTTTCCTTCTCAACAAAGAATTCGCCTAATTTTCCTCTCTATATTCCTTGCAAATACTGGAGGGGTGGAGGGCACAGAGATGGATAGGACTGTTAACCATATTTGGTAGATGTAGTCCTAATTATTAGCAAGGAAAGATTCGTCCTTCAAACTGCAAGATAAGTCCTATAAAATGAGAGTAAATAGCCCTCAATAAATTAGGCCGCATTTCCCTCCTCAATTTCCAACTTATCCTTCAACATTATGCATTGATAGGAAGAGAGGCACAAACAGGAATGCATCTCAACCTCCCACTATTGCCTTGTACATATAAAAGACACACCCCGTGATCTTTAGTCGTTGTACGTGTTTACGTGTTTATATGAGCCCTGATACATAACGTTCACATATGAGCTATTAGTTCAAGAGAAATGCCCATCTTCATAAGGTACAATTGTATACACTAAATAATACAATAGATAAGTGTAGACATACATTTAATTAATGTCCTGAAGAACTCTGGAATATCCTGTTCATTGTTAAGTACCTCTGATATAACTTAGAGTTAATAGATGCTTTAAAACAACTGCCATTTCTATATTCAAATCCCGCTGTTCCTTGATTTTTCATCTACACCATTAGTAAACCCAGCGACCACCTTATTGTTATCAGGGTAACTTAACCATACCAGTGGAAAAAGACAAGGCTCATTCATCAGTTTTACTTATCATATCTGACATCATAAAATTATCTACTTTTCTATCTTATTGAAACACATCAATGCAATATGTGAAGAGAAGAATTAAAGTCTTTAAGTAGCATGAGGTTTTAATCGGGAGCAGATTCCTGATTGTTAAAAAGCAAGTACAAATAAGTGATTTTGTAAACTCTTTGGGTTGCCATAATTCACTATCAGGCTTACTTAAAATTGATCTGTCAAGCGTGTTTCCTATATAAGGTCTTTCATTAAAACCAACCTGTGATAATAATCAAGAGGCAGATGCTGAAATATGTAAGTAAATAACTGAAAGCCTCTGCATAAACAAGACACAAATCAATGCAGTAATAGGCAACACTATTGATGTAGAAATGATCGATTTTTGTCTGCAATCAAAGTTTGCATTGTATAATTAAAAGTATATTTTTCGACTCCACTAATACAATTTATTACTACTTCTGGAATGAATAAACAAGCCCTATGCCAGTTCTACCTGATTCTACCTTATTCCATCTTAAGTATTTTTGATGGGGTGGGAGGAGTGCTCTACTTTTTCTAAGAAAGCTTTGCCAAACTTTAAAACTACATCATTAATTATAAAAATTATAAAAGTATCCAATAATAAAATTACCACCTTTTTCTTATTCTGAAATTTTCAACCTTCATCATAGCCTCTAATTATTCATTCAGCAAATTTAAAAGGAAAAATACAATAGTGCTCATTATTTTTAAAGATTTTTCAACTAGTGTAATACCTTTGGATTTAAAGATTCCTTGGGCCTTTTGTTAAAACAAATGAGGAAAATGTCATTTCCTCAATATACCTTGGAAGTTCTCATGCTTTTGCCTGCATATGCAAGCAATCTGAAACAAGGAAGGGGGGAGAAAGCATCTGTGCTATTCCAAAATTGTTTCAAATGATGATTGCAAAACAAGTGTCTGACTCAAAGACATAAATATACTTTAGATTTCTAGAAATTCACGTCTAGAACAACGTTTCAGATTTTGTTTTAATTTCCTTTTTGAGAATATTTATCCCTGTAGGGCAGAATTAATTTAGATTAGCAAGCACCGGTGTATGATGAGTTTGAATATTTAGGCTTTGTAGAGTAATGAAAATTCGGTGTTCATATTTTTTTCTTAACAAGGATAAATTTTTATATTCATCCTTGAATTAGTGTGGTCCTTCCGAAGCATAGGCCTTTAAAAGAATTTATGTCTGAAATTCAGCCTCTTTAAAAGTGATTTTTTTCTTACATAATATCACCAGCACATAAATATAGATTTTTATTATCTTTATATTATTATGTAATCAAGCATTTTCTTTGGCTCCCCACTTTCCCATCCATGGAAAAGAATTCAGGGGCAACTGGACCCGAACGGAAAATATCATCAGTTATTGTTGAGGGCTAATTTAACAGATAATTTAACTTCAAACAACAATGACCAGGTCATTAAATTTCAGAGCAGTGAGAAAATGAAAGAATTGAGAGGTAATTCTCCTTAACTTCACTACAGTTTTTAGTCTTCTGTTCAATCAAGGGAATCAGAAAAGCCCTGCCACACAGACCTGGTGGAAGATATGTTTGCACCTTAAATTCATTCTGACTCAAAGAATGAGACAGTAAGAGGGGAAGAAAAGTGGGAATAAAACTGAAGAAGACAACTGAAGTTTGGAGAGTGCTAGCCATGTAGGAAAATAAAGTGAAAAGGAATATCTAAACATGTCTGGCAACTGAACACTCTATTTCACTCCGACACGTTATCTCCAAATCTCCCAACATGCAAAGTGCTTTCCTCCGGTGCAGCTTTTCCTCAAGACCACAGACCAGAGGAGAGAGAGATGTGTGTTAGACAACAGACCAGGAAAAGGACGGGGGTCATTTTATCTCCCTTCCCACCCCCACAAACATATACTTGAGTTTTGTCATTATTTAAAATTCCTTTTCTGATCTCAGTTTCGAAATTTCTGCCTACCTACCTCGCGTTTTCATAGAGGGCCGGGTGAGGATGGTGTTGAAGCATCGACATTGGGTCTTATGGGGGTGTCGAGGATGGGGGCTAGTTGGAAGTGGATAAGCTCTGTTCTGCATCGTCCTTAACTTCCCTTGGTCTTTTCAAGGCTGAACACCAACGCCTAAGAACCTCCCGCACACGCAGGATGCTCTGCCCGAACGAACCCCTGCCTCCCTCTCCCCAATCCAGGGCCACCCTTAATGCTAAAGGAATTACTACTCCAAGACCACCTCTTTTCCTGTAAGAACCCTTCACTTTGGACCACAGGCTTGGGCAGAAAAGGAAAATGGGGTAGAAAGCATAATGGAAGAGGAGTAGGGACTGGAAAGGAGAAAGGATGTCTATTACAAAAAAGAGTTTTCTATAAAAAAATTGACAGATAAGTGCTGAGATCTGAAACCGCAGGAGAAAAAAAAAAAAAAGAAACAACTTTCAAGGGGAAAAAGGGGGTGGGTGGGGAAGAACACATAAGAATAAGAAGGAAAAAGGTGGGGAAACGCGCCAGCCGAGGTTCTGGAGTCAATTTTCCCGGTATCAGCCAGGGTGAGCTACCGAACGCGAAGCTCCGCTTGTCCTGGGCAAGAGCGCCCTCACCTTGCTGCTCCCCGCGCAGCGCCCGCTTCCCGGGCCGGGATCCCGGCAGCCAGGGCCCCCGCGCCTCTCCTCCGCGGCCACGCGCCGCCGCCAGCGCCGCCCCGACACCGCAGCCTAAGGCACTTAGCTAAGTGATTCCAAAACGCCACAAAACGCCTCCGCCGGGCCCCTGCCGCCACGACTTCTAGTCCCGCCAACGAGCCCCTCTCCGACTTCACCCAGGAGTCCTTGAGGCGCCAGGAAGGCTAATAAACCGCGGCGAGGGCCCCAAATTCGCCTCGGGCCAAGCCAACCTGTGTCTGGCGCGCTCACAGCCACTCTCGGGACAGCCAAGCTCTCGAGCTTACACCGCCGTCTCCTAAGTGTGCATTAAGAATCAATTATTTGCTTGAGATTCCCAGAGCCGGGAACTAGGATATTCCCAGCAGAGACAAAGTCAAGCCCCAGAACGGGGCGCATTTCCCTAGTCCTTGGAACAGGCGGAAGAGAAGCCTCCCACCCACGTCCCGCGCAGTATCTACCTGGAGCAGTTCCGCTAAGTCAGGCCAAGGAGCTGGGGGTGGAGGGCCAGCTCTGGAGGTTGGCAAGGTTGGTGTGAAAATAGGGAGAGGAGGGGCGTTCCACCCCCTCCCCCGCAAAAAAAAAAAAAAAAAAAAGAGGAGGAGGAGGAGGAGATGGAGAAGAGGAAGAGAAAGAGAAAAGAATAAGAGAACTTTAGAATGAAACAAGTCCCTGCCTCTGAATCAGAGCTTTGTCTCAACTAGGGAGAACAAATACCTACAGGTTTGAACGTTTAGAAAGGTCCGATAGGGTATTCTCGTAGCTGCGGTAAGATTCAGAAATCATATTTCCACGAAATGAATTACTTTGCACTTTGGCATCTATGTTAGTCTCCCACTATCCTTTCTCCATATAAATTCGCCTCATTTTCTCTTCATCTCCCTTTGCCATGTCTACATCCTCTTTACTTAGGGATAGATCCACTGTGACTTTCTGCCGACGTGGAAAAACCATGCATTCTTTCAGTTACTTTTGTTAAAAGCGCGCCCTCAAAGGAAGTTTTTCCAAAAAAAAAAAGAGAGCGTTTTAGCCCCGGACCTCAAAGTCGCGGTTTAAACCTCTTCAAAAGCAGTCGGGCATAGTTCTCCTGCCCTCGGAAAAGCACTTTCGCTTACCGATCTTGGAGTAGGAGCGCTCCCAGTCTTCAAGTCTTTTTCTTCCACATCTTCGGACAACCTCAGGCAGAGTCTTGGGTGACGGGGAAAAACAAAAACAGAAATCGGAAGGGAGAAAAGAGATTCAAACATAACACTACATCATATATTCCCCAGAGCCCCCTCCTTGGCCTGCATCATTAGGACAAGGTCCCTGCGAACTGCCCCTTGGAGTGGGAAAAAAAAAGTCGGTTTGGGGGCCTAAAACTAAGAGGTGAATTATTTTAACTGCTGGAGCTTGGAGGGTCCGTAGTGGCGGGGTGGGGTGGGGGGAGGTCCAGGAGAGAGGGGAGAGAAGGCAGAATGATTGGGATAAGAAAAGGAACCTTAAAAAAAAACACGCAAAAGAAAATGGAGAATAAAAACGCCTTTGAACTCTTCTAGCTAGGTAGCTCTTAAGAACACAGACGTGTGTTTGCGCAAATGAAGAATCTAGATGACCCCTATTCTTTCTATATCTCTGGGATCTGGCCTCAAGTAGAAAAATAAGGGAAGAATTTTAATTCAAGTGTCACCTACCCGGCTTGTTGGAATGTCTGCGCGGATTTTCATGCTGGAGAGTTCCATCTGTCTGGCAGAAGCTGGAGTGGTGTTGGGGGCAGGTTATCTGGTGAAGTGGGAATGTGCAGGAACCCCGCCCTCTAGGCACAGTTACACAACCCCAGCAACCCGTCTCAGCCCTCTCTAAAACCTCTAATGATCTTCACCTTCACCCTTTGTTAGCCTATTTCTCCAACAGGCATTTAGTCCCAAACACAACCAGCCACTCAAGCTATTCATAAAATTAATTTCTCAAAAGCAAAATTTCAATGCATGCAGATTCCTCTACAATGTTGTAGAAAGCATACTTTTCCAAACCACATTTGTGTATTTAGAGTTCTAAATACATTCGATTTATCCACCTACTTGGGTGAAATATCCACCAACTTAAATATACACAATTAAATGAATACACTGCAAGACTTATTATTATTATTTTTGCCTCTCCTCCCTTGACTTTATGCAAGTCATAGAAACCACATGAAATCTTCCATGACCATAAAGATATTTGTATCAAATCTTGGTAGTTCTTGACTTTAAGTTCACTTCATTACCAATATTGTAACAAGTTGAAGAAACATATTTGGAAGAATCTTTTCACTTTTCTAGCTTACTAAATCATCTTCCCAATGTTTTATATATTAATAATTTGTATTAACTTTATATCAAACAAATTCAAGTAAAATACTTTAAGCCTGGAAATAAACTATTATTTAGGATTTCAGGTTTTAAGCTGTACTCAATTTCAGTTCCAAAATTTCAAGAAGATCAACCTTCATCTCATTAAAAACAATTATAAGTAGAAAAAGAAAAGCTTCAGAAAGTTTTGAAGTGTTTTTATGGCATAAGCTAATTTTAACTGGCAAAGGTTGATGACAACAAATATCAACCCAACATTACAACCAATTTGTTGCAAAAAATCTATTAAACACCATGCCAGACTGTTAAGTGTTTCTGAAGAAGATAATTTGAGGGATGATAGGACAGATTGAGATAAATGAAATGTTCATACTGGCTTCAGGAGGCCTTCAAAGAGTCCTCTCTGAATATGTCCTCCATATATTCATACCAAACTATTCTTATTTCTAATCATATCCATTATATGTGTAACTTGGACATGTATCCAAGTAGAACTTCCACTCCAGTCCTTAGGTACTATAAATTAAAAGAAATCAATTTTACTCTTGACCTCTAAGTATGAACTTTGCCATTGGCAATTCTGCTTCTTGATGATGCAAATAAACACTTATCACAAAAAAGTATAGTCAGTTATTTAATATGGCCAGAAAAAAAATACTCATGAGGGAAATAGTTTTTATACCTATTTCCCTTTACCTCAAAATAAGAGTTCAACTTTCTTTTTAACTTTTGATAGACAAAAGAGTATATTTCCTCTGTGCCAGTACATTCTCATTCCACAAATAAAATCCATGGTGAAAGCAAACAATACATCATCACCTTTTTCAGTCTATTAAACACATGCTTTTCTTTGAGCTGCTTTGTTTCACAAATGTGTAACAGGGATTTCCTTCGCCTAACCTCATTCACTTAGACTCTATTACTATTTTTAATATCAGCTATAAATTTGGTTTCTAAAACAATTTGTGGATCTTTCATGCTTCATTCTGAAAAACTGTTGAATTTCAGGGAACCTGGACCTCTGATGAAACAGCTCTCATACTGAGAAAATCAAATCATGTACAGTTTGCTTAGAGGAGATAATTAAACTAGCTGTCTTGGTCTATTTTGGTCACCCCCTATTTGTGTATATTTGGCTCCAACTCTTAATTTTTCCTAGGTCTTGTCTCTCTGTCTTTCTTAGATCTTTCTCACTCTCTCATTTCTTTCTTCTTGGTAGTGGGAGATGTTTTTTTCAGTGAAAAATCCTCTTTCCCTTTTGTCCTTTTCTCTGCCTTTCCCTCTATCTCTCCATTCTACAACCATGTTCCAATATTAACTATTCTGCATTTCTATTTCAAATCGGTTTGAATCAGGTTGCTTCTCCCCTAGGTTTTTTTTCCCCCCTGAACAACTCTCTAAGCGTTTACCGATAACATCTTGGGGACAGATTATTTTTCATTGGGCCCATTGTAAGAAGTAGCCAGCTTATTGCATTACTGCAGAACACATTTCAGACTATACAATTGTAACAAATGAACAACTTGTCCTCCATGGACTCACCACAGGATCCAATTAGTTAGTAAACCTTTTACTTAGGTTTTCTAATTGTTTTCTGGAGTCATAGCAATTGGGATGCTGAAACAATTAATGTTTTCACTTTGTTTCAGATTTATATATATATGCATATATATGCATGCATATGTATATTGCCAGTTAAAACAAAATTATGACTGTAAGCAAAAGGAACAAATCTCTAGATTAAATTATACAGACATATTTAAAAGGGAATCAAATAAATACCTCTGTGTTGCAAATGAAAGAAAAGGAGAGAGGCATTTTGCTTATTCTGTACATCTAGAATTTTAAATCGTTATAATTTAAAAATAAAATATAAACATTGATCTGCAAGTCATTACAACAGGTGATCACTTCAGCAAAATCTATATTGCAACTTCAGCACATCTTTATTAGAACTCTTTCATTGTGGGTAAACAGCCACAAAAATAATGCTGACTTAGAAAGTATAAATACAAATATTTAAACAAAAATATTTGCAGCATTCATAGCGCAAATTGTACCTGAACTGAAGGGCTATGTGTGTCTATATATATATATATATATATATATATATATATATATATATATACGTGTATATATATATATATATATATATAACATATGTGCATTATATTCACTTCTATCTAACCATATACATATATTTATTTATAATTTGCCAAGCACTATAAACAAGATACTTGAAACAAAATATATATAAAAAGTAAGCATTCTATTAACTGATTTGAAAATAAACACAAGGTGAATATGCACATAAAATTAAATTATCCTTGTTTGTTGTATATCTACAGAAACTTAAAGATATCAGCTGAAAAACCTATACTTTGTTTAAAGCTAGTGTTTATTAAATAGACTGCTCCTTGTAAAATTTGATTCCAAATGGAAAAAAATAGCATATATTTAAAGTCTCAGTTCAAATGAAAGGAGCAGTTTAAAATTTTAGTTGGCTGAAAAAGCCTTTTTGGAGTCCCTAGAAATTTAGTGATCTTTTAAAAATTAGCTCTATTTTAATAAAAGAGACGAAAGTATCAAGATATATATGAATTTAGCCTATTTTTTATTTCTGTGTGTTCATAGTAAACATTTTTGTAAGTGACAAACACGGGCATATGACCACAGTATCACAATCAAGAAATTTTAAGACAACATTAACAATCACTCAAATTTATGCGGCATTTGCGCAACACAGGTTACATATTTGCAAGGTTTACCTATAAGTACAATAGGTATTAACATTTCACTACATTTAGAAAAAATAAAAGTGACCTGTTAGTGACCACATACATCAAAATGTACACAACACAAACTGAAGGCAATCATTACTTTTGTCCCCTTCCGATTCATTTGAATGGGCAGTGCTGCCAACTGAAACAACTTCCCTTTGTTTGTTTGTTTTTTAATACTTAATATACCAAGTGCATTTTAGAACCCAATCTTTGGTCTAAAAGTAAACAAAAAAAGTTTTTTTTTAAAGAAAAGGACAGAACAATAAATGGCCAAAATAATTTCTTGGGCACCTTCACTACGAATGCTTCTTAAATACAAATTACAGTTTAACATTTTAAAACTCTTCCCATAATTTAGGTTGTTCTCAAGGTCTGCGTCCACCTTATAGACAGATCCATGATAACTTATAATACTGCACACATGGAAATCTGGCGGCTCTTAAGACTTGTCAGGTTTGAATGAAATGGCAAAGCAGTCACTATTTAGATACACATTCTACTATGATTTTGACTTCCAAACCTTATATTCTACAATGTATTCTCCCCACATTGCACCTCGCTGACACTCCACACCTTGTTAGAATAATAAACAACCCTAAAGACTGAACAAACGTACAGAAATGGGGGTAGGGGCTTAATAAAAAATACCTGGACTTATTTTTTAATTATCATTTACAATGCAAATGTGTGTAAAACGTTCACTTACAGTCTGGTCCCAGGGATGTTAATGTATTAAAGGGTTGGAAGAAGACCCCTGATTTTGATGTGTGAAATAATCAGACAGTCCTCCGGACAGTCCCGTAGTGAAACTTGGCAAAGAGGGTCTTAAAGACTCACAGGGCAGGGTCGAGGGGGCCTGCGGAGACGTGGAGGAGGACGCGGCCCGGGCGCTCATGGATGTGCTGCTCTGCGAAGTCATTGACGGGTGCGGGACGTGGGGGAAAAAGTAACTGGTCTGGCCCGCAAGCAGGTTGACCGAGCAGGGATTGAGGGAGTAGGTCCCGGAGCAGGGCACCGACAGGCCGCAGGGCACCGAGGCGGCGAGCGCGGCGGCCGTGAGATGGTGCGTGGCGTACGGGATCTCCCCGTTGACCAGCCGGTCCACGCTCAGGCCGTTGGCCGTGGAGAAGGAGTGGTTGTTGCCCAGCGAGTTCTGAGTCAACACGGAGCTGTAGGGCATGGGGTGGCTGGGGTAGGCCGACGTGGTGCCGTTGTAACTCAAAGTGCTGCTGGCGCGGGGATGGTGCAGGGACAGGAAGGGCGACATGGGCCAGTAGAGGGAGCCGGCGCGGTCCATGAAGGTGAGGCCGGTGGAGGTGAGGCGCGCCCCGCGCTTGAAGGCCAGCTTGGCCCGCGACGTGGTGGAGCGGCGCCGCAGCTTGCCCGTGGTGCCGCCGATGAACACGTCGTCGCTCGACGGGTCCAGCATCCAGTAGTTGCCCTTGCCCGGGTCGTCGTAGTGGCGCGGCACCTTCACGAAGCACTTGTTGAGCGACAGGTTGTGGCGGATGGAGTTCTGCCAGCCCTGCTTGTTCTCGCGGTAGTAGGGGAAGTTCTTCATGATGAACTCGTAGATGCCGTTGAGCGTGAGCCGCTTCTCGGGGCTCTGCCGGATGGCCATCATGATGAGCGCGTTGTAGCTGAACGGCGGCTTCTCGTACTTGCCGTTCTTCTTCTCGCCCTCCTTGCCCCCCTCCCCGTCCTTGCCGCCCTCGCCCGCCCCCTTCTTCTCCTCCCCCCCGGCGCCGGCGCCCTTTTCTTTCTCGTCCGGCCCGACGGGCGCCAGCTCCCCGGGCCCGCCGCCTGGCTCGCCTTTGCCCCCTAGCCCGTCCGCTTTGGCCCCGTCCAGGGCGGCGGCCGGCGGCGGCGGCGGGAGCAGCAGCTGCTGGGGGCCCTTGTCGTCGTCGGCGGCCGGGGCGCCCCGCGCCGGGGGGGGCTGCGGTGCCTGGGGCGGCGGCGGCGGCTGCTGCTGCGGCGGCGGCGGCGGCTGCGGGGCGGGCGGCGGCGGGTGGTGGTGGTGGTGGTGGTGGTGGTGGTGGTGCTGGGGGTGGTGGCTGTTGTGGTGGCCGTGGCTCGCGTGGTGGTTGTCGTTCTGGACCGCCTCTGGCACCAGGCTGTTGATGCTGAACGACGACTTGGGGATCATTTTCACCTCTTTCCTATCTCCCATGTCCAGCATCACCCAGTCGTCGGGGGGGAAACAGCGGCGGCGGCGGCGGCGCGGGAGCGGGGCAGCGGCGGCCGGCGGGTGCCGAGCGGGGCGCGGGCGGCGGCGGCACTGAGCGCTCCGGCAGCAGCGCAGGTGGACCGCAGGCTCCGGCGCTGGCAAGTCATGTAGCAAAAGCAGCAGCCACCCCTCAGGAATTAGAAGGAAAAAGGGGGAAAGAAAAAAAGAAAGAAAGAGAGAAAAGAAGCCACCACCGCCCGGGGGTGCAGCGCCCTCGCTCCCGGCGCTCAGCCGCGGCCCCCCGCCCCCCGCGCCCCCCCGCGGCCTCCGCCTCCTCCCGCAGCAGTCACAGCAGCCGCAGCAGCCCGGAGGGGGGAGCGCCGGGCGGCGGGCGGGCGCGTCCCGGAGCTCGCGGCGAGGCCGGCAGACAGCGATCGAGGCGGCTATAGCCACAATTAATTTTCCGAGCTACAGGCGCACACTAGGGCTGTAAAAAAATTTTTGGTTTAACCTTTCCTACCGCTGGGCCAATCAGAGCCGGCGGCGTGCGGGAGCGTCTCTCCGGCCGTCGACCAATCGGCAGGCGCAGGCCCACCCACCCCGCCCCGCCCGCAGCTCCCGCCCCCTCGGGCGCCCGCCTCCCCCCTCGGCAGGCCTCGGCCTCGGCTGAGGGGAGCCGCGCAGGGATACGCCGGCGGGAGCACGCCGCGCCGCGGCCCGGCCTGCGCGCCCTCCAGCCCAACGCCCCGCGGGGCTGCTCCGCCGGAGGCCCCCTTGTAGGGCAGTGGCTCACATCCCCGGCTTCCCTCTCCCTGCAGTGGGTCATTTTCGTTTAAGCGTCAGCATTTGTCCTTACTGATTAAAGTTTGTATCCAATTTTATTTTTAAGAGCGGGGGTGGCGGCCGCGGCGGCGGTGGGCGGTGGAGAGTGGGAGTGCAGGGAGAGGATGCGAGGAGAGGGCAGGAAATGGAGGAGGAAGAGGCGAGGCACCACCTTCCCCAGTCGGCCCTGCAGGCCCGGGTCCGGCGTGCCCGAGCCCGTAGGAAAGCTGTGCCCCTCGTAGGTGACACCCAAGCGAGGCTCTGGAGGGCTGGGAGGGAAGGCCCACCCCAGGCGTGGGTAGGAGGGTGTCCCGCACCTTGGGGGAGGAGGGCCTGGGAGAGGTTGGAGACAAGGGATGAGCAGGAAGAAGTGGGCAGGCGAGCGCGGGGCCAAACGGGCTACTTACTCGGTTTGTGCGGCCAGTGCGGCGGCGAGCGCGGAGCTCGGGCGCCGCCGGGAAGCCGGGCCTGGGGCTCCCAGCGCTGCGGCGGCGGGCGTGGGCGGCTCAGCGGCGGGCGCCTGTGGTGGCCTTCCGAAATGAGGGGTGCTCAGAGAGAAAACAATACCAAACACTCCCGAAATAAACCAGGTAACACATGCTATATATGTGTCTCTTCCTTCCCCTTCTCTCTGCTCCAGACCGTCGCTCACGCGCTGGGTGACCCGTGTCGTTTTCTCCTCGTCGCTCCACCGTCTCCTCAGCTTCTAACCCGAAGTGGAAGCGAGTAGCCGCGAGCGATCACCCTGGAAATGTTTTCATTTTGCTTGCTGACATTGGAGGGAAGATAAGGGTGGGCGTCTATTTCCTTCCAGTTTTTTTAAACCTCCCTGTTTTCACTTTCCTTTTTTTCTTTCCGTCTCTCAAACGCTTTTAATGTGTGCGGGCCTTAATTCTGAAATAACCGCATACTGAAGCCAGCCCTTTCACACCCCGAATGCTGCTGAGAGGCATCTAGGAGCCTTGGGTACCTGGATCCCACAGTCCCAGCTTCCTGGCCTTTACGACGGGGAAGGTTCGGTTGAGGGCTGAAATGAGTGGGAAGATTGTGATTCGGGGGCTTTAAAAGGATCCCGTGGCCAGGGGCAGGGCTAAGGCCCAGCATTTCCCAGGGATTGGAATTTGGTGCGGAGCACACTGATCAAAGACTGTTTCATCCCACATGGGCACAAAATATACCACATTTTAGGGAGGAAGTAGTCCGGGAGAAAGAGGGAGGTGGAGGTGAAGCATAAATGAAAAGGACCTTTTCCCTTCTCTGTAAAGTAAATAATCATAAAATGTAAGCATTTCTTTGATAAACTCAGTTAAATTACCTGGCAGGTCTGGTAATTTAAGTGAACCGAGGAAGAAAATGAGGTACCTATGTGTGGTCTTAAAGTTCAATTCTAAAATAAAAAATTTCAATTGGTGAATATTTAGGTACATAGGGAGTTATTGCACTCTCCCCATCCCACCCACACCTTGAAATTCTGAGATAAGAAACTCTGAAAAGAATAATAAATAGGCAATTATAAATAGCTAGTTGTTTGAAAAAATATATATCTATTACGAATGCCATAAAGGAGCTTTGAACATTGGACTAACCAACTCTCCTTCCACTGTATGTCTTTCCCCCTATTTCTACATATTTCCTTACTTTAAGACATTATATTTACATGTGGGAAGATTCAAAGGTTCCAGCTATCAACGTTGATAGTGACAGGGCCAGGGCATTGACGTCTAAGCTCTGGGCTTCTTGCAGAGCTGGGTGAGCTAATGGGCTTTGCAGACCGGCTGGAGGGGTCCGTGGTCCTTCCTCTTCCTGCTCGCTTTTCCTCCTCCCACTCTTCTCCCCTCCTCAGGCCTGCTATCCCTTCTTTCCTTCAATTCGCTTTTCTCCCTCCTCCCCTCCTCCTCCCTCCTTCCCCCTCACTCCCCCTCCTTCTCAGCCATCTATTCCTCCTGCTCCCTTCAGTCCTCCACCTACTCCTCCCCACTTCGCCCCCTACAGCCCCCCTTCTCATAGCCACTTATAATGGCACACAAGGGCTCCCTCTGAGGTGGACGGCCCGGTACGTTTTCGTAGTCGGTCTAGCGTGAAATGATTCGGTGTAACCGGATTCTTGGGAAAGGACAGGTTACGTAAACATTTACTGATGTGGAGTAACTATACTATTTGTACTCTGATATGCAGGAAGGAAAGTGTTGATTAACACAGAAGAAAAAAAAGCGAAATTAGCTGATTGCATGCTCATAAGTGCAAGCTGTCATTGAACTGCTTTTAAAATAGACACAGCTGGGTGTTTGTGTTGAAAAATTTCTTGTGTTTTTGCTAATACTGAAATAAGCATGATTTTGTATACCAAACATTTTCAGATCATTAAAATTTGTAATCTGTGCTGGTTTTAAACACAAAGAAAAGAAACAGAATCATTTCGATGTAAAATTTGCTGATATTATATTAACTCAATCAGGTCTGTACAAATTGTGCATTGTGCCTCCTAAAATCTGTTTGATCAATTTAATACACAAAGTGCCAAACGTGGGTATTGTTTGTTAACATTGGACATTTTATTCAAATCCGAGCTCAGCAGCAAAGTGGAGAAGCATTCCTTGAATACACCACCAGCACTGACTGATGAATTTTTAATGTTTTGAGGTGTTTCTTAGGTCAAAGCTGAATGTGTATTGTTTTGTAATCCAGTGTAAAATTTTAGCAGGTGAGAACAAGTTTTTCTTCTGTTTACTTTCAAATAGTAAAAACTGGGGTCTACTAATGAGAGCTGTAATAATCTGATTTTATGTGCCAGGAGCTTATATTGCCTGGGAAAATGTTTTGCATGCAAATTAAGAATGTGTTATATTATTTTAAGGATTGCATGGATGCAAGTCTTTCAAAATAGGGTATTTGTTAGGAATAGATTACAGTTTAATATAACCATATTAAAGATCTTTTCTCACTAATGATAAAGGTCATTTGCAATTTGGGGGGTAGTGAATTTGAATTCCTTTTAAAAGTAATTTTAATTGGATTTATGGTGAAATAGAGTGCCATATATATAGGTGTGGGGGTAGGCTTCTTCAACAAAACATGCACTGTTTACTCAGCAGCCCACATTTGTCTCAGCAAAGGCTTCTTTTTGGAACTGCTTACTAGATGAAATGGAGGGGGAGGGGGTTCTCGGACAGCGTATTGTGCAAGTCCCTGGATGGAGCTTTGTATAACATACCAGCCAATTTGGGTGCAAATTGGATTTGAAGGACTGCCCACGTCCACCTCAGGCCTCTTTCCTGAACACATGAAGCCCTAACTTGTCACTAGTCCCTGTGACTACCTTCTGAAGACAGAGGGCATCCAGTAGTCTAGATTTGAAACAAATTATCAGTCTAATATTTTCTCATCAGCAGCTTAATCTTGAGCTCTCATACACATATATTTGCCAAGGTACACTGTTAATGAACTAACGCATAAGTCAGAGCAAATGTAATATTCTGTTACTTATAGTGGTAAACTTCTCTCCTCTGTCTGCTGTCTCCCCGCTTCCCCTCCCTCACAAAAGAGGACTGGCCTGTAAAGAGTGAGCAGTTCCAATGGAAGACTTGCTTGAGAAATGAATTAGATGATTCCGTCTCTAGTTTTAATTAATAACCAAGGCTTCGAAGCCTATTGCATCCGAGTAGAGAGCAGCACATTTAGTTTTTCCATTTGGCGGTGTTTACATCTTCTCAGGCCCGCTCGCGTCGGGGCTTCGCTTCTTTTTTACTTGTTACCTGCTGGTTAAAGGAGGGCAGGTTCTTTTTACCTAAAATCTACCCTGCTCTCCACTCTTCGGAGAGGGTGTCCTTGGAGCGGCGCCCAAAGCCAAGCTCTGGCTCAAGCTCTCTTCCTGCAGGTGCGTGAGGAGACCCTGACCCCGTGACGTCTGGGAGCGAGCAGAACCCATGCAGAGTCAACCAGGTATTTCCAGAGATCCTGTGATGAGCGAGGTCTTCAGTCCCTTCCTAACAGCAGGTAATGGTGCTAACATTTAGTGATTGTAAGTTACTCTTCAGCGTGTTGTATCCTTGTTCTGTGGGTTTTGGTTACAGGTTATACGATTAGGTTTGCGAGAACAGTAGTGAACTAAACTTCCCAGTAAGAGGTCTTCACACCAGGGAAGTGTTACTTTTCTTCAGCAGCCCTGCCTCGTCACTCATTAGGGAGCTGCAGGTTGTCAAGCGGTTGCTCTCCGTGCGCGTGCACCCTCAATATCCCCGGGGGCGCGCACATGTGTATGTGTGTGTGTGCGTGCGCACGTGCGCACGCACACACACACACACACACAGCACTAAAACTAAATTAAGAAGCCGATGATTAAGACAAGCGTCTACTAGGCCTGTCATTTCAGCATCCTTCCATCATAACATTGTGGCACCGGCAATTTTGCTTGAGAACCTCGAGAAAAAAAAATCTATGGGAGAGCCTTGTATTTGAGAGTTGAAATGTTTAACTTGTATAAGCTAGGGAACCACTTCAGAAGCGAGAAAGTCCAAGGGGGAAAAAAAAAGGAAAAAGGCCGGGATAGAGACCCTTAGGACTCCCCAGGCAGGTTTCTGTGATGCTGCCAGAGGTACCAAGTTCTCCGAAGGCAAGTACAAGCTCCTCGAAAAGAATCATCCTGAAACCTGCAACAAAATACCCGCGGGAGAAGCTTCTTACCAATGTTACCCCCATGGAAAGCCAGGCTTAGGGAGATCTACCACCAAGTATTACTGCCCCAGCAGCGAATGACCTTTAGAAAGTCTCTCTGAACAACCTCTGAGTGTAACGCTTAGCCCATCTCTTGTAAATAAAAATGCCCTCTACCCTTTTACTTGTTTCTATTATTGGCCAGCACACCCGGGAACCTTCAAGGGTGGAAAATTTGTGGAAGGAGTTGAGTTTCTGATAGTGTGAGGGCAGACCTGTTCCATTTCTTGACTCCATCCACCATCCAACTGGGAGAAATGGCCCCACACCTTTTGGGCAAGCATGCCCTGAAAGGTCAATTCCTTTTTTTCCTCTAGTTGCTGGAGGAAATGGCACAACCCATCCTTCAAAGGGGTCAGGAAATGCTAAAGAAAAAGACAAAGAGTTGAAGGGGTGACGGTAAATGGGAATGACGGAGGCTAGAGCTCAGGTCTTTAGCTCTAACCCTCCAGTCTATCTGAAAAGGGAGGAAGTGAGACTTGGCAAAAGTCAGCACACACGACAATGAATTTTCCGTCAGTGGGACACCGACAGAGGGGGAAAAAAATGACTTCATAAATATATATTAGTATGGAAAAAAAGGCCTCAAAATGCTGAGCTCTTAACTATCCCATCACCATTCTCCCTAATTAGTGGGAGCTTCAATTTGATTTCCCGACGGAGCCTGAATAATCTACTTTGGGAAGTGTTATACCATTCTTTGGAGAACGTGGGGCATTGAGTCTCCTCTATTTTGAAGCATCCTTCCAAAAGGTTCCCCAAACTCCAGTAGTTGTGAAGAGAGAATGGTGTGACTCAATTGCATATTATTAGGCAGTCCGCTATAAACCAGTCATCCTCTCAACAGTTAAAAGTGCACCAAGAGCACTGAACAGCCCAAAGTCTGTATAGATTGATGAGTATGTTTTAGAAAATGCTCACACCCACTGATGGCCTGTGAAGGAATGAGGAGAGAGAAAATTGCGTGCGTTTGGGTGAGGAGGCCAGGAGGCACGCAGAAAATCCTCCATCCCAGAGGCCCCTTTTCATGGGGATGGTCATAAGAGAAAGTAAACTGCTAATTAAATGTATCAGCTTCCTCTCTAAAAACCCAGTGGATAAACTAGTGAGCCCATTTTTACTTCGTGCCTCATACCCACCTACTCCCTCACTCTCAACCTGCAGTCTTTAGGTCTTTCCCCCACCCCCTCCAACTTGGAAGCCGGGGAAAATCTGTTGGAGCAGCATGTCTCAAATGATGCTGATCTGCCACCTCCCCGGCTCACCCCTCGAGGCTGCAATAGCTACGGTTTGGAGGGGCTTCCTGGAGTGCCGGCTCGCGGCCTGCGCCTCTCCTCCGCGAGCACATTCGCGCTTGCCCCACGCTCCTTTGCCGCCGGCGCCTGCCCAGCTCAGTCAAGTTGGAGGACTTGCTGTTTAGGTTTGATTTCCGGATTCCACCCTCCCCGCCCCCTTAAAGTTACCTTTTCAACCGAGTTGTCTCTTGTTTGCTCATCACACCGGAAGCACACACACAGATCAATATTTTTGGGCTAAGAGGTTATCTGCCACGCTAAATGCGGGGGGAAAAAAGGAGAGACCAGTTAAAGGTTTTTAACCTTAAAAAAAACAGGTTTTATTATTTGTATAAAGGACAGCTCAGAGTTAAAAGGCTGGGATGCGTGCAGGTGCTTATTCAATCACAAGTAAAGGGTGTTGAACCAGTGGCGGAAGGTAGTGATACCCTGTGCCTCTCCTGCCCTTTGGAAGGAGCCGCTTGCCGGCAGGAGCGGGGCAGCCGGGGTAGGCGAGATGCAGAATGGCGTCAGGAACAAGGTACCGTTAGGATGTGAACACAAAACTACCCCATGCCTCCGTTTCAGAATTTACAACAAAGGTAGTGGCTCTGGGTCACTTTTATTTTTAAAACAGTCCTAGATAGATTTTTGTTTACCAGTTTTAGTATCCTCCGTCTGGGTTTGTCCTAAGGCACACGAGAAAGAAAGTAACGTTCTAGAAGAAAGCACCGTCGGCAAGTTTGGCTCCCGAGCGTGTGAACTATGAATCACCACGGTGAAGAGGTTTTCTTTTTCTCTCACCCTTTTCTTTTCTCCTGGAGCGTGAACTTGTTAGATAAGATAGAAGAGGCCCCGAGGAAATGGAAACGCTGAAAAAGCCCCACTTCTTTGGAGAGCAGCCCGTGAGGCTGGCGCACCGCCTGAAGCCGAGGAACGCCGGGCTCTGTCCGCAGCTGTCCCGACTCACGCGTCCCCGCGCCCGCGGGGCCGGACGCCGCGCTCGGTCACTGCCCAGGCGGCCTGGCCTTTGGCCTTACAGCGAACACCCCAGCAGACGAGAGAACGGCTCCTGATAGGGCTGAGCATCAGCTCACGGCTCGGAACACTAAACGCGGCCCGAAGGCTTTCCTGGAGGAATTTCGAAGTCACGACCGCAATACAGCCGGAGAGTTGGAGACAGTAGATTTTTAAGAAGTCTGGAATCGCACATGAAACATTATTTTCCTCATTAATTAGAAGTAATTCCTTTTCTCTGTTTGTATGTATGTACACGCTATGATTACACACCATTGACTTGAGAAATGCTCCGTTTCTTTAGCACACTCATTCTTTGTCCCCTAGAACATTTTTAGATGATGGTGTGGCTGGTTGGGATCAATTAGCACTGGATTTTGCCCCAAGATTGCTCCCCAGGGCGGACAAATGGAGCCAACTCATCTCCAGCGACTTTTTGTTTTTTGCCCACGTGCGTTTCCATGCCAGGGCTTTAGAAGCAGTTGAAAATCCCCAGCCTTAGTTTCGCTTGATTTTGTTGTTGTTATTGGTAAATATTGGGTCACGCAGAAACCACTTGTCAGAGTCTTTGGCTCATCGTGCAGCTGCAGCTCCTACCGGACGTTCTGAGTCCTGTCCTAGGAACTGGAGGGGTTTACTGGGAATGAATTGCACATGCTCTGCTCCTTCAGTTGCAGAGAGGTCCCTTAAAATCCGGTATCCAGTCTGTGTGCTGTCACGTTTATTTCTTGATTTGTTCAGATATGTGAATACTGGGTAGATGTGTGTGTGTGTGTGTTTTACCCATATCTTTTTATTGAAATTTATTTAAGAAAAAAAAGGAGAAACTATTGATCTCAATTCTCTACCTCTATCTGGAACCAAAAAGAACATAGGCAGTAGACAGGTAATTGTAATTGTGTGTGTGTGTGTGTGTGTGTGTGTGTGTGTGTTGTGGGGATGGGTGGGTAGGTAGGACATTTGGGGGTTGTGTAATTGGAGTAATATATACAGTTTATCTTTCGGCTGCACTGCGTATACTTTTTCCCTTGATACATATTGGACATGAACTGAACCCATGTCGGCTTGTCTTGGCATGTTTGAAGCCCCAGACACCCAACAGTATCATTACAGGAAAGAGACAAAACTCCAAAGACATGAACTAGGGAGGTGGCTGCCTTTGGGGTGAATAGAGAGTTCGCTGTGGCCTTGGCCTTGTAGGGTAAGCGCACCCACTGGCTCAGACCGCCTGACAGCGCAGAGTTCAGGTCTTCCCCACGCTGAAGTGCAGGGAGGGTGAGGATGAGGGGTGGGAAGAAAACATCTGATTTTCGACATTTCAAAGGGTCTCTTTCTATTTATCAGTGTTACCGAAGTGTACGTTACTGGAGAAACAACAAAACAAGCATAGAGCTGCAATTTTGGAGAAAATAGGTTCTCCAAATATAAAAATAAAAAGTAGCAGATAAGATGTATAATTCAATCAAATTACACAAAATTGCTTGAAAATCCAGAACAGTAGCGATCCATTATGCCTCTGTTTTATTAGTGACAAGTACAATTACTCTAAAATAAAGAACACTGGTGAATATATAATTGGCTGTAATCATGTTAGTGTTTGAATAAAAATGACGGGAACATTTAACACTTTGACAACAAAATGTTCAGAAATAACTTATTTATTCAAACAGTTTTTATTTTCCACCAAGTGAAGGAGAAACACAGTTTGCTTAGGAAAATCAATGACTTTTCCCTGCAATAAATAAATATCCAAAAGGGGGAAAAAGCAGCCCCACACCTCTATATTATTACTATTATTTTTTTAACCAGCAAGAAGCTTAATCTGTGTTTGTAGTCAGCATCCGCCTAACGGTGGTCGGGTACTAACGTCCGCCACCTAGAGGAAGAGTTCCGCAGCTCACCCAACACGAACCCGTTTTCCGGCAGTGACCTCGGGAATCAAAGTTAATATTCCTTTGCAAATTGTTCTCCAAACTAACTCTCCCCTCCCCCACCTCCTCACATCTCTTTCCGCCCTACAACAGTCGTCACAATATTTTCTTAGTGATTGCTCCGTGCAGTTGACAGAAGCGCGGAGTCTCCGGCAGCGGGGTGTACTCCCAGCAACTCGCCAGAGCACACTGAGGGAAGCAGGTCGGGTAATATTTGGGTCTGGAGAAAGAATACACTTTCAACCAAAATTCGTCCGGAGCAGCCTGAATTCGGGTCCCATAAAGCTACTTCTGATGCCAGAACCACCACATTCCAGGGCTTTTTTAGGGCTTTCTTAGACAAAACAGGGTCCTTCTGTTGGTCAGTTGCTTACCGTGGGGGTTTCCCTACTTCTTTCCAGTCCGCACTCACCTGCACCCCCAAAACGTGAAGATGTGAGATCCCGGTTCTCTCTAACCAGTTCTTTGAGCCCAACGGGTCTTTTGATTTTTCCTAGATGGGTTGCTTGAAGTACCTAGTAAAAGGCATTAAGGGAGAGGCCAGGTTTGGTTGGGTCACCCTGTGACCCTGGTAACCGACACAGGAGTAAGCCCAGGTCTTTACGCTGAGTCCGGAATTTCGAGAAACTTGTGCTGTGTGCGGAGTAGTTTGAGGCTGGGCTTGAAGGGACCAGGGGCCTTTTCACATTTTACTTTCGGTGGTGAGCTCCTCACGCAGAAAAAGCCAACCTCACTCCCGGAACTGGCTGCTCTCAGGCAAATCTTGGGTAAGGATGCTAAACTTTAAAAAAGGATATTAACTTTTGATGCTAAACGCGGCCGAAGGAGCTGTAGAAACGGAAGCAGCCAGGGTAGTCGCTGCGCTCAACGAGTGGGTGGTACGCAGCAGCCGCCGGACGCTCTCCGCGCGGCGGCCCCCCAGGCATTTCTCTCCCGTCTAAAGTTTGTTTTACTTTTTGTACCTATAACACTGTTCAAGCTGGAAATCTGCTAGACAGGCGAGGAAGGAACAAGCACGTTGCACTCGTTTTGGCAAAACAAACAAACGAAAAACCAAAAGAAAACAAAACCAAATTCTGATAAATGGACTTCAATTGGATAAAATTCCTCCAGTTTTCACTTCCCTCTCTTCCTTCCTTTCCTTTCTCCATTTCTCACTTTTCTTCTCCTTCATCCCTCTTCTCTCCCGCACCTCTTTCCCCCATCCCTGTCCTTATTTCTGCCTAAATGCAAGAGAAAAGAAGCAGCGAGAGGGAGGTGGAGGTGGTGGTTTTCACGCTGAGTTTTGGGACCCCCTTCTCTGTCAGCTGTCAGTCCCCATGCTAGTTTAAAGGAGACATCCCGGAGATGACTAGTCCTCTAGTTCCTTCCAGAGGCCACCTCAGAACAATGGACTAGGAAGCTCTTTTCATACTGTAGAAATGATTTTTTAAGATTCTCGAAATAAATGTATATTTTTATATAAAATAATAAGCCACTAAAACTAATGTCCCAGTTCACGCCTTTCCTAGGGAGTAGGGCACGCCCCAAACTCGCTCCACCCTACCCCCCCCCCCCCCCGAGAACTTAAGTCCTCAGAAATGATTAGTTTGTTTTATGTAAAACTAGTGCTTCCACTCTCAACTCCCAGGTCTACCATTCCTTTGCCGCATTATATTACCCGGCGATGTTAGCCTTCCCCTACGTGTTTAGGCTGCTAATGCGGGCCACTTAACGCAACAAAAATGCTCATCTGTGGAGATTTTCAAGGCTAGTCGCGATGCTGGCTCCTTTTTCTTTTCTTTTCAGGGCAAGTCCATTCCTCTCTCTCCTACTTTCTTGGGGTGGGGGCTCAAAAAAGGTCCAACAACTGTGTGAGAGCTCCCTCCTCTATCTCCTGCCTGCTAATCCACCCAAGGGGTAGTGCATTTTGAATTTTCCTTGGGAGCAGGAATATCTGGAAGCGTCGGCCGTGGCACCTGGTCGCCTCTCACAGTCAACTTGCCTTCATCTTTTCCTTCAGCCATGCCTCTCCTCTCGCATCGCCTCAGTCCGTGAAAGCAGTTCAGGATTGCTCCCACAGCTGTCTCTATCCTTCTTAACTTTAGCCTTCTGAAGAAAACTGCTTTTCTGTTTCTGTCGGCAGGAAAGCTGACTTAGAGATGCTCTCTGTATCTGACTGTTACGGTATGTTTGTCTAGTTTTAATAGCTTTAGGGAGGAAACTCTCGTGGGTTTGCTGGCACCCACCACCCCACTCTCGTCCCCTCCTCCCCAAAGGAGGAGACTGTAGGAAAGAATCTTCTGAAGGCAGAGGATGCCCTTTTGTCAGTTTCTCTTACTCTTTAAAGTCTGGCTTGGGAAAGTCATGTGTCCTCATGATTCATATGTATCTAGTTTCCAAGAAGGCCATAGGTGAGAAGGCAAAATAAAACGAATTTAACATGTAATAAGTATTATTCAATGGGATTTAGTTCAAAAAGATGATTTCCTTCATTATTACTATCTGGGACACCTTTTCTTTTTAAAAGCCTATAAAGTGTAGACACAAGAACAGAGTTTAACAACTCTGTCATTACCCCTCTCTTCCTATAGATCCTTAGTCAAGTTACTTCACCTCTCTAGTTCTTTCTTTATCTGGTAAATAAGTGATCTGCATTCATTAATATATAAAATATCATCCACTCACCAAAATCCCAACAATAATAAAAATTCCGCAAACCATAAGAATCTTTTCTTTCTTTCTTTCTTTTTTTTTTTTGCAACCAGAAAGAAAATCTCATTCAAACAGCAGCAGCGACATCTAGTGACCACAAAGTTCAATAGCAGAGATGAGGGTGTGGGATGGTTTACTGAGGAATGGGTTTTCAGAGAAAGACATCTTGTTTTTTTCTAATCTTGATTGTTGTCTGTCAAACAGTACTCCTTTGATATCAAATTATATTTTACTGAGTTTAGATTATGGCAATAAAATAAACGATGTCTACCCTAAGTTTGTACACGAGGCAAATACAATTTTTAAGAACATCTTCTACTGTTTTAAATCCCGTATCAACAGACTAGTTCTAAAAAATAATTTTGTTGATTGTATCTTATTTAACTAATTTTCCAAATGATAACCCAATGTGTTAATTATAAATACAGCAAAGTTGGAAAAGGTAGAAATTTCTGAGATTTCCTTTTGTCTGGACCATTTAGTTGATTTGAGATTACTGTCTAGTCAATATCAGGGAACATACTCAAGATAACCTCGTTTATCACATATATGTTCTGTCTGTATCACCTTTGCTTAAAATATTTTGAAATTCAAAGATAAGTAATTCCCATTTCTGGGTAGATTCCATCTCTTCCTTTTACAGCAAAGATTAAATGAACTCTCCCGGCACAGGTGAAGTCTTAGCACAAGACTTTTCAGAATAACAATTTTAGCATTTGCTTGGCACTTAACATTTTAGACAGAGGTCAACAAAGAATTTGTCTCGTGCCTTCTGACTTTATAAGCTGGCCATACGTGTGAGTGTAGTTTGTGCATGCACTTCTGAAGCATATGTGTTTCATTTTTTTAGCAAAGCGCTACTGAAATATATGGACCCATGTTTTGTAATTATGAAGGAAGCAATTTTGTTTATTCTATTTTACTTTTGAGCAATGCTTTATGTGTTTTTACTATGGAATTTGGTATGTTAGCTACTTTACCCAGATAGTATTCTAGAGTAATAATATAACTGGACTTGTTGCTAACACCTGGGAGAATTTGAATGAGTTATATAAAGCATTTCTCTCGACCTTAGTTTCTTATATACAAAATGAGGAAGTTGAACTCTCTACTGACTCTTATAGCTCAGAAGATCTACAAATCAATAAATCATCAGTCCTCATTTGGGAAGACCCTCTTCTGGTCCCTCTATTATTATATGTGAGTCTTAATCCTGAATTCTCCAGTTCGGCATCTCATCAGAAATGAGAATTGAAAGAATTGATGAGCCTTTCTTCTCAACATCCCACTCATCTTCCCCTTTGTATGATTCAAAAAAATGACAAAAATATCAGACTTTCCTGTCAACATTTCCTAACTCATTGACATGCACTCAGCTCTCTCTTGCTGTCCATCCAGAAAAATCACAGTGTGGAAATGGGACTAAACTGAACACAAAGCTGAGGCAGCTGTATTTAAGTTTCTCTAACATGTTCCTATATCCTCTTGGTAATGATTATCATTTATTATTATTATTATTATTAGACACCAGAGCCAAAGCATTCTGGCTGCAAAAAGCCCACATTTTCTCCATGCCTCTGTGGCCCTATGAATAAATTCCTTCAGGAGCTGGCAGTAAAATATTTCCCACTTCTATCTGGCTTGGAACATTATCGCACACATTTAGCAAGAAGACTGATCACAGGAGACAAATATTACTACATAATGCAAATTTATTTAGCATTTAATATAGGCCCTAGTGACAAGAAGAATAGGAACTATACTGACCTGGATTGATAGAAAGAGCAAAGTTTATTACCATGAAAATTCTGAATCTGTGAAAGCTTTATTTTTTAGATGCTTTTAGGTTGTTCCCTAGATATCTTCCTACTATTCAGACTGGTAATAAAAATATCCTGTATTTGTATAAAATTAACAAGGCATATTTTCCCCTGTTAATTCTTCTCAGACCCAATAGAGACAGGTATTATTTTATTTGGTATATCTCTAAGTCAGTTTCCTCACTGACCTGGAGAAGCTGAATGACTCTTCTAAGTGCATATGCTAGGAAGACATAGAAAAGGAGTGTAAATCTTGGCCTTGGATAGGCTGCATCTCACTCCTGGTTGTCCTCAGGGTTGGGGCCCTTACACTGGGGACCAGGGTTACTGAATAACCTGGCTCTTCATGAGGCCTCACCAAAATTCCATTGCACATATTTGAGAGGTGTCAACTTTTAGAGGATTCTAGGGGCCCCTTGTAATATGGTAGAGTCTGTGCTTGCTTCTCTTCATTCATGTATGATTTCTCCTCCTCATGCTAACAATTTTGTATTATTAACATATTATTTTATATTTTCTACATGAATTATAATCTTTGCAAAAAGACTGCAAAAAATAACATATAAAATGTATTATTTACATTTTCTACAGAAAGGATAATCTTTTGCAAAAATACTACTAAAAACAGGCTTTTAAATGATCTTGGGAGCCAAGATTTTGGAGTTGGAATGAATATAAAACATCATCTGATTCAGCAGCTCTGGAGAGAAAGTACTATCAGTGGCTCCTGAGAGATGTGCTGAGAGGCAGAATCTGGATTATTCTGAGCGACCTGGCATTGTTTCTTGCCCATCTCCCTTGCTTCTTGGCTTCATACATTAATGTATTTGGGAACTCCATTTTTGCTGGCTACTCTGTGGACTGGTTTTCCAAATGGGCTGCCTCTTCAGTAGCACACTATAGATCTGGCTAAGGACGCTACTCTCAGCTGGGAGCTCTTAAGGCTTCTTCTTGAAGGTATTTTCTGTTAAGTAGCTCTCTGCTGCCCTCCACTGGCTTTCAGCCACTAGAGCTAGCGAGCTCTCTGCATCTGTGCTAACACAAGACACCCCTGGGTTCAAGTGAGATTCGGGAGCATTATTAACCACACTATGTATGGCTTTTATAGCACAGAAAGTAGAACCCAGGCTCTGACGTGTTCACTAATGCCCCGTGTTCTCACTTACTTCCTACGACTTTGCTAATGGGCCATGAACGAGTATATCTTTAACTTGCACTGTTTTCAAGTATTTGTGCTAGAGTATTTGGAAGGACTTGTTTGACAGTCTAAACCTTCTACTTGATTATAAATGAAATACACTTCAGCTGACATAATACTAGTCTACAAATTTCTGAACTTGCTGTACTTTGAACTTAAGGAATATTAAAGATTTTCTTTAATGTTCTGAAAATATAGTGAATTATATGATATATACACTTTCTCATTTATTCAACAAATATGTATCAAGCACATACTATATATGCTAGGCACTATTCTTGATGCTGAGGATGCAGCATTTGATAAAGGAGACCAAACAACAACAAAAACTCTCTGTCTTTATTGCGCTTGCTTCCTACTTGGGGAAGATAAACACTTAACACGTTCATAAGCAAAATGCCATTTTAGGGACTATGGCATCACCATATCTATTTCCTACCATAAATAAACTGTGGTGATTCCATGTTTTTAAGAATGTGGGTATTAGGGTTAAGAGAGGCACATGACCAGAGGTTAGATAAGGACTGTGTATCTACAACGTGTTACTCATTCATTCATACATTTATTGTGAATATAGTGTGGAGCTATAGAAGCAATTGATGCAGATGAGTGTATGACTTTCTAAGCTGCAGAGATGTTTCAGTTTTGATTCTCACAATCTCCTCTCCCGTTAGGCTGTCTGGTGACTGCCACCTTGTCATCCCCTGGAACAGCTGCCCTGGAAGCCTCTGTTATTGGTGCCCTGATGATGGTCTCTGTTACTCTCTTTCCTTTTTCCTTTGTTTTTATTATGTTCTCTTCTATGTCTTTTGCTTTCCCCTCAGGTGAACTCTAATAGGTATCACTGGCCAGGTGGATTCGGTTTTTCCTTTCCTGTGTGGCAGAATTACCAGTCATCGCTACTCAGGTAAGATCATCTGGTTTTCTCTTCACTACCTGTTTGAGTGGGTGTTTATCCAGGGCGAACTATAACTGGTTTGAAAAAAGAAAGAAACAAATAGCAAAGTAGTACTGCATTAATACAGATACAATTGTTTTAAAATGCTGTATTGGTTGAAGAGTGTTTCGGAGCGTGACATCGGAGACCCAGGGGCACAACAACATGCCTGTCCTGCCTCAGGAATAATGTGCGACTCTCCCCCAGGTTCTGAGCCATCCACCAGAGATGTGTAAACTACTTGTTAGAAAAGCAATTTGTAACTCTCCCAGCTGAATATTAAGCTTAATTGGTGTTATACCCTTATTTCTGAGTCAGCTTAGCTGCCCAGCTTCAGTTTTGGCCAGAGCTGACCTTGACACGTACACAATGCCTTTGGCCATAGGAGTCAATATTTTTACATATCATTCATGGCTAATTTGAAAAAAGTCATTTAACATGTTTATATAGCTGCATGGGTACTTTCTTTGCACAGACTCTATGAAAAAACATATTTGTATTCATTGTTCTTGTCCTTTGTACCAAAAACCAATTCCTGTTGGTCAAGATACTTAGTTTGTTGTTCTTGAGGGAAGAGCTCTGAACTTAGAGGACGTTCTTAAATTTTAGAAGGTCTAGCAGTTTGGCGTTTATGTAATCAAGGTGTTGCATGATTGATTTGAAGTTATGAAATGGAATAGGTGAGGGGTTAGTGTGTTTAACTGAGTTGAATACGTTGTTTATTATAAGGTACACCATTTGCAGACCATAAGGAAAGGAAAAGAAGTATTGTGAATTTATCTGTGACATGACATAAATCGTGGGATGCGTCCACACTTCAGAGATGTGAAAATATGTGCATTTCACAATCATATGAAATATATTTACCTGCTTTGAGATGGATTCAGTTAAAATGATATGTGGCTTCTTGGGAAAACCCATCTAATAATGAATGTAGCAACATAAAGAAAAAACGATAACAGCAGAAAATCTTTATAATATGACAATTAACATATTTGTATGTGTTCTCAGATATTTTTTAAAAATTGCTGGAGAATATTTAATTCTTACTAGGAATTCTGAGAAATCTCAGGGTTTCTAAGTAATCTGTTTATATTAATAGAAAAAAAATAGTCCATATTTTGGAAAAAACATCCATAACATAAAACTGATTCTGGGTTTTTAGGTGAGAATCTTCATCCTTCTCTTGGAGCGTCTTTCTGAGCGGACCTTTGTAGTTTTGTTTTTATGGTGTAGTTTTATGATGTGACCTTCTGCTAGGCTGACATGCCACCATCTCACTGCAAGACGTGGGTCAGGCAGCAGGTAAGAATCTAAAAAATGAATCTGTTCTTCTATATGAGTTAGAGGTGTATGTTTTTGTTAAGAAATTATTTTATAAAATATCTTTCATTTTTGCTTACTTCCAATTTCAACTTAACACAGATGCTGTCAAAAGGTTTCTAGTGTATTCTAAAGAAGAAAATAAATATAAATCCTCTATTGAAACAAAATGCAGAGATAACTTCAGTTAACATTTTGCATAACTTAAAGAAAACCAGGTCTTTTCTTACGCATAACACCCTATAGTACCTTTTAAATAATTTTGGATCATCTTGTGAGTAAGTTTTGTGTTCTGCCTTTTTTTTTATTCAATATTTTACCAGGAGCATTACCCAATCATTATTCTGATTTTTGAAAACTTTTATTAACTTATAGATTATCATGTTTATATTAACTTATGGATGAACAGTGAACAATATAACCCTTTTTTATTAACCATTGCTCCATATTTAGGTTTCTTCCAATTTTTCATCATTAAAATGACTTGAAATATCCATCTTTCACATAGAACAGGCTTTTTTAGGGGAAGAACCTTTTGGATCCTATAACATGAACCGTTAAAAGACAGCCGCCACGTATTGTTGAATTATAGTCCATCAGAAGTGGGCTAGTGGGTGCTCATGCTGGCAGTCTACGAGCACGCCTGCCCTGTTGCGCACTCACCAAATATTAAAATTTCTTCTTCCAGGTTAAGAGGGAAAAGTAATACCTAAAACTTGTTCAATATATATTTCTTTAGCTACCAGCAGGATTGAATACATTTTTTAAATGTTATTTACATTTTTAATTTCTTTTTCTGTGATCTGTTTTGCCTTTTGTCTTTTCTGCATTGTTTTATTTTTTCTACTGAAATATTGTGCTTTTCTTATTCATTTTATAAAATATTATTTTCTTGTTCCTTTTTTATGGCTTTTTTGTGTAAGAATATTAATCCTTTGTCATCTGGCTCAAATATATTTTACAATTTTTCATTTGTCTTTTCAATTTATTTATAATTTTTGGTTATAGAAAACTACAAGTGTGTATATTTGATGTTTGAAACATAATAAAGTTAAACCTCAAAGTTTAGAAGATGGTACTAAAAAGCCCAAGCTCTCAAGTTGTACTGCCTGGGTTTGAATCTGATCACATCACTTTCTGGCTGTGTGACTTGGGTAAATCATTAGATCTCTCCATGCTTACTCAGTGTAAAATGAAGACAATAAGGGTGTAAAATAAATCTTGTAATGTTTTTATGAGAACAAACTGATTTAAATTTATAAAGAAAATTTTTAGAAGAGTAATAGGCAAATAGTAAGCCCAAAATAAATATTTACCATTTTTATGATTGCTTACAGTATTTGAATTTATAAATTTTAATGTTTCATTGTTTTTAATAATAAAATAATACTTTAGAGATCTAGATATAAGTTAAATACTAACATGTATTAATTAAACCTCAAATTAAGCTAATAGTTTGTATTTATAGTCTCATAAATTAATTAAATAAATTATTAATTTGATTATTCTGGGGAAATATTATTATGTCTTTTTATATATGTATCTAGTAATAATTTTATTAATTCATTCAGAAAGTATTTACTGAACTATTATATGCCAGAAACTGTCATTAAAGCTTATGGGGCTTACATTCCATTTGAAGAGACACAAAAAGCAAAATAAATTAGTGTTATAAAAAGGACAATGAAGGAGAATAAAGGGGATAAGGAGCGCAAAAGAGAGTGGTTTCAATTTTCAATAGGTTAGCCAAGAGAGACCACTGATTGTACTAGTTTTCTGTTGCTGTCCCCAAATTACCACAAACTTCGTGGCTTAAAACAACACAAGTTTATTTTATGTTTTCTGTGGGTCAGACCAAGAGTCCAGGCACAGACTACCTGCATCCTCTGCTCTTAGCCTCACAAGGCTGAAATGAAGGTGTCGGCTGTGCTCTGGTTTTCATGGTTCTTAACTTGGTCTCAGGATAATTTTTCAAGGCCATTCAGGTTGTTGGTGAAATTCAGTTCCTTGTGTTTGTAGGACTGAGGTCCCTGTTTTCTTGCTAGCTCTTGGCTGAACTCACTCTCAACTCCCAAAGGCCACATGCATTTCAATGTCCTGTGACCCTCAGGCAATTCACACCCAAGTGGTTTATGTCTTCTTTGAGGCCAGCTAAAATGTGTCTCTGACACTTCATCTTCTTTAGAAGGTTTATTAGGGCAGGCCCACCCATCATTGTCTGAATAATCTCTCTTTAGATGAACTGACAGTCCATTGTTTAGAAACTGAATCATGGGTAATAGTTCATTATATTCACAAATTCACCCACACTCAAGGGAAGGGAATTATATGGTATATGTATTCCAAAGGGTAGAAATCTTGGGACCTTCTTAGAATCCTTCCTATCACAGATAAAGTGATATTTGAGTAGACATCAGGGATTGAGAGAGTGAGATGTGTAGATATCTGGGAGAAAAGCAGTCTAATCAGAAGGAACTGCCCTTGCAAGAACAACTTGCAAGACCATGAAATTGAAGTATTTGGCATATTTACATAATGGCAAGATAGGAGAACAGGACTGTGTAGCTGAACAGAAACACTGAGGGGATTAGAAGTTTAAATCAGAGATATAATGGAAGGCAGGATATTCTGTAGGCTCTTGTAGGTTATTGCAGGGACTTTGACTTTAGTGTAGATGGGGCCATTGTGGAGGATTTTAAGCAGATGAATAATATAATCTAACGCTTTAAAATAATTCCTCCTGTGACTCTGCTGTAAATAAACTATTGAGGGTTCAGGGTGGGAAGCTAGTAGACAAATTATAAGGCTATTGCAAAAATTCAGGTGATAGATTATGGGGATTTTGGACTAGGTCAGTAGCAGGGGAGGTGGTAGGAAAAGGTATTTTGTAGTAGTTTGAAGGTAGAGTCTACAGGTTTGCCTCATGGGATAAACATGAGATGTGATAGACAGACAGCAGTCAACATTGATTAGAAAACTCTTGGTCTGAGCAATGGGAAACCCAGAGTTTCAGCTTACTGAGAAGGAGGAGACTTGGGATGGGCAAAATGTAGATGTGACATCAGAATATTGGTTTGGGTTATGTTAAGCTTAAGGTATCTAGTTGACATCCAAGTGGAAATATCAAGTGGACAGTTGGATATGTGAGTGTGGAGCTCATAATTAGGTCTGGGAGACATAAATTTTGGAGTTGTCTCTTTATATCTGGAGATACAAATTTTTAGTTATCAGAATAAATAGAAGATATTTATAGCCAGTAAAGCTAGATGAGGTCACAAAGGAAGTTGTACGTAGAGAAGAATACCAAGGACTGAGTCCAGGAGACTCCAGTGTTTAGAAGCTGGAAAGGAGGAATGAATAAGGAGACTCCGAAGGAGCAGCAGCTGAGCTCGGAGGAAAACCCAGAGGGTGCATGGCGACCTAGAAGCCAAGGAAAGGGGTGTGGGCGATCAGCTGCGTCAAAAGCGGCTGACAAACCTAGGAACATAAAGACAGAAAATGGGTGGGACTTAGCGGTATGAAGGACACTGGTGACCAAAAGGGAAACAGAATCATTAGAGTGGTGGAGTTGAAAATCTCTTGGGTGATGATTAAAATCAATAGAAACAGAAGAATTTGAGTTATGGAATAGAGACAATTTACTGAGTAGTTTTGCTAAAAGAGAAATGATGGAAGAAGCATTAGCTAGAGGGTGGCAGAGCTAAGAGCGGGTTGTTTTTTTTAAAATGGGAGAAAAAATATGTTCAACTGCTGATGGAAATGACCCATAGAGATCATTTGGATGATATAGGAGATAAAGGAAAGAATTGCTGAAAGGGTGTCCTTGAATGGGGAAGTGAGAGGTGATCAAGTGCACCGGATGGAGGGCTGGACTTAGCTGGGCATGCCAGTAGCCCTCTTTCATTGCAGGAGACACAGCAAAGTACATGGGTACATAAAGTTGGGGTATTCTCTTCTGATGGCTTCAGTTTTCTCAGTGGACTAGGCAGCAAGGTCAGCTAAGACTGAGGATGACGATGGAAGTGTTTGAAATGTGAGAAGGAATGATAAAGTGTGAAATACTTGCCTAGGAGAGCTGGAGAGCATACAGCCCATGCATACACATGACTTTTAGCTTCCTCAGTTCAACTCAGTGCCCTTTGCTGACTCACGGTTGTTCCATGTTCCCACTGCAGCCTCCCTCTCAATTTCCCATGTTCTGTAATTTTTTCTTCCTCAGGCTTCCTTCTTGATAAAATACATGTGAGACATTTAGTCCTACTGACTAACCCATTAACTGCTTTGGTAAACGAATTCCAGTTTTAGTTAAGTTCTGCATGTCATTATCTCTCTTAGAGTGAATATTCTTCCCTCAATCCATAGTAAGAAATGCAGTTTATATCATGAACCAGATCACAAATACATTTACACACAGACATATATACAACTGAAACAAAAGATTTACAAAATTATACCCTTACTACTTGTTATGCATTCTGGCATTTTCTATTCTATTGTATTCTATTTAAAAACATAATGGTTGGGACCCACTAGGTGATGTAACAACTACTAATGGGTTGATAGACTGCAGTTTGGCAATAAGAGGGACTTTTGATGCTTATAATGCGGGTTAGTTATAATCATGGAGGATATTTAAGGCAGCAGTGGGGGACATTTTTGAATAGAAAAACCTATTGGTTTTCCTTAAATTATTTATGGTAATCCAAAAAAAAAAAGACAGTTTTAGGTAATATGTTAGTGAAATAGCCTGGTATACATTGGAGAAATAGATTATGGTCTTAGTTCCACTGAAACGGTGGAAGACACTAAAGAAGAAGTAAGTAATAATATACCTAAACTTTTAAAATAAATTTATGAAGGTTGCTAAATAAGAATAGCAATTAAGAACATATTCATTAAGAAGATGTGGTACATATACACAATGGAATATTATTCAGCCATAAGAAGAAAACAAATCCTACCATTTGCAACAACATGGATGGAGCTAGAGGGTATTATGCTCAGTGAAATAAGCCAAGCCGAAAAGGACAAGTACCAAATGATTTCACTCGTAGGTGGAGTATAAGAACAAAGAAAAAAAAAACGGAAGGAATAAAAAACCAGCAGACTCACAGAACCCAAGAACGGACTAATAGTTACCAAAGGGAAAGGGACTGGGGAAGAAGGGCGGGAAAGGAGGGATAAGAGGGTAAAAGGGGCATTACGATTAGCAGACGTAAGGTGGGGGGGCACGGGGAGGGCTGTACAACTCAGAGAAGACAAGTAGTGATTCTCATCTCACTATGCTGATGGACAGTGACTGTAATGGGGTTGGTGGGGGGTACCTGATGAAGGGGGGAGTTTAATCACCATAATATTGCACATGTAATTGTAGGTTAATGATACCAAAATAAATTGTAAATAAAAAAAAGATTTTAAAGATGGTGCAAAAGGATATAAAATACCTCAGTAATTTTTCATATTGGTTACATATTGAGATGATGGTATGTTGGATATAGAGGATGAAATAAAATATATTACAAAATAAAAAAAAAAAGAACATATTCATTAACTTTATCACCAATTTCTCTTCTCGAAGGCACTGATACTCTCATTTGTTAAAGACAGTAAGTGCCAGTCACTGCTGTCAGAGCTTTAAGAGCAATTCAGTCTGTCCTCATAGTAATTCCATGTTGTTGTTTCATGGTTCTTATTCTACAGATGAGGAAACGGGGACACAGTTAAGTAATCTGCTCTAGGCTGCCTGGTAAGCAAGAGTGTTAGGTAGGTTGGTATCCAAGTCCATGCTTGTAACCACTTGGAACCACTACCACATGGTTACTGCCACTTCTTAGGGGAGGCAAAGTCAGTTTTCAATCCTTTTTCTGGGTCTTTTGTGTCATATGTTACAGCTTTCTTATTAAGTTCAAGAGACTCAAAGATTTCTTGCTGTATGAATAATGGTAATAGCTGACTTTTATTGAGTATGCTGTTTTTAACTATTTTAACTGTTTATTTTTATTTTTTTACCCAAGTAAATGCTTTTCTTACTTTTATCATTTTTCACTCTCAATTACAGGTGAGAAAACTGATGTATGTAACCAAATAATCTGAGCGAGATAACACAGCTTATGGATGATGGAGACAGGTACCAGACCCGAGTCTCTGTGCACTAGAAGTGGGCTGTGACTTGATTACTACCGAATCTTGGTGCTCACTTTATCCTCCTACCTTCTCTCTGGAACATCGTATTTACAATGTAGTTTCTTGATTCCCAGTGTTGAGAAACTGGGCTGCCTTTCTATCACCTTTGCTCTCCTGCTCTGTTTTCTGTCCTAAACTTTTAACCAGTCCACCCTGACCTTCCGCTGGTGCTGCTGTTCCACCACAACACTCACACTGGGGGGTTAGTGCGTACATTGAGGCAGTCATATTGTCTGCTTTTTGATTATTACAAAGCTTGTTCTTTTGACACAGTCTTCTGACATGATTAAAGGGGCTCTTTATTTCTACTAGGAAACTTCTTTGTTTTGGGTCAGAAGTCTTGTTTTTTTTTGTCGAAGAGCTACTACCAGCAAGACTTTTACCCTGGGAAGAAAGAGCACACTTTTCCTCTAATGGTTCCTGTTTTTCTGTTGTAAGTCATCCTCCACATGCAGAGAAGCATCTGTTTTTACTGCTCACCATGCATGGACTAAGTGTTTATGATTTCAGAATGCCTTGATGGACCTGGAATATTAATATCAAAGTCCACAGTTTTTATGAAAAAACACTGTCCAAATATCTGCCTGCTTGATTGCATGTGTTGCATGGATCTTGGAGTACCTGAATTTCTTGGTTCAAAGATACTGGATAGCACACAGCTATCTAGTTCTAATATTGTTCTAATATTCCTTGGATATAGTTAGAGAAAAAAATTTCTGGGGTAAAATCAAAATATATTCTTTTGAAGAGATTTAACTAAGTCAAATACAACCAAAAGATATATATATATATTTGTTAAAAATATATATATTTGTTAGAATTAAAAATAACACACAGTTACATATGTGTTTCCTCAAATTGTTCAAAAAGATAATTTTAAACATAAGGATATAGTAGGCAGCCTTCTAAATGTAGCTTATGAAAAATTTGTGTTTATTAAACTTCTTTCATAACCTATTAGAACTCACTGTCACTCCTGTTTTATTGGGCAGGTGTAGATTTTGTTTCTGTAGGTTTTATATGAGGTTTCTATCATTTCTCCCATTTCCTCTTCTTGTGGTGGGCCATTTCTTGGGATGAGGGAGTCAGAGAGGCCTTAAAAATTTGAAAATGGTTTATCACAGTTTCAGTATTTTACAAAATGACTCTTAATTGAGACCGTATATGAGAAAAGGGCTGGAAACCAGGCATTTAGTGGAAAGACCGTTGAACATTGGAAGACTCAAATCTGGGATTCCATTTTATTGCTTAATAACTGTGTGATTCTAATCTCTCTCAGGTTCCTTCTATCTATAACAAAGTTCAAAACAGCTGCCAGGTCTAACTCTGAAATTTATTCTCAAGGACAAGTGCAGTGTAAGTTATGGAGGTTTATAAATAGCAAATGCAATATTCTGATTTTATTCCTGGATTTGGTTTATATTGGGACTCAGAAAGTTCCTTTCAAAAGATAAGGATATTCATTGTCACCAACTATTCTGATTGATCTACAGTCTTCAGATATTCTATAAATATGTTTAATTAATTGTTTGAATATCATACTGTTCCTTAAGCATTCAAAATAAATACCACCAGAAAATCTTTGCAACTTAAAATATTTTATGTACTTTAAATGGTATCTAAAAATTTTCATGTACTTTAATAAAAAATGAGTCATACATATTTATATGAGGTGTTAATATAAATCCACATATCAAATTGGAAGGAATAGTTTTAATGCAGCTGCTGTACATTTTCTTCACAGCTTATTTGTAATGTCATTAGTCATTGTTAGGTCTATTAGTCAGAAGTTTCAAATCTACAATGTGGTTATCATTTTTAGTAATTATTTTTTAAAATTCTGACATACAATTTAGTGTGTTGAAATTCAGCTTTATTCACAGATTTCTCCTACTGTTCTTTTGCAATTAATGCAGATAATCTCAAAATAACAGTGCTTCTCTACACTCTAAGCATTTTAGATGTGTCATATTAATTTTTTGCCCTTTACTATTTCCATTAATTAATTTTGACCTTTAACTTTTGCTGATCAATGTGGACTAAGTTGTGATTGCAACATTTCTATGAAATAATACCAAATTAAGGTTGATAGTGGCATGCTGTGAGTTTGGGAAGGATATTAACATTTTTGAACTTGGTTAGTTGATTTAAAACCAGACATACTTATAACCAGCTTTTGATTTATGTTTAGATTTAGATGTGAAGAATTTTGAATATTATGTAATCGTTGAAATTTCCTTGCAGTGTCTGCTAAATACTGGTGGCTTGGAAACATGTAGCTTTACATTATCTCTATCTCATTCTACTGTCTTTAGAAAGTTAAAATAGGAGGTAAGGACAGAATTAAATATCTCATGAATGTCTATAGTAATTCCCATAAATGGATTGAACTGTTGGCTTTAATATAGATTATGCAATATGGTTGATTGTTTATTCGTTAAATGAGCATATAATCATTACCTACTCTACACCAGATAATGTACCAGGTAATGAACGTAGAGTGATGAATCAAATTTAGTCCCTATTCCAGAAGAGCTGAGAGTCTGGTGGAGGAGATGAACACATAGTCATACGTACGCAATGTAATTAGTGCTACACTGGGGGTCTGCACTGTGTATTGTGGAAGCACAGGGGAAAGCCACTTGGATCTACAGGTTTAGGAAAACTTTTCTAGAAGAGATACTGTCTAAGCTCTCTCTTCAAATAATAGAAAAATATTTATAAATGTAATACATGAATATGTAACAATAAAATAATTTAGGAGCGTTGGTGGTCAAAGTAATAGAACTACTTCTGTTCAACAGCTATTTGTCTTCCTAGAGGCAAGTTCTTTTAAATATAATTGCCTGCATATCTTTTGGTGGTTCTTCCATGATACTGAATTATATGACCTATTGCCTTTGCATGTTTTATTTTATTTTATTGCTTCTAGATATTACTTTTGTGATAATAAAATACCCCAATAAGAGATGACATAAAATATATTATCTCTATTGTTTCTTCCACATTTTCACCTTCATCAATCACTACTGTTTATCAGCTACTCTATTTTTTGTTTTGTTAAGATTGTTATCATTTATAATTTTATTTGAAACAGCAAACAAATCTTTCACTCTTTCTCCATAAATTGACTCTTGAGGTTAACATTTTTATGACTAAGCTGGGTCTTATATTGTTCTCTGATGGAATAGGTCTCTTTTCTTATTATAAATTACTTACAATCATGCCAAGTATTTATTTTCTTGACGTTTTAATCATGGCTTTTTACAAAACTTGCTTTTTTTTTCTTTTTCCTTTGTGTTAGCAATTGGCTTTTCTCTTTTGTTTTAAGAAAAGTAATATGGGTTTTACATTTGCACATTTTTCCTATTTCTTATTAAACTGAGATCTTTTTCTAAATGTCTTCCTCCTGGCACCTCAAATATTCCTAAGCTAGGCTGGATCAATTGCTTTCTAGGACTACTGTACAGCTACTCTGCATCAATTTCCTTCATTGCCTTCCTGGGTGGAGTCCACAGTAAGTCCATTACTCCTCTTCCTCTTTTTCCTTTTTTGCCCCTTATTTTTATAGTCAGCATCATAAAGTAACTGTTTATGAAAAAATATGTAGTAAATACATATAAGCAAATTCTACTTTCACTGTGTGGTGTGTGTGTGTATGTGTGTGTGTGTGTGCATGCTCTTGGACTGGGTATATCATTCTAGAGTAAAAAACTTCCCCATAAACTGGAAGACGTTGATCTATTTTCTTAGCATTCAGTGGTGGTGATATATCCAAGTCAATCCATTCTCATAGACTGTTTTTAATCTTGGAAGCTTTTATGGTCATCTCTAGGTCTGGGTCTTAATCAATCATTCTGCTTGCTACTTTGAACTTTAAACACTGTCTTTCACTGCTAAGTAATTGCCCTATTATTTCTTTATTAATTTATTCTCCATTTTCTGCCTTATTCTTTTTTTGAATTTCTATCAACAGATGTTGGACCTCCATACTGGTCCCCTGTGACCCTTATCTTTTCCGTCATGCTTTCTGACTCTTTGCATTTCTGCTTTACACTCTAGACGAATTGCTTGACTTTATTTTTCAGACTTTTATTTTTTAGTCCATTTAATTAATTGTCTATTCTGCACTTCCCAGCCTCTAGCAATCTTTTGATATCTCTCATGTGCTGATAATATCTCTCCTATATTCTTCTCACTTATGTATTAATTATGTTTTTATGGATTTCTGTTTTTATTTTAGTCAATTCACAGGAGAGGTGAAAAGCAGAGTGACCTAGTTTTGAGTTTGTAAGGAAACTACAATCAGTAACATTATTTAAGGTCAAAGCATTAAATTAGGAATAGTAGGACACGTGACTGAGGTAATTGTTAGGCATCATGTGAGAGCCTTGTAGATACACTTTTTAAGAATCATAAGATTTTATCTTAAGGCACTGAGTGTTTTAATTGTAAAAGTATAATGATTATCTATGGAAGATATATTTAAAGACTACAGGCAGGAAGGAAAGTTAGAAGGCTGTTGAAAGAGTTCATATTAGTAATGAGGATCTCATCTAAAGCAGAAAGATCAGAGCAGAGATGAGGCAAAAATAGTAGATAGTACAGAAGAAGTTTCCAAGTTTGATTAAAAATATCAAGGCAAGAAGTACTGAGTGAGACTCCAAATAGGATAAATGCAAAGAAAATAGGACCTAGGAAAACCATGATAAAACTTCTGAAAACCAAAGACAAAAAGAAAACCTTAAAAGCAGCTAGAACAAAAAAGAAGATACATAACCTTCAAAGGAGCAAATGAAGGGAAAATAAAAATATCAGCTCTCTTCTCTAAATAAACATTGGAACCCAGTAAACAGTGGAGCAATAATCTTTCAAATGCTAAAATAAAATAAGATGTGGTACAGCTTACAGTTAAAGGCTAGTGTACTTCTCCTTTTGTGTAATTTTCTATGCAATAAGGAATGATGTTGTTCCTTAACACAGTATTTTCTAGAATGATGTCCAGTTCTACAAAGCTAAAAGAAAAGAAAAATTTCATAGGGGAAAAAAACCACTGAATTCAGATTTAGAGATCATTGTGAGAAAGCATAATTTAAATAAATAATTTTGTGCAGTGATGGGCTAGGTAGAGGAGCTAAAAGATTTAAGTGCTCACCAATTAATATGTTCTAAATATTTAAGAGTCATTCTCCATCTAGAAGCAAAAGATTCAACTTTTAAAAAACTCCCTTCAGCTATACTTTTTAATAATGTCTAAATCTCTTTTTTATTATATTTATAAGAAAGGTAAATTTTAGATTAATTATGGCAATATTTGATAAACATAGAAGACCAATAATATAGTGAAATGAATATGAATAGAAGGTTGTGTGTACAATATAGTTTTTATGAAGAGGTAGGTCAAAGAACTATTAGAACAATATAGTTTTTATGAAGAGATGGGTCTTTCAAAGAACTATTAGATAGTAAGCATGAAAATAGGACTGTGCAATTTATGTCCAGGCATGTACTATGAAAATAAAATTGAGAGATAGTTTAACATAGTGATTAAAGGCATGGGCTCTGGAGTGCAATTCCCTAAGTGAAAATTCCAGTTCTTCAAATTATTAGCTGTGTGACCTTTGGGAGTTCCTTAACCTATCTGAATTTCAGTTCTGTATCTATAAAATCTCTTAAAGATTGTGGCATAAAGTTGTAAGCATTCTTCAAATGTCAGTTATTATTATTATAGTGAAAAGTTGGCAACACAAGGTTAGCACATTCATAGTAATTTTTTATCTTTTGCTGGATTCTGGTATTTGGCTTAATCAAATGCAGTACCTGAGGAAACTACATTTTACATAGTAATAGAAGGGTGAAAAGAAGAGAAAATCAAAAAAATATATTAGCTGAATGGTAGGAATTGTGCTGGCACTCCGTACATACAATTTTCTTTAACCTTAAAATAAGTTTATAATGTAGGTATTAGGATGTACATAGATACACATTTTAAATCTGTGTGCAGAGCACTCATAGATTCAGGAGAGAATTCAAGATTCACCGACATGAAACCCTCAGAAAAATTATATTTTAGTGAAGGGAGTGAGGATAAATACTTTGCTACCCTCCCCCCCCTTTCAGAGGTAGAGTCCAATTTTCATTTCTTTGAGTCTGGACTGGCCTTTCTGATGCTCTTAACCAGTAGACTGCAATGAAAGTTAAATTCTGGCGGGCTACATTATCTGAAGATCTTCAGCTTTTGCTCCTTCCTTTTTGAATTCTTGCTTTTTCTTTTTTAAACTCTTTCTCAGAACTCTTAGCCATCCTACAAGAATTTGACTACCCAGAGACTACCATGCTGGAGACCACCATGTGCAGGTGCTCCAGTTCCCAGTACCAGCTGAAGTCAGCTTTTCAGCCATTCCAGCCAAGGCACCTGACATGTGCATAAGCCTCCTGGGCCCTCCAGAACAGCCATCCACCAGCTAGTGACATCCCCTGACTCCATGTGGAGTATAAGTATCACCCATTTCTACCCTGATTGACTTCTTGACCTGATTGCATTAATCATGAAATAGAATAAATGGTTGTTGTTTTAACATACCAAGTTTTGGGGTTAGTTTATCACATGGCAACATAATTAGAATGGACTATTATAAATATTAAATGAGTCAATGCATATGAAAAACTTAGCACAGTGCCTGGCACATAATAAATATTTCATTAACATTTGTTGCTATTATTTTACTATAACCACAATTATAAAATCTTCATTTATGTGTATGTGTGGGTGTGTATGTATGATTTGCAAGGACTGAGAAAATGAGCTAAACAGGAAAAGCAATAATAGGATGGATTTTCTTATAAAATAAGATATGTTAAGTTGTCATTCCATAAGAAATTCTTTTTTTTCCCTCTGGCTAGCATTAAATAATGGTTTTTTATTCAAGGTGATTTTTCCCTGTGCTTTTTCTTATATCACTTTATATTGTCCATCTGAACAGCCCACCTGAGTGATCTTCACTACTTCCTTGGCTTCAGTTCCCATCATTTGTTCATGAATCTAAAATCTTAATCTTTAGCCCAACTTATTTTTGAACTTCAGATGTGAATATTCAACTGCTCCTGAAAATCTCCACCTAAATATCCCACATGGCAAAAACTGAACTTACCAGCTCTTCTTCCCTTCCTTTCAAATTTCCCTTGTTCTCTATCTGCTCAGGTGCTCAAATCAAAACCTAGGTCTTAAGTAAAAATCTGGCTGAAAACCGCAAATCACATTGGTTATATGTTCATTAAAAAATAAGATCTTGTCTATAGGTGATAGCTGAAGTTTGGGCCTTCGTAACCTAGCTTATGTACTTTGGCACCAGAACTTCTATTTTTTTATTTTGGTATGGAGCAATGCATATAAATAGAGAGGAACATTTTATAAAGTATTTGATATTTGGGATATGCTAAGAGAACTACAATAGTCTGGCAGCTCTTTGGATTTAGACCTTTTCTATCTTTTATTCCCCTGCTCAAGCCTATTGAAGCTTGTGACTATATACATTCATTCCTATTTTAATCTGAAGGATGTCAGACAGTCCTACAGACTTCACTTATCTACATATTACTAATGTTCTGGTACCTTTAGCAGGAGGAAAGCCAATTACTTTTTCTATATGCCATACAACTCCTTTCTTCTCTCCATAGCCTGGAAGAGCAACATTGTTCTACACTAGTCATGTGTCCAGTCCCACATGAATACTCAAAATCTTGATATTTTAAATCAAATTCAATCAAACGTGTGTACTTAATTATTTCATGTCTCCCAATGTCATTTTTTCATGTAATTTTTCTTTGTAGACTAGTACAACTTTTGGTAATTTATGGTGCTCTGATCTTTAATCCCTGGAAATAATTTTAGCAAACTTTCTGCTGAAGATATAGCATATATGCTAACATCTGTAACCTCTGAAAAATAAAGGTGTGCAGGATAATTATACTTGTTTAGCTTATTTAATCAGCTGGTTGTCATGGAACTTAAAAATGCATATCATTTGTCATGCTATTTACTTTTTAGTTTGGAAGAATTCAGAACTTTAAAACTGATACTTGGTAACTTCATGAATGCCTTTTCTGTGGCAAAGATTGAGTGAGGGAGGAAATCCTTCATATGTGTACTTTCCACTTGGGTAGACTACATAAAAGTCTCTTTTCTCTTTCTTAAACAGCTTCCCTATCTGTTTGCTGTTGCTTCAGATGACTTCCAAAATTCCTTGACAAGCAGTGTTAGGTGGGCTTGCTTTCTGAAGGCGAGATTCTCTCTTTTCACCGTTCCCATTCTCACAGTGCCAAATCCGTGTGCCCTGTCCCTTTTGCCCCTGCCTTCTTCCTCTCCATTTTTACATTGCAGTCTTTGTCTTGCCAGTGCTCTTTCAGCTTTATAGGATATTATTTTTGTGCTCCCACAATGACTGTATAAGCAAATGTATCCATTAGAAGATAGCTATTTGCATGAGAATGTTTCACTTAGCAAATTGTATAAGTTTCCTTTAGCCTGAAATCTCTGTACCTCAGATGGGTTCCAAATATCTTTGACTTTTCAGAAACACATTGTTTCTATAAAATGAAGCATATCTGTAACATGCTTACAAGCATGTACTAGTAATGTAGTAGCACTATGGAAGAACTGTGTTTTGATAGAGAAATTTTTAATTACTTGCTTTAGTGAAAACAGCTACAACTTTATTTTCTACTCAGCATAGAAAATGCACTTGGGTCTTTAGGTCAACTCATATAAGACAAGGAACTGACAGGAAAACCAGAGCTCTTGACTACATGAATACAACAACATGAGGTAAGTGTTAGAATAACTTATAAACTTCCCTAATGAACTTCAGGACTTAAATGAGAAGGTTTTCTATTCTTGTGTGATTAATATTTCTCTCTGATAGAAAGAGGACTTTTTTCTGTGTGCAGAGGAAATGAGGAGCAAAAGAGTTCAAGATAAGTGATTAAGAGAAGTTAAGAATTGGTTAATCTCTTATAGCCCAAAGGGGATTAATTAGTGATAACCAGTAACTGCCACCAGTGTGAGTAATTAGTCCCTCCAAATAACCATGTAGCCTACCATGAAGTAGCAAAAAACTATTTTTAAATTAACAACATTTTAACCATTTATTTTCTGAATTTAGTCAACCAAACAATCCTTGCACACTGGCGGTATAAGTGTGAAATTGTGAAACTGTGTCATGTATTTAGAGACACTGTTATTATTTATGGTTGCTCTTAATTTTTTTCTCCATGAAAACAGTCATCGTAAATCACTAGGCCAAAATGGACAAATTGGCTCTGGGTGTTTGTGTGTGCATATGTGATTTCGTGTGTGTAGGTACATTTGGAAGGTCAGTATGTTAGAAGAAATAGAGTGAAGAAGAAAGAATAAGAAAAATAGTCCAAAAGAGTTACTGATACTAAGTAAAATATTAGGATATGTGGGCATGTATAATCAGTGGCTTTTTTGCACAAACACAAATACATGTTTTCCCCACTATCCCAAAGTTCACTTTATGTCACTTCATTTTTATGAAAGACCTACATCAGTACCTGTTTTTGCTAACTGAAAGAAATCTGAAGAGAATTTTTTTGTTTTTACAAGGTGGTTAATGGCTTTATACAAAGAGAATTAGATGTTAATCAGAAAGTTCAGCTTAAAAATAGCAACTGAAAAATAAGTGAAATTTCCTAGAGAATTTTATGGTTTGATATCTACACAGATAAGATTCATTAAGTAGATGCCTACCTGTCTTCTTTGCTCTTGTGAAAAGATTGTTCTCCAATTTTCACTGTGCACAAACTAAAATGAAGACAGATTATATAAATATTCTGATTGATTAAAAGATTAAAATTGTGAGTCTTCCAAGAAATACATCAGGATTCAAGAATACTTATTGCATTTGTTTGATTTGCCGACTTTTTTTTTTTCAATCAACATCTAATAACTCACAACTGCATCTTTTCTTGTTAGAACATGTCATCCAGCACTTTTTGATTAGATGTTCTCAGATAATAGCTGGGGCAGATTGACCAAAAGAGAGCAATTTCTTTAATCAGATCAGCATAATGATTCTATCACAAACTTTAGACAGGGCTATGGATACCACCATTTTCTTTTTTTATTAAAAGCGGGTAGCTTTAGTAGTTACACTACTAGACCTTCTGTAGATCACAATGCAAATTTATAAAAGGCCATAACAATGCCTTTAGAATAAAATCCATTTGCCGTTCTGCAACGAAGCAACCTTTCTTTTAGTCGGCCATAACTTGAGGACAGGGGCCTTACAAACACCAAGTAGTGGGACATGGTGACCAGAAATCTAAATTTTCTGCCTGGCTAAAGCAAGTGACCTTGAGTTTCTCTGTGCACTTGAGTCACTTTTTGGGTATCAGTTTTTTCACCTGTGCAAAGAGGATGATGTCCAACATGTTCTGAGGTTCTTCCAGTTCTAAAGTTCTTTGGCTAATTTCCCCAGAGCCCAAGAGAAGCCCTGGATCTGGCTGGTATGCAGTAAATATTTGATGATTATGAGAAGTATTTGACTTCCAAATGGGAGAGTAATATATGATATATGGAAATACCATGGTATCTCAACACTTATGATTTGGGGAACAGAATCAGTGTGATTGAATCACAAATGCAATGAATTCCTTGTTTTCTTAGGTCAAAGAGAAATAGTCGTGTAAAAGCAAGCAAGGTGAAAACAGAATATCACATACACTAGTTGAAAATATCTAGTAAGTATTATCATTCTTCTCTGATAAAGTGCCATATAAATGGTGTGAATATATTAAATGGAATGAAGGCATTAAAAAATCTTTAATATAACCAGTTTATTTATTATTTAAAAAATCTATAGAAGGAAAAATCAATATTTAGACATGTAGGAAAACGAACAGCAGGTTTAAATTTTGCTTTCAACAAGTCTGTTTAATGAAATCATGTATTAAGTATTTATATGACCACTAAAAATTGAAATAGAACAACGGAAGTATGCTTTTAGTTGATACTTCTTATATAGGGTGAATTGACAATTCTCATGTAAATAAAGTTACCAATAGTAGTTTACATTTTTTGAGTATATGCATTGTTCTAAATACTTACCTGTATTAACTCTTTAATCCTTGTAACAATCCTATGAGCTATTTACTGTTATCATCATCATCCCCATCTTGCAGGTGGAAATTGAGGACCAGAGAAGTTCATTAATTTGCCTAAAAGCACACAGTCAGTATGTGGTAGAGCTAAGATTTAAACACAGCATTCTGGTTTTATTGTAATATTGGCATCTTATCATGATGATTTCTGAAAGCGCCTCTAAATTATGTCAAATGTATTAATACATCCTTATTTATTTGCAAGTTTGCTAAAGAAACAAATTGACCTTTCCATGTGTTCAAACAAAATACATCCTTTTTTCCTTTTATCATCTGCAATTTGTTTCTTTGTCCTCTGTAAAACTAAAAAGCTGTAATATCAACTTTTTCTTTTGTTTTAATCTGAGACCACCGCTTAGTTGCATGAATTGCTAGTATGAGTGCTCGAATATATCAGTGCTTTTTATCTCTTGCCTTTGCTATGTAGGGAGTGAATGCCTGATGAATTGCCGTGAGCCGGGAAGTACTATGTTCTCTAGTTGTAAATAGCCCATAAATATTTCTTTTCATTCTCTCAGGAGGCCTTATTTAGTTTTGTTAGCATTATTTCAGCCTAGAATGTATTCTATTTAGAAAACATTGGATCATCTGTTTCACTCAGGCAGCTGACATTTAATCACACGTTAATATTACTTCACTTGTTATTCAGAGGCCTCAAACTTCTATCTCTTTTACTATCTTTCATAAGCTTAAATGGGACTGACAAGTATAATGATGTCTTCTGATCAGAGTATAATAAATGTAAATAAGTCACAGATAGCAGTGAAATGGAAGAAAGAAGTCTGAGAGAAAAAAAAGCCCACTCAAATAGTGTACAATAGTTTCTTCCCTCAGTCGGGGCAAAAGATGTTTGTTTGCAATAGAATCTAACTCTTGCAGGACCCTTTAAGGACAATTTCTATTGTAAACTGAGAACATTTGAAGTTCCATTTAAATAATGCAGCACTTCTGGCCTGTGAAAATAAATAAGCTTCCAGGATTCTTCTTTGTGGAAAAGATAAGCCTAATGAAAAAAAAAAAAAAAAAAAAAAGAAAAGTCTTAAGATAATACATCAGTAGACATATCTTATAGCAGGAAAACACTTAGTTTCCTAAGGTATATGTCCGTGGTTTAATGGCTCTGTGTCTGTACTCACTTGACCTGCAGAGAGTCACATTAGTACATGGTTAGATGAGAAACTATACAGATTCTGGTGAATTCTTATTGAAATCAATGTGTTAAATTTGATCAATGTTTTGATTTGATCAACCTGAAACTTAAGTTGTATGATTTTAGTCCTATCCAAACTTACTCTGAATATATATGAAATTGTTTCATGAAAATTTGACAATTTTTGGTTAACACTTTGTTTTGGAAATTGTAAATAGATTTGTAGAACTCTAGAAATCATATTGCTCAATGCTTTTGTAAGTAGCAAACAACATTATTTAGAAATACATATCAATTAGGATGTTTCATGAAACAAGTAACTGAAAATTGACTTAAGTAAATTTAAAAATAAGAAAATTTATTGTCTTCCAGAAATGGCATCAAGGTGGATTTTTTCCAGACGTCAACCTTCTAATCAAGGATTCAAGTCATTTCATGCTCTCTACTCTGCTACCTGCAGCATCTGTTTTACCCACAGGCTGGTTCCTTTATGATTGTAAGCTGGTTGCTGTAAGGTTTTTGTTCTTGTTCAGAGAGAGAGAGAGAGAGAGAGAGAGAGAGAGAGAGAGAGAGAGAGAAAGAGTGTGTGTGTGTGTGTGTGTGTGTGTGTACATATGTGCACAAAAGAGAGAAAGAAAGATTGGCTTTCTGTGTGAATACTTGAATTAAATTATGATTATTTAGGAAAGAGGAGAGTGGAAAGGAAGAAAGGATGCTGGGTGATCATAGATGTCCAACACAGGGAAACAATGTAAGAAAATAAAACCATATCACTATATTTTAATGATAATATTTGTGGATAGTGTGTTTTAGTAAAGCCTGACTCCATTGGACTAGTAGTTTTTGTATAATATTCAAAGCCATATTAAAAAATATTCAGATGTTCCCTATTTATTATTTCCTTTTAGGAATTTAGTAATGACCTCTTAACATAGAGACTTTACATTCTTAATTATACAACAGCAAAATGAATTTTTAAATGTAAAGTAATTTTATAAGTTTGTGAGCTTTTTATTATATTCATCTCTTATGGCACAGATTGCTACTTTTTCTCACAAGGTTTAGCTGGGCTCACAACAAAGCCTGCTTGGCAGCCTCCTGGCAGCTAGGTGTAGCCGTGTGATCAAGGTCTTTGACTGGGATGTGAGTGGAAGTGATGTGTGCAACTTCTAGTTTATGCTTTTAAAGGGAAAATGTGACACTGTGTGGGTGGTAGAAACAAGAGAGGAGGAGCCTGGACTCCTAGTGACTTTAAATAAGTCTGATATATCATTCTAGATACTTACGTCTACCTTGTATAAGCCATTTTCATTTATTTCTATTTTTATTTCTATTTTTAAAATTTGTAATTGAAGTATAGTTGCCATACAATATCATATTAGTTCTCAGGTGTACAGCATAGTGATTCAGCAGTCACACACATTTCAAAATGCTTACCACAGTTAGTGTGGTTGTCATCCATCACCATACAAAGTTATTACAATGTTATTGGCTATGTTTTCTATGCTGTACTTTTCATCCCTGTGACTTATAACTGGAAGTCTGTACCTCTTAATCCCCTTCTTCTATTTCACCTATCCCCTATTCCTTGCCCCTAGGGCAATCACCAGTTTATTCTTTGTATTTATGAGTCTGTTTCTGGTTTTTTTTGTTTATCTGTTTTTTTTATATTTCACATATAAGTGAAATCATGTGGTATTGGTCTTTCTCTGTCTGACTTATTTCACTTAGAATAATACTCTCTAGGTCCATCCATGTGTTGTGAATGTAAGTATTTTTAATTTAGGCTGAACCTACATTTAAATATTGTAGATAGCCAATATCCATATACTACCTAGAAATGAGGTGTGATTCCTTGAGACTAGAAACTGGATTACAATCCTTCTGGGAACAATATGAAATATGTAGCTTGTTTTTGAATATTTTTAGAAGGGAATAGCATCATATGGAGCTCCCAATATTTTTATTTTGATACTATAGTTTTTATGCACACAGCAGATTTAACTGTTTTGAATGAATTGACTCATTTTAAGCAATTAACATCGAAAAATTTTCTTAAAATAATCAAACCATTTGTGTATACATATACAGCATGCATCTCCACTGTTTACTGTCTCAAAGCATTTTAACAAGCTATTGTGCTGGCAGAATTAATTAGAGCTGAAAACTGGTATTATAAAAACAACAAAAGCTATAAGAATGCATTAAAAAAAGAATACCAAAATAATAGAATCTAAGGTTTCTGAAGTTGTATTTGACTCATCAAATGTTCCTCAACAACTAGATGCATCAGAATACATTGTTCATTATAATATTAAAGGAAGGTAATGAAATGAAAATTGAGGCAATAGAGAATTCAGTATGCACAATTATTTTAAATTTAAAATCTTCCCCATAATGAACATAGCTAAAAACATAAAAGACAAATGATAGAGAAATTAGAAGCAATTACCAAAGGAATTCTCAGCAGAAATTTCTGATTTAAATTAAAGCCTATGATTAAAAATCTCCTGCCTCTTTGTCCTTCTGCACTCTTCCCACAATCCACTACGGCTGCAGCACCTCATAACTTAATGTCTTTTCCTTAAAGACAGTCACACTAGTCTGATCTATAGCAAGAATGAACATATCAACTTCAGGTCTATATGGTTCTTGTTTCTATATGCACTAATGCTTAGTTTTTAAAAGAACAAAGATGGGATAGTATTAAATAGAGCACCATAAAAAGTGAAATTATTTTTCACCCACATAACTCTGTTCTATTTTGTAAATAGAAAAGGGACCTCTTCAGTTCTTTTTTTAAAATTGAGGTTTCAAAAGTAGCACGGTATATTTTGGTGGCTGGGGCTTCATTACAGCTACTTAGGTGGCCTAAGCATTAGAAAAGCTTACAGTGCATCATATCCAGATAGGGATTTATTTATTCATTCAATCAAAAACTATTTTTGGGCATCTGCTCAGGTATTGTTCTAGGTGCTGGAGACACAAGTTAACAAAATGACCTGCCCTTATTATGTTTACATTATGGTGATTAAAATCAATACTACATCATAAAACAAGTATGGGTCAATTCAACAAAGTTGTTTTTTGATAATTTCTATTTTTTATTTTTATTTTTAATTTTATATTTCCTTTGGGAAATATGCAATTCTTTTGTAATGAAAATATGTTCTTTTGTGCATTTACTTAAATTTTGTGTTTTTACTATTATACACTGAAACCATTTATTTGCTGAATATATCTCATCATTTTTCAGAAGTCACTGGTAATTAGCTAGAACCTTTGTTTCCCCTTTTGAGGACAACTTTATAAGGTCCCAAATGACCAACTCACATGAAAAACTCGAGAAACCGGGAATGGTTTACAAGTTGAATCACCGAGTATGTTCTGTCAGAGGTGCTGCTAATTAATTTTGTTTGGGATTCTGCATTCCTCTATTTACAAAATGCAGTGTATACTTTACAGGGACGTATTTTTGAGAATTTTCTAATGTAATATCTGATATGTACAAAAGAATCTGTGTAATACATATTCACATTATTAACCATAATAAAAGAAACAAGAATATAATATTGTACTTTAAAAACTTGACATTAATGCAATTTTATTTGAACACCTTAAAGGAAAATAATAGTTTTGGAGGGTTTTTCAGTTCACGTTCCCCTTCTTTTATTTTAATCATTAGCTATACAAAGAGTGTTGCCTTAAGAAATATTTAGTTATTTTCTTCTTTTTTAAATGCTAAAGATTAGTTTTATGTTGAAATAATTCCAAATGTATGAAAATATGGCAAGACTAGTATAAGTAACTTTTTATCTGAACCATCTGAGAGTGAGTTATCACTTGATGCTTCATCAACCCAATGCCTTATTGTGTGATCTCTACAAAGACGTTCTACCTAACCACAGTACAGTAATCAAAATCCAAATAGTAACATTGAGACACCACTACCATGTAATTATATTTCCAATCGATTTTATGACAATGCCAATAATAGTCAGTCAAAGATGACGTACTTCAACTGTCACTTAAAAAAATTAAATAGACTTCAATTTTTTTAGAGCAATTTTGAAATTAATAGCAAAATAGAGTGAAAATACAGACTTCTCATATACTTACTCCCTGCCCTCACACTCTTATAGCCTTCCCGCATTATCAACATCCCACACCAGACTGATACATTTGTTATATTCAGTGAACCTGTTAACATGTCATTATCACCCAAAGCCCATAGTTTATCTTAGGGCTCACTTTTGGTTTTGCACACTGTGTTTTTGATAAATATGTGATGGAATGTACCACCATTACATTATACAGAATAGTTTCACTACCCTAAGAATCCTGTGTGTTCTGCTTCCCTCTCCCTCGAACCCCTGGTGAACACTGAGGTGGCTGTCTGCATAGTTTTGCTTTTTCTAGAATGTCATTTAGTTGGAATCATATAGCATGTGGTTTATTCATATTGGCTTCTTTCCCTTAATAATAAGAATTTAAGGTTCCTTCATGTCTTTTCATAGGTTGGTAGCACATTTTTTTAAACACTGAATGATATTCCATTTTCTGGATTGGCTGTACACAGGTTATTTATCCATTCCCCTACTGAAGGACATCTTGGTTACTTCACTAAGTTTTGGCAGTTATGTGTATAGCTGCTGTAAACATCCAGGTTCAGGTTTTTGTGTGGACAAAATTTTTCAACTTCTTTTGCTAAATACCATGCTGGATTGTATGGTAAAATATGTTCAGTTTTGTAAGAAACTGCCAAACTGTCTTCCAAAGTGGCTGTACAATTTTGTATTCCCATCAGCAATGAATGAGAATTCCTGTTATACTCCATTCTCACCATCATCTGGTGGTGTTGGTGTTTTGGATTTTGGCCTAATAGGTGTGTGGTGGTATCTTATCATTATTTTAATTTTCAATTGCCTAATGACACATGTTGTTGATCATCTTTTAATATGCTTATTTACTACCTGTATTTATTTTTTGGTGAGGTGTCTGTTCAGGTCTTTTGCCTATTTTTTAATTGAGTTGTTCATTTTCTTATTATTGAGTTTAAAGAGTTCTCTGTGTATTTTGGATAACAGTTCTTTATCAGATATATCTTTTGAAAATATTTTTCCCAGTGTGTGGCTTGCCTTTTCATTCTCTTGACAGTGCCTTTCATAGAGTAGAAGTTTTCTTGAAATGCAGTTATTTAAATATATAACATTAGTTTCAGGTATACAGTGTAATGATTCAATATTTATATATATTCCAGAATGATCACTATAATAAGTCTAGTTAACATCCATCATCATATATAGTTACTATCTGTTAACACAGGAGGATGTCACAGAATCATTGGCTATATTCTCCATGCTGTACCACCATCCCCATGAGGAATATATATTACGATTGAGATTTTTGTGTCCCTTTATCCTTCTCACCCTCACCCTGCCCCAAATCCTCCCCCATGGTAACCACTAGTCACTTCTCAGTGTCTATGAGTCTATGGCTATTTTGTTCATTTTGTTTTGTTTTTAGATTCCACAAATAAATGAAATCATATGGTATTTGTTTTTCTCCACCTGGCTTATTTCACTGAGCATTATGCCCTCTAGGTCCATCCATGTTGTCACAATTGGCAGGATTTCTTTTTTGTATGGCTGAATAATATTCCATTGCATATATGTACCACATCTTCTTTATCAATTCATCTATTAATGGACACTTTGGTTGCTTCAGTATCTTGGGTGTTGTAAATAATGCAGCAATAAACATAGGGTGCATATATCTTTTTGTATCAGAGATGTTTTTTCTTTGGTAAACACCCAGATGTGGATTATGGGGTAAGTGTGGTATTTCTATTTTTAATGTGGTTCTATACAAATTTTAGAATTATTTGTTCTAGTTCTGTAAAAAATGCTATTGGAATTTTGAAAAACGCTATTGAGATTGCATTGAATCTGTGGATTGCTTTGTAGAGTGAACCTTTTAACAAAATTAATTCTTCCAATCTATGAGCATGATATATATTTCCATTTATTTGTTTTATCTTCAATTTATTATGTTCTTGCTTATTCCCACTCTCTAAGGAAGGCTGTACCTTGTGTATAAAAAGTTGTAACTTTTTAGAATATAACTTAAATTTACATTAGACTTGTTTTTTAAGGTAAATTAAAAGTCAAACTTAAATTCTATTCTGGACAACCAGCTATCACCAGGTTTGGTAGGCTTTTCACCTCTACCTATGGATCTTCTCACTATTTTGCCACATAGATGAGTTCATCTTGTTTTGGGGTCTTTAACTTAAGTTTTCTTTGTTAAATTGTTCTAAACTCAATATGCAAAAGGTAAAAGGGGGTAAACTTTGGTATTTAGAACTTTCAATATTTCTTTCATCATCCCCTTACTTTCTCTCTAGCACCGGTTAAAATCTCTATCCCTTATACTTTTTAGTTTGAATAAATGTTTTGTTTAATTTGTTTTTGTTAATTGAGTTTGGTAATCTTTTGGCTACCTTAAGTTCAAAGTGGTCATTTAATATGAAATCTCCTGGGTATAAGCTAGGTTTATCCAAGCACTTTTTTTATGACTCATCCCCTCTTATATGCTTAGTAACTTTTAATGGGTTATATATGCGTTTTGATATTTGAGGACAGTGATGGGTGGTGTGTGCATGTTTCATGGCCTTATTCATAAAGCTCACTGTCCTCAATTCACTACTAAATTCCCCATTAGCTTTAAATTTCATAAACATTTTCATGTAAGTTTGATATTCTTGAATAGAAAATGTAGCCCTTTTCTTCCAATCCCATAAGCCACACCTTGACCTAATGTCTTTATATTATATATTTGTGCTTACTGTACTTCCTTTTTAGGGTTTGCTAAAGGTAGCAATATATACACTGAATTAGAAAGAGTTGTGAGGTTTTCAAGAGTTTATTGATTATAGATCAGGCTCCTGTTGAGGGATATAAACCACCACCAAGTTCTTTGAGGTTTAGGCTATTGATAGTAATACTCTGGTGAATAATTTTGTTGTGGTAATTATTTGACTTCAGGGCTGAGTATAGTAGTGTCTCTAATCTCAGTTTGGGTCTTAGCTATCATGTAGTTAGAAATGTTAGTTACTTTCATTGTTTATTTTTATTTTACTTGTAGCTTTTCACAGCCTAAAGGTTATTGTATAATGTCCTTAACACTCTTTATGCTGACATTTCATTAATTTGAGTTAATTGACCATTGTGGCTGGCATGATATTTACTAAATCTAACTAACATAACTTAGCCAAACTTCTGTTCATGGCTAATTGTTTATATATATATACTTTTTTATTTTGATATAATTAATATACAATCCCATGAGCAAAACTGTGGTTACTAGATTCCCCCCATTATCAAGTCCCCAACACATACCCCATAACAGGCACTGTCCATCAGCATAGTAAGATGCTATAGAGTCACTACTTGTCTTCTCTGTGCTATACTGCCTTCCCTGTGCCCCCCTCTTATGATATGTGTGCTAATTGTAATGCCCTTTATTCCCCTCCTCCCTCCCTTCCCACCCACCCTGCCCAGTCCCTTTCCCTTTGGTAACTGTTCGTCCATTCTTGGGTTCTGTGAGTCTGCTGCTGTTTTGTTCCTTCAGTTTTTTCTTTGTTCTTATGCTCCACAGATGAGTGAAATCATTTAGTACTTGTCTTTTTCTGCCTGGCTTATTTCACTGAGCATAATACCCTCTAGTTCCATCCATGTTGTTGCAAATGGTAGGATATGTTTTCTTCTTATGGCTGAATAATATTCCATTGTGTATATGTACCACATCTTCTTTATCCATTCATCTGATGGACATTTAGGTTGCTTCCATATCTTGGCTATTGTAAATAGTGCTGCAATAAACATAGGGGTGCATATGTCTTTTTGAAAATGGGATCCTGGATTCTTAGGGTAAATTCCTAGGAGTAGAATTCCTGGGTCAAACGGTATTTCTATTTTTAGCTTTTTGAGGAATCTACATACTGCTTTCCACAATGTTTGAACTAGTTTGCATTCCCAGCAGCAGTGTAGGAGGGTTCCCTTTCTCCACATCCTCGCCAACATTTGTTGTTCCTAGTTTTTTCTATGTTGGCCATCCTCACTGGTGTGAGTTGATATCTCATTGCGGTTTTAATTTGCATTTCCCTGATAATTAGCAATGTGGAGCATCTTCGTGGCTAATTTTTATCACTGTTGTTTCCTTTGGAGGTGTGGTTAAACAAGGCATTATGGACTACCTTTGGTGTACTTGATGCCTGCTCCTTTTAATTGTCTATAGTAGTAATTTACAGGGCATTTCACTAGAATGTGAATACTTGCATGTGTAAGTTTGTTAAAAATTAATAGAAATGCTGGGAGCACATCTATGTGTGTATGGAGTTAGTAAACTCACCTAGGTATTTTCAGTGCTTTGCCTTACTTATTAAGCTACATTAGTGATGTAGGGTGATGTAAGGCAGTTGCAATTTATACAATTAAAGTACTATACTTTTATGTAATGAGGTTATTTATTGAATTAGTTATTTTTCTTTGCTCATTATTTGGTTTTCTGAACTGATAAATAGAATGAGTGACATAAGTATTAGGGTTCAAGTCTGTCTTTTGTGATTATGGATGGCTATTATTTGTTTTGATGCGAATTGATCATTGTTGAATAAAGATTAGATGACTCAATCAGTTGACTAGATGTGGGAAATAAGATACTTGGGAATATAATAATTAAATATGTAATAAAATAACAGTAGGTAGTTTCTTTATTGTTAGGGTCAAGAAAGAGACAAATTTTCATTCATTTTGTTTCTCAAGGGGCAAAGTGTTTTGGTGTTTTAGCTGTTTTACTTCTGGGCTTGATGGGTAGAAGTGTTTTGAGAATTTTAGTTGAAATCTGATAAATTGTGTTATAATCATTGAGATAATAGTAGTAACCTATGTAGGTGTATCCAGTTATGGCATGACATTAAGGAGAGTTTTAAACTCTCAGTCCTTAAACTGATGAGTTAAATTAAATAGGCTGAATTAGCAAGGGTTGTGAGGTTATCAGTTTATTGATTATAGATCAGACTCCTGTAGAGGGGTATAAAGCACCACCAAGTCCTTTGAGGTTTAGGCTATTGTTGGTAATACTCTGGTGAATAATTTTGTTGTGGTAATTGTTTGACTTTAGGGCTAAGTATAGTAGTGTATCTAATCTCAGTTTGGGTTTTAGCTATGATGGAGTTAGAAATGTTAGTCGCTTTTGCTGCTTATTTTGTTATTAATAGTCACTATTAGCTTCTTAATGATATTACATTTTTTGAAATATTATAGCAGAACTAAATTCAAGGACAGTTGGTATGAAACTGGTTTGACCCACAGATTACGAACATTGCCTATATTATCAGCTGGTTGTGTGGCTGTCAGGGTCATTTGATTTAGTTGTCACAGAGTACCATTTGTCTTTAGATGTGAGAAAGGAGCAGCTTAGCAAGATAAGATGTCTTCTGATGAGATTAACATTTAGCATGTTATCTCCATAGGCAGGAGTGCTCGCTGCTCACTTTCTAGCAGTTGTAACTGTGCTGGCTTTAGGTCTTGTGTAAGAATATATAGGAGCCAAAGCTTAAGTCTTTGTAGTTGGTATACTTGTAGCTTCAGTATGACTGGTGGCCTATGATTTTTATAGTCAAGGAAGGGTTATTGATTTCATCTATTATATACAGAATTTGTAGTGATGATGGGCAATTAGGATTAAGATGACGGCTGGTAAGATGGTTCAGACTGTTCCTACACCTGTGTATCAGTAGTGCTTGTGTGAGTAACTCTGGGCGTTAATAGTAATTAAATATCATAAGGACTAGTGAGCTAATTAGGAAAACAATTATTGGTATATGATCATGGAAATGTAGAAATCCCTTAATAATGGGGGATGTTGCATCTTGAAAGCCTAGTTAGAATGGATATTCCATGGAGATATAAAGGGCTTAAATCTTTAATTTATTTGAAAATCCATCAACATCATCCACCACATCAACAAAAAGAAGAATGAAAACCACATGATCATCTCCATAGATGCTGAAAAAGCATTTGACAAAATTCAGCATCCATTCGATTAAAACTCTCAACAAAATGGGTACAGAGGGCAAGTACCTCAACATCATAAAGGCCATATATGACAAAGCCACAGCTAACATCATACATAACAGCGAGAAGCTGAAAGCTTTTCATCTAAGATCGGGAACAAGACAAGGATGCGCACTCCCTCCACTGTTATTCAACATAGTACTGGAGGTCCTAGCCACGGCAATCAGACAAAGGAAAGACATACAAGGCATCCAGACTAGTAAAGAAGAAGTCAAATTGTCACTATTTGCAGATGACATGATACTGTACATAAAAAACCCTAAAGACTCCACTCCAAAACTACTAGAACTAATATCTGAATTCAGCAAAGTTGCAGGATACAATATTAACACACAGAAATCTGTTGTTTTCCTATACGCTAACGATGAACTAACAGAAAGAGAAATCAGAAAAACAACTCCATTCACAACTGCATCACAAAGAATAAAATACCTAGGAATAAACCTAATGAAGGATGTGAAAGACGTATACTCTGAAAACTGTAAGACAGTCCTAAGAGAAATTAAAGAGGATACTAACAAATGGAAATGCATCCCATGCTCTTGGCTAGGAAGAATAAATATTGTCAAAATGGCTACACTACCTAAAGCAATATACAGATTCAACACAATCCCTATCAAAATACCAATAGCTTTCTTCAATGAATTGGAACAAATAATTCTAAAATTCATATGGAACCACAAAAGACCCTAAATAGCCAAAGCAATCCTGAGAAGGAGGAATAAAATGGGGAATTTTGCTCCCTGACTTCAAGCTCTATTACAAAGCCACAGTAATCAAGGCAATTTGGTATTGGCACAAAACCAGATCCACAGACCAGTGGAACAGAATAGAAAATCCAAACATTAACCCAAACATATACAATCAATTAATATTTGATAAAGGAGCCTTGGATATACAAAGGGGAGATGACAGCCTCTTCAGCAGCTGGTATTGGAAAAACTGGACAGCTACATGTAAGAGAATGAAACTGGACTACTGTCTAACCCCATACACAAAGGTAAACTCAAGGTGGATCAAAGACCTGAATGTAAGTCATGAAACCATAAAACTCTTAGAAAAAAACAGGCAAAAATCTCTTGGACATAAACATGAGCGACTTCTTCATGAACATCTCTCCCCAGGCAAGGGAAACAAAAGCAAAAATGAACAAGTGGGACTATATCAAGCTGAAAAGTTTCTGTACAGCAAAGGACACCATCAGTAGAACAAAAAGTGATCCTACAGTATGGGAGAATATATTCATAAATGACGTATCCGATAAGGGGTTGACATCCAAAATATACAAAGAACTCACTCACCTTAACAAACAAAAAGCAAATAATCCACTTAAGAAATGGGCAGAGGACATGAATAGACACTTGTCCCAAGAAGAAATTCAGATGGCCAACAGGCACATGAAAAGATACTCCACATCGCTAATCATCAGAGAAATGCAAATTAAAACCACAATGAGATATCACCTCACACCAGTGAGGATGGCCAACATCCAAAACACAAACAACAACAAATGTTGGCGCGGATGTGGAGAAAGGAGAACCCTCCTACACTGCTGGTGGGAATGCAAATTAGTTCAACCATTGTGGAAAGCAGTATGGAGGTTCCTCAAAAAACTCAAAATAGAAATACCATTTGACCCAGGAATCCCACTCCTAGGAATTTACCCTAAGAATGCAGCAGCCCAGTTTCAAAAAGACATATGCACCCCTATGTTTATTGCAGCACTATTTACAATAGCCAAGAAATGGAAGCAACCTACGTGTCCATCAGTAGATGAATGGATAAAGAAGAAGTGGTACATATACACAATGGAATATTATTCAGTCATAAGAAGAAAACATATCCCAACATTTGCAACAACATGGATGGAGCTAGAGGGTATTATGCTCAGTCAAATAAGCCAAGCCAAAAAAGACAAGTATCAAATGATTTCACTCATATGTGGAGTATAAGAACAAAGAAAAAAACTGAAGGAACAAAACAGCAGCAGACTCACAGAACCCAAGAACGGACTAATAGTTACCAAAGGGAAAGTGACTGGGGAAGATGGGTGGGAAGGGAGGGATAAGGGGGACAAAGGGGCATTACGATTAGCAGATGTAATGTTGGGGGCACGGGGAGGGCTGTACAGCTCAGAGAAGACAAGTAGTGATTCTATAGCATCTCACTATGCTGATGGACAGTGACTGTAATGGGGTTGGTGGGGGAGACCTGATGAAGGGGGTAGTTTAATAACCATAATATTGCACATGTAATTGTAGATTAATGATACCAAAATAAATTATTAAAATAAATCTGTAATTTTCTTCAACCAAGTTATGTCATTTTTTACTAATATCTCATTTCCTGAGAAAGACATAATAGTTATGATGTTGGCTTGAAACCAGTTTTAGGTGGTTCAATTCCTTTTTTTCTTATTTGACGTTTACAAGAATAGGTTCTTCAAATATATCATATGATGAAGGGGCATCTGTGTAATCATTCAAGATTAGTGTTAGTTCAGTTATTATCACTTCTTACTTAGTTTTGAAGGCTTCTCACATTATGTAAATTATTAGCAATACTGCTGTTAATGAAAAAAATGAACCAGTTGATGAGACAGTGTCTCATGTTGTAAATGTATCTGGGGAGTCTGAGTAACATCGTGGTATCACTGAAAGGCAAGAAAGTGCTGTGGGAAGAAAATTATGTGAACCCCAACAAATATAATTTGTTTAAGGTTATTATAATGTTCTCCATCTGGGAGTTGTTACATGACCTCTGTCTGGGGGGATCTGTGTTTGATGAGTTCCTTTTATTTTTTTAAATCTTTCCTTAATTTCATACTTGTGTTGAATTAACACATGACTTAATAAATGATAAATTGTTGGGTTTATCTTGTTAATTACCAAAGAGCATCCCTTCTGATACAAGTTTATCAGATTAAGATTTTTCTTGCTTCTCACAGTTGATGTGCATTGCTATGAACTTCCCTTACAACTACTTTCGCTGCATCCCAAAACTTTTCAACTGTTGTGTTTCTATTTTCATTTGTCTCCAGAATTATTTTTGATTTCCTCTTTGATTTCTTCATTGATCCATTGGTTATTTAGCCTCCATATTTTTGTTTTTTTCTAGTTCTTTTTTTTCCTCTAGTAATTGATTTCAAGTTTCATACTGTTGTGTTTGGAAAAGATGCTTGGTGTGATTTCAGTCTTCTTAAATGTATTGAGATTTGTTTTGTGGCCTAACGTGGTCAATCCTGGAGAATATTCCATGTGCACTTGAGAAGAATGTGTATTCTGCTGTTTTTAGATGGAATGTTCTGTAAATATCTGCTAAGTCCATCTGCTCTAATGTGTCATTCAAAGCCATTGTTTCTTACAGTTGGTTTTCTGTCTGGCTGATCTATCCATTGATATAAATGGAGGTGTTAAAGCCCCCTATTATTATTAAATTACTTTCAATTTTTCCCTTATGTCTGTTAATATTTGCTTTTTATATTTAGGTGCTTCCATGTTGGTTGCATAGATATTTAAAGTTATTATATCTTCCTTCTGGATTAAGCCCTTTATCATTATGTAATGCCCTGCTTTGTTTCTTGTTACAGTCTTTGATTTAAAGTCTGTTTTGTCTGATATAAGTATTGCTACCCCAGAGTTTTTTCAGTTCCATTTACCTAGAGTATCTCTTTCTATTCCTTCATTTTCAGTCTTTGTCTTTAGGCCTGAAGTGAGTCTCTTGTAGGCAGCATATAGATATATCTTATGCATCTAATTATTTATGGATAATGTAACTGGATAAGATAAATATTATGTTTTAAATACTTAGAATGGCTATAAAAAAGGGGTATTAGTATTGTTCTTGTTATTAATAGTCTAATATTTATTATTTTATTGAAATACAATTGCCATATGACATTATATAAAAGCTGTACAATGTATTGATTTGATATATTCATACATTTCAATGTGATTACCAGTATAGCATTAGCTAACACCTCAATCATATCACATAATTACAATTTCTTTTTTGTGGTGGGAACAATTAAGATATAATCTCAGAAATTTTGAAGTTTATAATATAGTTTGTTGACTATCATCTGTATGCAGTACATTAGATCTTCAGGACTTTGTTATCTATAATTCCAAGTTTGTACCCTTAAACAGCCTATCTACAATTCCCCCATATGCCAGCCTCTGGTAACCACCATTTTACTCTATTTTTACAAGCTGGCCCATTCATATTCCACATAAAAGTGACATTATACAGTGATATTATGCAATAAGTGATATAATACCATTTGTCTTTTTCTGTCTGACTTATCTCAACATAATGCATTTAAAGTTCATCCCTGTTGTAGCAACTGGCTGCATTTCCTTTTTCCTCATTGCTGAATAATATTCAGTTATATATATATATATAATACCACATATATGATATGTATATATACACCATACATCTAGGATATATAAAATACATATATTGCATATACACCACAACTTCTTTTTCCATTCATCAATTGACAGATCCTTAGGTTGTTTTCATATCTTGGCTATTGTGAATACTGCAATAAACATGGAATGTATATATATCTCTTCTATAACCTGTTGTCATTTCTTTTGGATACATACCCAGAAGTGGAATTGTTGGATAGTAGTTCTTTTTTTCATGTTTGAGGAACCCACATAATTTTCTCTATAGTGGCTTCAACAATTTATACCCCCATCACAATGTTTTATAATGTGTTTTGGACAGGATCTCTTAGTTTATCTGGTTTGAAAAGATATGCAAATCTTTTCATATTTAGGAAGTTTTCATGTGTTTCATAAAAAACAATGTTAATGTTCTATTTTTATATAGTTTTAAAATATTAATGCAATTCCATTCATTTTCCAATTTATTAAAATCATTTAAAAAATGAATTTACCTCTTCACATTTATAAAACGTGTATTTCAGCACCAATGTCCATAACTGAGTGTGTAGCTCTTCTCTTATAATCTCTTCATGTAGTGCATTTCCTTTCCTCGATGAGTTGTACAATTCACTTTTAAAGCCATCAGCATCTGGTTCATTTTAGGGGCTGTATATTTTACAAATTCCTCAATTTTATATAACTCTTTTTTTTCTTAGATATTTTAGTCACTTGACATTTTCCTTAAAAGCATCTATTTTCAAATATTGGTGTATAACTTCATACAGGATTTATTACATTATTATCTTTTCTTTTTATTATGATTTTAAAATGTCTCCATTTCTGTAGTTGTATATTTGTTTTCTCCCTCCTTTTTCTTGATCATTTTTGACAGATGTTTTTCTCTTTTATTGATCTGTGGGAAAAAGAAGAATCTGGATTTTATTTTTCAGTCCTCTTGCCTTATTACATTCTAGTGATTTTACTATATATTTTTAAATTTCCTTAAGTTTTCCTCCTGGTTTATTTAATTTTTCGAGACTTTTGGGTTAAATGCAAAGTTCATCTGTTTGTAATATTTGTTTTTTTATTATTTAAAAACTTGAAGGCTGTCCTCTTTCGATTCCACACCTATTCAGTGCATGGCCTCTACGAACGCATATACCACGCTATCACACATTGTTACACAGGGAAAAATAAGTCTGAGTTTCTGGGATGCCTGGGGCTGTCAATAACTCTATATATAGGAGGATTACTTTGGAATTCAATCCTGGATTCAGACTTTAGAAAAACCAGCTCACCAAATAAAAAGCACAAGAAGAATTTAAAGAATAATAATTTAAAAAAAAATCACGTGATTGCCAGAGTGTAAATTTTATTAGGTTTCTCATGCTGGAGTATGAAACAATTTTATCACAAGATATGATTATATGATTTATCATATCTGCATAGATAATTACATATCTTTAAACATTAACACTACAAAGGTCAGGGAAATGGTGATTCTCATGGGGCCTCAGTAACTTACAGGAATGCTGAAGATCCCATTTATTTTGAGGAACTAGTTAGTTTACCTGTTATTTTTTGGTTTAACTCAGAGTGCAGTTTTTCTCCTGCTGGTGGTAGGATGCGCTGTACGTACTTATTCATAATGGTAGCAAAGTAGTGTCAGTTTTACTGCCCAGAGATCAGGAGCACTGTCTTAATTATCTCTAAGTCTTTAAAGTCCTTACAATAATTCCTTGCATATGGCAGGTTCTTAATGACTTTCTGTTGTACTTAAAGCATAGTCTGAAAAAAGAATTACATTGAAATTTTACCATGTCTGAACTTCTATACTTGTGTAAGTCTTAGAATAGGAAAATGGATTTCTGATGACAAAGTTTTTAAAATTTAATGAATGTATCTAGGACATATAAAATATGTTAGAGATTATACATTTATTATAACTAAGGAAGTACAAAGATGCTTGTCTTTAAAGGTAATCATGTGAAAAAAGTAGCATTCAAAAGGTATAAGAATCTTTTCCACATTTGCAGTATATAATTAACAAACTTCTCTACATTTATTCAGAAAAGAAAGTAATAAACCACTTGTAAATAATGGTAGTCTTTCATTATGCATACTTAAATGTCAATAATCTGAACATAAACTTTCTCCTGTTCTTAGTTACACAACTATGCTTTTATTTGCTTCTGAGATAATGCAGAGATGGGTGTCATTACCATTGTTGCAGTTCCATTTTCTATAATGTAAATGTATTAATGTAGAACAGGGAGAATAAATGAAGAGTTCCACTACTATTGAAAACTGCAGTGCATGGAAATTAAATCAATATGCAGCTTTTAAAAAACAACACAGTGACAGCAGAGAAGTGAAATCTGACTGCATTCCAGGAAAGAGACAAAAGTAGTAGGTGTCTATTAAAATATCCATCACAGATAGAAGAAATAAGATATATCCTTTCCACACTTTGATTGCCTGATGTTATGCCCTTTGATTTCTCAGGATTAATAGCTCAGATAAGGGGGAGACTTTTGTAAAAATGTGTAAGGACAGATTTTAAGAAAATGTAGTGTTTTTTCTCCATCATTTGAAATGAACTTGGTTTTACCTTATAAAATTATGCACAACTGCAGCAATATGTTCACATAACTTAGGTTAACTTAGTGCTCCATCAGTAATGCCAATGATAACTTCATTTTGAGGACAATTCAGAGATTTGATGATGCCATAGATCAACCATGACACAAAACATATATCCAGGTATTAAATAGGAAGAAGTAAATTCAGCCCCCAGTATTTGGGAGTTCAGGTGGTATCAGTACTTATTTTACCAACAGATCACAATGGTCAATCCACAGCCTACAGTAGATGGTGGAGAGTGAGAAAAAAAGGTCAGAGAACATTATTACTGTAAGACTAAGGATGATAGAAAAAACTAAGAGTACTGTATAATTCATCTAAATACAGCTTCTAACTTAATTGTATTAACAGTACTGATTTAAGGGGTGTACTGGTAAAAAGGGAGATCTACAATCCCTCTAATAAAAATTTGGTCAGATGTCATGCATGATTAAATGCTCTTTACAGTATACTAAATTTATATTCGTGTCTTATACACACTAAAATATATGGTAGTTCGCAAGTTACATCTGGTTATATTCTGAAAATTTGGCGTTAAACTGGTCATTTGAAACTTACAATACACTTTCTCAATGTTATAACTGTGATTTTGTTTTCCCACCCAATTCAGATAATAATTCAGTCTATAATATAGCTTAAATCTTGTCATATAGGAAATAGTGAAAATGATTCAGCTGCTGAAGTATAAATTAAAACTGAAAACTAAGGTTGAATAAGGAATCATTTCTATTTATTTTCCATTTTAGTGCTCAAGGAGAAGGAACTTGTTTATAGAATTAAGTGGAGAAATCTGTACAATTTCCAAAAGAAGCTATTGAGCGTTTTTATAGACTTTAGATATTGAAGACCATTATGGTTTCTTTATGAAGACATTATGCCATTTCCTAACTTGTAATTCTCTAATTCCTTAAAAGATGTGGATTGCCAGAACTCTTCTATCCTGTATTAGTTTGCTAAGACTGCCATAACAAAAATCTATAAACTGAGTGGCTTAAATAACAGAAGTTAGTTTCCACACAGTTCTAGAGGCTAGGAATCCATGATGAAGGCTTGATTTCTTCTGAGACCTTTCTCCTTGGTTTACAGATTGTGGCTATCTAGCTATGTCTCCCCTCGGTGCTCTGTGCATGCAAATTTCTGCTGTCTCCCTGTATGTCTAGATATCGTCTTTTTATAAGGATGGACACCAGTCAGATTGGATTGGGGCCTGCCCTCAAGACCTCATTAACTTAATCATGTCTTTAAAGGTCCTATGTCCAAATACAGTCACATCCTGAAGTAGTGTGGGTTTAGGGCCTCAGTAACAAATTTTGTAGGTAGTGGCAAAATTCAGCCCAATATATAGCCCTAATAGGGTAATGGTTAATCCGGATTGCTAGAAGTCTTTTGACCCTAATTTATCATTGTCAACTGAGGGCTAGAGAACAGATAACCAAGAAAAAAATGGAGGTAGGAGGAACGCTGAGAGCGATTTTTTAGGTTAATTGGTCAAGAATGGAAAAATACTGGGAAAAAAAGTGTGCACGTGTGGAATTAACTGAGCATATATGGCCTTTAGCAAGGAATCAAGGGATGTTAGAGGGATATTTGAGTCAGTTTCCTTTTGCAGGTAGGTTGCATTGTGAAGGGAACAAGTATGAGATGAGCTGAAAAACCAGGGCTAGGGGCACGCAGAGGGAAACAAGGTGCAAACCACTGTTTACATTCACAGATTGAATGTTCATTATCTGAGAGTTGAAAATTACCTACATGAAGACATCATCCACTTATATTTTTATTTTAATTTTTAAAAATGTGTTAATTTTTTATTGAGGTATAATTGACACATAACAGTGTATTAATTTCAAAGGTATAACATAATGGTTTGATATTTGTACATATTGCAAAATGATCACGATATATCAGTTAACATCTGTCACCATACATAGTTAAATCTTTTTTTGTCTTCTAATGAAAACTTCCAAGATCCAATTTCTTAGTTGCTTTCAAATAGGCAATGCATTATTATTTACTATCGTCACAATGCCGTACATTACATCGCCATAACTTATTCATTTTATAGCTGGAAATTTGAACCTTTTGATCCCCTTCACCCATTTTACCCACTCCGTCCTTCCACTTCAGGCAATCACCAACTGTTCTCTGTAACCACACAGTGAGTTTTTTTGTTTGTTTCTTTGGTTTTCTTAGATTCCACATACAAGTGAGATCATATGATATTTATCTTATTCTGTCTGACTTACTTCACTTAGTGCAATGCCTTCAAGGTCCATCCATATTGTTGCAAATGGCAAGATTTAATTCTTTTTTATGGCTGAATAGTATTCCATTGTACATATAAACCACATTTTACTTATTAATTCATTCACCTATGTACATTTAGGTTGTTTCTATGTTTTGGCTATTATAAATAATGCTGCATGAACACGAGAGTGGATAAATCCTTTCAAGTTGGTTTTTGTTTTCATTGGGTAAATGTCCAGAAGTAGAATTTCTAGATCTTATGTTAGTTCTATTTTTAATTGTTTGAGGCGCCCCTATACTGTTTTCCATAGTGGCTGCACCAATTTACATTCCCACCAAGGAATGTGCATAAGGGTTCCCTTTTCTCCACAGCCTCACCAACACTTGATATCTCTTGTCTTTTGGACAACATCCATTCTAACAGGTATGAGGTAACATCTCCTTATGGTTTTGATTTGCATTTCCCTGATGATTAATGATATTGTGCCTGTTGGCTATCTGTATGTCTTCTTTGGAAAAATGTCTACTCAGATCTTTTGTCCACTTTTAAATTAGACTGTTTGGGTTTATTTTGCTACTGAGTTGCATGAGTTCTTTATTTATATAATGAATATTAAGCCTTTATCAGATAAACAATTTGAAGATATTTTCTCCTCTTTGGTAGGCGGCCTTCTCATCTTTGTTTTTTTTTGCTGTGCTCAAGCTTTTTACTTTGGTGTAGTCGCACTTGTTTATTTTTGCTTATGTTGACTTTGCTTTTGGTGTTAGATTCAAGCAATCATTTCCAAGACTGATTGATGTCAATGAGCTGAACACCTATGCTTTCTTTTAGGAATTTTATGATTTCAGGTTTTACATTCAAGTTTTTTAATCCATTTTGATTTCATTTTTGTGTATGGTATAGATAGTGGTCCAGTTTTATTTTTTTGCACGTGGCTGTCCAGTTTTCCTAAGACACTTCATTGAAGAGACTATCTTTTCCCCATTGTATGTTCTTGGTTCCTTTGTCATAAATTAATTGGTCATATTTCTGGGTTCTCTATTCTGTCTCATTGATCTATGCATCTATTTTTATGCCAATATCATATGTTTTGTTTTACTGTTGCTTTGTAGTATAGTTTGAAATTAGGGATCATGATTCTTCTTGCTTTGTTATTTCTCAAGGTTGCTGTGGCTATCAGGGTCCTTTATGGTTCTGTGCACATTTTAGGATTGTTTGTTCTATTCTGTGAAAATGCCATGGGAATTTTGATAGGGAATGCATCAAATCTGCATATCACTTTGGGTAATATGGGCATTTTAACCATATTGATTCTTCCAATTCATGAGCACAGAATATCTTTCCATTTCTTTATATCTCCTTCAATTTCTTTCATCAAGGCCTTATTCTTTTCAGGGTACAGGTCTTTCACATCCTTGGTTAAACTTATCCCTAGGTATTTTATTCTTTTTGATGCATTTATAAATGGGATTATTTTCTTAATTTGTATTTCTAATACTTTATTATTAGTGTATACAAATTCAACAGATTTTGTATATTGATTTTATAACCTTTACTGAATTTATTAGTTTTAACAATTTTTTGGTGGCTCTTTAAAGGGCTTTCTGTATCTAATATCATGTCATCTGTAAATAGTGACAGTTTTACCTGTTCCCCTCCCACTTGGATGCCTTTTTTTTTCTTTTTCTTGCCTAATTGTCTGGCTAGGACTTCCAAAACTACATTAAATAAAGGTGGGAAAAGTGGGCATCCTTGTCTTGATCTTAGAGGAAAAGCTTTCATTGTTTCCTCACTGAATATGATGTTAGCTGTGGGTTTGTCATATATGGCTTTTATAATCACCCATTTAATAAGAAAGCAAATCTTGCCAGAATTGGACCCAAACTGGGATTAGGTACTCCACTATGTTTAGCCCTAAACTCAAATAATTATCATAGCAAAGCCAGTTTTGGAGACAGATGTATCTGCTTAAAATTTGATTTTGTTTCCTACTAGTTGTATAAACTTGGGTAAGTTATTTTACCTCTCTGAATCTGTTCTCTTATCTGCAAAACTTGAATAGTAATATTATGTACATTATATGTTAGTTGAGGTGATTAGAGCAATAAAGCATGCATATCGGCTATCCTCATTATATTGAGTTTTTGTATATGGTAGCTTTAATAATAACAATGACAAAGACATTAATAATTCAGTTATTTGATTTATTGCTGTACATTACAAAGTCAGAGAAAGGGCAGATTAAAATAAACAAACACACATTTAATAAATAAGTTAGTTTCCTAAGACTGCTATAACAAATTACTACATATTTGGTGGCATAGAACAACAGAAATTTATTCTTTCACAATTCTGGAGGCAGAAGTACAAAATCAAAGTGTTGGCAGAATTGGTTTTATGGAAGCTCTGGAGGAGAATTCACCACGTGTCTCTCCTAGCTGGCTACGGGCAATACTTCATGTTCCTTGGCTTGTAGATCTATGGCTAGAATCTCTCTGCCTCTGTCTTTACTTCTGTATGTCTTCTTCCCACTTCTTCTAAGGACATTTATTATTGGTTTTAGGACCCACCCTAATCCAGGATCATCTCATCGCAAGACCCTCAGGTAATTATTTCTGCTAGGTAGTTTTTCCAATTAAGGTCACATTCACAGGTTTCAGGTAGACATATCTTTTGGGAGGTTACTACTCAACCCATTATAATAGGGATATAATATAATTTAACAAAAATTTAGGAATAATTTAGTTAATAGTATCATATATTTGAATGATTTATAAATCATTTTCATAGCTCGTTTAAGTTTGGATAGTTAAAATAAAGCCTAAAATGAAATTAATAAATTTTTTCTGTCTTTTCAAACGAAATAAATTTGGGGAGTTAGATATTTCTTTAGATATAATATGTGGAATCCTAAGTGGGAGAAAGAACCGAAATAAAAATAAGTAGTGATAATTAATAACAACTAATGTTTATTATTTACTGCATGCCAAACACACATTTCTTGAAATGTATCCCTTCACGCAGTCTTCATAAAACCACAGGGTACACAGTAGTGAGCCCAAAATAGCTACACAAATCTTCCATATTTGGAAAATTCTACATTGGCAAGTAGATCAAGTTGGGGATGATTCATAAATATCTTAAATTTTGTTGAATAGGTAACAAAAGCACAGTAAAGACTTGTAACTATGGCAGGCCAACTAGTTGCATGGAGTTTTTCTCAAGAAGAAAATAACAGGGTGGTTTTATTTATTAAAGGAAGTTTGGGTTGGACTTCGTTGCTCACACAGGAAGGCAGTGAATTAAGATGAAGTCTTGTTTCTACATCATTTCACGAGAGAACTCTTGGGAGGCGTGGGATTTCTTTGGGTGTTGGCGTTGCTGAGAAAAGCAGAGCATTAGACAAAACAGTGACACATGAGTCGCTCCTTGTCCTGTTCCCTGTGACTGTGATGAAACTTTATTATCTGAGGGAACTACAGCCAAAAGGATAATGCATTATTTTTGGTGCTAAATGTATTGAAATAACACTGTTGGTGTTTGTTTTTTTAACACACGACAGTAGTATTATACACTGCAGGAACAGTGTCATGTACAACAGTAATAGTACAACTCCTTTTGGGTTCCTGGACTCAATTCCAATGCATGTGTGTTGGGTGGGTAGGTGGGGGTCTTCCCACACGCACAACACCATGCAATTCTCAAACACCAGCAGCGTGTCTGAAAACTCAACTCAATTCTGATGCTATCTGCCCAGAGACAGCTCCAGATTCCTCAGGTTAAGGGCTTTGCCCTACAAGACGGCCCTCCACCCCCCACTCCAGATGCCTGTCACAAGCCCCAGGTAGTTAGTTACCTGTGCTTTTGACTGACCAGCTGCAGATTGGAGGTTCCAGTGACATCCTGCTCAGGCACTATTAATTTGCTAGAATGGCTCATAGAACTCAGAAGAACATGTTTACCAGTTTAGTAAAGGGTACTGTAAAGGATACACACATTAACAGCCAGATGAAGAGATACATGGGGCAAAGTCCCAAATAAAGGAGCTTTTTTCCTCGTGGAGCCTGGGGCCTGGCTCAGTGGCACATGGAAGCTTTCTGGTTCCCCAAGCATAAAAGTCCTCTCTCTGATAGACAAGCAGGATCAAAGGGAGAGAGAGAGATTCTCTTTTCATGGGTTTTTGTGAGGGCTTCATGCCTAGTCATGACTGACTAACTTATTGGCCATTGGCTTATTCAACCTCCAGCCCCTGCCCTTGGGTGGGGATCCAAAAGTCTCTTATTAACAAGAAACCCATTTCACTTTTAAGACTCTGCAGTATCTTTAGGAACTGTGGATAAAGACCAAATGTACCTGGAAAATATATATTTGGTCATCTGATTGACCAAATATGTATTTCTTACGACTCGTTATATTACGTGCTTCTATTTAAGAAGAAATATCTTCTATTTGGGAGATGGGAGGAACTGTGACTCTGGTGGTTTGCACTCAGTACTAGAAGTGGTGGTGGTGGGGCAGCCATGGGAGAGCAGGTCCTCAAAAGAGCACTGGACCTGGCTTGGCCTAACTAGAATCTGCAGCAGTGCGCTGCCCTCTATATAAGGAGAAAATTGTGACTTGCCGATTATAGAATAATCTTGGCAGAAAACTAGGTTAGGTGTCTGTTGGAGCCAAAACTCTTTTGATGTTATATGCTTTTGAAAATGGACAAGTCGAAATAAAGACTTAAGAGGTTTTAGTTTTAGTTCTATTTTTTAAATTATGCAAGAAGTACTTTTCTCTTAAAGACTTGCAATCGGAACTCCCAAACTATCCATGACACCGTATTATTTAAATAAATTAAAAATCGTCATGTAGAATGGCCAAAATTGATAAGAAAAATGATCTTTGCCATTTGACTGACCTATAACCTATTTGCAAATATACAGAGCACCATATTCATCATAACAGAAAGCCTCTTAGTAAATGAAATTAGTATGTTTTTGGGAATCTAATCCCCTCTTTTCCCTCTTTACAAAATATATAAATTTGCAAATTGGAAAAAACATAAACAATGTGATTCTATTTGGAAAATTTTGATCTGAATAAAAAATGGAATATAACAGAAAGATCACAATAGATACCCATTTAGAAATCTAAAGGAAAGCTTTACACATTTATTACATTAGAAAACAGTTCCTCAGTAAGACTTATAACAGGAGAGTGTTATAAAGGATAATTGTTGAACGGCTATTTTAGGATAGAATAATTGATTGCTGACCTCAACACCCACTTGTTTTTAATTTTAGTGTTGAAGTACTCAGTAGGAAACATTAAACCCAACAAATCCTTTTTAGTTTGGTAGGAAAAAAAATAGGAAAACTCATAGTTATGTAATATACTAATTTGTTTTATTCCATTTTTTTCCCCAGGTTACCTCTGAATCGCAGTTAATGCTACTAATACCCAATCCATACACAAATATGGATGAGGGATATATGGGTAAGGGTTTTCTTGAATTCAAGTTTGGTATCTTTACATTTCTATCTGCAGATCTAACATGAAAGCTCAATATTTAGAAGAGTGGATATCTTCATTATAAATCTGAGATATTTAATGTAAATTTGTACAGGGGAACAGGATTTTTATGAAGTAAGTGGCCATTATCTTAGGGTAAATACTTTTCTTTGGACATCACCAATTTTTCCTTTTTTGTTTTTCTTAGCAATATGCCACCATGATATTGAAGTTGCCAATCCAGAGTGTTCAAAGAACACTGTTTATTCATGACATCTGTGTGCCTGTGAACATAAATTGTACGGCAGTGGGTGCTAGATTGTGGACATGGGCCACTTAAAGCACTTCAAAAATTTCTGTATGGGCCTTGAATTAAGTGTGAAGGAAAATTATTTGGAAATTAGTTTGATATCTTGCTTCTATGACTGATGACTTCTCAGTTGTAATTTCAATATAGTAGTTCCATAAATCTCTTTTTGTGCTTCTGCTAGCTTGAGTTTGTCTTTATACTTTGTGACTATGCTCTGCACAAAAACAAATCTTTGTGGCTTAACATAGAAAAGTGCATTTCTTTCTCGTATAAAGTCTACAGTTATATGGGATGGGTCTCTTCTAAGGGTAGACTTAGAAATCTAGGCTGTTGTAATCTTGGTGCTTTGCCATCTTAATAATTGGATTTCACTGTTGCCACAGCAGGTGAAGGGAAGGCAGAAGGTTTTTATATTGTCTTTTAAATGCTTCAGTCTGGAATGGACACATGTTCTTTGTATAACAGTCTGTTGGCCTCCAGAACTAGGTCCAATGGCACTGCCAAACTTCCAGAGAGTTCTGAAATGTAGGTGAGATGCTGATATACAGTGTATAGTAACTGCATCTGTCCCACAGCTAAATGAGCCTAAATGAAACAACACTGTTGATACAGATTATAATCTGCATACACTGTACAATGTGAAGATGGATTATAGTCCTTTGTTAATCATGTTGAAATATTCTGGTTCCTGTACTTGTTCAGATTGAGTGTTCTTATAAGAACGTCATCTCTTCACCCAGCTGTTATTTGACAGAGGCAAGATTGTGGATTTGGGAAAGAAATTTGTTCACATCCAGGAGGGAACTTGAGAGGAGTTCTAGTAATGGAAGTAGAATAAGTAGTTAAAGGACACAAAACTAATTACTTATGTGAATATCAGTTATGAATTTCATTGTGTATTTACTTACAACTTTAGATACTTCCCTCTGTTAGAAACACATCAGTAAAACACTGTAATTTCACACTCAGTTCATTAGTGTATTTATGTCCTGCTTATTTTTCAACAGAGGAATTGAGGTGGTTTAATTATAATTGCTCTCTTAAATATTTTCTTCATTAGATGTGCATCACTGATCTATATAAAAACATGGAGCGTTTAAAGTAGTTAAATGAAGTTGTTGAAAGATGCAATAAATAAGTGAATGTTTCAAATTTTTATGAGACTAGGCTTTTGGTTTTTTTAAGATTCTTACTGATAGTTACGATGATAATGATCATGGCTAAAACCTACTGAGTACTTGTTACATGCCAGACAATGTTCCAAGTACTTTATATGTGTTATCTCTTTTAATTTTACATGAATCCTTCTTGGTGGGTTAGTTAGTATTTTAAAGATAAGGAAATTAAAGCACAGCCATGTTAAGTGACTCGCCTAAGTAACTCGATGCATATTTTATGTCTGAAAGGGAAATAAAATCACCTGTCTACATTCTGCTCCCCGCAGCCTTTCTTGCTCTTACTGAGAAGACCCAAATTTGCTCAGGTTCCCAAAATAGAAACCCAGAGCTATGACATAGGTCTCCTGACTCCTAGGTCAAGTAATACAAATCATGCGTTAGAGCCAAATAGCTATTATTTAATCTGTCCAAAATGTTAAATGCCCTTTCAGTTCTTTGGACATAAAATTTTTGATTTCTGGATTATAGTACTACCAGTTTGTGGAAAATTGCAATATTTCCAGAATCTCTCACCTGGCCTAGTGCATCTCCATATTCAATAGGTGTTTCCAAGGGGTGGAGAGAAGTACCATTTCCATATCAACAGGTGATTACAAAGGCCAAGGAGGGCATATCTGGACTGGAGAGGTCGGGTGGGGGCCTCTTCTTCTGCATCAGGGTCATGCGAGACACCAGAGAGCAGAAGTGAATGACTGCTTGTAAGAAATAAAGGGGTTTCTCCCACTCTCTTTCTCCCTTTGACTGATTTCAAAGGTATTTTGTCCCAGGATTTTTTCCCCGAGAGTTACACATGGAATAGGGATTAGACGGGGCAAAGTGGTGGGCTTTCATGAGGGGTGAGCACTAGGGATGAACTGTCAGCCAAAAAGGATTCTGGCTCTAGAGCAGTCTATCCTTTTCAAATATCAGAGGAAAAAGAGAAGCACATATTTTTTAAAGATGAAATACTATGTCAAGTTGTCCTGCAATTGACAGTCTATGAAAATTCTTTTGTACCATATAGAGTAACCCAAATAAATACTTGTTAAATGTAATATAATGTAGTAATGTAAGTGCTGTAGAAGAGGTGGTATAGATGAACTTATTGACTATTCCATAACTCACCCGTATTCCTTAAGGCAGTACTTTGGAAATGTTAGCTGGTAATTTACATGGATACATGATGTTTTATATCACCATTTGTTTTTGATATTACTTTACTATATTTTAAAAGGTTACATATTTTAAAAACTAAGACTACACAGGGAAAAATGTTACCCACCCCCATGTACTATTAGGATTAATAAGGGTTAATATTTCCATTTATTTTCTAAATTCATAAATCTTTACTGAGAGCTATGAAGTCCCTTTTAATCCCTTCCCACTCCTGCATTCTCTTTATGCCCTTCCGAGAGTTAACCTCTGTTATGAACTTGGAATATGTTCTTCTACTTTATCATATTAAATATTTATGCATAAGCAAATACATTTAAAAAATTATACAAATGGTAACATACTAAATATCTTTCTATAACTTGTTTTCTTTTTAACTTGTTATTATATTTAAATCTGTTTTAATCCATTTAGATCTAGTGCATTCATTTTAATTAACCTCTCCTGGTAGTGCCTCCCTGGAAGAAATGGAATTCCTGGGTTGTATGACTGTGCCTTTAAAACCTTCATTAGAGGATAATACTGAATTGTTCTCCAAAGTAGTTGTAGTAATTTATTCTCCCACCAGCATGTAGAGTTCCCATGATTTTCCACACCTTTGGCAATATTTGGTAGTAATAGATTTAAAAAATTGCTTTTGTTCCTGTCAACTTTTAATTGTTTTCAATTTTAAAAATTGAATTACTGTATGTCTTTATTTTCTTGGCAATCATACACCTTTGTCTATTTTTTACCAGGTGGCACATGTATTATGATAAATGGATGTCAGATATGTTTAAGAAAAGGATTCTTATACATGTTATATTCTTAAGTAATAGGATTAAATTTGGTAACAATTTCATAAATAAGATTACCGTATGTTTAGATTAATTTATTCAAATTAATTCAATGACCTGCATTCAGTCAGAGTTACAGACTAAATAAATTATATGATTGTATATTATAAATGCACATAAACATAATATATATTATCTATATATATCATGTACAAAATCAATCAATCTATAATTTATCGTGAAAAACAGGCAGGTCTGATCTCCAGAGTATCTATTTCATCTTGCTTGTCTAGTTTGCTTCCCACTGCTGCCCTTCAAATCACTGCAGTTTGCCCTGAAGATAAATTCACAGTTTGAACTTTTCATTTAGCTAATTGGTACTTGTTTTTGCCACTGAGTTGTTCTCATTCAACTGGGTAATAAAACTGGAAATGGCTCCATCTCAGAATCTCATTTAAATGATGACTAACCATAAACATGGCAGTACTTTGCTTAAAAGTAACATGGAGATAAGATAGTCCTTGACCTTGAATGGAAATGTCTTGCCTGAGGTGGAACTTTTGCTATGGTAACATCTGGAAGTCAGCAAATTCTTTCCTCAGAAAACAACTATAAAACGGGACATCCTGTCAAAACCAACCATTTCAGAGCTCTGAAAATCTATCAAAGGCATACAGCAAAGTGAGAAGTGTTAATTCATGAAAAATAACTGAACTTCAGGTAGGATCGGTGGGAATCAGAGGCACTTTTGCCTAGGGCTATTCCCTTGCCTTCCAGTTTGGGTGGCACAGTTACTCCACCAGGCAGAGAAGGCCAGGACAAGCAGAGCTTTACTTCTGGAGGATCTCTCTTGATCTGGAGTAGAAGTGAAAAGCCTCTGTAGCTATAGGAGGAGGGGGTTCCCAGCCCCAGGCAAGTTCATTATGAATTTGATTAGACCAAATAACTACAACCGAATGTTGAGGGTAAAAAGGGGCTCATACAGTTAGGCAGAAGAATAGAAATGAGCATGATGGAGAGAGAATAAGGCCAGTAAAGCCCACTAAAAGGGACTCAAAGAGTTAATCAGATAAAACCAGAGAGCCAGAAAGACTCAGAGGGTTAATGAGTTAATCTCCAAAGGCCAGGAGTAACTTGGAATATCCAAATATTCCCCCAATAAAGAAAAGTATCTGAGCACAGCCCATGTCTTTATTGTGTCAATTAGATGATGCCATTTTAAGACTTACTTTAGCTTGCTAAAAGGCCCAGCTTATTTTTAAACTTAACCTATATGCTGTTTTTTCCTCCTCCAGCCCCTAATCAAGTAATTTGCAACCTGGGCAGGAGATAAGCATGATGATTGATTTAGCAAACAAAACCAGCTATAAACAGTATAGTAAAAACAGGAAAGATTCCACCTTAAAGCTAAGATTGCATTTTAAAACCCATGAAGTTAAGAAGTTTCTTAACATATTCTTTAGCTAACAGACAACTTGGCCCACCTTAGGGGCAGGGCAGGTGGTCTTGACTGATATGTTCCCAGAGGGAAGCTGCTATCCTGGGGAGGAACTGGATCAGTAAATTTCTTGTGTTACATTAATTTTGCAGAATTACCTGGAGGACTGATAATAGAAGAGATGTAATCTCTCTCATCAAAGATAAACATCTTGAGACCACTTAGCAGGTCTACACTCCCTAGCCCTTAGACGCAATACCAAGCATTATTCTCATGGCAGCAGGTCAAGCGCTGGAATACCATCTGCCTTGTGTCTGCCCCTGTGCCATCCTCTGCTCCCCAGGTACTGCCTCTGCTTGTGGCTCTGTCTCTGCTCCCTCCTGCTCTCTTCTCTAGACTCCCTTCTTTTTTCCTGCTTCCCTCTGCTTTTAGCAATGGGCAGAACTCTTCTTTAAGCAATATCGGCTATAAATAGCTTACTGCCAACAGGTATGCAAGCATGTACCTGTGCAGCCAGCTAAGCATTACCTCATCACACATATAGAATGGCCAAGATTAGAATCAGGTAAGAATCCCAGCCATGGAATTTCCCATACTCAGCAGTATTGTCAGCAAAAGTAGTAATCTTGATGGCAAGTCACCAAGGAAGGCTAACAGCTCACCTAGTCTGAGGTTGTCATTCTGGCTGCAGGAATAGCAGTGACCTAGACAGAAATTTGACCAAGATATCCAGGAAATGAGGCAGCCTTAAGAGGGCTTGATAAGCTTTCCATATATCCTTGGCTAACTGGAGTCTGTGGAAATGTTCATGGGAGACTGAACAGAATCCAGACTTTTCACATGTCACAGGAGGCTGTGTTCATGCACAGATAAGACATAAATGGGCCTGAGGGAAAGAAAAACCTGGAGCATACCTAAAAACTGCTTAACTTTTAATGTGGTTCCCAAACTGCACACAATTCCTTGGGCAGATGGTAGCAGATTTTCTTTCATTAAGGTATGACCATAACCTATGACCCATAACTAGCTGACCATAGTGCATGCAGATACAGGGCTAGTCCCTAGGAAGCTCATCCTAAAAATTAAAATGAAAATTTTAAATTGTCCCTAAAATTTAAAAATGACACACTGCAAGTGAGACATATTCCACAGATTTAGTCCAGGGAATTTACTAAACAGTCAATCAATCAGACAAAGAGCAACTATAACCTCCAGGAAGGAAATACAGAATCTGGAGTATCTACAAAATATTACATGTTTCCTCCACTATTTAAAAGTAGAGCATCCCCATGAAACCTCTTATAAGCCAAATTGGCTTACGATAAAGATTATCCCTCACTTTCCAAAAGTTTGAGTTCTGCTACTTCATTTTTATAAAATGTCTGTATCTAAAATGACAATTTCAATCACAACTTATAAGAAAGGGGAAGAAGCAAGAAGCAAGAAGCATAACCCTAATAAGGAAAAAGAAACAATTAGAGACTGTGAGTAGCCCAGATATTGAATTTAGAAGATAAAGATTTTTAAGGGAACTATTTGTGGGTAACATTGTATTATTTCCAGAATCTCTTGCCTGGCTTTAGTGCATATGCATATCAATAGGTGTTTCCAAGGGGTGGAGAGAGGTATTCCATCTACATATCAATAGGTGATTACAAGGGCGAGCAAGGGTTTATCTGGACCAGAGAGGTTGGGTGGAGCTCTCTTCTTCTGCAGCCTGGTCAAGAGAGAGATGAGATGACTGCTTATAAGAAATAAATGGGTTTCTTAACTTTATTTCTCCCTTTGACTGATTTCAGTTTCAGAGGTATTTTGCCCCAGGACTCCCCTCCAGAGTTACATTTGGCAGTAGTTGGCAGGATCTCTGGAACCAAAATCTCTCTAAATAGGTGTGACCCTTGGGCGGGCTGCCTCTTGGGATAATGGGGAGGCCCCAGTGGCTGCAGAGGTAGAGAGTGAAGCTTTACTCTGGAACACCCTATATGTGGAGCTTCCTTTGGGGAGCCCCTAGTGGGGAATTGGTCTAGAGTAAAGCACTTCCTAGAGAAGAGAGGCCTTCTCCAGAATTGGGGAAGAGTGGAGACTCTGGAAGCTGCAGAATTAGTCCTCCATCAGAGAGAAGACTGCTCAGAGGCCCTGAATGGCTGTGCAGTAGCTGGCATTGTAGGATCTCTTTTTGTCGAGATAGTGGAAAGTGTTGTTGAGGAGAGAGAGAGACTTCAGCGGGAGAGAGACACACTTCAGCACTGCTTGGAGTAGCTGGGTGATGACCTATGGAATGCCCTTAAGAAAGAGAGACAGTTTTTGAGAGGATGGGACGCACTCCTGGAAAATTCCTTAGCAGCTGTACAGGGGGGAGGCAGCAGGAGAGTCCACTTTGCAGAAGGTAGTGGAGGAAAGGGAGGAAAGAGCGGTGCCTTCAGCTCCACAGATGTGGAGGAGGCATCAGGAGAGGATGAGGGGGTGGGGCCAAGAGCCTATCTGTTGCTGAGGCCACCGCCTGAGGCTCCATCCTCTCCTGTATTAAAGGCCCACCCTGTTGTAATTAAGAAAATAAAAACAACAACTGTGGGCTCCTGAGGGGGAGGAGCTGCCCTCTCCCCAGGTTGTGAGGCACTCTGTGCTCCACCCCATAACCAGGTTGAGCTGGTGGACATGAGCGTCCAGTATTGGCAGAAGCCATCAGAACCTCTGCCTACATGGCTTTTGCGTTTCTGGGATATGGGGGTGGAAAACGTTGTTATGTCGGGTTCTGAAATGAGTAGACTGGCTTCCCTGATGACTCACCCTTTTCTCTGGCAGTGGTTGCAAAGTGCCCATCACACCTCAGCAAATTGGATGCTTCTGGATTGGCTGACAGCAGCCATCAGGGTAGTTTGGCCTAATCAGGGTGATTTACCATACTTATCCACTAGCTGGAAAACATGCAGAGCTCCAACAGATGTTGCGGGAACTGGGCATGAAAAATATCATCTATAATATGGACCCCCAGGGCCCTGAAGAGGACGTGTTCACTGTAGGAATGAGAAATCTGGTGCTCCATACAGCTCCCCCATCTCTCTTTGGGTCCCTAGTGACTATTCTTGCCCCCCACATAGGGTAATCCATAAGTGAGGTTACTTGTACTTTAGCAGATCTGGGGGAGGTTGAAACAATAAAAACCCAGAAGGAAGTACAGGCTAAGACTGAACGGAGAGGTGCAGAAGGCCCCGTGAAGGTCTTGGGGAAGCAGATGTGAGTTGATTTGATAAAAGCCGAGGTAATGAAAGAAAAAGATGGGCAGCCCAATAGGATCTTTTTAGATGTGTGGCACCAGTTAAAGCCTGAGCAGCAGTTCTAGTCACTGAGGTCCAGGACATGGAAGCTGGAGGCAAAGCCCCATGTCTGGCTTGTATCCCTGCAAGACTTCCTGGGGGATATTACTCAGGGTCCACCTGGGCCCTTACCCCCACAGGAGGATGACTAGGAGTTGTGGTTCGACTGAGGGGAGGGTCAAGACCCCCCACCTTGGGGGATGTGGTGGGGGCCAGAGGCCACATGTAGAATGATATTTATTAGTCCCTAGTTAATGTGCAGTGTGTCCTGGCCAAGGTGGACACAGGAGTTGAATTCTCCATGATTTATTGTGACCTGGAGGATGTTCCAGGGACTCCCCCACAACCCTACACTGTTTGCAGGGTGGGGCTGAGGGGAACAAGCCTAAATACCCGTGGGAATAGGACATCTAATACTGTGCGTGATGTTATGCTCATGTCTGATTATCTTACAGATAAATGTGGCATTTTTGCAAGAGGTTTTGGTCTTGTAGGCTAGTGGAGAGTGTTTATTCCGCACTTGGCACAAATTCTGAAGCCCTTATGCCATTTGGTATGAAAGGCCATCAGGTGGGGCTGGCATGAAACATGTGCATTTACCTCCTCTGTTACAAAATGGACAGTCAAGGCCATGAAAGTCTTGAGTGAGACAGACCCATCAGGGCCCTGTGAGCTGGATGTCCATATGACTGAAGATGGCTGTGGGGCCTTGGCAGCACCTTATAGCCCAGGTGCATTGGCTAGCAGCACAGCCTGCCTAGGGCAGAAGACAATGTAGGCTGTAGCCTCTCAGTGGGGCCTGCCTTTGACCTTTGAAGAGATCAGCAGAGCCCTGTCAGAAGTGCACTGTGTGATCGAGTCCCACAGCAACCTGGAGACTACGTGGCTTTGGACATTTTGACACATGGGCTAACAAAGGCTGGCCCTTCTGGCACCCTGGGGAAAAGGCCTGGAAGCTGGCCTCCTGTGTGTTCCTAGAGTAACAGCAGAGTAGCCCCCAAAGATGATGGTAGTGTAACCAAAAAGGCCAGAAGATGAGGCATCTTACCGGGGAGTTTTGTCTTTCTATTGTGCCCAGTGCATGTGCCTCCCATAGCCCTACATATAGACCCACCAGTAACCCCCACAGGGAGAGGGTTGAAAGTCTGGTATACTAGATGGGGATGACATTCCATTCCTTCCACTGTCCTATCACAGGACCACTCTCTTGCATATATCCTACCTGATGGACAAGATTTTCCTATGCTGGTGTCCTTAAAACTTGTATCTCATCGCCCTTAGGGTTACTTTCCCTGTGTCCTGGATCTGTCCCCTGGTTGCAGCTTCCACGTGATGATTGCTCTGAACTCCCTACCTGTTCAGCTGCTGACTGCCTGCTGAAATGGGAAAGCTATGGACTTAATCTCTATAGGACACTGAACCTAGCTGAAGCCTCTGGCTTGAGGATTGTCATGATTTTATTGCTGTTGCTATTTTATGTTATTAGCCTGGTTACAATGCTTCAGTTTCTTTACAATGCTCCAGTTTCTTGCACAGGGGTCATTGCAAAAGATGGGAACATGTAGATTGTGAGGTGAGACATCAACACATTGGAATCAAATTAGAAATCAACAAAAGAAAATATTGGGGAAATTGCCAAGTATTTCAAAATTATACACAGTTCTAAGTAATTTATAAGTCAAAGATTTAATCACAATGTAAATTAAAAGTTATTTTTATCTGAATAAAAATGTAAACACAACATAACAAAATTTGTTGGATGCAGTTAAATCAGTATATAGGAAAATTTATAGCTCAACACTTATATTAGAAAATAAAACATTCTTAAATCAATATTCTAAGCTTGTACCTTAACAAACTAGATAAAGAAGAACAGCTTAACCCAAAGCAGACAGAAGGAATGTAATAGTACAGATTAGAATGAAATAGAACACAGAAAAACAACAGAAATAATCAATAAAATAAAAATTGGTAATAAATAGAAAAACAAATTGGGAAACTTTAACTAGAGTGACCAAGAAAAAATGAAGACAGAAATTAACAAAATCAGGAATGAATGGGGGGCCATTATAACCAAATTTAATGAGTTATAATTGAGTATTATGAATATTTATGAAGTTTTCTGAAATGAGAAAAATTCTAGAAAGACAGAAATTACTAAAACTAATTCAAGAAGAAATAGAAAATCTGAATAGCCACATAACAAGTAAAATTGACTTAGTAATTAAAAATGTTCCTACAAATAAAACTGTTGACCCAGATAGCTTCAGTAGTTGATTATATCAAATATTTAAAGAAAAAATTCAGTTCTTTACAAACTTCACATACAAACTCATTCTTTAATGTTTGTATTACTGCTCCAAAAGGCAAAGACATTACAGAAAAGAAAATCATAGACCAATATACCTTAACAAAACATTACAAACCAAATCCAGTAATGCATAAAAAGGATCACATAGGACTAAATGGATTTCTCTCAAGAATTCAAGGTGGGTTTAAAATCCCAAAACTTAATGTGACACAACAAATTAATAGAATGAAGAGGAAAAACCATATTGTCATCTCATTAGACACAGAAAAACAGTTTGACATAATCCAACATCCATTAACATAAAAACTCTCAGCAAACTTGAAATATAAAGGAACTTCCTCAGTCGGTCAAGGACATTTACAAAAAACCGACATCTAACATCATATTTAAGGATGAAAGACTTTTTTCTTCCTAAGATCAGGAACAAGGATGTTTCCTCTTCCCACTTTCAGCATTTAAAGGGTTTTAGTCAGTGCAATAAGTGAGGGGTCAGTAACTATATCCCATTAACTCAATTTGGTCTGCCACTGTGTTTGTAAGAAAAAAAATTTTTTAAATTTTGATTTCTGTTGAACCCTTTTGTTTACATATTGTTTATAGCTGCTTTCTTGATACAGCAGAGTTGAGTAGTTGTGATAGAGAATGTATGGCCAGTTAAACCTCAAATATTTACTACCTGATCCTTTGGAGAAAAAGTTGGCTGACTCACAAGGCAAAAAACATTGGGAGGTGGGTAGCGAAAGGCATCCTTTCTGGAAAGAAAGAAATAAAACTGTCTTTATTGTCAGATGATATGAACCTATATATAGAAAAATCCGCCAAATAACAACTAGAATTAACATATTTAGCAAGGTTTCAGGATGCAAGATTGCTATTTAAAAATCAAGTGTAACAATCCAATTAAGAAATGGGCAGAGGACATGAATAGACACTTGTCCCAAGAAGAAATTCAGATGGCCAACAGGCACATGAAAAGATGCTCCACATCGCTAATCATCAGAGAAATGCAATTAAAACCACAATGAGATATCACCTCACACCAGTGAGGATGGCCAACATCCAAAACACAAACAACAACACATGTTGGCGAGGATGTGGAGAAAGGAGAACCCTCCTACACTGCTGGTGGGAATGCAAATTAGTACAACCACTGTGGAAAGAAGTATGGAGGTTCCTCAAAAAACTAAAAATAGAAATACCATTGGACCCAGGAATTCCACTCCTAGGAATTTACCCTAAGAATGCAGCAGCCCAGTTTGAAAAAGACATATGGACCCCTATGTTTATTGCAGCACTATTTACAATAGCCAAGAAATGGAAGCAACCTAAGTGTCCATCAGTAGATGAATGGATAAAGAAGAAGTGGTACATATACACAATGGAATATTATTCAGTCATAAGAAGAAAACAAATCCTACCATTTGCAACAACATGGATGGAGTTAGAGCGTATTATGCTCAGTGAAATAAGCCAAGCCAAAAAAGACAAGTATCAAATGATTTCACTCAAAGGTGGAGTATAAGAACAAAGAAAAAAACTGAAGGAACAAAACAGCAGCAGACTCACAGAACCCAAGAACAGACTAATAGTTACCAAAGGGAAAGGGGCTGGGAAAGATGGGTGGGAAGGGAGGGATAAGAGGGAAAAAGGGGCATTACGATTAGCAGATGTAATGTTGGGGGGGGTGCGGGAAGGGCTGTACAGCTCAGAGAAGACAAGTAGTGATTGTATAGCATCTCACTGTGCTGAGATAGTGACTGTAATGGGGTTGGTGGGGGGGGACCTGATGAAGGGGGTAGTTTAATAACCATAATATTGCACATGTAATTGTAGATTAATGATACCAAAATAAATTATAAATAAATAAAAAAATAAAGAAAAAATAAAAAGAAAACAAACTTTAAATCTCCCAACTATGGGATTTCAGCTAAAAAATAAATAAATAAAAATAAAGTGTACTTTGTTCATAGCAATGAACAAAGATTCTTGAGAATATCAATGTGTGACACTTTGGTGTCAGCTCCCTATCCTTCCATGGCAGCTCCCTTGACCCTTGCGGCTCTCAGTGGTTGTGCAAAGTCACCTAATTCCTAAATTAAACCCTTCAGAAAGAATTCATAGAGTGGCTCCTGTTCTTCTAACCAAACACTAATGGATACAGTAAGAAATTTGGATTTAGAATACCAAGTACAATGGGGAGACAGGGAAGGGTTTTAGAAAATTCCAATTCATGTTTTTGTACTATTACTCTTTTTTATAGCTAGTCAAGATCTCTTAATGCTAAGGCCTTACTGGTGCACAGTTACTCTTCTGACTAGGTATTTGCCCACTTTTTATCTTTGGATACAGATCCTGATTCATTGGTTTGACAGCTTGGGTTTCTTACTATCTTGGCTTGAGATCCTGAATTCCAAACTCATTTCAACCATCAATATTGTATTTGATTTTAGTTCCTTGTCTGAACATCATTGTTTACTTTTTCTCTGGCCTCGATCCTCAGTTAGTTCTGCCTAGCACTGTTCTTGGCCAAATGCTAAAATACACAAGGTTATGAAGTAGCAATATTAGTTTTCTACTTTAATTTTCTTAGAAGACTTAGTTCCTATGGACCTGGCAAAAAAAAAAAAACTTGTTTTTTGGAAATTACATTATTTATGAGCAAAGATTTTTATGAGAAGATACTATTTCATTGTAGGTATTACATGTGAGACTATGTCTAACAATAATCAGTGTTGATGCATAAGAATGATGATTCTAAGATAAGATTATTTTCAAGCCACTTTAATGGGTCAAGGGATCTTTGAATCATGAGAGACCTTAAACTTACCTGGTATTTTTTTCAGGAAAAAAAAGACGCAATTCTTACCAGAATTAGTCAGAAGAGTTTGATATGCCTAATAGACAAATCAGAGGATGCCTGATTTTTTTCCATTTCAGGAGCAAACTAGAAATTCCTACAAAAACAAAGTGTTAAAATGATAGAGATATGAAGAACAATTACCACAGCCTTCATCTACAGATAGTACTCAATGGACTAATATAGTAATCAGATTAGATTTGTTCTGTTTTGCATCTATATACAGCACCATTTGTCATAAGCAGTCATACTGACAATCTGCAAAATTGATTAGAAGACAATCGGGTTAGCAAATAAGTGTGCTTTACCCTCGATTTATCAGTAAGCAGACAAAAGAAGGCATTGCTGCATTTGGGTGTATATTATAGAGGTAAAACCTGTTATAGGTAACCAAGTGAAAATAAATAATTAAAAAACCCAACCAGAATAAACAAAAGAAATCAAAATTCTGATGCCCAAGACTTTTAAAGCATGTGTGTATTAACAAGGTCCTAAGACTGAATATTTGTGTCCCCCTAGAATTCATATGTTAAATCCTAATACCAATGGGACAGTATTTAGATGTTGGGCCTTCGAGAATTGCTAAGGTCATGAAGGTTTAGCCCTCATGAATAGAATTAATGTCCTTGTTAAAGAGACCCCATAGACCTTCCTTGCTCCTTCCACCATGTAAGGACACAGCAAGAATACAGTCATCTATGAACCATGAAGCAGGCTCTTACCAGACATTGAATCAGTCTTGGACCTCCCAGCCTCCAGAACTGCGAGAAATAAATTTCTGTTGCTTATAAACTGTCTATTGATTTCATTATAGCAGTCTGAAAAGATCAAAACACAGTTATATAGTGAATTTGAAGATTGCCATTTGGATAACTTAGTATAAATACTTGTATGTAGAAGACCCAGTAAAATTTCATTTTATGTAACACCATTTATGACAGACAGAATGATAAGATGGCCCCTTAAGATTCTGGCCCCTGGTCACTCATACCTTTTCCCAGTTACTCAATCAAGCAGTAATCTAGGTACTGTGAAGTGTTTTTAAAGATGCAATTAAGGTCCAAATCAGTTGACCCTGGGACAGGGAGATTATCCATGTGGGCCAGTTTAATTTAATGAGCTCTTGGAAAACGGGAAGTTTTCTCGGGCTGGTCACAGAAGGTTCACTCAGAGATACAAAGCATGAAAAAGATTTGACATGCTGTTTCTTAACTGAAGATGAAGAAGGCCGCGTGGCAAGGAAATGGGGCCGCCTCGAGGAACTAAGACAAGCTGGCTGATAGCAAACAGGAAACAGGACCTCAGGCTAACCATAGCAAGAAAGTGATTTCTTCTCACTCCAAGACTGAGTATGGAATTGGCTTTTCCCCAGATACCCCAAAAAGAGCTCAACCTTGCTTATATCTTGACTTCAGCTTTGTGATATTCTGAGCAGAGAACCTGGTCATGCTGAGCTGGACTTCTGACCTACAGAACTGTAAGTTAGTAAGTGGGTGCCATTATAAGCCTCTGAGTTTGTAGTGATGGTAATAAAAACTAACATATCATTTAATTGTAAATCATTACCACTTCATTTCCCTTTTCCAGGGCCAGGTATGAAATAATTTAATGATATTTATGAGACTTGATGAAACTTTAAATTAAATTGTTCGATATTATAGCTCACTAATTAAGGGCAAATGGAGAAGCATAAACATTTTATATCTCAACATTTTCTTCAGGGCAGTACAGTGACATTTTGTTCCCTGGGAAATCTATATTTTAAAAAAGTTTTTTATTAAGGTATTATTGATATACACTCTTATGAAGGTTTCACATGAAAAAACAATGTGGTTACTACATTTACCCATATTATCAACCCCACACCCATACCCCAATGCAGTCACTGTCCTTCACTGTAGTAAGATGCCACAGATTCACTGTTTACCTTCTCTGTGCTACACTGCTTTCCCCATGATCCCCCACACCATGTCTACTTAACAAAATACCCCTCAATCCCCTTCTCCCACCCTCCCCACCCACCCTCCCACACCCCTCCCCACCCACCCTCCCACACCCCTCCCCTTTGGTAACCATTAGTTCCTTCTTGGAGTCTCCCAGTCTGCTGCTATTTTGTTCCTTCAGTTTTGCTTCATTGTTATACTCCAAAAATGAGGGAAGTCATTTGGTACTTGTCTTTCTCCACCTGGCTTATTTCACTGAGCATAATATTCTCCAGCTCCATCCATGTTGTTGCAAATGGTAGGATTTGTTTCTTTCTCATGGCTGAATAGTATTCCATTGTGTATATGTACCACTTCTTCTCTTATCCATTCATCTACTGATGGACACTTAGGCTGCTTCCATATCTTGGTTATTGTAAAAAGTGCTGCAATAAACATAGGGGTGCATATGCCTTTTTGAATCTGAGAAGTTGTATTCCTTGGGTAAATTCCAAGGAGTGGAATTCCAAGGTCAAATGGTATTTCTATTTTTAGTTTTTTGAGAAACCTCCATATTGCTTTCCGCAATGGTTGAACTAGCTTACACTCCCACCAGTAGTGTAGGAGGGTTCCCCTTTCTCCACATTCTTGCCAGCATTTGTTGTTCTTAGTCTTTCTGATGCTGGCCATCCTTACTGGTGTGAGGTGATATCTCATTGTGCTTTTAATTTGCATTTTCCTGATGATTAGTGATGTGGAGCATCTTTTCATGTGTCTGTTGGCCATCTCAATTTTTTTGGGGGGGAACTGTCTCTTCATATCCTCTGTCCATTTTTTAATTGGGTTATTTGTTTTTTTGGGTGTTGAGGCATGTAAGTTCTTTGTATATTTTGGATGTTAACCCCTTGTCAGATATGTCATTTACAAATATATTCTCCCTTACTGTAGGATGCCTTTTTGTTCTGTTGATGGTGTCCTTTGCCATACAGAAACTTTTTAGTTTGATGTAGTCCCATGAGTTCATTTTTGCTTTTGTTTCCCTTGCTTGAGGAGATGTGTTCAGGAAGAAGTTGTTCATGCTTATATTCAGGAGATTTTTGCCTATGTTGTCTTCTAAGAGTTTTATGGTTTCATGACTTATATTCAGATCTCTGATCCATTTCGAGTTTACTTCTGTGTATGGGGTTAAACAATAATCCAATTTCATTCTCTTGCATCTAGCTGTCCAGTTTTGCCAATACCAGCTGTTGAAGAGGCAGTCATTTCCCCATTGTATGTCCATAGCTCCTTTATGATATATTAATTGACCATATATGGTTGGGTTTATATCAGGGCTCTCTAGTCTGTTCCATTAGTCTATCAGTCTGTTCTTGTGCCAGTACCAAATTATCTTGATAACTGTGGCTTTGTAGTAGAGCTTGAAGTTGGGGAGCATGATCCCCACAGCTTTATTCTTCCTTATCAGGATTGCTTTGGCTATTCGGGGTCTTTTGTGATTCCATATGAATTTTAGAACGATTTTCTCCTGTTTGTTGAAGTATACTGTTGATATTTTGATAGGAATTGCATTGAATCTGTAGATTGCTTTAGGCAGGATGGCCATTTTGACAATATTAATTCTTCCTATCCATGAGCACGGCATGTGTTTCCATTTATTGATATCTTCTTTAATATCTCTTATGAGTGTCTTGTAGTTTTCAGAGTATAGGTCTTTCACTTCTTCGGTTGGTTTATTCCTAAGTATTTTATTTGTTTTGATGTGATTATGAATGCAATTGTTTTCCTGATTTCTCGTTCTCCTAGTTCATTGTTAGTGTATAGGAATGCCACAGATTTCTGTGTATTAATTTTGTATCCTACAATTTTGCTGAATTATGATATTAGATATAGTTGTTTTCGAATGGATTCTTTAGGGTTTTTTATGTATAATATCATGTCATCTGCAAACAGGGACAGTTTGACTTCTTCCTTGCCAATCTGGATGCCTTTTATTTCTTTGTGTTGTCTTATTTTCATGGCTAGGACCTCCAGTACAATGTTGAATAGAAGTGTGGAGAGTGGGAATCCTTGTCTTGTTCCCAATCTTAAAGAAATAGCTTTCAGCTTCTCACTGTTAAGTATAATGTTGGCTGTGGGTTGGCCATATATGGCCTTTATTATGTTGAGGTACTTGCACTCTATACCCATTTTGTTGAGAATTTTTATCATGAATGGATGTTGAATTTTGTCAAATGCTTTTGCAGCATCTATAGAGACGATCATGTGGTTTTTGTTCTTCTTTTTGTTGATGTGGTGGATGACGTTGATGGATTTTCAAATGTTGTACCATCCTTGCATTCCTGTAATAAATCCTATTTGATCATGATGGATGATCCTTTTGATGTATTTTTTAATTCTGTTTGCTAATATTTTGTTGAGTATTTTTGCATCTATGTTCATCAGGGATATTGTTCTGTAATTCTATTTTTTTGTGGTGTCTTTGCCTGGTTTTGATATTAGAGTGATGCTGGCCTCATAGAATGAGTTTGGAAGTGTTCCCTCCTCCTCTACTCCTTGGAAAACTTTAAGGAGGATGGGTATTAGGTCTTCACTAAATGTTTGATAAAATTCAGCAGTAAAGCCATGTGGTCCAGGGGTTTTGTACTTAGGTAAGTTTTGGATTACCAGTTCAGTTTCGTTGCTGGTATTCAGTCTGTTCAGATTTTCTGTTTCTTTCTGGGTGAGCCTTGGAAGGTTGTATTTTTCTAGAAAGTTGTCCATTTCTTCTAGGTTATCCAGTTTGTTAGCATATAATTTTTCATAGTATTCTCTAATAGTTCTTTGTATTTCTGTGGTATCTGTAATGATTTTTCCTTTCTCATTTCAATTATGTTTATGTCAGTAGTCTCTTTTTTTCTTAAGTCTGTCTAGGGGTTTATCTATTTTGTTTATTTTCTCAAAGAACCAGCTCTTGCTTTCATTGATTCTTTCTATTGTTTTATTCTTCTCGATTTTATTTCTTTCTGCTTTAATCTTTATTATGTCCCTCCTTCTACTGACTTTAAGCCTCATTTGTTCTTCTTTTTCTAGTTTCGTTAATTGTGAGTTTAGACTGCTCATATGGGATTGTTCTTCTTTCCTGACGTAGGCCTGTATTGCAATATGCTTTCCTCTTAGCATGGCCTTCGCTGCGTCCCACAGATTTTGTGGTGTTGAATTATTGTTGTCATTTGTCTCCATATATTGCTTGATCTCTGTTTTTATTTGGTCATTGATCCATTGGTTATTTAGGAGCATGTTGTGAAGCCTCCATGTGTTTGTGGGATTTTTCATGTTCTTTGTGTAATTTATTTCTAGTTTCATACCTTTGTGGTCTGAGAAACTGGTTGGTACAATTTCAGTCTCTTTGAATTTACCGAGGCTCGTTTTGTGGCCTAGCATATGATGTATTCTTGAACATTTTCCATGTGCACTTGAGAAGAATGTGTATTCTGCTGCTTTTGGGTGTAGAGTTCTGTAGATATCTGTTAGGTCCATCTGTTCTTATGTGCTGTTCAGTGCCTCTGTCTCCTTACTTATTTTCTGTCTGGTTGGTCTGTCCTTCAGAGTGAGTTGTGTGTCGAAGTCTCCCGTAATGAGTGAATTGCATTCTATTTCCCCTTTTAATTCTGTTAGTATTTGTTTCACATATGTAGGTGCTCCTGTGTTGGGTGCATAGATATTTATAATGGTTATATCTTCGTGTTGGATTGACCCCTTTATCATTATGTAATGTCCTTCTTTGTCTCTTGTGACTTTCTTTGTTTTGAAGTCTATTTTGTCTGATAGAAGTACTGCAACTCCTGCTTTTTTCTCCCCATTAATATCTTTTTCCATCCCTTCACTTTTAGTCTGTGTATGTCTTTGGGTTTAAAGTGAGTCTCTTGTAGGCAGCATATAGATAGGTCTTGTTTTTTTATCCATTCAGTGACTCTATGTCTTTTGATTGGTGCATTCAGTCCATTTACATTTAGGGTGATTTTGGATAGGTATGTACTTATTGCCATTGCAGGCTTCAGATTCATGATTACCAAAGGTTCAAGGTTAACTTCCTTACTATCTAAGAGTCTAACTTAACTCACTTAATATGCTATTACAAACACAATCTGAAGGTTCTTTTTCTTTTTTTCTCCTCCTTTTTCTTCCTCCTCCATTCTTTATATATTAGGTATCATGTTCTATACTCTTTGTCTATCCCTTGATTGGCTTTGGGGATAGTTAATTTAATTTTGCATTTGCTTAGTAATTAGCTGTTCTACTTTCTTTACTGTGGTTTTATTACCTCTGGTGATACCTGTTATACCATAGGAACACTTTCATCTATAGCAGTCCCTCCAAAATACACTGTAGAGATGATTTGTGGGAGGTAAATTCTCTCAGCTTTTGCTTATCTTGGAATTGTTTAATCCCTCCTTCAAATTTAAATGATAACCTTGCCAGATAAAGGAATCTTGGTTCAAGACCCTTCTGCTTCATTGCATTAAACACATCATGCCACTCCCTTCTGGCCTGTAAGGTTTCTGTTGAGAAGTCTGATGATAGCCTGATGGGCTTTCCTTTGTATGTGATCCTTCTCTCTCTGGCTGCTTTTAATAGTCTGTCCTTATCCTTGATCTTTGCCATTTTAATTACTATATGTCTTGGTGTTGTTTTCCTAGGTTCCCTTGTGTTGGGAGATCTGTGTACCTCCGTGGCTTGAGAGACTATCTCCTTCCCCAGATTGGGGAAATTTTCACAATTACCTCCTCAAACAGACTTTCTATCCCTTTTTCTGTCTCTTCTTCTTCTGGTACCCCTATATTGCGAATATTGTTCCGTTTTGATTGGTCACACAGTTCTCTCAATATTCTTTCATTCTTAGAGATTCTTTTTTCTCTCTGTGCCTCAGCTTCTTTGTATTCCTCTTCTCTAGTTTCTATTTCATTTATCATCTCCTCCACCATATCCAATCTGCTTTTAATACCATCCATTGTGCTCTTCAATGATTGGATCTCCGACTGGAGTTCATTCCTGTGTTCTTGAATATCTTTCCGTACCTCTGTGACCATGTTAATGATTTTTATTTTGAACTCCCTTTCAGTGAGATTCGTGAGGTCGATATCATTTAAATCTTTCTCAGGAGTTGTATTAATAATTTTACTCTAACCAGGTTCCTTTGGCGTTTCATTTTTGTGTATGGCGCCCTCTAGTGCCCAGAAGCTCTACTCTCTGGAGCTGTTCAGCCCCTGAAGTAATGTTTGGGGTCTCAGGGAGTGGTATTGGTGCCTGGGAGGAGGTAAGAGCTGTTTACTGCTTCCTGGCTCTCTCCACTGCCAGAACCAATGGGCTGAGCACACAGGTATAAGCCTCTATGCTTTGCACTTGTTGTTGCTGTAGACAGATCTTCTCTCTGACTGGCCTAACCCCAGGGTAGGATTTGCCAGTTTGTGAGCCAGGTGGGGCTGACCAGGAGAAAGGCACAGTAGGCTGCCTATCACAGAGAGGTTCTTGGAGCTGTGTAGGCAGCCAGAGAGCTAGAGCTCCTGAAGATCATGAAAACTCCCAACCTGTTGGGCAGAGTGAACCCAGACAATTTTTTCTACCTGTCCTTTCTGACCAGTAAGCTCTGTGCAATCCTTGCCCGTTTAGCAGCCCTCTTGCTAAGGGCTTCCTTGTTAGGAAGTCTCTCAGACTGCCCGCCTTTTTTTGCCCCAGAGCAGCCAGATATGGATCCCTGCTTTCCACAAGCATCTGGAATCTCAGTCTCTCCAGGAATTCTGCCTGTCTTAGCTTTCCAACCCCCTAATTACAAATGTATCATGCAAGCACCATGAAATGTAGGTTTGTAGCAGATCTCTGGAGTTAGGTATTCAGTAGTCCCAGGTCTCCACTCCCTCCTGCTCCATTTCTCTTCCTCCCGCTGGTGAGCTGGGGTGGGGGAAGGGCTTGGGTCCTGCTGGACCATAGCTTTAGTACATTACCCTGTTCTGTGAGGTCTGCTCTTGCCTCCAGGTGTATGCAGTTTGGTGCAGTCCTCTTTCCTGTTGCTCTTTCAGGAGTAGTTATATCAGTTATATTTTCGTATTATATATGGTTTTAGGAGGAAGCCTCTGTCTCAACTCTCACACTGCCATCTTTAATCTCCTATCCCTGGGAAATCTATTTTAATGAATTAACCTTGGTAGCAATCCTGAAATAAACATATTTCAGTCAAAGCTTAACATAGATCAAAATATTCATTTGTTTATTTACTAAAGGACTTTTGCTATCAGAGCAGAAACTAGTCCCCCTATCCACTCTAAAAATAATTATAAGAACTTCACTGTTTTCAAAGATATGACAACATCAGTCTCATTAATTACTGCAGCTACCTTGCTAGGGTGCATAACATTGATTACAGCCGGGGTGTGTTGGTGACATGGACAGCCATTACTCATGATGACTGATATGAATTATAAAGCTATGACTGATGGAGAATGCTGCCAGAAAGTTTCTGCATAGATTCGTAAAGCCTGTAGTTATTGCCAAACACATTTTGATTTAAATTTGGAGATGACTCATTTGAATTAGTGCGTAACTACCAAAGGTTCATAGAGAACACTATCATGGAAAAATACAAGCCTGTCTATAATCTAATTTAGTCTCCATCAAAGTAACAGTTAAAGTTTAGCCTCAATCAAGGCAACCTCCAATGACTGAACTCATTTCAGGACCATGAAATTTCATTTTCCCAAGCTGCTTTTAATAGCAAACTGCTCTGTGACCTTGAACGTTTTAAAGTCTCTTTTCTTCTTCTAAAATAGTAACAGAGTTCGGATGTCTGAAGCTCTTCCCACAGGTCCTCTTGGGATTAATTTTTTAAAACAGCATTGAGAGACTCAAGAGACGTGGACAGAAAGCCAAACATGTTACCTAACACAATGGGTTGGCTGCTTGGAGTGTTTGGGCCAAAGGACACACCAAGAGTTGGCAGAAAAGCTTTATCTTTACTTGTAACAAGTAAAGCAGACAGGGGAGTAACTTCCAAAGCTTTGCCTCTTCTAGGGGTTGATGTGGGAGGCTTTTAAGCTAGAAACTCGTGCATATGTATACAGGGGCAGGTCTTAGGTTATGCATAGAGGTGAGCTTTCTGGAGTACATGGGCTGTTTTGCTACAGCTCTATCATATGTTCAAATTGGCAAAAAGCCCCACTGGGGTGGAATACTAGTAAAATGAAGCAAAGGTAACTCTTGGACACTTCTGGCTTCTTTTGCACCCATGTAACCTTGTCTGGGGGCTTTCTCAGAATGGATTTGCAGTTGGTTTTAACTGATTTGATTCAAGGCTCTAGGTGCACAGGGCGTTCTGAATAAACATTAGCATTAGAAGGTTAACCTTATAATCCTTGGATGACCTCTCTGTCTCTAACAATCAAACAAGATTAACAGCTCATGAAATATTTTTTTACTTGCAGTGTTAAGTCAGGGTGAAAAAGAAAGTTCTTGGCAATAAATGGTGAAGGCATTTCTCTCAGTGACAAGAAGGAAGGTACTAAAATACCAAGAGAGTAGCCTTATAGGAATTTCACAACCCATTTTAAATATTTTAAAACTTTTAGTTATAATAAATTTCAAGCATAAAATTTTCAATTAGATGAATAATATATGAGCTTTAAGCACTCATATACCAGCTTCAATAATTATCTACTCGTTTCAAATCTTGCTGGGCTTATGTCCTTATCCCACATTATTTTGAACAAAATCCCCATATCATATTTCATCTCAGAGTCCAAATATTCAGATAAAATACAGTGAATTCAAATGTATTTCCAAACGAGGTTCAAATTTAAAAAATGTTGTATTTATTAATCATTAGTTGAACCAATAAAAAATAGTCAATATATGGTAAAAACAAAAAGGTAGAGAACCAATAGTTCCTTTTGAAATGTAGGAAATAATAAATAAAACTTCAGTACAGGCTCCTCTATTATGTTACCATGTAGAATTATGTAAGGGACACTACTAAAGAAACTATAAACTCTTTCAAGGCAAGAAATAACATCTATTCTAAATATTGCAGGGAAAAAAATGTAATGCTTTTGGTAAATTTTAGCTAAAAAGATTTTGAATTACTTAAAATTTTAATTTTTGGCATCTGTTTCTTGTGTTAGACACCTATCTGCTTGCTTGTGAATGTTCCTTACCTAATTTTAGCAAGTCTAACTTTTAACACTTTTAAAATCATCATAGTCTTAAATTAAATGCTTCCTATGTATGTAGACAATAGGAACTGCCTACTTCCTATATTGCGCTGAAAAATGTTTCCATAGCACATTTTAGGGTGACTCTTCTACCCTTAATAGAACATATTTGATTATGGTTTTAATTTGAAAAATTATTTATTAAAGTTGTATGTGCTTATAAATACTCTATCTCACCTCCACATGTGAGGACCTTAGCAAGATTTCCAAAATATGAGCTCAAATCAAAGTCATAGGAAATAGAATTTTTGTGGGAAGAAGACTAGTGTAGAGGAGTCTGCTGTCTCATGAAATAAATGCCAAAATGGCATTTAAACTAGAAAAAGATCATGGTCAAGACAGAACTACTTGAATCGTATGAAATGGTAACCAAAGCCATATAGATGCTGGAATAGAACTTTCGTTAACAATTCTGCTTACTGCATGGTAGGAAAGTAGAGCAGCTGACCCAAAGTCTATCCTTCATGGGTCCAGAGAGGGAGATCTTTTGGGGAACAGGAAAGAATCAGGTGACCTGTTCTATTCTCAACTGGACTTTCTAATAAATATACTAATGCATTTTTATCTCTGATATGCCCTTAGCAGAATATCTCTGGCTATGCATTGTTTATAGTAAGTAGAACCCAGGGGATAAGGCATGGCTTCCTGGAAAATGCCACTAAGACTTTAAAATATTTTGAAGTGTAAAATGGAAATGTTTTATAATATAAATACTTTCTACTGTGTGAGGAACTCCATGAATTTCATCTCTTTTGGGCTGTTAGTGTATGTCTTGATAGGAAGGAAAGACTGGGAGAACCGTGTTTGATGATTCAAACTTCTGTCTGCTCTGCCTGAAACTCTTGATTTCATGTATACTTAAAATTATTTAGTGAAGTATGCTATTAGGTATGATCTCAGATTAGTGTGAGTTTGATTTGACATCTCAGTAGTATGTGTTAGTTAAGTTTTCTCAAGGGTGGGGCAGGATATGTGAATGTGTGTGAAAGAATTCAGTTTATCCATTCAAATCATTTAGTGGCTTAAAATGCAGTCCCTTACAAATTAACTCAATTTTTTTCTGTAAATAATTGGCCTTTGAGTATCTTCTCTCAGTTCTTTCTAGAGAACTTCTCTGTCCTGCTCTCTGGCTTATATGCTCTGCTCAGTTATGGGATAAAAGCCTGTGCTCACCTGTCTGTGGCTGATTTAACTCATGTTCTGCATGCTTTCCATGGCCAAGAAATGGTGATTCCTTTCACTCCTCTCCAACCATAGCAGCTTGATTCATAACAGGAAAATAGAAACAGGGTTCAGGCCACTGTAGTATATGGTGTGCCTGCTTTTTACACAAGGGATTCAATTTTAAAATTATAGCGATGCTTGAATACCCCCAGGTAATGGACTAGAGATCATGGTCAAACTCTTGACATGTGCTGAGTAAGAAAGGGACAGAATAACCCCTGCCCTTCTCATCTATGAAAGGTAGAAATGTTTGCAGAGAGACCAACATACAACATATTGCCATTCTTCCTCAGGATGTCAATCAGGTCTTTTTCTATTTTCTCTCTAAAGGTTAGAGATTCAGTCGTGTACATCCAATATTATGTGAGCACCAGTCCAGGTGAAAAAATACTTGGTGGAGCATAGCCAGACTCAGACATTTCTCTTTTAAACAATAATTGATGATTCTTAGAAAATGATAGGGCAATATAATTAAAATTTCTACAAAAATGAATAGTATGAGAGACTTCCGGGAAGATGGCGGCATGAGCAGGGCGGCAGAAATCTCCTCCCAAAACCAAATATATTTATGAAAATACAGCAAATACAACTATTCCTAAAAGAGAGACCAGAAGATACAGGACGACACCAGCCTGCAGCTACACCTGAGAGGAGTCGGCACTCTGCGAGGTGGGTAAGATACAGAGCCACAACCTGGTGGGACCTGAGCACTCCCCCACCCCAGCACACTGGCGGAAGGAGAGGATTCAGAGCCGGGAGGGAGTGGAAGCATAGGCCTGCTGAATAACAAGTCCTGGTGATCTGCACTGCGAGCACTGACACACTTTGCACGGTGTATCGGAGATTGGAGAGACAGAGGTGCAGATTCCAAGATGGCAGGTCCACCCAGCTGGTTCCCTGGGACAAAAGAAAAGCACACACTTTTTTAGGGGTCTTAAAGAGACAGGGGCCCAACGGAGGAGCAGGATCGTCCCAGCACACTCAGCCAAGCAGGCTGGGAGTTCTGGGGAATTTTGGTCCCTTTGGACTGTGGCTGGGAAAAGCAGTTGAACAGACACTTCCCACAGAAATCAGAAGCCTCCCATTCGTTCCCTCCCCAGCCAGAGTTGCAAAGGGCCCGGCACAGCGTGGCTGCATAATAGTGGATCAGCAGTGCCACCTACAGGATCGTCACAGAAAATACACCTGGCAGGCGTTTTTCTTTTTTTTTTTCCTCTATTTTCCCTTTCTTATTTTTTTCTTTTTCTGACCACTTCTATCACCATGAAAAGACAGAGAAATATGGTACAAACAAAGCTTGCCCAGACAACCCCAGACCAGACTACCCCAGAGAGGGAGCCTGATGGGATGTACATGCACAATCTTCCTGAAAAAGAATTCAGAATAAAAGTCATAACCATACTGATGGATCTACAGAGAAATATGCAAGAGCTAAGGGAGGAAGTGAGGGAAGTGAGGAAAGACAATGCAGAGATGAGACAAGTGATCGATGGGCTTAGCGGCAGACTGGACAAGATGCAAGATACTGTTAACAGAATAGAAATCAGAGAACAGGAATACAGAGAAGCTGAGAAGAGAGATAAAAGCATCTCTAGGAATGAAAGAATTTTAAGAGAACTGTATGACCAATCCACACGAAACAATATTTGTATTATAGGAATACCAGAGGAAGAAGAGAGAGAAAAAGGGATAGAGAGTGTCTTTGAAGAAATAATTGCTGAAAACATCCCCAACCTGGGGAAGGAAATAGTCTCTCAAATCATGGAAGCCTACAGATCTCCCAACACAAGGGACCCAAGGAAGACAACACCAAAACACATAATAATTAAAATGGCAAAGATCAAAGATAAGGACAGAGTATTCAAGGCAGCTAGAGAGAGAAAAAATATCACCTACAAAGGAAAATTCATCAGACTATTATCAGACTTCTCAACAGAAACCTTACATACAGGCCAGAAGAGAAAGCATGATATATTTAACATAATGAAACAGAAGGGCCTCGAATCAAGACTATTGTATCCACCACGATTATCATTTAAATTTTAGGGAGGGATTAAACAATTCCCAGACAAGCGAAAGCTGAGGGAATTTGCCTCCTATAAACCACCTCTTCAGGATATCTTAAAGGGACTGCTCTAGATGGAAGCACTCCTAAGGCTAAAAAGAGGTCACCAGAGAAAACAAAATCATAGCAAAGAAAGTAGACCATCCAAATACTAACTAAAGGCAAAGAATAAAACACCTAGTATATAAAGAATGCAGGAGGAAGAATAAGAAGGGAGAGAAATAAAGAATCATCAGACTGTGTTGACAATAACTTAACAAGAAAGTTAAGTTAGACTGTTAGATAGTAGAGAAGCTACCCTTGAACCTTTGGTAACCACAAATCTAAAGCCAGCAATGACAATAAGTACATCTCTATTGATAATCACCCTAAATGCAAATGGACTGAATACACCAATCAAAAGATAGAGAGTTACTGAATGGATAAAAAAGCAAGACCCATCTATATGATGCTTACAAGAGACTCACCTCAAACCCAAAGATATACACAGACTAAAGGTGAATGGATGGAAAAAGATATTTCATGCAAACAACAAGGAGAAAAAAGCAGGTGTTGCAGTACTTGTATCAGACAAAATAGATTTCATAATGAAGAAAGTAGCAAGAGATAAAGAAGGACATTACATAATGATAAAGGGGTCAGTCCAACAAGAAGATATAACCATTATAAATATATATGCACCCAACACAGGAGCACTGGCATATGTGAAACAAACACTAACAGAATTAAAGGAGGAAATAGAAAGCAATGCATTCATTTTAGGAGACTTCAACACACCACTCACACCAAAGGACAGATCAACCAGACAGAAAATAAGTAAAGACACAGAGGCACTGAACAACACACTAGAATAGATGGGCCTAACAGACATCTACAGAACTCTACACCCAAAAGGTACAGGATACACATTCTTCTCAAGTCCACATGGAACATTTTCCAGAATAGACCATATACTAGGCCACAAAAAGAACCGCAGTAAATTCAAAAATATTGAAATCCTACCAACCAACTTCTCAGATCACAAAGGTATAAAACTAGAAATAAAATTTAGAAAGAAAACAAAAAGGCTCACAATTACATGGGGACTTAACAACATTCTCCTAATTAACCAATGGGTTAATGACCAAATCAAAACAGAAATCAAAGACTACATGGAGACTAATGACACCAACAACAAAAAGCCACAACTTCTGTGGGACGCAGCAAAGGCATTTCTAAGAGGAAAGTATATTGCAATCCAGGCCTATTTAAAGAAGGAAGAACATTCCTAAATGAATAGTCTAAAGACACAATTACTGAAATTGGAAAAAGAAGAATAAATGAGGCCCAAAGTCACCAGAAGGAGGGACATAATAAAGATCAGAGAAGAAATAAATAAAATTGAGAAGAATAAAACAATACAAAAAATCAATGAAGCCAAGAGCTGGTTCTTTGAAAAAATAAACAAAATACATAAACCCCTAGCCAGACTCATTAAGAGAAAAAGAGAATCTACACACATAAACAGAATCAGAAATGAGAAAGGAAAAATAACGATGGACCCCACAGAAATACAAAGAATTACAAGAGAATATTATGAGAATCTATATGCTAACAAGTTGGAAAACCTAGAAGAAATGGACAACTTCTTAGAAAAATACAACCTTCCAAGACTGACCAAGCAAGAAACAGAAAAACTAAACAGACCAATCAGCAGCAACAAAAATGAATTGGTAATCAAAAAACTACCCAAGAACAAAACCCCTGGAACAGATGGATTCACCTCTGAATTCTACCAGACATATAGAGAAGAAATAACACCAATTCTCCTTAAAGTTTTCCAAAAAATAGAAGAGGAAGGAATACTTCCAAACTCATTCTATGAATCCAGCATCACTCTAATATCAAAACCGGGCAAAGACTGAAACAAAAAAGGAAATTGCAGACCAATATCCCTGATGAACATAGATGCAAAAATACTCAACAAAATATTAGCAAACCAAATTCAAAAATACATCAAGAGGATCATACACCATGATCAAGTGGGATTCATCCCAGGGATGCAAGGATGGTACAACATTAGAAAATCCATCAACATCATCTACCACATCAACAAAAAGAAGAACAAAATCCACATGATCATCTCCATAGATGCTGAAAAAGCATTTGACAAAATTCAGCATCCATTCATGATTAAAAATCTCAACAAAATGGGTATAGAGGGCAAGTACCTCAACATCATAGCGGCCATATACGACAAACCCACAGCTAACATCATACTTAACAGCGAGAAGCTGAAAGCTCTTCATCTAAGATTGGGAACAAGACAGGGATGCCCACTCTATCCACTGTTATTCAACATAATACTAGAGGTCGTAGCCACGGCAATCAGCAAAACAAAGAAATACAAGGCATCCAGAGTCGTAAAGAAGAAGTCAAATTGTCACTGTTTGCAGATGACATGATATTGTTCATAAAAAATCCTACAGACACCACTCGAAAACTACTAGAACAAATATCTGAATTCAGCAAAGCTGCATGATAGAAAATTAACACACAGAAATCTGTTGCTTTCCTATACACTAATGATGAACTAACAGAAAAAGAAATCAGAAAAACAATTCCATTCACAATTGCATCTAAAAGAATAAAATACCTAGGAATAAACCTAACGAAGGAAGTGAAAGACCTGTACTCTGAAAACTACAAGACACTCCTAGGAGAAATTAAGGAAGACACTAACAAATGGAAATGCATCCCATGCTCTTGGCTAGGAAGAATAAATATTGTCAAAATGGCTATACTACCTAAAGCAATCTACAGATTCAATGCAATCTCCATCAAACTACCAATAGCTTTCTTCAATGAACTGGAACAAGTAATTCTAAAATTCATATGGAACCACAAAAGACCCCGAATAGCCAAAGCAATTCTGAGAAGGAGGAATCAAACAGGGGGAATTACGCTCCCTGACTTCAAGCTCTACTACAAAGCCACAGTAATCAAGACAGTTTGGTACTGGCACAAAAACAGACCCACAGACCAGTGGAACAGAATAGAAAATCCAAACATTAACCCAAACATTTCCAGCCAATTAATATTTGATTAAGGATCCTTGGGTATACAATGGGGAGATGACAGCCTCTTCAGCAGCTGGTGTTGGAAAAACTGGACAGCTACATGTAAGAGAATGAAACTGGACTACTGTCCAGCCCCATACACAAAGGTAAACTCAAGGTGGATCAAAGACCTGAATGTAAGTCATGAAACCATAAAACTCTTAGAAAAAAACATAGGCAAAATCTCTTGGACATAAACATGAGTGACTTCTACATGAACATATCTCCCCAGGCAAGGGAAACAATAGCATAATGAACAAGTGGGACTATATCTAGCTGAAAAGCTTCTGTACAGCAAAGCACACCATTAGTAGAACAAAAAGACATCCTACAGTATGGGAGAATATATTCATAAATGACATATGTGATAAGTGGTTGATATCCAAAATATAAAGAACTCACACACCTCAACAAACAAAAAGCAAATAATCCAATTAAGAAATGGGCAGATAACATGAATAGACACTTCTCCAAAGAAGAAATTCAGATGGCCAACAGATACATGAAAAGATACTCCACATCGCTAATCATCAGAGAAATGCAATTAAAACCACAATGAGATATCACCTCACACCAGTGAGGATGGCCAACATCCAAAATACAAACAACAGCAAATGTTGGCGAGGATGTGGAGAAAAAGGAACCCTCCTACACTGCTGGTGGAAATGCAAATTAGTTCAACCATTGTGGAAAGCAGTATGGAGGTTCCTCAAAAAACTCAAAATAGAAATACCATTTGACCCAGGAATCCCACTCCTAGGAATTTACCCTACGAATGCCGCAGCCCAGTTTCGAAAAGACATATGCACCCCTATGTTTATCGCAGCACTATTTACAATAGCCAAGAAATGGAAGCAACCTAAGCGTCCATAAGTAGATAAATGGATGAAGAAGAAGTGGTACATACACACAATGGAATATTATTCAGCCATAAGAAGAAAACGAATCCTGCCATTTGCAACAACATGGGTGGAGCTAGAGGGTATTCAGTGAAATAAGCCAAGCAGAAAAAGGCAAATATCAAATGATCCCACTCATATGTGGAGTATAAGAACAAAGAAAAAAACTGAGGGAACTAAACAGCAGCAGACTCACAGAACCCAAGAATGGACTAATAGTTACCAAAGGGAAAGGGACTGGGGAAGAAGGGCGGGAAGGGAGGGATAAGAGGGAAAAAGGGGCATTACGATTAGCAGACGTAAGGTGGGGGAGCACGGGGAGGGCTGTACAACTCAGAGAAGACAAGTAGTGATTCTATAGCATCTCACTACGCTGATGGACAGTGAGTGTAATGGGGTTGGTGGGGGGGACCTGATGAAGGGGGTAGTTTAATAATCATAATATTGCACATGTAATTGTAGATTAATGATTCCAAAATAAATTATATAAAAAATGTGTAGTATGAGATGAAACTATGCCCCGAATTTAGTATTTAAATTAGACATTAGAAATTGATATGTATACGCTATAGAAGTTATTTAAATTTTGCCATTTAATCCTGCCTCACTTGAGTATGGTACTAGTTTTCTGTTCTTGTGCCCTTAATGTTTTGGCTCCTTTGGTTTCTTTCTGGGGATTCCAGAGGGATGAAGGCTGATCCTCCAATTTGCTTGGGATTTAGACAAACAATTATTAAGTCTGTATTGCCCTTTGTACAAATTCTTAGAGCTGACTTTCACTTTTTTCCTGAAATCTTTCTTTCCAGAATATGTTCATCTTATGGATTATGTAGTTTATTGTGGATATTTCCTGCAAGATACAGTTCTAGCACACAGTTTCTCATCTCCTACTTGCTTTTTTTGCTTTTCTGTCAAATACACCTTTCCTATATTATTGCCCTCTATTGCCACTGGGCTTCTCGATCCTCTTTGTGTTCCTATATGCCGCACTAAAAGCCATTTTACTCTTTGGTTTTACTGTTGTACAGTTGGTCCTTAAAGGCTTTAAGAATCAGTTTTTGATAGATGATCTAAGAAAGCCACAATCCCTGGCTTTCTAGCATTTTGTCTTTAATCCACATTCTTTCAAATTAGAAGGATTCAATTGGCAGAAGCTACCCCTTGATATCAGGTTTTGCTTTTAGATCATTCATAAATGGTATGATCAGCCTTTCTATTGTACTTTTTGCCTCCAGTTCTAGCTCCATCAATCTGGACTGCTGTTAGGTTAATTTTTCTGAGCTCAGATGTGATTTTCATTTTCAGGCTCAGAGACAGAGAACAGTTTCTCCACATTGAGGGAACAAAATCCATACCGTGTAGCTTGTCATTTGGAGCTTAATATTCACCTTACATTGATCTTAACCATAATCTGCCTTTCCAGTGACACTTCTTCCTTCTCCCCTTCATGCATTCTTTCATGAATTCACTGCATCACTTGCTCCTTGTACACATGACGTAGTCTTAGCTCCAGGGACTTAGATTACTTTGTTGGCTTCTGCCTGGGCTTTCATAACATTTTTAATGACCCATATCTTCTCTATTTTCCACAATTTGTGTTAAATCCTGGAATGCACACTGTTATTCTCTCCAGAAACTTGAAGTAAACTGTCCTCATTCTAAAAAATCAGTAGCTCTCCTTACATTTTCTTTGAGTTTAGTCACTCATGTTGACTCATTAAAAATACTGAAACGGTAACCAGTATCAAACACAGTTTTAGTCCCTAGGGATAGAGCAGTGAACGAACAAAGCAGACAAAAATCCCTGCCCTCATGGAGATTCTTTTGTAGTATTATAGTTGTCCAGGAGAGTTTTAAAATATTGATTTATAATAAGTCACACTGGTAGGTGAAGAGAGAAGATCAAGTGCCAGCACATTTAACTATTCCTAATGTTTTATAAAAGCAAAAATAAATTCGTTTTCATTAAGAAATTCTGCCTATGACTGACAAAGCTGTGATAGTTCTTGGTATCGCCCTACTTTGTTACACTAAGAGATAAAGTTGCACTTGGAGCCTTGCACAGTAAGTGCTGCTTTAGAAGAGTGGGTTAGCGGAGCACAAGCTCTCATTTGTAAAGACAGGAACAAGACAGAAACGCCATTAAAGGGCTGCCAAGGTCACCAGGCAGACCAACTCTGTCTCGTGTGCATCCTGTGGCTTCAGGTTCTTCTATGAGAATTGATCCAACTCCCCAGCTCCCCCTGGACAAGTGGAGGTGATGGTCCAGCTGTGTCCTTACCATGAGCCAAGAGGAGCCATGACATCAGTTTTTCCCAAAACCATTTCTCTTCTTACCTTGGTACCTAGAAAGAGGTTGGTGGATGGTGCTACTTTTCCTTCTTTGTTAACAGCAAGTTGAACAAACAAGCATCTTTTTCAAGAACCTAGGTGAGGATTGGGATACATTTTTTTTCCTTTCCATGTAATGGCTTAAACATATTTTGGAGTAATGAATGACATTTTCTTTACGGTTTCATTGCAAATACAGAGGTGTGAGATGAGTCACACAGTAAAATATGGCTGATAACTGGTGTGGGGCCCAAAGTTCACATTTGCATAGCTTTTTGGTAAGCCTGTGTTGCTTACCTATTATAACTTAAATTTTTGCTAAATGGTTGTCTTTAATCTTAAGGGATGTGTATTTCCTTTGTTGTCTTCTCATTTTAAAATCTGTCTTTGAACTAATTGTTAGCATTAGACATTTTGCAAGTATTCTTTTGTTTATATGACCCCTATCATTTTTTTAACAAGTGAAAAAAATTAGATACTGTCACAAAAATCAAGGTAACACAAAATAGCAATCACAAAATGTTAGCAGTGTTTTAAAAGAAACGAATGTGTCCAGGTTCTTATGCTAAGTGTTATTTAAGCCCTATATTTATTATGATTATAATACATGCTAGAAAGACATATTTTTAAAATATTATCTTTTTGTAGCAATAGGTCATTATTTTGCATATTTCATCTAGTAATATATGAATGCTATTAAGGTGGATTATGGGAACAGCAATAAAGATGACCTAAGGGAAACTGTTCACTTAGTGACAGGAGAAGTTGAAAGAGTATTTCTTTTTCCACAGTTTGTGGAAAGAATAAGACCCATAAGCAGTCTGAGTTGTTTACCTGAAGCTAAAATTCTGCTGACAATTTAGGGTGGGAAAATTTGAGGTGAAATAGGTGTCACAATTTTAGCATGATTCTTTGCAATCATAATTTAAATGGTATTATGCTGTTACTAGACAACTGGAGTGCCTTTATGAGTCCTGTGTACCTAAGCAGAATATTCATATTAATTTTGAGATCAAGATATTTGAATGTATAAATTTCTCTTGACACACACTTTTCATGTAGTTATAATATATGGTATGCAAGTTCCTTAATTCAGTGAATGACACTCATGTGTTAGTCACAAATGACTTTTGCACACATTTCAGAATGTTTATGGTTGAAAAATCACAATACCCATGCAGTAATCCCATTGTAGAAATCATAGACTGCAAAATATCAGTGGCTACCTGCAGATAGATTACATGTAATTTTTATTTTCTCTTTGCATACCTACCTTTTCTAAATCTATTATGACAAACATGTTTTGTTTCTATAATGAAAATTAAAACAACAACTGTATAAAGTCAAGGTCTAAATTGAACTAAGAGACTGGCAACAGAGTTAACCATTAATGCAAGCTCTTTGGTGGTACCAATAATAAAATCTGTGCAAAATATGTAAAAAAAAAAAAAGCCGCAAAGGAACTGGAAAACATTTAAAATTAGATACAAACTCAAGCAGATTTTACTCTTGAAATTGCAACTATACAGGGTAAAAATGGAAAGTTTGTAGCTATTTTTGCCTATATGGTCTCCTCAATCACTAGTCTATGGCAGCAGAAAACTACAGGCTTACAGGTAGAGATGACAACAAAACAAAGACAAAACAAAACACTAGCTCAGGGCTGGAAGGATTGCTGGAAATTTGAGAGGGAAATCCTGTGATAACTGCAGCATGGATAGGACCCCAAATTGAGTATATGTTGCCCAAGTATATGTTGAGTATATGTTACACATACAGGAAGGAACCTAGAGGGACTATTCCCAAACAGGTAGAGATCAGAGAAGAAACTGGCCTTGAAAGACAACTTCACTGGAAGAGTTTTGTGCGTTTGCTGCTATTTTAACTGAGTATGCTTATCAAATGATGCACAGCATGGTGGCACACAGCTGAAGCATCACTGGCTTGTGGCTTCAGGGGACAGAACCTGAAGCTGGAAAAGCAGCTGAAACTTAGAGGCAGAATTTCCAAAAGCAATGTGATCCTAAAGAGGATGAATACTCAAATCTGTGTTTAAATTCTGCTCAGATACTTGGCTGACTGCTCAACTAGGCGGATGCAGGGGACACTTTCAGGGTTCCAGGCTAAAAAATGTAAAAGTCAAGCAGAGATATCAGCTGTTGCAAAATGCAGAGTAAACAGAGTTTGCACTTTGAGTCCAGAGTAGGTAATTGCCTACTAGAACAATAACACACACACACACACACACACACACACACACACACACACACACACA
>JAQQAC010026072.1:71180253-71255623 GCA_029783875.1 Phataginus tricuspis
CACACACACACACACACACACACACACACACACACACACACACACACGCACAACCCCGGAAGACAAACAAAACAACTCTCAGAAGAACAACAGATTGCAATATCTACAATTTCTAGTTTTCTACTAAACATCACTACACCTGCCAGGAAACAGGCAAAGTGTGACCTACCCTTAGTGGGAGGAATTAAAAGTAGTAAGTAGAAGTTGAGTGAGTCCAGAAATTGGGTTTAGCAGGTGAAGATATCAGAACTGCTATTATAAATGTGTTAAAAAATTTAAAGGTAAATGTATTCACATAATTAAGAAAAATTGGTCTAAGTGAAGAGTTAAGGAAAAATCAACAAACAGAAGCAACTGAAAAAATACATGCTAGACCTGAAAAGTACTAAAAGGAAAAATTCACAGATGTGTTCAACATTTGGAGGTGGGATAAAACAATTAGTAAACTTGAAATTAGATAAACAAAAATCACCTAATATGAATAACAAAGCAAAGTTTATTTTTAAAAAACTGAGCAGAGTCTTATGGAGCTGAGAGACAATATTGAGCTATCCAACACATGTGCACTTAATGTCCCAGAATTGGAAGAGGGAAAGAAACTTTCAGGAAAAATGTTTGAAGTTAAGATAGTCAAAATCTTCCCAAGTTTGGTGGGGAGAAAAACGTAAAGTGAAGATTTAGGAATTTTTAATGAAACTCAAACAAGATGAAAACAAAGAAGGTGTCACCTCAGTTAACTACTGAAAGTCAGTGATAGAGAGAAACCTTGAAAGCAGTGAGACAATATATTACATGCAAGCAAACAGCAGTACAATTGATTGACTTTTCATCAGTGAGAAGACCACAGGTACAGTAGAATTACATGCTCAAATTGTTGAAATTGCTCCCCAAGAATTTTTCATCTAATGAATCTAGCATAACTGCTCTAAAATTTCTAGAGGAAATTCTTCAGGCTACAGAGAAAAGGCACAGATGGTAACTTAGATCTATAGGAAGAAATGAAGTACAGAGGAAATGATAAGTGTGTTGGTAAATGCAAAATATTACACTTTTCTGTTTTAAATTCTTTAAAAGGCATATGGAAGCTCAGAGCAAATGTTATAATACTGAATTACTGGGTTTATAGTATATATAGAAGTAATGTATGTGGCAACAGTAATACAAAGAATGGTGGATAACTATAGATGTACTGCTGTTTCCAATATTTTATGTTAAAAAATTAAACATTCACTAAGAAATTGCGATCATTTTAAAGACGGATGTTGTAATCCCTGGTAAACACTAAAATGAAATGCAAAGAGATAGAGCTGAGAGCCAAGAAAGGAATCAAGATGGAATACTAAAAATAATTTAAAATAAATTAAGGCTGAAAGGAGGAATAAAATATAAAAAAAAGATGACAAATAGAAAAGAGCAAAAGGGCAGATCTAAATACAACCTTATTAATAATGGGCAAAAATCTCCAACAAAAATAAAATTTTTCAGAGTGGATAAAAAGCAAAAATCAGAAGCAGTTATCTGCTGTCTACAAGAGACACGACTGAACACAAAGACACAAAAGGGTGAATATAATAGGTAGAAAAAACTTACACTTTGCAAGTAGTAGGACTAGGAATGCTGTAGTGGCAATATTAATGTAAAAAAGAGATTTCAAGACAAGAAGGATTATAGAAGACATTCTCCTAATGATAACTGGGTTAATACATTAAGGAACTAATACACTGAAGAACTTGTAAATGTGTATATGCACCTGATAATAGCTTCAGTACACATAAACAAAAACTGACAGACTTAATGGAGAAATAGATAAATACATACTCAGTGATTTTAATACATCTCTGGTACTTAGAGAACAATTTCATGCTGAAAGACTCAGCAAGGGTATAGATTATTTGACTGATTCTAGCAAGCATCACATGTTTTCTAGTTTTAGGTGTTCAGTTTAGATCTAGGACCCATTTTGGGTAAACTTTTTGTATTGAATGTGAGGTCTGAAGGGAAATTCAAGCTGGAATCATGCTAAAAAAAATTCCTTTCTGCATTGAATTGACTTTGCATCTCTGTGAAAATTAATCTATAGGTGTGTGGATATATTACAGGACTTTTTATTGTGCTGTTTTGATGTCTTTTTTTTTTTCTCAAAACCATACACTGCACTGTCTTGTCTACTATATGGTACGTATGAAAATCAGGTGTAAGTCATCCAAATTTGTTCTTTTTCAGAATTGTTTTAGCTATTTTAGTTCCTTTGCCTTAACATACAGATTTTTAGAAGCAGCTTGTCAATTAACAAAAAAAGAGTTGAAATATTGACTGGAATTGCATTGTACATGAGGTTGAAGAGAATTGATATCTCCATAATATGAGGTTTTCAATCCAGGAACATGATGTATATTGCTCCATTCATTTAAGTCTTTATTTTTCATTCATGTTTTATAATTTTAGGCATAAGGATCTCACACATATTTTGTAAGATTTATACCTGTGTTTTATGATTATTTGGTGCCACTGTAAGTTATAGTTTTATTTCAATTCCCAAATGTTCATTGTTGCTATATAGACCAAACCAGATATTTTCATATTGTTCTTGCATCCTGCAGTCTTGGTAAACTTGCTTTTTAGTGCTAATTTCTTTTTAAAGAGATTCTTTGGGATTTTTTTAGGTAGACAATCTTATTTTCTGAGAATAGGGACAATTTTGTTTCTTCCTTTCTAATCTGTGTTATTTTTTTTCTTTACTGCACTGAATAAGAAAACTAATAAGATGCTGACTAAGAGTGTTCCCAATCATAAGGAAGGGAAGCATTTAATCTTTTACCATTAAGCATCATTTTATGTGTAGTTTTTTTTGCCTTTTATCAGCTTGACGATGTACCCTTCTATTACCAGTTTGCTGGGAGTCTTTTCATAAAGGGGTGTTGACTTTGTCAAAAGCTTTTTCTGCATCTGTTGAGATAATAATAGGATTTTTCTTCTTATTCTGTTGATATGGTAAATTACAGTCAATCATCATTACTTGTAGGTATTTTTGAATTTATATCCTTGCTAAAATTCATCTCTAACCTAAGGTCAGCATCCATGGTGGTCTTGCTGCATGTATGGACATGAACGGAGTGGCAAGAAAGCTGAGTTGCCCAGGGTGCACAGTCCCAGCTAATGTCAGACAAGGCAAGGCTTGGCCTTTTTTTTTCTCAGCTCTCATTCTGTAAACAGGTATCGTTTTTGTGGTCTCTTACTGCCACATTCTTCACATTTTTGTGCGTAGGTGGGTGATTTTACCGTTTAAAATGGCCCGCCATCACACTGCTGACATGCTACCTGGTGTTCGAAGTGATACAACTTATAGAAAATATACCTGTGTTAGACCAGCTTTGTTCGGGTATGAGTTACGGTGCTTTTGGCCACAAATCTGGTGTGAATGGATCCACAGTATATATTAAATAAGGTGTCTTAAACAGAAACACACTAAGAAAAGTTTATGTATTGATTAATTGATGAAAATTCACTGATAAAACCATCTAAGTCTGCGCCTTGCTTTGTTGGAGAGATTTGAAGTGTAAATCCAATTTCTTGAATAGATTTAGAAATGCTCAGTTATCTATTTCCTCAGTGAGCTTTGGGAGATTGGATCTTTCACAGAATTTTACTTTTTCCACTAAGCAGTTGAATTTATGGGTGTAGAGTTGTTCCTGTCATACTGACTTTTGATTTCTGACATATGTAATTTGTATATTTTCTATTTTTTCTTGGACTGCCTGGCTAGTTTAATTGATAAAATGAAATCAGTTTTATTGATTCTCCCTCCACCCCCCACAAGGAACAAGTGTTTGGTTTATTTTTTGTGTCTGTTTTTGTTGTTGCTCTCAATTTCATTGATTTCTGTTTTGGTTTTTATAATTTCCTCCCCTCTACTTGCTTGGGATTTACTTTCCCCTTTTCTCAAGTTTCTTAAAGTGGAAACTTTAGAATATTGACTTAAGATATTTTCTCTCATCTAATATAAGCATTAAATATATAAATTTCCCTCTAAGCATTACTTAGCCTATTGTATCACCTGCATGTTTCCATTTTCATTCAACTCAAAATATTCTTAATTTCCTTGTTATATTCTCTTTGAACTTCATGACCCATTAGAATTGCATTAATTTCCAAATATTTGGGAGATTTTCCAGATATCTTTTTGCTACGATTTCTAACTTTAATCTACTTTGTGTATATCAATTCTTTAATTTTGTTGACATTTGGTTTTTGGCCTAGTATATGATCTTTCTTGGGAAGTGTTTCCTTTGAAAGGAATATATTGTGCTGTTATTTAGTGGTGTTTTCTATAAACGGCACATAAATCAAGTTGATTAATAACATTGTTCAGGTCTTCTCTATAGTTACTGAATTTCTGTCTACTTTTTCTATAAATATTGAGAAAGGAGTATCAAAGTCTCCAGCTGTTAACTGTGGATTTTTCTATATATCCCTTCAGTTCTATCAGTTTTTTCCTCAGGGACTGAAGCTTTGTTGTTAGGCCCATACACATTCAAGACCATTATTTCTTCTTGGATATTTGACTTTATCGTATGTGAATATAATCATTCCATCTTTATCTTGTAGGTGTTTGCGTGATTTTCCTTTTCCCATACTTCTACTTTAATGTGTTATTGATGTGGTTGGGTTAAAATTATTCTCGTAACAATATTCTATTTATTTTACTTGGTATTTCTCTTTCTTTTGATGGCTTCTTTTGGATTGGGTGATTTTTATGATTCTACTTTTACTCCATTATTGTCTCTTTTTTATATCTCTTTTACATTTTTTTAAAAGGTTGACTTAAATTCTGATTAAAGATAGAATTTATAATATATATCTTCAAATAATATTAAGCCATTTCAGATGCAGTATAAGGATCACAAAGGGAGATAACGAACAATTTCTTCCTCTTCTCCTTTGTGCATGGTAGTAGGACCTTGTACTTGTACATATGCTATAGATGCGAACTTCACTGCTCCTGCTTTTGCATTAGTTAGCAATTTATCTTTCATAACAATTAACAACAGAGACAGTATTTACTTTCATACTTTTATTTATGCCATTTGAAGTGTTTTTCTAGATATTTTTATTTCATTGAAGTATAGTTGATAAAAACTATTATATTAGTTTCAGGTTTACAACATAGTGTTTTGACAATTATATACAATATGAAATGCTCATCACAGTAAGGGTAGTTACTGTTAGCATACAAAGTTATTACAATATTATTGAGTATGTTCTCTATACTGTACTTTTCATCCTTATAACTGATTTATTTTATAATTGGACATCTGTACTTCTTTATCCACTTCACCTATTTTTCCCATTCCCCCACTTTCCTACCCTATGGCAACCACCAGTTTGTTCTCTGTATTTTGAGTCTACTTCTGTTTTGTTTTATTTTTTTAGATATCACGTATAGAGAAATCATGTGGTATTTGTCTTTATTTCACTAAGTATAATGCCTTCTAGGCCCATCCATGTTGTTACAAATGGAAAATTTCATTCTTCTTTATGGCTATTATTCCGTTGTGTGTATAGTATATAATATGTGATATATATACTATATAATATGTATCTATCCATATTATTCCATTGTGTGTGTCTGCATATGCATGTGTGTATGTATATATGTATATATATGTACACTACATCTTCTCTATTCATCTATCAGTGGACACAGGTTGTTGCTTCCACATCTTTGACTATAGTAATAAAGCTGCAATAAATATAGGAGTTCACACATCTTTTTGAAATAGTGCTGTTATTTTTCTTTGGGTAAATACCCAGAATTGGAATTATTGGGCCATTTGGTATTTCTACATTTAATATTTTGAGGAAACTCCATACTGTTTTTCATGGTGTCTGCACCATTTCACATTCCCACTAAGTGTATGAGGATTCCGTTTTCTTCACATCCTCACTAATACTTATTCCTTCTTTTCTGTGATACTAGCCTTTCAGACTGGTATGAGGTGATACATCGTTTATGGTTTTGATTTGCATTTTCCTGATGATTAGTGATGTAGAGTATCTTTTCATATGTCTGTTAGCCATCTGCATGGCTTCTTCAGAAAAATGTCTATTCAGGTCCTCTTCCTATTTTTTAATCAGATTCTTTGCTTTCTGGTGTTGAGTTGCATGAGTACTTTGTATATTTTAGATATTTTCCCTTACAGATATATCATTTGCAAGTTTCTTCTCCCATTTAATAGGTTGTCTTTTCATGTTGTTGGTGGTTTCCTTCACTATGCAGACTTTTAGTTTGAGGGAGTCCCACTTGTTTGTTTTTGCTTTTGTTTCCCTTATCTACAGATGCCTATGCGGAAAAAAATGTTCAAGAGTTTACTGCCTGTTTTCTTTTATGACTTAAGGTTTCCGGTCTTATATTTAGGTCTGTGATTCATTTTGAGTTTATTTTTGTGTAGGATATAAGACAGTGATCCAGTTTCATTTTTATTGCACAAAGCTTTCCAGTTTTCCCAGACCATTTATTGAAGGTACTGTCTTTTCCCCATTGGATATGTCGTGCCTTCGTCATTGATATAATTGACCATATAAGCATGGATTTATTTTGGGCTCTCTATTATGTCCTATTATTCTGTGTGTCTATTTTTGTGCCAGAACCATACTGTTTTGATTACTGTAGACTTGTAGTATAGTGATATCTCCAGCCTTGTTCTTCTTTCTCAAGATTGCTTTGGCTATTTGGGGTCTTTTATGGTGCCCTACAAGCTTTGGGGTTATTCTAGTTTTGTGAAAAAATGCTATTGGTATTTTCATAGGGATCTGTAGATTCTGTGAAAAAATGCTATTGATGTTGTGTATTGGATCTGGATTTCTTTGAGTAGTGTGGACATTGAGAAAATATTAATTCTTTCAATCCATGAACATGGAATATCTTTCCATTTTTTTGTACTGTTTTCAATTTCTCATCAATGTCTTATAGTTTTCAGAGTACAGGTCTTTTACCTCCTTGGTTAGGTTTATTCCTAGATATTTGATTCTTTTTGATGCAATTTTAAATGGGATTATTTTCTTAATTTTTCTTTCTGTTTATAATTAATATATATATAGAAATGCAATACATTTTTGTATACTGATTTTTTTTTATCCTGCAACTTTACCACATTCATTTATTCTAATAGTTTTCAGTGGAGTCTTTAGGGATTTCTTTCTATATATATCATGTCATCTATGAACAGTGACAGTTTTACTTCTTTCTTACCACTTTGGGTGTCTTGATTTCTTTTTCTTGTCTGATTGCTGTGGCTAGGACCTCCAGTACTATTTTGAATAACAGTGGTGAGAGTGGACATCCTTGTCTTATTCCTGATATTATAGAAAAACCTTTCAGCTTTTCTCCATTGAGTGTATTTTCTGTAGGTTTGTTATATATAAACTTTATTATGTTGAGTTATGTTCCCTCTGTACTCACTTTGTTGAGAGTTTTCATCATGACTGAATGTTGAATTTTGTCAAATGGTTTTTCTGCATTTATTGAGATGATGAAATGGTTTTTATCCATTCTTTTGTTAACGTATTGTATCACATTAAATAAAGTGCAGATATTGAACCATCCTTTTATCCCTAAGAATAAATCCCACTTGGTCATGGACATTGATCCTTTTAATGTATTTTTTTAATTCAGTTTGCTAATATTTTGTTGAGAATTTTTCTATACTCATTAGGGGTGATGGTCTGCAATTTTCTTTTTTTGTAGTGTCTTTGTCTGGTTTTGGTATCAGGGTAATGTTGGCCTTGTAAAATGAATTTGGAAGCACTCCTTCATTTTGTGTTTTTGAATACTTTAATATAGGTATTAACTCTTCTTTAAATATTCGGTATAATTCACTTGTGAAGCCATCTAGTTCTGGACTTTTGTTTGTTAGGAGTGTTTTGATTACATATAGAATTTTGTAATTAGTAGTTCATCTGTTCAGATTTTCTATTTCTTCCATGTTCAGTCTTTGAAGATTGTACATTTCTAAGAATTTATCCATTTCTTCTAGGTTGTCCAATTTGTTCGCATATAATTTTTCATAATAATCTTCTATAATACGTGGCATTTCTGTGGTGTCAGTTGTAACTTCATTTCTGATTTCGAGTCATCTCTCTTTTGGTAAATCTGGTTTATCAACTTTGTTTATCTTTACAAAGAACCAGCTTTAAGTTCCAGTGATCTTTTGTATTTTTTTTTAGTCTTTATGTCACTTATGTCTGCCTCGATCTTTATTATTTCTTTTCTTCTACTAACTTTGTGCTTTGTTTGTCCCTCTTTTTGTAGTTTCTTTAGGTGTAAGTTTAGATCGTTTGAGATTTTTCTTATTTCTTGAGGTTGGCATGTATTGCTATAAACTTCCCTTTTAAAATTGCTTTTTCTGCATTCCAGAGATTTTTAACTGTTGTGTTTCAGTATTCATAAGTCTCCAGGTATTTTTAAATTTCTTCTCTGATCTTTTTCATTGACCCAATTGGCTGTTTATTAGCATGTTGTTTAGCCTCCATGTGGTTTTTTTCCATTTTTTTTTCTTGTAATTGATTTCTATTTCCACACCATTGTGGCTAGAGAAAATTCTTGATGTGGTTTCAATTTTCTTAAATTTATCGAGACTTGTTTTGTGGTCTAATATGTGATCTATCCTGGAGAATGTTCCATGTGCACTTGAAAACTATATATTCTGCTGTTTTTTGATGTAATGTTCTGTATAAATCTGTTAAGTCCATGTGGTCTGATATGTTGTTGAAAGTCACTGTTCCCTTGTTGATTTTCTATCTGGACAATCTATTCATTGCTGTTAGTGGAGATGTTAAAGTCCCCTGACATTATTTTATTAATGTCAATTTCTCCCTTTATAATAATCTGTAATATTTGCTTTACTTATTGGTGCTCATCTGTTGGTGCATAGATACTTACAATTAGTATATTTTCTTGTTGACTTGAACCCTTTATCATTGTGTATTGCTTTTTTTGTCTTTTGTTACAGTATTTGTTTTAATGTATATTTTGGTCTGATATAAATATCACTACCAGCTTTTTTTCCCCACTTCCATTTAATCGAATATCTTTTTCCATGCCTTCACTTTCAGTTGAGTGTGTGTCTTTAGGTCTGAAGGGAGTCTCTTGTATGCGGCATATAGATGGGGCTTATTTTTTATCCATTCAGCCATCCCATGTCTTTTGATTGGAGCATTTAGACCATTTAGATATTTAATAAGTATTGATAGGTACATACTTATTGCCATTTTGTTCATTATTTTCTGATTGTTTTTGTTGTTCTCTGTTCCTTTCTTCTTGTTCTCTTCCCTTGTGAGTGATGACTCTCTTTAGTGTTATTCTTAGCTTCCTTTCTCCTTATTTTTGTGTATCTGTTATAGGCTTCTAGTTTGTGGTTACCATTAAGTTTATATATGATATCCTAAGTATATACCAGTCTATATTAAGATGATGGTTGCTTAAGTTCACATTCTTTCTAATAGTGCTACGTTTTTATTGTTCCTCCTCCATGTTTTACATTTATGATATGTATATGAAGAGGAACTAAGTATATTATATACAGTACTCTTTCTATGGTGCTTTTGATAATATGAATAAATGAATGAATGGGTGGATAAATAAATGACACAGAAAAATCCTCTCCTGTGATTAATGAATAATTTCTATAGCTACTACCCGTAAGTGCTATTAAAAATTTTATGTGATGTACTGTCAAATTATTAGCCTCAAAACTGTGTTGGTTTGATTGTAAAGCCTAATGTATTGGCTATGTAATTTTTGAAACCAAAATGATATGATAGTTGATATGATATCAAATGAAATAATATGAAAACTGAAATGATAGTTGTCTTGAAAAGAAATGATATTTTTAGTGAGTTTTCCAAATGCTTTATTAAGCAGTGTAATATTTTGAAAGGAGATGATATTCATTTGCAATTTCTAACTGATGGCTCATCATTTTTATTATCTTTGTTCTTCTCACTATATCCCTATTAAAGGTGTGTTTTTTGCCTTTTTATAGGCATTTGTGTTAGATGTTAAGTGGAACTTAAAAATAGTAAACTTTGAATGTCAATTTTACAAAATATGAAACTCCTTTATAACATTATCATTAAAGATATGATTTATACCTTTGTGTAGAGCATGATATGAATATCATATATTTTTTAGCAAATAGTTGATATATTTACCATAATGTTCTTCCCCAAGGTCAATTTTTAAAAACTCAGTTTTGATATTAGAATATACATATGCACTATCCCACCAGAACAGTTTCTCTGGTTTAGTCACTGTTAGCGGTTTAAAACATAATTCACTAAATAATATGTCTGCAAACTCATTGATTGTAAGACATTGTGCTATGCAAAATGTAAAGCTAACAATAACTAATGTTCTTCTGAAGTATGGTAGTCTTTGCAAATTGTTTGGAATTAATTTGTTTTGAGTAAACCGAAATTAGTCTGTTAAATGAAGCTTAGAAAAAAAGGGTTACAATGGGGTAGGAGACCATCTCACCAGGATAGCTTAAAACCTACTCATTTGTATGAGTCAGGGAAAGTGCTGTCCTTTAAAAATGATCTTATTTCTTCCAATTGCCTGAGTTTTGTGCTTCCTGATGTGATCGGGAGATTTGGAAAAGTAAAAACATATTTAGAATCTTACTCATTAGAATACTGAACTCATCTGTCAGCAGGATTGACAAGGCCTTAGACAAAGCATTTTGCCTGGCACACAACCTGTACTATGATTTTCCTGTGGCTATAATGTACCACACCTGACAGATGTTTGAGTCATTTAGCACAGCAGGTGGTACTCATAAACACCACAGACTGGCATTCAACATTGTAGAGATTATTTTTCTTTTGTCTGCCTGAAGTTATACAGCCAATAATGAACAAAGGATTCAGGCATAACTAGCTAAAACAGGGTATATCATTTATATGCAGTAATTCTCTTATAAAGCTTACACAATGTCCCAGAAGTTGAGATACCTTTGACCCAGGTGAAATGTATTTTATGTATGTTTCACTTTTCTTGATGGGCATTGGTTAGAAAAGAAAAGCATCAAGTGAAATAAGCCAGGTGCAGAAACACAAATACCATATGATTTCATTTATTTGTGGAATCTAAAAACAAAACAAAGTGAACAAAATAGCAGAAATTCATAGACACTGAGAAGTGACTGGTGGTTACCATGGGGGAGGGGTTGGGGTGGGTGGGTGGGGAGGGCGAGGGATAAAGAGGCACAAAAATTCCCAATCACAGTATAAGTTGGTCACCTGGATAGCAATACAGCAGGGAGAATAGAGTCAGTAGTTCTGTAGCATCTTCCTATGTTGACAGTAACTGTACTAGTGGGGGTGAGGATTTAATAATATGAATAATTGTTGAACAATTCTGTTGTGTACTTGAAACCAATAGGATTGTGTATCAATGATACTTAAATCAATAAAAAGGATAAAGACAATTTGAAAACGTTAAAAAATATAAAAGAAAAGCATCATGTATTATTTGCCCAGGGAGTAATATATCACTTATTTATTTTCTTGATAGTTCCCTAATGATGTAATGGGCTTTACTAAACGTGTTAATTTTTATGTTAAACATGGTGGTGATGAAGTAGAACAATTGCAAGGACACTATTTAAAAATTCCCAATTACAGTGTGTCTGAATCAGAGAAAGGAAGGCAGAAATAAATGTACACCATCTGTAGTTTTATAAATTATATGTCCTAGGGGATGGAGATCGATGCTATTAATTTAAATGTCATGTTTGCATAGACTAGAACACAGCAATTTTAAACTTGGCTTTATTAAAGTTTCTTTTTTAGTTCCGGTTTCTCATTTGGTAAATAGCAATAGAAGGAAATGCTCATTGATAAAATTTATTTAGGCCCTTTGGGGAGCAGTAACAAGCAGGGGGCACAGGACTTTCAAAATAGCATTTTATTACATTTATAAATTATTAAATAATCAAAATAATCTTGCAGTCTACAACTACATAGGGACTCCAAAAGGGAAAATTAACAATACCTTAAAAGAACAAATAAATATTACACATGAACCATGGTGCCCCTGTGGCATATACAGTACTTACTTTAGAAGTTGTTGTTGTAAGCAGGAATTTGTTAGGAAAAGATTCCCGTTTTGTTTTGCATAGGTCATGGCTTTTTCCAGTTTGCTTTACGGCCCTGTAATGTGCTGGATTCAGCTGCATCCGCAGATGCAAAAACTCTTTCATCCTAGGACATAATCATAGTTCAGCATTTATGTGCTAAGGTAAGTCTGTAAAGTTAATGAAAACATTCTTTAAGTCTGTGCCCAAACACAAAGAGTAGTTGGAATTCAGAAAAACGCTGCATGTCAGAAAGGTTGAAATCAGTCAGTTTGTCTTTCCAATGTTTCATTCATTCTTGTTGCTAGCTACACTATACTAATGGCTTTCCTAATACTCATATTCTAACTCTTACCTTTCTAGACTGATGACCCTTGGTGGTAGTTTATTTCTGGCCTATTAATGGTGATATTTGGAGCAATATTTTTCATAGGTAGCTTCAGAATTAGATATTCTACCCTGTTAGTTACTTTGGAAAGGAGATGCTTAAATCCAATGTTATCTATATATATGTGTATCTGTGTTCTTACTTTCATTTTAAACAAATTCATACAGAAGAGGAGAAATCAGAGCTTTGAAATGGTGTAAATAGGTAACTGTGGGTACTGAATATATGCTGTCCCCTCAACTGGAAAGATTTTCCCTCATATTTAAGTTCAGTTTCCATTTCCTTAGGGAAGCCTTACCTGACCTTCTGACTAGCTCAAATTCCCCTAAATATGCACTTTCAAACACCATGGAACAGTCCTTTTTAATTAGTGTCACCATGATGATTTCACTTCATGTTTGGTTATTTGATTAATATTGGTCTTTCCCACTAAACTCCAAACTGTGTAACTATAGGAATTGTGTCTGTTTTTCTCACCCTTAATCCTTGGTGCCTAGCATGTCAGGGGGACTCAGTAAATGCTTTTTAAATGAATGCATTTTATAAAACACTACTTGATATTTATATAATTTTGTAACACTCAATTCTAATTTTGAAACATTCTTAAGACACACACTACTGTTCCAGCATTTTGCTTAGTGTATGTTGAATGGTATTGGCAGACAGATAAACAACACCCTCTTTACCTCCCCTCCTATGAAATCAATTGAGAGATATATCCAAAAGTCAGACATGGATTGGACGACATGGCTTAAATGTGTGGACATAATGGTGTTATTAATTCTTCACCTTTGTTCATTCTCAATCTCACAAGTCTCAGTCAGGTGCCTACTTGGGAGCAAAATGAAATAAAAATTACCTTCAGTCAATGGATGTCTGAGCAGTGGGAAACACCTCAAAGGAGAAAATGCTGGGAAAGGGTTTAGAGATGATTCAAGAGATCTTGAACATAGAGGAAGTAAAAGGGGTGAGAACATTAAGCCTGAGCAGTCATCTGCTGTCTTTCCCTTAGAGATTAAAAAATAAGGACCTTTGAGCAAGAAGAGAAACTCTAGATTCTTGCTCATCTCATTATATTCCGGCACGAAGTTACAAGTGAATTTTTTAAAAATTACCTGGAAAAATGAAAAACTTTTCTGAACTTTGATGTCTGAACCTTAAAAGTTTCAGATACCATCTTCACTCTTTTGATATTAGAGCAAATAACCAATCTTCCCTACTTTCCCCTCCCATGATATTGAAGTCATTGCTATGAGCCAGCAGTATATACACCAGCCACAGTGTTAAATACTTTACATGTATAATCTCATTTTATCCGGAGGGAGTGTAGATGTCCAGTGATGTATGTGGAGGTTAAGACCCCGATGAAGTGGTGCGATGTACATCATGTGTTTAGTAGGATAGCGCCTGATAACATGGCCAACACTCTTGTAAAATGTTGGCTGTTATGACGGCGATAATGATTGGTATAATGGGATGGAATTTCCTATTGTTCAGTTTACCCTAGTGCTGCTCGGTACTGGGGTTTTCCCTTCTATAACACTAGCACCCTTCTGGGTGTTAAGGACCTCCTCTTTATTTGGGGGGATTCTTGGGAGATTCTGGACCTCCCAAAGAGAGGCATAAGCCCAGAGGCAGTCTGCAGGTTAGCCAAGTCTCATGGAGGCACCTCTTGACCAGAGGCCCACACACTCTTCAGCAGGAGAGGAAGGGCCAGCAGGCTTCTCTGTCTGGGTGCTTCAGTGCCCTGTGGCGCTGGCTTGGCCTCCATGTGGCTCCAGGGGATGGGCCCCTTCAAGTGTGACGGGTCCCTGTATGCTGACCTCACTCCTCTCACCTAGTCCTCTCAGCTTCAGTTTCCTTGACACCCACCTTTGATTTCCAGCAATGTTTACACTTTATCTACCAACTTCTTATATTCCTCTCCAGTAAGTTCAAGTGACTCATCTCTGGTTTTCCAACAAGGTGTGAGTGAAATGACTTAGTTTTTCTTCTAGTTTCTCCAGATTTATCACTTTGGCTGTGAAAATCTCATCCACATTCTCCTTTTCCTTTGCCTCTGTCTTCGTTCTAAAAAAGCCTGTTCTGGAAGTTAAAACAACAGCGGTGACAAATCAAAAGTTGATTATATCTTGATCTTTTTGAAAAAAACTCTTTCAACATAGCAATCAATCATACTTCTCATTAAAGCAAGGATGAAGCCTTTTATTTATTGATGAAAAATTAAAATATAAGGAAGTGGATAAAGGAAATGACATAGATTAATATTCCAAGATACTATTTTGCTACATTATTTTTGAGTTTCAAAATAGCACTATTGAATAAGCATAATGACATTTTGTCAACAAAAAACGAATACACTGACAAAGTAGGTATCTCACAGTCACAGCCAGAGCTAAGCCAGGAGCTCTGGTGCCAGAACTCATAAAAGAGTGCTTCTGCAAAGACACGCCATTCTTTCTGGCCTCAAAAACTTTGCCCACACTGCTTTCTTTTCCGGGCTAACCCCTACTAATAGTGTTCCCCAAAATGGGCTGATGTGTTTTGTCTTAGGGTTTGCATGGAACGATCTATTGAAATATGGGAAGAAAATATTACAGCTTCCATTTCTGTATTCTATCTACAAAGGAGAAAGAAGTAGAGCTTCGTAAATGTGTACTCTGACTTGACACTGTCGTCCTCAGTAGGTCACAGCACCCCTGATGTCCCTGAGGGTTCTTAGAAAGAGAGGAATTCCACAGGGAGGAGAGGGCAAGGCAGAACCCTCTTGTTCAAACACCGTCTGGTACAATGTTTCACAGTTTATCCATGCCCAATGAAATGGATTTATGGGTTGTACTCTGTCATTCTAAATAAACTAATCCTCACAAAATAGGCAAGGGTCATAAGTTTCTTGGGGAAAAAACTCTAGGCTGCACATAATACTATGATTGCGAGAATGGCCTGTTTGGTTTCAGTCTTGACACACAGGAAGTAAAAGACAGCTAGTAGATATTACCTCAAAAAATTAGAAATTCTCAAGAAGAAAAAAATAGGATATTGCATATAATCTTAATAGTAAGTCCCACTTATTGTGTCATTTGTGCTTTATTAACTGTTAACTGTTGAGAGTGTGTGTATATAATGTATAAATGCATCTTTTCATAGATGGAGTACATGGGGTGCATGACTAGATACTAATTCTTACTAATCATTTGAGATTCACTTTAGACACTATTATTTAGAAAACATATGTTGAGCCCATCACAGTGTTTCTTTTCTTATGGTTTCTTGGAACTTTGTACTTTATTCTATTATAATACTTCTGCAGAATCTATTAGAATTGTCTGTTTGCAGCTACCTTCTCATCCAAGATTGTGAGGGCAGGGACAGTGTCTTATTTATATTTGAATTCCTGCGGCAAAGTAATTTTTCTGACACATAGAAGGCATTTGAGGAGATAAATGAATACATACCCATCAAAAATCTACCCAAGATTAGGCCAGTATGATAGAACTGGGTTCCAACAAACCTAGGCGTATCTGCCGCCTTTCAAACCATCCCACAAAAGCTAGGGTAGTGCTTCCTTCTGGTCTGCATGGTGTCCCGACACACCCATTTTTGGGCTGGCTTCCTAATGGACTCAATATTCAGCACATTGAGTACTTTCTCCAATCACTTCTGCCCATGGTCCTAGTAAGATCGCAAAAATGAGCAGGCATTTCCTTCAGTCACGCTCAGTAATGGGTGCAGATCCAGCTCTCATTGCCTTGTTCTCCTCCAGTCTTTCATGTTCTTAGGTAGACCACAGAGTGGATGGCTGATGGGTAAGAGAGAGATGACAGCTAGAGGGAGAATATGGACTCAAACTTCCTGCAATGTAGCACTTATTACCTTCTTCAACTGTAACATATGGAATGGCAATAATAGTCTCAAGCAGCCTCACGTAAAGTATCACATTAAAAGTCAGGGCGAAAGCTGTTACAGGAATCCAGGTTGGGCTGACGGTGACCTAGAACATGGTAGAGACAATGGCATTGCTGGAAATTAGATGAATTTGAAAATATGAAGGAAGTAGGAAGTAAAGTTTTGAGTCCATATTCTTGGCTTAGAGAGTCGAATGCTTGGTGATACCATTCATTAGGAGGGGCATCGCTGAAGAAAGAGGAACACATTTTCAGGGTAAAAAAGATGAACATACAGTAAAAATAAAATAGTACTTTAACGGTTTCACTCTGAATTCTGGTCTCAACACACAGTCAGGCAATTAATATTAGTTGGTAACCTTTGTGCATTTTCTTGGTGATGTTTAGATCCCATTCTCCATGGTGACATTATCAGTTTCAAACATTCACTGCTCTCCTCAGACTTGGGTCTGAAAACTCCCACTCCTGTTCCCTCGACCCACAGGATCATCCCAGAGACAAACGGCTTCCTCCACTTCTCAGAGAAAATGGCAAAAATTGTGGCAGGGAGGCCTCCCTGCTCTCTACCCTTTCTCTCATCCCCCTTTCTGTTTGCTTCTAGATTCTCTTCGAATCTCTCCATTTCTTTCTTTTCTTCCCCACTATCACTAGCCTAGCCCAGATCATTATTATCTCTAACCTTGATTGTTCAACTGCCAACTCCGGGGACGCGGTTTCCGCTCCTAGCTCTCTCCCCATTCTATCCTCAATGCTGAAGCCAGAACGGTGTCACGCCTTTGCTCAACGCCTCCCGAGGCCTTAGCAGCCAAACCCTGCAATGCTGCGGCTCTCACTTCTCCAGTGTTGTGTCTTGCCACATCTCCCTAGTCTGTGTCTTCAGACGGAGTCAATTCTTAAATTGTATCACATCTTATAATCTTCACATAAGATATTTGCATATGCATCCGATCTGATATGAATTATGATTTGCTTTTTACTTGTATCAATATTATTTTTTAATGTGGATCTTAAAGTTATCATTTATATAGGTCACTTTCTCCCGAAGTTTTCCTGACTCCCACTTTTCCCTCAAATATGGGTTAGAGTTCCCTCCTATGTGCTCCACCGCGCCACACATCTTGTACTGCCCTTATCATAGCATATGTCCCAGAGCTTCAGAATTTCCTGTTTGTCACAATCCTAGACTACAATATGTAAAGGCAGGGGCTATTTCTGTTTTGCAACTCTGTATCTCTTAGTAGCCAACAGAGTTCCCTATTACATAGTAGATGCTCTAATAACTCTTTCTAATGGATATTCAAATGTTGAATAATTTATATGGTATTATTCTATGAGCCTGGGCAAAGTTGAATGTGTAAATGAAGAGTTTGACTTTTATCAATGTAAATGGCCAAATTTGACAATTGATAATCTGACACATTGGAATCTTGCTTTTGCCCATCTGGACTATTTTAATAATTATTTAGAATACTTTGTTAACATAGATACCATCTTCAAATTGCAATCTTACCATCTTTCCTAATTTTCACAATATATCGAGATCTGAAAAAGCCTGAATTTCTCAGATTTTGATTGATGCAAATACAACATCTTTGAATTATATTTCTCCATGAGTATTACAATGTTCTAAAAGTAGACACTTTTCTCCTTAGCTGTAATTAGTCATTTCTCATTTTTCATCTTCAGAGCACGGTTATCCATGCCAAGTTAACCATCACCTGTTATCATTTCCATATAACTGAATATTATCCCTATTTTCTTTAGATCACTTTGAACTCTCCTGTTGCCTTTAAAACCTTCTTATTGAATTCGTCCTGCACATGACCATCAGAGTAACCTTTATAATATATTCAATATATTTATTTCATTACCTATGGAACTAAGTTTCAAGATTTATTGAAGGAGAAACTTTTCTTCCCAAGCAAACACTTGTAGAGTATTCATTTTATAAATCAGATGTGTGTGTACGTGGATGGGTGCTTGACAAGCAGCCATTCCTGGAAGAGATAAGGAGATACCAGTTTTATGTATAGGAGAGTCAGGAAGAGAAAGAAATGGGCTGTACTATTCGTAGTAAGGCAGGGGAAACCTGAGCAAGCATCGTGAGATGTGAAACTCTGGGAAAAGACAAGGATCAAGCTAACCGTCAGGGTATTTTGCTGTTTTTATGCAATGTAGCACTCTCATTCTTCACCATTTCTTCAAGAAAAATTAATCAATATGTTGACCCAGCAGATCGAGTGGGATATGGGCTGCACTTCTCACAACCAAAAATATTTGCTGAAACTCCAACCTCAAGATCGGTAACAGTAGCAGCCACCCAGAAAGTAACATTTGTTTTATCTCTTTTTAATACTGATTCAGTAATGGCAATTATTCCCTCTTGGGAATGAAAACTCAGGCAAGGTCCACGTGTTTCTCAGCTCTCTTTGGGAAAAAAAAATGGTCTTTTTAAGCTTCAAAGGTAACTTTTATTTGGTAATTAAAAGTAGCTAGAACCATATTACAATCAAACTGTGAATCGACCTAAAGTTAAAATTTCCCCCAGCTGGGGCCTTTTGCAGACAGGAAATGTAAGAAGGGGACTTGCTGCTTTTTCCCCTTTCCCACCCTCCTGCTTTTGCCCTCCTCCTCCCATTTTACCAGCTGCCTAATGCTACTTTCCTCCCCCTAGCGCAGGGGGAGGAAAGGTGAGAGAGGGGAGCAGGGCTTTTGGGTCTCTGGGTCTGGTTGATGTTTCTCTGGGTGTTTGTATCGGCTCTTGGCACACGCTGCGTTCTTGGGACCCTCTATCCATTTTCCTGATTCAGGTGAATGAACTCTCCTCCGACTTACAGATCATGATTTCTTTTGGTCCTTTGGTGATTTGTTTGCAGGTTCTCACAGCTGAAGTCCTTTTGCCCCTTGTGATACACTATGACCTCAAATTCTTTGTAGCTCGCCTCTCATGAGACAGACTCTACCTCTCTATTCCATGGATTTGGGTTGGCTTTGCATCTTGTTCTGAAATAGTAGCGTGTTCTGGAAGGGACATGTGATTTCTGAGCTTTGGCCTCATCCTCTCTGTCATCACGTGAGGAAGCCTGAGATGAAAGCGCCTTGGCCGGGCAGGGAGACCATTCTGCCCTCCCAGCCTTCCCAGCTGATGCTTCTGAAATATGAGGGAGGACATTTTACCTATGGTTTTAAGATTTGATGCAGGAGAAACTTTTATCTTGCCTCATCCAAGGTGCCAGCTGACTGCCCAGTCAATCCACAAAACTGGGAGGGAATAAGAAATTGTTTTAAGGCACAGTTTGGGGTGGTTACACAGAAATACGCCCCTCTAGGTGATTTTACTGATTAGGGTCTAGAAGAATCACATGGCCACATGTGACCCATGAGAACTAATCATGCAAACTTTGTCCTGATGAACTTGGGGAATGAAGAACTATTACTTCCTCCACATGAGCTGTCTCTCCCCCTTTTGGGTTTTCCAGGCAGGAGCTAGGCCCGACTCCATCACGTCCCTCCTAGGGGAAGGGGCCTGTATGAATCTCCTGAGAGTTCTTGTGTAAATTTCTGTCTTTACACTTCGGTTTAGAAAGTGTTTCTTTCACATCTCCCACTTTTCCTCTAAAGAAATCCTCTTCAAATTATCTTTCCTTTCCATGTAGATGAAAGACAGTATTGTATATGTGGCTTTTGAGCACTGGTCCTGAAATCTAAGAAGCTCTAAAAAAGAAAGAAAGAAAGAAGGAAAGGAAGAAAGGAAAAGCAAGTGAACATTACCTATCTAGCTATCTATCTAGATATATATTGCGTATTTATTTGGCTGCAATGCCTGACTTGAACTAACAGGCTACGTATAATCTCTATAACCATTTTGAAATCCACTTGGCCAGAATATGCGTACATTTGGTGCAGAAATACGGATATATAATATCCACTGAGGGTATATAATATACAGTGTACTATCTAAAGTTAAAAAAATTGGATCATGAAATATATCTCTAACAGTTGCTTTTGTGTGTCAGCTTGACTGGAGACGGGGCATTCAGATATTTGACTAAACATTTTTTTCTGGGTGTGTCCACGCGGCTGGTTCAGAGTGTGACCCGCATCTGAAGCAATAGACAGAGTGAAGCAGATCGCCTCGCTCAGAGTGGGTGGCCCTCATCCAATCCCTTGAGGGACTGAATAGGCCAAAAAAGGCAGAGGAAGAAAGAATATTTTCACTCAGCCTGACTAGTTGAGCTGGGGTTTCAGTCTTTTCCTGCACTCGGACCTGGACTTGAATCCCTGGCTCCCCTGCTCTCGGGCTTCCAGCCTGAACCGTGCCTGTGCTGGTGGCTGTGCTGGGCCCCCAGTGCGCAGACAGCAGGTTATGGTGTTTGCCGGCCTCTATCCGTGTAGGCGCCAATTCTGTATCTGAACTATTTCCCTGTCTCTCTCTCATACTATATATCTATATCTAAGTCTGTATCTATATCGATCTATATCTATGTAGGTACATAGAAATAAATAATCCCTTATTGCTCTGTTTCTCGGGAGAACCCTAATACAACATCTTTCCTCAAATATTTCTGGAAAAACTCTCTTGGGTCGTCTGAGAGCTCATTTTCCTTCTTCAAGTCTTTGCCTCCTGATGGGATACCTTATTTTGGTGTTGGATGTCTACTGTCTTATCATTTTGGTCAAAATGCTCATTTTAACATTTGTTACCTATTGACTAACATTTGGCTTCAAGTTATTAGAATTGGATTTCTTAGAATTTGCGTTTTACATAAGGCAGGATGCAAAAAGACAAGTTTTATTAGACAATTGTGAAGACATTTATTTTCTCAAAGAGATTATCTTCTTAAGAGACCAATAAATTTTGCAGCTCCCTTATATCTTAGCCTATTTTTTCTTCCCAGATGTTAAATAAAAATCGTCAATCAGATTAATCAGTCCTCTTAATTCATGGTGGAACCATCAGTGGGTTTAAGGTGCTTGGCAGGGGCCCGACGCAGAAAGGGCGGGGGTGAAGGATGATACAGTACGTACAAATCCCAGAGATCTCACGTGCACGTAACATAGTAGATTTTCTCTTTTAATATGCTTTACATAGTAAAATTCATACGTTTTCCCTGAAGAAAGAATTAACCTTGCTTGCGTGAAAGATGCAAATGTTTTGGAACTTTTACGTAACTTATAGAATATTTAAGCTTTTATCCCAATTTTTGACATCAGGTAGTCCCAGCCAATGTTTATTTAATGAATTTAATATCTATGCCTTTTCCCACTATCTAAAGCTATTATTATAATTTTAAATAAAAATGATAATGGACCCATACTTTACTTCTGTTGGAACCACTCACTAAACTTTGCAAATATTTTACTTCAGTATTTTCTCATCTTTTTACAATAAAAAAAAATCAACTGTATCTCCCATTAGACTGAGGTGCTTTGGGCAGCTCTTCAGATTTAACTTTTCTTAAACAAGCAAAAAGGTGTTTGATATTTATTAGAAATAATCTCTGTCTTGAACTGTCCTAACTCGCCCACATGGAGAGAAGTGTCTTACTCCGATTCACGTCCCTTCCCTACTTAGCGCGCATCCACAAAACGCTACCTTCTGCCTTATGTATTTACTTTAATTACCTTTTAATTTTTAGATGATCCGTACAGTTTTCAAAGTACTTTGTTATATTTCATCTCATTTGACCCCCACCTCTATGAGACAGATTCACAGAGCAGGAAAGGTACCAACCACTAAATAATTCTCAATAAGGCACTGAGCTATTAAATATAAAGGTAGATATCAGTGCTTTCAGTACCATTATGTAACTTTTCAAAGCACAATCTTTCATTATATAGCAAAATGTTCCTGTTCCTTTTATTTTTTTCTGCCCCAGATCATGAAGCTGATGAAAAAGAGGTGCTATTAAATTCATTTTTATTTGGTTTATGAATTTTTGTGTAAACACTTCCTCCCCCCACCAAAAAAATCAAATACACTCTTCCTTCAATATTTTCTACTAATGAAGTTTAAATTTAAATTTAAAAGATATAAGAAACATATTGATCTTTGTAAAAACAAATAGAATGGCTTTGTTAGATTCCTTTAAAGAAATCTCTTAGAAAAATACATTTGAAAATCTTGGAGAATCTAAAAATACAAAAGCATACTGTAATTTCCAAGTTGGCCACACGATGGCAGCAAATTCCTTTTAGTTTTAAACATTGTTACCTTTTCCCAGGTTGAAAAATTAAACCCAGTCGTGTTTCCTGATGAGCTAGTTGGAGATTGCAAATACAGATTTAATCTCCCTTCCTCCAGCCATAATTTCCACTTCATTCAACAACTTCACAGTTCCCCATAGTGGAAACATTAGCGCCATTATTTATTTTGCTCCTTCCTTTTCCAGATTTATCTTTAATCCATACCGTCAAGTAAATTCTGTTTTTCATGTCGAACAGATTAACCTCCTTCTCTCCTCTGCCCCTTTCATAGAAACTGCTTTTAATTAGCTTCGATGATTTCCTGGTTATAAAAGCAACTATCTGGTTTCTAGACTCCGAAATATATTCAAATGTAGCCAGCAAAACACCACTACTTAGCAGTAAAGGATTAAGTTAAGAATTACTGTAATTATATTACAGCCTTCATTCAATCCCTTACTGTCTCTAAAATCAAGGCCTTCCATTTGTTGTTTTCCAAACATTATGCTCATTTTCTCCATCTCAATTAAGGTCTTATCACTGTTACCAGCATGCAGATCGGTTATTGTCATGACTATCTTCATTCATCTAATTTTCATTTGCCGGGCACTTCTGCCACCTCTTTGCCATTTCATCTCTCTTACCAGTTTGTTGAAAGCTTGCCTTCTCTTGAAAGTATACCTTTTCCCAGAGTAGCTTATGTCAACTTGTTGCCTTGATCCCGCCTCCCTGGAACTAGTCTACTTGCAACATTAATCTCTATCTACATACAGATTTATCTAATATGTTATGCTTTTATGAAAATGTTCTATGACTTTTTCATATTTTAAAAATTAATGTGGCTACCATTCTTCAGAGGCACCAACCTATGAGAGAATAATGTTTAAGATGTCTATTGACTTCCACTTAATTTGTCTCCCAATATCATCTATAGTGTATAATGTAAGTTAATACTGATTTTGGTCTATTTACATGTATCAGAATATAACACAATGGGATTTGTATAACAGCCCAGCATCTCAATGATTAAAGATTCAACATAGTTTGTTTTACATGGCTTTTATTTTCTATGTATGAAGGCCTGAATATGGTCCTGGTACCAACTTTAGCCCTAAAACCAAACTAATTATGCTTTTATAGTGGGACCTATAGATATTTGATACAAATTAGTCTATTAATATCCTAGGGACACATAGGATTTTGAAAGATTACCTAATGAGTCCACTCCAGAAAATCAAATACAAGCTTTCCACAAAAGATAAGCCTTCATCTAGTCTCTGTGGAGAGCATAGAGAAAATTTTACAGTGTCCCTCAGTTATTATTTGTTACATCCCTGGATACTTGCTGGTTAGATGTTCCTTGTTTTTGCCCGAGGCAAATATTTCAGCTTATATAATAGTGTGTTAGAATTTACCTGTGGCTAGATGTGGCTGTTGCCTTATTATAATATATTTCATTTGATCCAATACCTTGACAACAGGTCTTCATCCTAGAGATGTTTTTATTCTTGTGATGAATCATGTTTCCTTTTTTTGCTTTTTCTCCTTTTGCAATAGCAAATGTAACACAACATAATACCTGTTTGGACATGCTAATTTTATTCTTGGAGTAACTATTTTCCTACCCAGTTCTTCCTGTCTTCCGTTTCTTCTTCTTTCTCAATTATTTGGTTTTACGGTTCCCACATATGTATGTTTTTTTTTTTACTGGAATTTATTTTTAATTTTTTTAAAGAGATATGATCGACATGTAACACTATATTCGTTTCAAGTGTACAACGTAATGATACAGTATTTGTGTGTATTGCAAAATGATCAATACAGTAATTCTAGTTAATATGTATCACCATACATAGCACATTTTTTTTCTTATGAGAACTGTTAAGATCTGTTCTTTTAGCAACTATCAAATATACAATACTGTGGTCAACATGCTGTGCATTATATCCCCAGGACTTATTTATTTCATAACTAAGTTTGTACCTTTTGACCATCTTTACTCATTTCACCCACCCAACAGCTTCCACCTCTGGAGGCCACCAGTCTGTATCTATGACTTTTGTTTTGTTCTTTGTTTGATATTTGTAGATTTCATGTATGAGTGAGATCACTCAGTATTTGTCTTTCTGTGTCTTACTTCGCATAGTGTAATGCCCTCACAGTCATTCACATTATCACAAATGGCAAGATTTCATTCTCTTTTGAGTAATATTCCATTGTATACGTGACACCATAATTTCTTTATCTATTCACCCATCAGTAGACATCTAGGTTGTTTCTGTGTGTGGGCTCTCGCAAGTAGTGCTGCAATGAATGTAGAGGTGCAGATAGTTTTGAGTTTGTGTTTTCATTTCCTCTGGATATATACCTGGAGGTAGAATTGTTGGATGATAAGGTAGTTCTATTCTTATTTTTTTTTTTAGGAACTTCTTTGTTCTTTACATAGTGGCTGCACCAATTTATATTTCCACCAACAGTGCATGAGGGTTCCCTTTTTTCCGCATCCTTACCAACACTTGCTATTTCTTTTTGATAAAGCCATTCTGACAGGTGTGAGGTGAAAGTTCATTGTGGTTTCAATTTGATTTGTATTGTTGAACATCTTGTCATGTATCTGTTGACCATCTGTGTATCTCTTTGGAAAATGTCTATTCAGTTCCTCTGCCCATTTCTTTATTGATTGTTTGTTGACATTGAGTTATTTAAATGTTTTGGATATTAACCCTTTATCAGACATATGATTTAGAAATATTTTCTCCCATTCAGTAGGTTGCCAGTTCATTTTGTTGATGATTTTCTTTGCTGTGCAGAAGCTTTTTAGTTTGATGTAGTTCCACTTGCTTATTTTTGCTTCTGTTGCCTTTGCTTTTGGTGTCAAATCCAAAAATTCATGCCTGAGATCAATGTCAAGGAAATTTCTGCCTGTTTTCTTCTAGAAGTTTTATGTTTTCAGGTCTTACTTACAAGTCTTTAATCCATTTTCAGTTAATTTTTGTCATATAGATAGTGGCCCAGTTTCATTCTTTTGTCCAGTATTCCCAACACCATTTACTGAAGACACTTTCTTTTCCCAATTATATATTCTTGGTTCCTTTGTTGTAAATTAGTTGATCATATATGCATGGGTTATTTTGGGGCTTTCTACTCTGTTCCACTGATCTATATGTTCTGTAATATAGTTTGAAATCAGGCAATATGATGTCTCCAGCTTTGTTCTTTTCCAAGATTGTTTTGGCTATTCAGGGTCTTTTGTGGTTCCATATAAATTGTAGGAATGTTTTTTACTATTTCTGTGAAAAATGCCATTGGAATGATAGAGATTTTCTCAAATCACTCTTTGAGTGGTATGAACATTTTTACAATAATAATTCTTGCATTTTATGATTATCTTCCCATTTAGTTGTGTCTTCTTCAATTTTTTTCATTAGGATCTTATAGTTCTCAGCATGTAGTTCTTTCATTTCCTTGGTTAAATTTATTCCTAGGTATTTTATTCATTTTGATGCAATTGTAAATGGGATTGTTTTCTTATTTTCTCTTTCCGATGGTTTGTTAATTAGTGTATAGAAACACAACAGACTTTTGTAGACTGATTTTGCATCTGCAACTTTATTAAATTCATTCAGATGTATAGTTTCCAAGTAATTCAAACATTTTTTGTCTAATGAAATAATTTGTGAATAGATAACTTTTTGACATCTAAACATGACATTCCATGGAGCCGGGGAGGAGTGGCCAGGCCCCAGGTCTAAGATGCTGCGTAGATACAGTGATAGATATGCGGCAGGGCCAAAGAACCAGGGTCATCTGTGATTTACACTCAAATGGGTGTAGCGCCCTGGATGGAGGTAGTCCCCAAAATGAATAAAGCCTCCACTGATAAATTTATATTCCTCTGGGGACTTGTATTGACTAAGCAAAAAGAGCTTGTATTAGAAAAATCTCCTGCTTCTATAATATCCCCAAGCTACAAGTTTTTGTTTGTAGACTTTTGTTTCTGGCAATGTGGTTGCATAGAGTGTCTGAAAACTTCCCGATACAAAACAATTTTAAAAATGTATAATTTAGCTTGCAAGAAAGTAAAGGGCCACAAGGGCTCGAAGTAAAGAGAGAACTGAAAACCAAAATAATAGGCTGTTCTTTGTACAAAGATTGTCTCGGGGGTATTGCCAATCCCAAGAAAACTGGGTTTTAGCTGCTGCCCTGAAAGAGGAGTCGAGGACATTGGATTGAATAAGGTGACACTTGTGTCAAGCTTCCCGAATAAAGCCAGTGCTAAATTCTCAACTAAAGAACTGATCACAAAAAAACAATTCACCTTAAGGGAAAATAAATCTTTATGTTTGGAAATAACATAGTTCCATATAACTCAAAGAAGAAATCGTAATGAAAATGAGACAATATAACTGAAAAATAAAGAAAACACAATATATCAAAAGTTATAGGGTATGGCTGAAACAATGCTCAGAAAGAAATTTATTGTGAAAAATGTCTGAAAAATATGAGCTCAGTGTCCAAATGAAGAAGTTAGAGAATAGCAGAATAAATCCAACATAAACATAAAGAAGCAAGACTGAAAGAGAGAAGGCACCAATAAACAAATAAATAACCAAGGTGACATAATCACACACAGAGCAGACATTAAAAAAGTATGATCATCTTGTTGCCGGTGATTCTGAAAACGTGGATGAAAGGCACAATTTCTTAGGAAAATAAAACTTGTCAAATCTGAATTAAAAAGTAGAAAACATGGAAATATTTCTAACTACTTAATATATTGAAAAAATATTTGAAACACTATAGTAACCTACTTTCCCCCTGCTCCCCACTCCCCATCCCAACATGTAACAAGCAAACTGGTTTTATAAGAAAATTCTGTCAAATATTCAAGTGCCAGATGATGCCAGAATTGGTATGTTTTAGAGACTGGAAGAAATAAGGTTGACCAACATTTTTAACAGAGCAGTTTAACCAAAGTCAGATAAACTGGTGAGTTAAAAATCACAAGCCAGAAGACTATTGGATCAATTTAGAAACAAAAATCCTAAACCAATTAAAAACCCAAATCCAAAATGTCTAAAATTGTGTATCACGCTCATGTGGGTTTTATCCCAGGAATGCAAGAATGATATATTGGAAAACCCATTAATGAATTCATCGTATTAACAGATTAATGAAGGAAAAAAATCACAGGGTTATCTCAATAAAAACAGAAAGAAGAGAAAAAATTCAGTGTTCTTTCATGATAAAACTTCTTGGAAAAGTAGGAGCAGAGGAAAACTCTCTATCTACTAGACCTCACTCATAGTGGTGAAACGTTAGAAGCATCCTTTGAAACCAGGAAGGGGAAAAGCATCTTATTTCGCATTGTATTAGCCAGCCCAGAAAGCCCAGAAAATGGAGTAAGTAAATAAAAGGATTTTTTTTTAACAGGAGGAAAAATAAGTTTAATTACATATATATACAAAGCCGTAGACATGGGGTTCCAACGACAGTCAGGGAGAATGCGGTGCACATGTCATCCTAAACCAAGGAAAAGGGGGTAGGGATCTGAGACTTCTAGGAAAAGGGAAGTAACTCACAGGAATATGAAAAGAGTAAATGTTTGATAATCAAATATTCACTGGGCCACACAGTAGCAATGAGGGAGCACAAGGAGGGATTTTAACAGACAGTCACACCCTCCCGTCCACCACTCCTAGCTCACATCATACAGCCGGCTAAGGGGGCGGCTCTCTTCCAGGAGCTTGTCCTCGGCCTAAATACAAGGATAGACAAGGAAAAAACAATACTCTATATTTGAGTGTAATAGTCCAAGAGAATTTACAACTAAATTGTTAAACATAATAGTAGATTTCAATGGAATTATTACATATAAGAACCAGCAAAAAAACACTGGAAAATGTAATTTTAAATTATAGCATTTTTAATAGCAACTAAAATGTAAAGCAGTAGGAATAAATCTAACAAAAGATGTGCAAGACTTTTATGGAGAAAATTATTAAGACTTTATTGAAAGTCATTAAAGAAGAACTAAATAAATGGAGAGAGATTTTGTGTGCCATAGAAAGAGTCAAAATGCTAAGGATGTAAATTATCTCTAAATTTGTATATAAATTCAAAGTAAATTGTAATAAAATCTCACCGGTATTTTCATGGAACTTGAGAAGAGGATTCTAGCATTCATTTAGAAGACAAAGGGGAAAGTAGTTGGAAAATATATGAAATATAACAAGCTGGGAGACATCCTACCAATATTTTAAAGTAATAGTAATTAATAAAAGGCATTTTAAAGTAATAGTAATTAATAAAAGGCAGTGTTGACATGGCCATAGACTTGTGGGCCAGTGGAAACAAATAGGAAAGCCAGATACAGAACTGAGTGTTCATATATATGTGGTTGATACATGAGAAACAGATAAGACTCTGCAAATCTATGGGGAAGGATGGACTTTTTATAAATTACCCTCTGGAAAAAAGATCCCTACCTTCCATTATAAACAACAAAAATTATCTGTTGAGTAAAGACCTAAATGAAATACAACTTTAGGACTCTGTAAGCAGAATGAAGAAAGATATCTCTTTATTTTGGAGTTATGAAGAATTTCTTAAAACAAGGTACAACATTGTAGAATATACAAGAAATAGTTGATAAAATGGGAATTGGCAAAATTAAACACTTCTCTGTATAAAAGGACTTCGTAAAAAAGAGAAAATGCAAGTGAACAGATTAGATGAAGATATTTGACAGGTATAGAGCTGACGAGGATTACTACCAAGAATATATCAATGCTTTCTATGAATCAACAGTAAGACAAACAACTCCAGTGGAAATGGGAAAAGGCTGTGAGAAACAAGATGACATCTCACTGACTGTATCACATGAAAATAATATGCAACTTCATTATGAATCAATAAAGTGCTGATTATAACCACAATAAGATGTCATGTTAAAGTTTAGTCTGGAGTTAAAAGTATAATGTGTTGACAATGATATGCAGCAAAAGAAACTTACAATACTATTGTGAATGCGAATCTGCCAATCATTTTAGAAAGAAAGAGCCGTTGTTCATTACTTAACAAACTTGACAATGTACATCCATCCAACACAAAAATTCCTAGACGCGTATCCTGCAGATAATATTGCCTAAGTGCATGAGGAAATATGTACAAGAAGTTCATAGCTCATTTGATAAAGGAAAAAAATTGTGATAATGTAGATAACCATCATCAGTAATATGAATAAGTAAATTGTGGAAATGCCACATGGTGGAATACATTAAAGATATGGAAATGAACGAACTAGACTATAGATCCATTTGTTTCATTGTGGATAAATCTTCATAATGCTGAGTGGAAAAGCTTCTTAGAAAAAATATACACAGTATTATTACAAATATTTAATTTTAAGAATATACATAGGTAGTAACAAAATAAAAGTACATATGGAAATGATAAACATTTAATTCTAAATGGTCTTTGCTTCTGACATGGAGGGAGGGGATATAATTTGGAAAAGGAGCACAGGTCATTTCGGCTGTATTTATATTTCATTTCTTAAGCTATATTTTGGGCTTGTAGGTCTTGATTTGCTATTTCAATATTTTTGGATATGTCTCAATTATTCCATTTAAGAAGGTCTTAAATACAAACACCAAAGGAGCCAAATTGGCTGTAGTTACAGTGCGCCTATTATGTCCAGCCATTCTGAATGGGGCTTATTTTTAAAAACTTTATAACACATATCAAATTAAGATAAAATTTTGTTTGGAGGCAAAGACTAATGCGCCAGACTTACGAATGCCAACTGACTTTGATAATGGGAAATTTAATACTGATAAGTCTTGTTGAAGCAAAGCAGAGGCTACAGATGTTGAGGACTGTGTGTGTGTGTGTGTGTGTGTGTGTGTACATACACATGCATGCAGACTGAGAGAGGGAGGCAGAGAAAGAAAGGGAGAGAAAGAGAGAATGAACTATGAATTGATGAATACCATGATTACAGTCAGAGCTTTTATTTATAAAAGACTCAAAATAGTCCACAAATACCACAGTCAGATTGCATTTTCACGTATCTCTCTTTCTCTTCCTCCTCTGTCCCTGCTCAGCCCAAGGAATAATTTTCAAATGTCTATTCATTGCCTTTGCCTGTCAAAAAATATTGCTAGAGCCTTCAATGCTCAAAGAAAATGCTGCAAATCCTCCTTTCACTAACTTTAAATAAAATACTATATAAATATAAACATAAAATGACATAAAGACTAGGAACACAAATGACTACTCTGCAATTTACAAATTTCTCTTTATTGCCAGAACTGTTATTTTTTTTCTCAGTGCCTTCTCTAATGTAGATTTTAAAAATCCATTTATTGAACAAAAAAGCCATATAGCAAAAACATATTTTTATTTTTTTAAGGATAGAGCTGATTGTAATTCAGCTAGGAAGCTTTGTGAAGATTAGCTGTATTCCTGAAGCTATAATTTTCACAGCAAATTCTTTCTTATTCTTAAGAATAATTTATCCAACTTCTGTTATAAATATGGTACTTCTTTTCTTATATGGATACCAAGGGCTTAACAAAAGCTTTTATTATCAGTTATTTTATCTAGACTCAAAGCCTTTAAAGGAATGCTTGATGCTAATTATTTTAGATGAGACTTCTGATATACTAGGTATTCTGTGTAAACATATTTCATCTTAGTGGGAAAAAAAATTTAGAAAGTTAACTGATTACAAGCCTGTATCAATATTCTTATGACTTATTGAAATCTATTTACCAAGTGCTAATTTTACTGTATGTTTAAGTATAAGCCTTTTTTGTAATTTATATATCAATGATGATGTTATGACCAAACATTTTGGGGTTTCTTAATCCAGGTGAAGGTAAACCCAAAGCTCACTAAGAGAGCAGACTTGTCTGTATATTTTCACTTTCACAACTGTGCGGAACATTTCTTCACAGAATTTTCTGGTTCACCCACTGACCCACTCATTGCACATTTCAAAACCAGCCGGTTCGGACCTGGCTCCTTCCTTTCCGGGGTCTGGAAACAGACAGAAACATCTCTTCCTTCTCAAGCCTGTAGGTAGAAAGTTAGTGTTATAAATGTGTCTCAAAAGTTATCATTTGAAATAAACAGCTATAAGGAACTTTGCTGAAACACCCATAATTTTGTCCAAAGTCATTTTCCAGGTCCCTGTTTTCCAAACCCTGTTCCAAGAGAGGGGCTCCTCCTCCTGCATTGGCCTCTTCTCTGCTCCTAAAGCCCTTGAAGGGATGGTGATGGAGCAACCTTTCCTTCACAACACAAGGTTGTGGGGCTCATAATCATTTTTGATGACCAAGTCGCCTTTAAATTGCAAATAAACCCCATTTATTCCTAATCTCTGTTTTATTTCTACTGTTAGGTTAATTTAATGGGTCAGCAGTTAGAATTCCTGATATGGTCTGGGGATACGCACTATATATCTGAGTTCCCACAAACATTTGCCCTCATGTGGGGACCTCAGGTGCTCATGAACTGGGGCTGCCTTATGTTCTTCTGCATCCCTTTCCTTGCAAACTGTTTGCAGAACTTTGGACACCCTCCCTCTCCTCTTCCGCAACATCACTTCAGCCCTAGTCAAAGTTGTCTTTAAACTATAGCCCAAAGCCTATATTTTCTTCTCAACCTTCTTGGGATTATCTATAAAGTGGTTTCTTTGCAACCAGTGATTACTCATAGTTTATAGAGAGCTGAGAATTTAGGTTGCCCATTCTCTCCACAGGTAACCAATGAGTCCCTGTTGCCTTTCCAGTAAACCTATTTCCTGACTCTTATAGCTGTTCCTAAGTAGACTGATGGCCTAGATATATTTCCAGGTTTGTTCCCTGTTTACTATGCTACAGGAACTGTCTCATATAGATGACTATTGAACATGCACCCTGAATAGAGTTCCTTCATGTTATTCTGTTGATCACAACACAGAGCTGTAGGTCATTTCAAGTTCTCCAGGGTTGGCAACTCTACGCTGTCAAAAGGAAAAGCAGCCTGGAAATCATCTTGCCATCTTAAGTCAGACATATGTAAAAAGATATCAAGGAAGTAATGAGAAAGTAAACAACACACACACACACACACACACACACACACACACACACATTGGCACTGTGACTAAAGTATTCAAAAACTAGTGATCTCAAAACTGCATCACAGTAAAGAGAGACTTTATTTCTGACTTACTTTCCTCTTCATTAATAACCTCTACAGGTTTATTCTGGGAAAATATTATTTTAAGTTCCTTCGAAGTCCTAATTTCATACCAGGTGTATGCATTGACTCCTAAATAATAAAGTAATAAGTGTGTGCCACATGGCAAATACATTATTCTTTATAAGGAATAGAACCAGGAGAAATGAGTTACAATTCTGTAGAAATAATGAATTTTAGCCCACAAACTCAGGTGAGCAACAACTCTATTACATCATTTTCCTTACATAAACTTAAATCTTTTCCGAGGACAATTTAATCTCAGTTGTCATTGACATTCCCTCTCCCCTGCATGTTGTACAAATTCCCTGGATTTTATGAACAGCTTAACCACGACAGAATCTCCTTTAGCTGCAGGTCCCCACTGATTACTTCTGAGACACCTGCATAGCCCCTTCAGATCTCCTAATGTTACCTTTTCAGTGCCACACCGATAGCAGGGAACCCTGTTATGTGCACCACATTGCTTTTATGTCCTAAAAACTGTCGTCCTCTCCCTGAGGCACTGACACAAGTTTTCCATGGGACTGTACATTTCTTAACATTTCCTAATTTCAGGGCCATCTTTTTCTTCTCTCCTGTGGCCCTCTGAAGAATCAATTTTCTCCCTTCCCTGTCTAGCACACTTGGGATAATCTTGTCAAGGAGTTCAGACTTTTACAAAAGGCAGTGAGAAATGTTTATTCTCAGAAAAGCTTCTGCTCTCAGCCCAGCAAAATTTCCTAGGCAAAAAAGAGAAACCTCATAGAAAAGGATGGAAAGAATTCATAAGAATAGGAAATATGATTTAGTATTTCAGTAAACTAACCTGCTATATGTACATCTGGGATTTAAAAAATTATATTCATTGAAATTCCCTAATCAACTTGCTTGCAAACCACAGGCAGATATTTATCAAAAATAGTGATGGTTGTGATGTGTGGGTGTGAGTCCTCTTGAGTGGGGTGTATGGATTAACATCCCTGAAAGCCTTTAAAACTTCAGCAATGGATTCAAGATTCCATTTGTCTTCTGTGTTAGAGTGTAAAGTCCTTGAGGATGGGGTCAAGGGAGAGTCAATACAGCTATTTATTGCAGGCACTAGCTCAGTGCCTGAGACAGAGCAGGCCTTCAGTAAGCGTTTGTTGAAAGAAAGAATGAGTTAATGGAGCTAAATGTGGTAACCTGCCAATATTAGTTCTCAGTGACAGCACCTTACAGTGATGCTCCTATGGACTTTTAGGTAACTTCTGCATCATCAAAGATAGTTTCAGCTCTGAGCAGTTTACCATAAGTTATATATACACTATGTTTAATTCTAATTCCTTCATACTGATAGTTGACATCTAGTGGAGTTTTATGAAATGTTGCCTGGAGCATTCAGTTAATGGTTCTTTAACTAGACTGCTCTTGTGGTCTTCTCTTTTAATGAGACTTGCATCCACACATATTTGAGATTCACTCTCAATGGGATCAAAAATACTAGAATGCAATGGTGAAGGGACATTTGCATTTACAACAGATATTTTGTATTCACTTTCTTTTAAAGGTTAATTTAAATTTTATGATAAGCAACAACTGGCTTCTACATAATCACTGCACATCATAATAGTTAGCTTAAGTTTTCCAGATTGTTCAAATCTCTAAAGAAAGAACATCTTTACAAGAAGAGAGAAGTTGGGTTATTATATTTATTAACTCCCATGCCTCTTTTTCAGAGCTCCTTGCACAGAAGGTCTAAGTCCCCTCTCTACCCTTGCTCCCTAAACCATGAGGAGTCTTTTAGTTATCAAATGATCTACTCAGTTATACTTGTAAGCATCATGTTATACATCTACTCTCTATCAATAGCATCCTTTATACTATTAACCATATGGGATTGGACTCCAAATTGGAGCACTCAATTGGCCTCCAGATTGTTAACAGGCTTTTAAGTGAGTGTAATTCTCTGAACAGAACACTGGCACTTTGTGTGGATCATTATTATTTTTAGGTGTTTGCCTTGTTTTCCATAATGCCAATATATTTATAGCTTACAAATGATGGGTTAATTGACATCCTTCAAGAGTCCAAGATGCCTTTTGGTCTCTTTGAAGGCATGGTTTCTAAAATTTTTCTTCCAAAAATTATTTAATTTGAATGTGATATGTGTCTTCCACCAAGTTTACATTTAAAGCAGTGTTTAGCATTCTGGCATGCTTTTCCACTGGTAACATTGAGAGCCTTGTAAGTGAAAGGTGGGGCTTCTAAATGCAGTTAGGTTGTTGTGAACATGAACGTGCTCAGGTTTTTAAATCATGTTTACGTGTTTGATAAATACTTAAATTAAAAATATTTATCATACAAATCAAACCCTGGGTATTCCCAAACTTTTAAAGATGTGATTCTCCTCTGTCACTCTGAGTGACTGTAATAACTCCTCATCTTTAGAAGGCATTATTTTTTCTTGCAAAAGAGCATTTGATGAAAACTACAGCTTTGATGAGTTTGTATAATTAAAAGAGATTGCATTGCAGGTTACTTTTTGTTTGCACTCTTATTAATCAAATAATAGTACCTTTTCTATATTATCACCTATGCAGGACTGCAAAAGGAAGATAGTTACACATCCCAGAACAAGGTTTTGGCTGGGCCTCCATGAGTAGCGTGGGTGCCCCTGCTACACGTAATATGCTGCTTCCTACCTGCGAGGAGATGGGAAGTATTGCCGTTCTGTGGCATCTCTCAGCAGGTGCAAATGAAGTATGAAATGAAAAATCCCAGCCCACACAATGCACAGAGAAAAAGCAGATAACACTTTGTAGTCACTGCTGCGCCAGGCTATTTACTGTCATAGACAACTCAGCTCCAGCTAGGCAAGTGCCCCAAATCTCTCCGACTCTGACACCTGCAAGAGAAATTGTGTTTCATTCTGTGCTACTTTGGTTATGTTGATTTCCCTCCAGGAGTCCCCATCCTTACAGAAGAAAACCAGTTAAAATGTTTAGGAGCTGATTACTTCCATGACAGGGAAGAATGTCGTGAGGGTGGAGCAGGTGCAATTTGTAAATGTGGGTGATTCTCAAGATGGATAATAAGGTGACTAAAATTAGGTTCCACATGGAATTGTCTTGTTTTTCTTTAACTTGCCAGAAAAAAATCGTTAATATTTTTGCTTGTTCTGTTGTTTAAATGTCTGTAGGGGACCTACTACTATCCATTAATATTGATATCTGAAGTAAGGATGAATAAAATGTTTAGATAATAAAATTATTTTAATTCAGATAATTTATATCACCATGTTTCTTTCTCTCTTTTTTTATTAAGGTGTTTTTGATATACACTCTTATGAAGGTTTCACATGAAAAAACAATGTGCTTACTACATTCACCCATATTACCTTGTCCCCCCGCCCCACTGCAGTCACTGACAATCAGTGTAATAAGATGCTACTGAGTCACTGTCTGCCTTCTCTGTGCTACACTGTCTTCCCCATGATCCCCCCACACCATGTGTGCCAATCATAATGCCCCCCAATCCCCTTCTCCCTCCCTGCCCACCTGCCCTCCCCCACCTCTCCCCTTTGGTAACCGCTAGTTCCTTCTTGGAGTCTGTGAGTCTGCTGCTGTTTTATTCCTTCAGTTTTCATTTCTTGTTATACTCCGCAAATGAGCAAAATCATTTGGTACTTGTCTTTCTCCCCCTGGCTTATTTCACTGAGCATAATATCCTCCAATTCCATCCATGTTGTTGCAAATGGCAGGATTTGTTTTCTTCTTATGGCTGAATAATATTCCATTGTGTATATGTACCACCTCTTCTTTATCCATTCATCTACTGATGGACACTTAGGTTGCTTCCATATCTTGGCTATTGTAAATAGTGCTGCGATAAACATAGGGGTGCAAATGTCTTTTTGAATCTGAGAACTTGTATTCTTAGGGTAAATTCCTAGAGGTGGAATTTCTGGGTCAAATGGTATTTCTGTTTTTAGTTTTTTGAGGAACCTCTTCATCATGTTTTTAGAATATTTTTGTATATTTCTCTATTTGTCCATCTATGTGATCTCAGTCTATGTGATATTATCAGTTAGACCTAATTATTAATTGATAATTTAAAAAGTACAAATATTAGTACCTTCAGGGATCAAGCCTGAATCTTCATTCCAGCATACTAAAAGAGGCAATATCTCTGCTTATTTGGCATCTACATTCTGTGACATTTGGATAGTGAATACCAAAAAGTGAGTAGCACGGTAATGTATATAATAAAATTTGACTAATTTTAACAGTGAGGAGAAGGGGATAATTAAGAAGACAATAGCTAGTTTGTTTTCATCAAAATAAGAACAGTTGATTCCATGCACATGAATGGGTTTCTTTGTGATAGGAAATCAAAATGGGGAAAGGAAGGGAGCTGTGTAGAAAGGTTGTTGAGGGGAAGAAGGGTGACGCCCCGTGTGCACTTAGTTTTCCGCCCATTCTGTGCCTCTCATTCTTCTCCTGCACGGATGTGCTTCATGTCAGGCTGTCTCTAAGCAAACACGTGATGAGTTTGCTTTGTATTCAGTGTATCGGTTTCTGCAGTGGCATCATCCGAGATGGAAGACACTGGTCTGCAGAGCAGATCTAGGTAATAGTCATAAAGCTGAGAATTATGACTTGCTCATTTTTTTGCATGATTATGACTGCCATATCCTTGGTATTTGTTAAAAACATAGGACTCATCGTAGATTTATGTGCAATTTCTAGACAGCAGCTCTAACTTCATTCCTTGTTTGGAAACTCTTCCATTCCACATCTTTGTGTCTTGGACACCACAGTATCATTCAGAAAGAGCCTTTTAAAGGAGAAACAGCAGAAGTCTGGTTGCCACTATTACTGGTATTAAAGAACAAGTAGAACAAGTAGAAAAAGGTGAATCAGCAAAGGGAACTGAGTAAGAAATACCAGCAATGTGGGGGGAAGACCAGGAGTGGTACTGCAGAAGCCCAGTGAAATGGAGTTTTAAGAATACTTAAATGTTACTGTAAGGTTGAGAAGGCTAAATGAAAGACACGGCTTTGTTTTCATGAAGAAATCATTGGTGGTCATTGCCAGAGCAATTCAACTAAACTGTTGTGGATAGAACTTCACTGCGGTGGGTTGAAGAGTCATGAGTAATCAGTAATCAGGGAGCGGGCACGTAACCCTAGGGGTGCTGCCTCGGGGATGATCACGGGAGACACATGCTGGGTGGAAGGAAGTAGGGAGGAGACTTTAAGATGAGAAAGACTTGGCATGTTTTTAATTTCTGTAGGAGGACCCAGAAGAGAGAGAGAGAGGCTGAAAATGGGGAAGGGAAGGAAAAGGACGGGGAGGGAAGGAAGAGAGAGAAGGAAAGGGAGGGAGAGGGAGACACACACACACACACACACACACACACACACACACACACGTCTTAGAGAACATAAAGAGCACATGTGAGGAATTAGCCTTGTTACAAGGAAAAACACTTTTTTCTTTAGAAGGGAAGATGTGAATAATATGTTAATATGGAACTTGAGAATATTTGCATCTGGTAGCCCTGATCTCTAAAGTGATAAAAATGATCATATCTAGAGAAGGAGGCAGTGTCAAAAAATGGTATGAAACTTACTCTTGACTGGCTAATAGGGGAGACAGACCCAATAGAAGCATAGAAATAAGTAAATAAATGAAGATAGATGCTATGAAGGAAAAAGGTGGGGCCCTTTGAAACAATACAGGTTGCATATTTCAGATTGAGGGTTTAGGGAAGACTTTCAATATGATACCCAAAGAGAAAGCAGGAGTTAGGAGGAGGAAGTGAGAAGGGCGCCCATCACAGCAATAAAGGTGATTTATACTTGATTGTGAATTATTTTACTGACATTCATTCTCTTCTATATCAAAGGCATCTATGCTACTGGGGGAGGCTGTCAAAGTCTTATTTGTTTTTGCACTTTCAGAATCCAGAACCACTATGATGAAAAGGAAATATATGTCTGAATCTCACTTTTAAGTTGATACTATTAGGTCCATTTTATGTGGGGACTGAAGCTCACTCCTTTCCGCAGTCTCAGAAGTGGGCAGAGTTAGTACTCGGTGCTTATGCCTGTCTGACGCCACAGCCTGTGCTTGGTGCCATTTCCTAGGCTGCCTCTTTAGGGATACATTCAATTGAATGGGGTCTTAGTTCAGGCTGGTAGAGCAAAATACTACAGACTGGGTAGCTCATAAAGAACAGAAATGTATTCCTCACAGTTCTGGAGGCTAGAAGTCCAGGATCAGGGTGCCAGCTGGTCAGGTTCTGGTGAGGACGCCTGCAACTCCAGGGGGAAAATGTGTGCCCACCTTGAGGCAAATTACCTTTAAAGCCAGAATCAGTCAGAGGGAGAAATAAAGTGGGAGAAACCCGTTTATTGCTTACAAGCTGTCGTCCACTTCTGCTCGCTCGTGTCTCTTGCGTCCTGGCTGCAAGAAGGGAACCCACCCTTCCTCTCTGCTCCAGATATGCCCTCATCACCTAGTGATATGGACATGGCCTACTTCTCTCCATGCCTTGGAAACACCTATGGATATGGAGATGCACTAAGGCCAGGTGAAAAATTCTGGAAATATTGTAATTTTACCCACAATGTCTTCTGTGCTGCAGATGGGCCAACTTCTTATATTCTGATATGGCAGATATAAGGAGGGGAAGCAGCTCCCTTGTGACTCCTCTAAGGGCACTTAAGTATGTTTTTGAGAGCTACACCCTCATGACCTCATCTAATCTAATTATCTCCCTCCTAATACCATCACAGTGGTGTGTAGGGTCTCAACATATGCATTGTGGGGAGATACAAACAAACATTCCGACCATAGCAGAAAACTCTTTCTTTTTCTTATTTTTGTCACATTTCTGTTTCAGCTCCTAAGACTGGATGCCACTGAGTCCTCTGTGTATGGATTTATTCTCTTCCCCTATTTCACTTACTCCTTCAGTGACATCATCCATGCCCACAGCTTTAATGATCACATCCAGAGGCCTGATTCCTACATTTACATCTTCAGCCCTGAGCCATGCTTCAGTCCCATTTTTCTAAACGTGTTCAGAAAAAAATCCAAGTAAATGATGTGACATCACTTCAAATTCTATGTGTTCCGAATTGAACTTGATGTCTTTTTTTATGCCCGAATGGCTCTCAATTTGTCATCAGTTTATACATCTTGAAACAATTTTTGTTTCTTTCTTTTTAAAAAAAAACAGATCTGTCATAAAGCTTCCCAGTGAAATGGCAATGACATCTCTCCCCTTTCCTCTACACACTGATTCCGGCCAAAGGAGTCCCCTGCTGCAGCCCTTCTCTCCGTGCTCCTTGGGGTTGTCATCATCAGACGCAGATTCTTTGGCTTTCACCATTTTGGCCCATCTGCAGCTTTCATGGCTTTCATGTTTGTGCCTTCCTTGCGCTTGTTTTTATATCTTCTTGCAATAAAAATCTTTCACGAAAGTTAAGTATTCACATCAAGAGCTTACATATAATCTGTTTCAGTAGATTTTCTGTACAACCTTTGGTAGATGGTATTCTTTGTCTGTAATTATTCTGTGCTTGCTGAGGTTTTCCAGTGGGTAGAGCACAATTCCTCACCTCATTGACTTTAAACTCAGCCATGTGACTTACTTTGTCTAAGGAAATACGGAAAAAAGTTCTGTGTGCTGGTGCCAAGTGGGCTTGAAGAAGCATTTGTGCTTCTGTTGATTATCCTGTGCATTTGTCCCGTACCGTGGGAAGAGCAGTGTCCTAGGTGGTTGTGTTCCTTGGCCAACCCCGGGAGTGAGGGAGGCTTTGGAGCTCTAGAAAGCAAAGCCACCCCAGAAGGCTGAGATACATGAGCAGGATATGCACACTTGCTCTTTGTAATATACTGAGATTTTAAGGTTGTTATACATCATAGTTACTATAGAAATAGCTAACTAATAATATACCATCATTCTGGAAACCAAGACTATAATAATAAATCCGATCCTAACTCTGAAATTTGGTTTCTTCCCAGCTATTGAGCTTCGGGCCAAATATTTTGAAGAAGTATTTGATCATAGTTACAAAGGCTTTGTTTTATGTGTTGGAAAGGCTGGGCATATTTAATTAAATCTCAAAATAATTTCAAGTTCGTTTTCAACTATCTTGAGCCTATGAAAGCCATATTTATGTTTTCCCAGCCCTTGTATTCTCTGTGCTAAATTTAACTAGTTCCTTGAACACTTTTTCAAAACAGCTATTTTTTAAAGACTTTCCAGAAGAAACTATTCTTGTTGCTACTCTGTAGTCTTTCTAAGGATCCTTTCTATGGCTTGATTACAATACCCCAGATCAGACATCGACACATTTTATGTGACCCTTCAAACATCCATGAAATGGTGTCACATTATCTTTGATTTGTGACTATAATTTTCTAGAGAATCTTGCCAGGTTATTGGCCTCATAGTTACTCTCTTGAGTCATTTGAGTTTCTGTAGATATGGAGCTCTCAACTATCAAGATCCCCATTAGGAAACAGAGACACAGAAAAGCCAAGACTGCTTGTTTGTGGATTTATTTTAGAATTACTTATTTCCACAGTGTATTGAACAGCCCCAAAGTCATATACTATATACCAGAGCTTTGATCAAGTCTGATAAATAAACTTAAAGTGGAAAGTAACCCCAGTTGAGGTAATATTAGTTGTGAAATGCTGATGAAGATCAGTTGAAAGAGAAAGAAAATTAGATTTTCAAAAAAAAGCATACAAAATAGATTAAAGAAATGAATTGGAAATCAGTGATCCAAAGGGCTTTCAGTGGGGAAAGTAGGAATTATTTCAGAAATCCTTGGAGGCTGGTGTGAAACATTGGGTCATAAAAGGTAAAATGGGAGAAGAGAGGTCGAGAGCCTATGAGGACACAGTTAAGTGTCACATTCTGTCTCTGTCTCTTCAAATGTGAGTCATTTTATGAGTGATAGAGCATTTTTTTGGTGTCAAGTTATTACCTATTTTTTCTCATTTGTAAAAAGTCTAAGTGGAAAGAGACTCATTTCTTTTGATCCTCTAGCCTGTGGGCCAAATCCACTGGCTGCCTGTTTTTTGTAAAAAATGTTTTCTTGGAACATAGCTTCACTGTTTGTTTATGCGTTGTTTATGGCTGCTTTCGTAGTAGGCAAGCAGAGCTGAGCAGTTGCGGCAGAGATTGCATGCCACAAAATGAAACACTTTTACTACCTGGGTTTTTACAGAAAAAGTTTGCTGACCCTTGCTCAGTCCCTATGGCTTTCATACTGTTTTTGATTGTGTCCTAAGGGAATAGCTGTATTTTGCATCCCCACCGACGCGCATGAGCACACACAGGCAAACATCTGGGAAAACATTGCATGCAAAATTGTTACACAATACACTTCTCCTACCCCCAATTCATTCTATTTTCTTTCAGCTTTTAAAATTGCTGTTTTGATATTAACTGCTTTCCGTAATCTTACCCTCATACTCAGGGCTATGAAAGCAGTATTTTCTGCAAATATCAGTGTCATGCATCTGTTTAGAGTATTGAGTTTAGTTTAGCAACACATTAAAAAAAATTTTTTTAGCAATACTTTTAACATAGAAGTTTTATTATCTTGGCTGATACTAGCAAGAAAAAGAAAAAAATTGAGTCAGCCACCTGACACACTATGGTGGGGGACAATATTGAAAGAGACAACATACTGTCAGTGTGAACATTAGGATGCTACTAACTTAATGACCTAAGATTGTTTACAAGGCTTCCTCAAGAACTGAATTAGTTTCAAATGGGTGTCTTACATTCCTGACTATTTGGCTCAATTCCATTTGTTAATGTTAAATATTTCATTTGTAGATTGGGAACAAGAACTTAGCTCTAATACGTAAGGAAGAGAATCCAGATAAGACATAAATTTGAATCAAGTTCTTTACTTCTCTTCAGTTTTCTTTAATTCACTCACTGATTCAATACCTGTTCCTTAAGAGCATTAAAAAAAATTCTAGATATGGGGTTCCATTCAGGTAGAATGGTATCTTCATGAAGCTTACTATTCAATACGAGAGACAAAAATGAATCAAATGATCACATAAAACTGCATTTGTGATAAAAAGCCATGAAGTTGAGATACATGTGCTCTGAAGCATATAATAGCGTAATTTGACCTAGTCAGGGAGGTCCGGTGAAACTTCCATGAGGAAGTAATGGTTGAGCTGGTATGAGAAAGAATTCATCATCTGAAGAGGGTGGGGATGAGTGGATCCTCAAAGTATGAGGATGTCTTCACAGACATGTACCTTGGCTCTCTCCTTGGACAGTGTTCTTGTCCCATTTCTTCAATCTTTACTTCTAGTGGTATTTTAAATTCGTTATCTTTCTCCCCACTGCCTTTGTCCATAACATGGAGAGGACATAGCTTAAATACTCTATTATGTGTCCATTTATTCAAATAGTTCTGTGTAAAATAGATTCTCATTTGTGGAAATTGTTCTTGCTCGTTGGGATTAAGTCCTGGACAGTTTCCTTAAAGAGCTCTATAAATCGTTTTGAAGACCTGACCTTGGTTTTCAGTCAGCCTGTATTTGTGGTTTGGAAATGCATCGTTGTGAAGCTGATAGGTTCAGAGTCACGGGCCATGATGGACTTATGGTTGCATTTATTATGACAGGCTTGGACTCTAGAATGACAGTAAGGTGGTAAAGCAAGGTAAGAAGGGATTTTCTTGTTGAGATCTAAAACTTTCTGGGTTTTTTTTTGCCCCACCTATAGAAGTTTCCTTTAAAAAAGCAACTGAAAAAAACATATTATAATTTTAATTTTTAACGCTTATTTAACAGTTACTCATCTGCTTAGTTTCTGTTCCTTAACATATTGATGTATCTAGGATTTGTTTTATTTTTTGCTAACAAAAGGAATGATCCAATAAATAAGTTTGGTTTTTGTTTGGTTTTGTTTTATTGATACTCCTGTGTGAGGAATGTGGGATAAGCAAGGCAGTTGTTTAGCTGTTTTGCTGGAGATGTGCAGAATTTTATTGTAGGAAAAATACTGAAGATGCAAATCCAGTGCAAAAAAGTATGGCAGGACTTTCAGTCCAAAACTGACTGTGTAGGCAAAATATATAAAATACCCTGGAAATGATGTCATACTACCAGTAAGACTGCATTTTAAATTTTTCCTTTTTTTCTGTATCAAGTGGTGACATTCTAATATTTTGAGTGAGTAGTTAAACAAACTAAAGAGTGTGTGAAGAGTTGACTCCGAGCCTAAAGTTATTAGGATCCACTTATATATGGAAGAGATTCAGTAACTTTTTGTGCTACGTCCTGGACCTTGAATGACCGCTCTTCAAAGGAACTATAGAGAACGTAGTTAAACCAATGTTGCTTCCACGCAGCTGAACAGGATTAGAATAAATTCGGTAATCCAGAAATGTGCTTTTTCTTGGAATTATTGTGCTTAGTGTATCTTCCTCAAATAGGAAGTGTTCACTAATATTAGCGTTCAGGAAGTTTTCCTTTACGTAATTCAAGACTGTTTTTTTCTGCTGAAAGAACATGCACAAGAAAGCATTAGTTCTTTTAGGTCCTCTCTGAATTACGCGATGCTCAGACTGTCATGCAGGCCTGACACAAGCAGATGGCGCTCGGCTTCCATCTCAAAAGAGAAGTACGACGCTTGTCTTCAGCTTCTACTTATTACCATTCATTTTAAAGGGTGAAAAGCAGTGTTCAGAGAAAAATCTTTGTGAGCACAAAGCCTCTATATTTGTGAGAGACAAAATGACACTTCTAGTTCAAAGACTAGTTGGTAATCTCTGAATTTTGCAAGCGAATTTTGCAGGTTAACTCACGGGACCACGAAAAAAAACCCACCCTACATTAATTGGTTAACTAGGTACACTCATTTGCTTTATATCAGTCCGTTGACGTTGTCTATGGGAACATGGAAAAGGCAGCTGATATTTTCGTGCATTTTGAGGGAAGAATAAAATGGCTGATTCTCTCCGCCTTGCTTGTTCGCAGATTTTGTAAGCCGAGGAAATGGATACTATGGTTGTTTGTAAAACCAGATCCAAACAAAGGAAAAGAGCCGGGGTGCTTTCCTGTAGCACTGACACATGTACCACACTTTAGAAAAAAGATGAGACTGCAAAAGGTTTTAGCTTAGCATTTCAACTCTAAAATGGATGGTCCTCTTGAATTTTCCACACACAATATCTTTCCTTCTCAAAGAATACATTAATATTACTAATCTCACTTATGTAGCAGCTTTAAAAGGCCGCAGCAATGAGGCTATTTCTAAAGCAGATTGTAGTCATTTCTGCTGGTTTGGAAAATACCGAAAGTAATTGTGTTGGTGATCTCACGCTGGTGCTTTAAGGGGTGCCTGCCTCGGTCTTTGCTCCACGTGAGCTATGTAGATAGGCACAATGGATGGACTGACGAGAGGATGCAATGATGAATTAATATCCCAGAGGCCCTGAAACTAATGATAATGGAGGCTTTTCTGTGGCCAGTGGGTTCTCAGCGTTGTGTTATGAAATGTGACTCTGGAGGTGTCTGATGACTGGTGGTTGCCCTGTAGAAGGTTAGAAGGAAGAGTTCCTTCAACTACAGAATTGAAAGTTCAAGAAAGAGCAAGGCGTGCACTCACTTGTACTGTAATGAAATGAGATCATGAACCAAATAGATACTAGATTTCTGTGTTGATAAATAGATACTAGATTTCTGTGCACTGCATAAACTATCTACATTGGTTGCATGCAGCTTTAGTATTCGCTTTTGGCTTGCATTTTGTTATAGAAAGAGGGCATACACTTGTGTTATATTAAGCTGCTTCTTCCAGTATGTGCGGATTAAGCATCAGAGATGGCCTGAAAAAGGGCTTTTCTATTCTTTGTAATCCTTGACTGTGTGACTGGGGAAAATAGACCCAAAGTAGACATGAAGAAGAAATGTAAATCTTGGTTATATTTCATTCTACTGTTTTTATTTTTTAATCAATTTTCAAACTCTCACCAAGTGCCATGTTACACTAGGCACAATGCAGGGCGCTGTGGATAACAACAGGGAATAAATGGAGGTTCCTTGTTGCAAAGACGTGGACATGAATATTACTAGTAACAGTGGAATATGATATGTACTGTAAAGAACTGGAGCAATGGCCCTTAACTCAGTTATAGTTATTAGCCCAGAGGATTTGAATTAAAGATAAACTTAGTACCAAAAATATGTAAAAGCCTTTTCCTTTATGGGGAAGGTATAAGCCAGGAAAAGTGCAAGCTCAGAAAGAAAGAGAGGGCATATTTCTTTGTCCAGTAGAGGATTTCCCTTCTCCAGCAAAGGCAAGGGGAAGAAACTGCAGTAGGAGAGCATTCAGACAGCTGCTCTTCTCACATCATGTCTTTACAGTGTGCTTCAAAATTAACTTTGACTAATTACGTCTTACAAGAATGCAAGTATTTTTACATCCAGACACCAAAATGTATTTAGAGGTTTAAGGAAATAGCAGTACTTAAAATATTTGTGAGTTTCAGCAGCCTCTTTTCACCATTCAGACAGATATTTGAGAATCCACTGTATCTCACAACCGATTTTCACTACCCATATTGTAAAAGAGAATCATATTCATTTTAATGAAATGTTAGTATAAGAAAATGAGCGATGTGTATATTTGTGGTCTTTACAATAAATAATAACCATATGCTATAAGTTTATATGACATACATTAATGCAAATAGACGTTCATTTTTTTTAAAAATGAGGGCATAGCCAATATAATGTGATCACTAAAATATATATATATATATATATATAAAAGAAAGAGAGAAAGAGACAGACAGGCAGGCACAGACAGAAATCTAGTTCATGAGCTGGTTTGAAATTTGCTCCATGATTTTGATAAGTCACTTGTATTTGCTCGTGTGTGAAATACTTTCAATAAGCCTTATTGGTAAAGCACTTGGAGATCATTGGTTGAAAAGTGCAATCGACTGTGAGTGCCGGCTTCGGAGCCTTACCATTGAGTCATCATAAATTTCATCTTTGCTGGCATACCTACAGAGATTATTTTTATACAGAGAGGTGGCTCTTTCATTTTGTAAACACTTTAAGCTAGGTGCTTCAGTAATGAATCTTAGATCTGTAGAAAAATTGGTTTCAATAATAACATATATACCAATCACTATCTGAATGCTCTTAGAGCTTTCCCTACTAGTTCTGGAATAAAAAAAAACCACTAATATTTTGAAATAACTCCTTATGTGTCATCTTCTATATTTATGGCAGATTACATGCAAGTTTATCTTGAAAAAAAGATATTTATTTGAGAGATCTTTGCTGATAGAACAGATTTTTATCAACTTTTTAATATTAAACAGGTATACTGGGATGATACTGAATTTATCAATCACAGAAAGGGGGAGATTTATAGTTGTTGAGAGCATTTCATCACCTAAAAGCCAGAAAGAAAAGAACTTTTAAAGGATAAAAGTAGAAGTAAACTGAAATTTCCTAAGAATCAGCTTAACTTTTCCAATCAGAGGAAGTTCTCTGAGCAGGTGGAGAAAAGATACTGAAAGAATTGGAAGCTGAAATAAGAGCGCTGATGAAAAATACATCACAAATGACTAACAAATTGTAAATGAAAATTGGGTGACTTTCAGGTGGGAGCTGCTAACAGGCTCTGAGGCAGCATTTGACCTCTTTTAATGGAGGTTTTAAGAGAGGACTTGGAGGTGATGAAGGGTCATTCAACTGATGTCAGCCGCTCCTGAGTAGCACTCCTGGTGGGATGCTAAGAATTCACTGAAGGGTGGTGGAGAAGGTGCCTCAGTTAGCAGGGCAGAAGTCATCTTCGTAGCCAGTCGTTTCCTGCAGCAGCTCAGAAACTGCACAAAGTACAGGAGATCATATTATTTATTTAATTTATGTTTTTATTAAGATATAACGACAAAAGCTTACATTTGTTTACTGCATTATGTTTAAAAGCCCATTTGCCACAGAAATCCATTAAGAGTATAAAAATGTGTGTTTTTATCTTAAAATATAATTCTATGCTTGATGTGATTAAAAAATTCATTTATAAGCCACCTGGGACAAGAGCAATAATAGAAACCAATCTTTTGCAAATATAGTTTGCTCTTATGTATAGGAAAAGCGGGAGAGAATAAAAGCCATTAAAGCTGTGTATGAAAGATACATTAGAGTTACATTTCTATCATTGATTACACTGTTACTCAATTATACAGTTTGGGAAAAACATAAGCAATTAATCATGATAGATTACACTCATTTTGTTTTTGCCACCAGTAGCAAGCAGTTATTAAGAAGTCTGAGTTCCAATTGTTTCTCTAAGTAATATTTTGTACTATCTTTGCTTGTGTGAATTCTGTAATATTCTTTGGTATATGTGATTATTTGTACCTAGAAAAAAATTTTAAAAATAACTCTCATTCCCTTTTTATAACTATATTTCTAAACATATTTTTTAATATATTTATATTCTTAATATGATGTCATTTGCAGCGCTGATATTTGTCTTCCTTAATCTGGCTATGTGTAATATAAACAACACCAATTGTAACCTATACATGCATTACCAAGTGGGTAAACATTTAGTAGTAAAAATAGGATTAAAATATTCAGATAAAATAATTATACCCCTAGTTTATGTGAGACAATAACAAGAATTGGAAATTACTGATATTTTTATTTTACAGGAGAGTGTTAGTAATATACAGACATTATAATTCAGTATTGATAAAGAGCAAATCTATCAGCAAATTAATTCCTCAGGTGGAATTTTCTTTAGCAATGGGAAATACTAAAAATAGCTTATTTGAGATATTGACAGGGCACATAATATTTATATGATCTAGTTGTCAGTATTAAAATGGCTACCAACAGCAAAAGAAGATACCATGTTATGTGTTTTATGAGGATTCAGTGTACTAAAACCTTATCCTCTTTTTGAATTCAACAGAAAATAAAGAAATAATAAGCAAGGCTAGAAATTATTTTAGATTTAGACAGTTTTGTCTTAGAAACTATAAGCCATTGATTGGTACATGGCTTGAAATGACTGGACTTATAATGAAATATTTCCTTCCATGTCCATAGTATTTAGGAAATAGAACTTAGTCATACATTTATTGTTTATTTTTTTATTTTCTTTATTTTGGAATCATTAATTTACAATCACATGAACAACATTATGGTTACTAGACCACCTATTATCAAGTCCCTCCACACATACCCCATTACAGTCACTGTCAATCAGTGTAGTAAGATGCTATAGAATCATTACTTGACTTCTCTGTAAATACTGCATTTCCTGTGACCCCCTCATGGCCACATTATATGTACTGATTGTAATGCCCCTTTTCCCCCCTTATCTCTCCCTTCCCAACCATCCGCCCCAGTCCCTTTCCCTTTGGTAACTGTTAGTCCATTCTTGGGTTCTGTGAGTCTGCTGCTGTTTTGTTGCTTCAGTTTTTCTTTGTTCTTATACTCCACAGATGAGTGAAATCATTTGATACTTGTCTTTCTCCACCCGGCTTATTTCACTGAGCATAATACCCTCTAGCTCCATCCATGTTGTTGCAAATGGTAGCATTTGATTTCCTCTTATGGCTGATTAATATTCCATTGTGTATATGTACATCTTCTTTATCCATTCATTTACTGGTGGACACTTAGGTTGCTTCCATTTCTTGGCTATTGTAAATAGTGTTGCAATAAACATAGGGGTGCATATGTCTTTTTCAAACTGGGCTGCTGCATTCTTAGGGTAAATTCCTAGGAGTGGAATTCCTGGGTAAAATGGTATTTCTATTTTGAGTTTTTTGAGGAACCTCCATACTGCTTTCCACAATGGTGGAACTAATTTACATTCGCAACAGCAGTGTAGGAGGGGTCCCCTTTCTCCACATCCTCACCAACATTTGTTGTTTGTCTTTTGGATGTTGGCCATCCTAACTGGAGTGAGGTGATATCTCACTGTGGTTTTAATTTGCATTTCTCTGATGAATAGCGATGTGGAGCATCTTTTCATGTGTCTGTTGGTCATCTGAATTTCTTCTTTGGAGAAGTGTTTGTTCAGCATCTCTGCCCTTTTTTAATTGGCTTATTTGCTTTTTGTTTGTTGAGGTGCGTGAGCTTTTTATATATTTTGGATGTCAACCCCTTATCAGATATGTCATTAATGAATATATTCTCCCATACTGTAGGATGTCTTTCTGTTCTACTGATGGTGTCCTTTACTGTATAGAAGCTTTTTAGTTTGATATAGTCCCACTTGTTCATTTTTGCTTTTGTTTCCCTTACCCGGGGAGATATGTTCATGAAGTTGCTCATGTTTTTGTCCAAGAGATTTTTGCCTGTGTTTTTTTCTAAGAGTTTTATGGTTTCATGACTTACATTCAGGTCTTTAATCCATTTTGAGTTTACTTTTGTGTATGGGGTTAGACAGTAATCCAGCTTCATTCTCTTACATGTAGCTTTCCAGTTTTGCCAACAGTCGCTGTTGAAGAGGCTGTCATGTCCCCATTGTATATCCATGGCTTCTTTATCATATATTAATTGATCATATATGCCTGGGTTTATATCTGGGCTCTCTATTCTGTTCCACTGGTCTATGGGTCTGTTCTTGTGCCAGTACCAAATTGTTTTGATTACTGTGGCTTTGTAGTAGAGCTTGAAGTCAGGGAGCATAATTCCCCCTGCTTTATTTTTCCTTCTCAGGATAGCTTTGGCTATTCAGGGTCTTTTGTTGTTCCATATGAATTTTAGAACTATTTGCTCTAGTTCATTGAAGAATGCTATTGGTATTTTAATAGGGATTGCATTGAATCTGTAGATTGCTTTAGACAGGATGGCCATTTTGACAATATTAATTCTTCGTAGCAAAGAGCATGGGACGAATTTCCATTTATGAGTGTCCTCTTTAATTTCTCTTAAGAGTGTATTGTAGTTTTCAGGGTATAGGTCTTTCACTTCCTTGGTTAGGTTTATTCCTAGGTATTTTATTCTTTTTGATGTGATTGTTAATGGATTAATTTTCCTGATTTATCTTTCTGCTTGTTAATTGTTGGTATATATGAATGCTACAGATTTCTGTGTATCAATTTGATATCCCACAACTTTGCTGACTTCAGATATTAGATCTAGTTGTTTTGGAGTGGATTCATTAGGGTATTTTTATGTACAATATAATGTCATCTGCAAACAGGGACAGTTTAACTTCTTCCTTGCCGATCTGGGTGACTTTAATTTCTTTGTGTTGTCTGATTGCCATGGCTAGGAGCTCCAGTAATATGTGGACTAGAAGTGGGGAGAGTGGGCATCCTTGTCTTGTTCCCGAACTTAAAGGAAAACCTTTCAGCTTCTCGCTGTTAAGTATAATGTGGGCTGTGGGTTTGTCATATGTGGCCTTTATTATGTTGAGGTACTTGCCCTCTATACCCATTTTGTTGAGAGTTTTTATCATGAATGGATGTTGAATTTTTTCAAATGCTTTTTCAGCATCTATGGAGATGATCATGTGGTTTTTGTCCTTCTTTTTATTGATGTAGTGGATGATGGTGATGGGTTTTCGAATGTTGTACCATCCCTGCATCCCTGAGATGAATCCCACTTGATCATGATTGATGATCTTTTTGATGTATTTTTGAATTCGGTTTGCAATATTTTGTTGAGTATTTTTACATCTATGTTCATCAGGGATATTGATCTGTAATTTTCTTTTTTTGTGATGTCTTTGTCTAGTTTTGGTATTAGAGTGATGTTGGTTTCATAGAATGAGTTTGGTAGTATACTCTCCTCTTCTACTTTTTGTAAAACTTTAAGGAGAATGGGTATTAGATGTTCACTAAATGTTTGATAAAATTCAGCAGTGAAACCATCTGGTAAGGGGTTTTGTTCTTAGGTAGTTTTTTTGATTACCAATTCAATTTCTTTGCTAGTAATTGGTCTATTCAAATTTTCTATTTCTTCCTGGCTCAGTCTTGGCAGGTTGTGTTTTTCTAGAAAATTGTCCATTTCTTCTAGGTTATCCAGTTTGTTACCATATAATTTTTCATAGTATTCTCTCTTACTTCTTTGTATTTCTGTGATGTCTGTAGTGATTTTTCCTTTCTCATTTCTGATTCTGTTTATGTGTGTAGGCTCTCTTCTTTTCTTGATAAATCTGGCTAGGGGTTTATCTATTTTGTTTATTTTCTTGAAGAAAGAGCTCCTGCTTTTATTGATTCTTTCTATTGTTTTATTCTTCTCAATTTTATTTATTTTTCTTTAATCTTTTATGTCCCTCCTTCTTGTGACTTTGGGCCTCATTTGTTATTCCTTTTCTAGTTTCATTAATTGTGAGTTTAGACTGTTCATTTGGGATTGTTCTTCTTTCCTGAGGTAGGCCTGTACTGTAATATATTTCCCTCTCAGCATGGCCTTTGCTGTGTCCCACAGATTTTGTGGTGTTGAATTATTGTTGTCATTTGTCTCCATATTGCTTGATCTCTGTTTTTATTTGTACATTGATCCACTGATTATTTATGAGCATGTTAGTAAGCCTCCATGTGTTTGTGGGCTTTTTCATTTTCTTTGTGTAACTTATTTCTATTTCATACTTTTGTGATCTGAGAAGCTGGTTGCTACAATTTTAATCTTTTTGAATTACTGAGGTTCTTTTTGTGGCCTAGTATATGATCAATTCTTGAAAATGTTCCATGTGCACTTGAGAAGAATGTGTATCCAGCTGCTTTTGTATGGAGTGTTCTGTAAATGTCTGTTAGGTCCATCTTTTCTAATATGTTGTTCAGTGCCTCTGTCTCTTTATTTATTTTCTGTGTTGTTAATTTGTCCTTTGGAGTGAGTGGTGTGTTGAAGTCTCCTAAAATGAATGCATTGCATTCTAGTTCCCCCTTGAATTCTGTTAGTATTTGTTTCACATATGTAGGTGATCCTGTGTTGGGTGCATAGATATTTATAATAGTTATAGCCTCTTGTTGGACTGACCCTTTTGTCATTATGTAGTGTCCTTCTTTGTTTCTTGTGACTTTCTTTGTTTTGAAGTCTATTTTGTCTGATTCAAGTACTGCAACTCCAGCTTTTTTCTCACTATTAGTTGCATAAAATAACTTTTTCCATCCCTTTACTTTCAGTCTGTGTATGTCTTTGGGTTTGAAGTGAGTCTCTTATAGGCAGCATATAGATGGGTCTTGTTTTTTTATCCATTCAGTAACTCTATGTCTTTTGATTGGTTCATTCAGACCATTTACATTTAGGGTGATTATTGATAGGTATGTACTTATTGCCATTGCTGGCTTTAGATTCGGGGTTACCAAAGATTCAAGGGTAATTCCCTTACTATCTAACAGTCTAATTTAACTCACTTCATATGCTATTACAAACACCACTTAAAGGTTCTTTTTATTTTCCTCCTTTTTCTTCCTCCTCCATTCTTTGTATGTTATGAATCATATTTTGTACTCTTTGTCTATCACTTGGGTGACATCTATTTAGCCTTAGGAATACTTCCATCTATAGGAGTTCCTCCAAAATGCATTGTAAAGGTGGTTTTTTGGAGGTAAATTCTCTCAGCTTTTGCTTATCTGAAAATTGTTTAATCCCTCTTTCAAATTTAAAGGATAACCTTGGTGGGTAGAATATTCTTGGTTAAGGGCCCTTCTGCCTCATTGCATTAAATATATCCTGCCACTCCCATCTGGCCTGTAAGGTCTGTGTTGGAAAGTCTGAAGATTGCCTGATGAGTTTTCCTTTGTATGTGATGTTTTTTCTCTCTCTAGCTGCTTTTAAAGGTCTGTCTTTATCCTTGATCTTTGCCTTTTTAATTATTATATGTCTTAGTGTTGTCTTCCTTGGGTGCCTTGTGTTGGGAGATCTGTGAACCTCCGTGGCTTGAGACTATCTCCTTCCCCATATTTGGGAAGTTTTTAGCAATTACCTCCTCAATGACACTTTCTATCCCTTTTTCTCTCTTCTTCTTCTTCTGGTACCCCTATAATGCAAATATTTTTCCGTTTGGGTAGGTCACACAATTCTCTCAATTTTCTTTCATTCTTAGATATTCTTTTTTCTCTATGTGCCTCAGCTTCTTTGTATTCCTCTTCTCTAATTTCTGTTACATCAATCATGTCTTCTACTCCATCTTATCTGCTTTTAAATCCCTCTATTGCATATTTCATTTCAGATACGGAATTTCTTAATGATTGAATCTCTGACTTAAATTTGTTCCTGAGTTCTTGAATATTTTTGTGTACTTCCATAAGCAAGTTTATAATTTTTATTTTGAACTCTCTTTCAGGAAGATTGGTGAGTTCAGTTTCATTTGGCTCTTGTTCTTGGCTTTGTGAGATTTTTGTCTGAACCATGTTCTTTTGACATTTCATATTTCTGTGTGGTGCCCACTAGTCCTCAGAAACTCCAGTTTCTGGAGCTGCTCAGCCTGTAGAGTGAGGTTGTGGGTCGTAGGGGAGCAGAGCTGGTGCCTGGGGGGAGGAAAGATCTGTTTCCTGATTCCCATCTGTGGTGCCTGTCTCCAGTGTCAGAGCCAGTAGTCCAAGTACACACGTGTAAACCTCTGTGCTTTGCATCTCTAGCTGTTGTAGGCAGGGCATCCCTCTGGCTGGCCTGATGCCAGCACAGTGAGTGCCAGTTTGCGAACCAGTGCCAGCAGGCTGCGTGTCACAGTGGGGGCCTCGGAGCTGAGTAGGAAGCCAGGGGGTTGGAGCACCTGATGCTCCTCAAAGTTCCCAACCTGCTGGTCAGAGTGTGTCCAGACAACCTTGTCCAGCTCTCCCTTTTCCCATGCAGTGAGCTCCGTACAAATCCCACCCTTCAGCAGCCTTCTCGCTGCTAGGAAGCCTCTCAGGCCACCTACCCCTCCTCTGACAGAGAGGCCAGATGCGGATCCCCTGTCCACAAACTGCCAGAATGTCAGTCTCCCACGCACTCTGCCCATCTGAGCTCCCCAACATCCAGAACACCACATAGTATAGGCTTCTGCTCACAAAGCAGATCTCCAGGGCTAGGTGTTCAGCAGTTCCAGGCTTCCACCCCCTCCCCGCTCTGTTTCTCTTCCTCGTGCTGGTGAGCTGGGATGGGGGAAGGGCTTGGGTCCTGCCAGATTAAGGCTTTCCTGCATTACCCTGTTTCCTGAAGCCTGTTCTGTTCATGAGGTCTGTGTGCAGTCTGGTTTAGCCTTCTTTCTTGTTGCTGTTTTAGGGTTAGTTGTATTAATTGACTATATTTTTGTACTATTTGTGGTTTTGGGAGGAGTTCTCTGTGTCACCTCTCACGCCGCCATCTTGAATCTCAGCCATACATTGTTTTATACTGACTGTGAACTTCATCGAACTGTAGTCCTTTAGATGGTATCCTGATTTGTTGAGCTTTATCTTTTGCTTATACTATCTGTACATCCCTTATTGATCTGATAATTTAAACAGTATTCCGGGAAAATGGGATATCCTGCAATAGACTGAGCTCTTCATAGTAACTTTATATTTCTGTAAAACTTAGTATATTGCCTGTGATATGCAGTAGGTTCTGAATACATGCTTATAGAATTATTGTATTTAAATTGATTAAAATGATTCTACTTAAAGTCATATAGCCAAAGGAACAGATTGAAAATGATGGTAAATGTTTCTAGCAGTTACTCTCATCAGAGAAAATAGTTGAAATGATATAGAAATGGGGAGCAGGGAGGACAAAGCGCGACAAAAGAAGAGAGAAGAGAAAGCAACACCCAGGCAGGTACACTGGGTGAAGTGGGGCGTGTCCTCAGGATTAGGTGAAGATTCAGTGTAGTCAGGTGGTGACCAGTGATCAAGCTAAAATCAGTGAGCTGGATTGTTTGAAGTTTTTAGAATGAGTTCAGGGTGTATTTAGTGGGTTCTCACGAACGAGACACTTCCTTAATTAATGGAAGGCATCCAGTAATTTTTCTTTAGTTTTATTTTAACTTGTGATGAGCAAGCAACTGCAGGCCTTGGGAAGTCCTTGGCTTACCTTCCTCCATATTTTATATCCCTAGACATAAACACACAACATGTATCTTCAGTGCCGGACTCACTGAGAACCTGTAAATATCAGGTCAAGAAAAACAGACAGCTGTCCACTAGACATTTTGTAGAAAGTAAGCAATTTTATTTTTGTTCAGTTTCCTGATTTTTATCTGCTCCTTTCTATTTTTTTGAGTCTTGGAGACATGAACAGTACAAGCCAACACCGTAAGACATCCGGATTCCTTCCCTTTGAACTCAGTTCATTCATTCTGCTCTTGCTGCTGGATGTGGGTTTTCTTTAATCTTAGTCCAAGCCCTGCTGCTCTATGTCTCCGTGTATTTTCCCTTCTTACAGAACTAACGATCACTTCTATGAGGGGATTTCCAAGTCTGCATCGCAAATCCAATCTTCCTGTTCCCCAGTCTGTATTTGAAAATCCCTCGTGCTGTATTTACAGATGGATATTGTAAGGGAATAAAATTAAACATTTATAAATGGAATTCATTTCTGTGGCCAAAATATCTCACTTCTAATCTTCCCTGATTTCACCATTGTAGCCACTTAGACTCAAACCTTAGATTCACCTCTGACTCATTTCTTTTGATACCTACCATTTCTTTTATCCTCTTATTCACTACTTTCTTCCTGGTTAATAAGTATTTGTACCTCTTTCAAATATCATTTTGTATATCAGAGACAGCATTCCTAAAACTTATATCAGGACATTTAAGGTCATCTTCACTTTGATTCAGACTTATTTTTCTAGTCCAGAAATGTATTTTAAACTCTTCACTCCTGAGCGAGCAGCCCTTTTACCTAATCAGTGCATTCTGCCTCCATATCTCTGTCTTCATGTGCATCACTCCTTCTGTGTAATTATCCTGACACCCTTCTCTGCTTCTATTAACACTATGCATTTTTAAAGTCTAGCTATTTTTTAACTCCTTCTTGAGTTTTCTATGCTCAACTTAGATTTATTCATTTTCTATATTTTTGATACTTTTGATGTTAGGCAGGTTGGTCTACTTGTCGTTTCTCCAACTATCAGTGTGTAAGTTAGTTTCCAAGAAATTTCTAAGTCCTTATTCTCCTTCCTGTCTTTATACTTCATCCAAACTACCAAAAATTTAAGGTCATATATGGAGCACCTTGGTTTAGATTTAAGTAACTTGATATCAGGGGCTGTGTGCTCTTTATCCTTAGACTTCTAGCATTTAGTGGCATATCAAAGGGGCTCAGTGAATATTTGTAAAATAAATGAACAAATGGATCCTCACAAGAAAACTTTCAGAATACTGCCAGTCCATACAGTTTTTTCCCCACCCTGAATGTCATTATATTTCTACTGACTACATGACTCCCTTAGCTTTCAATATATTTAAAACCATATAAAATTACTTTTTTCATTTAAATATTCATCAAATTTTATTTAAAAGTGATAATGGATGCATAAATATTTTCTTGATTAAATTTTAGGAATTAGAGGACTGATTATGTGGCTCTCAGTGTATACTTTTTGTTAAGATATGATGCAGTTAATGTATTATTTTAGGTATATGTGCACACAAAGACTTTGATATGTCCAGAACTTTGAAGACACAATCATCCAGATTTATTTTAAAGCTGCTAATTCATGAAATTATCGAGCCACCTTCCAAAGTATATAAGATAGAATGACTTTTAAAAATTGAAGAAGTCAAAGCCAATTAAAGGAAGTGGGGAGAGCTACTATTGGGTATAGTAGGCTGAGTTGCTTATTGTATTTGAGATCTGGATTCAGTTTTGATTCAGGAAGTAGAGTAAAAGGAGAAAACTAGAGGGTATATAGCTATTTTATCCTGATAAAGGAACTCTAAATATGCATATATTTTTTTATTTTGGTATCATGAATGTACAATTACATGAGCAACATATGGTTACTAGACTCCCCCCATTATCAAGTCCCCACCACTTACCCCATTACAGTCACTGTCCATCAGTGTTGTAAGATGCTATCAAATCACTGTTTGTCTTCTCTGTGTTGTATTGCCTTCCCTGTGCCCCCTTCTACATTATACATGCTAATTGTAATGCCCCTTTTCCCCCTTTATCCCTCCCTTCCCACCCATCCTCCCCAGTCCCTTTTCCTTTGGTAACTGTTAGTCCATTCTTGGGTTCTGTGAATCTGCTGCTGTTTTGTTCCTTCAGTTTTTTCTTTGTTCTTATACTCCACAGATGAGTGAAATCATTTGGTACTTGTCTTTCTCTGCGTGACTTACTTCACTGAGCATAATACCCTCTAGTTTCATCCATGTTGTTGCAAATGATAGGATTTGGTTTCTTATGGCTGAATAGTATTCCATTGTGTATATGTACCACATCTTCTTTATCCATTCATCTACTGATGGACACTTAGGTTGCTTCCATTTCTTGACTATTGTAAATAGTGCTGCGATAAACATAGGGGTATATATGTCTTTCAAACTGGGCTCCTGCATTCTTAGGGTAAATTCCTAGGAGTGGGATTCCTGCGTCAAATGGTATTTCTGTTTTGAGTTTTTTGAGGAACCTCCATACTGCTTTCCACAATGGTTGTACTAATTTATATTCCCACCAGCAGTGTAGGAGGGTTCCCCTTTCTTCACATCCTTGCCAACATTTGTTGTTGTTTGTCTTCTGGATGGCGGCCATCCTAACTGGTGTGAGGTGATATCTTATTATGGTTTTAATTTGCATTTCTCTGATGATTAGCGATGTGGAGCATAAAGATGCATATCTTATAAAATAAAGCATATGTATTCTTCTGGATATTGAATTAATTTAATCTGTTATTGAATTTAAAAAGGTATTTATTTCACATATCTTTATAAAAGCAAAATGGATTATTTAATGAAAAATAATTTTCAATTATGGTTTGGCAAAAGATATAATTGTTTAAATGGACCTTTCCTGTGCTGGTCCTCTAAAAAATTTAGTGCTATTACAAATGTATGAAAAACCTCACTGTTGTGGGAAAGGAGTGACCTAAGTAACTCTGGAAAAGAGTGGAGACTATAAGACTGATGGCAAAAACACTATAAAATTAAGTGTTCTATAAGCACATAAGCACTACACTCTAGTTGATAAAGTTATTTTCCATAGGAGTATGGGTTAACAATTCTGAAACCACTATACATATATAATGAAATTGAAAAACTTCAGTGTTGAAAAATTGAAAAAGTAATTGATGGCTGATGGTGGTAGCCAGGTTTCCCTGGTGGAATGGGCGATAATAGACAAGGGGAGAAGGCTACAATAACCACTAAGGTAATGGACTAGAGTTGGAGACACAATTATGAACTCTTGTTTAGCTTAACATAGATACAAAGGGATGTATGTAGAAATATTTGTAGGTAGATGTATATGCACTAATTTGTATACACACATATTCTCTTCGTTTGTCAGTTGAGTAACAACAAGCATGCTAGAGCAAAAATACTGGTTTTTAATATCATCTTCCAATAAAGGAAATGAGGATTTCTTGGAGAAATGGCGAATCCTGAGGCAGGGAATATATAAGATGAGCCTGTAGCATGCCAGAAATTAGAAAGTGCTCAAGTACACACATACTCACGCCATGTGGGGTCATGTCAAAGGGATGCAGGAGCTTCTGAAAGATCTCCCAATGGCCAAAGCCAGAACAATTTGGCCAACAAAATAAATATATATTATAGAATCATATCCCAGAGTAGAAAATAAAAATAAATGAGTTTATCCTGATATAAATAAGCGATTGAATAAATAAATTAATGGAGAAGAACAAATATTCTCTTGCAGAAGAATCTCAAATAGTTTACTTACTCTGCCCCTTAAGAGATAGAACATAACTTAAATGCCTGCACAGAAGCGACGTCCTTCCTAAGAATACAATACGGAAAATAGTGAGCTAGAGGAGAGCAGCTTCGTAGTGGAGAAATCTGGCAAACATTTCCTCAGCCGCGTGCTCAAGGTCAAAACACTAACAGTGATAAGCAATGTGGATGCTATGTATCCTTAATGTGCTGTGATACGAGTTGCATGTCACCGCTGTGGGCGTTCTCCTCAAGGCTGATAGCCTCATTCTGATCATGAGAAAACATCAAACAAATCCCAGCTAGGGATGTCTACAAAATGCCCAGCCAGTACTCTTAAAAACTGCCAAATTCACCCAAAACAAGGCCAGACTGAGCGACTGTCACAGACAAGGGGTGCCTAAGGAGCCGTGGCGACTCCCTGTGATGTGGCCTCCTAGCGGGGTCCTGACACAGAAGGGCGGCGTAAGATAAAACTAAGTACATCTAAATAAAGGGTAGACTTTAATTCATAATGATGTATCAGTATTGACTCATTAATGGTGACAAATGCAGCATACTAACATAAGGTGTTAATTATAGGGGAAACTGAGTGGGGAGTGTATGGGAACTTTGTACTATCTTTGTAACATTTCCTTAAATCTAGAGCTATTCTAAAATAAGGAGATTGTTTAAAAAAGAAAACCCTTAAGCATAAATAATTCTCATCTCAAGAAATCTGAGCAGTCCTGGGTTATGATTCAGGTTGGCTAATTTATAATTACCTTATTACAGGTTATGTCATAGGGAATAAATGGGTATTTAGCACGTCCATAAGACACTCTCAAATAGTAGATGCGTTAAGTGACTTTTGTCCAATGCTGGGATTCAGTCAATTCATGGTAAATTTCACTGTTGAATTTGCCTGAAGACCTTCTATTCTACATTGATGTATAGAGAATCTATAAAGAGGAGATAGACAGATCTGATTATGTAAAAATATTTAAAAAGTCAAATAAGATCATAAAATAATGTAAAGGAAAAACTAGTAGAACAAATGAGAACATGAGATACGAGAACAATTAAGTTGTTTAATTTATGGAATGTTCCTAAAATTAATATGAAGATTTTGTTAGAAAATTGTGTGAATACTATAGTCAGGCAATTAATAAAATAATAAATATAAGCAGCTAAAAACCATAAAAATGTATTTAATTTTGCTGGGAATTTAATAATATGAATAAGAAAGTACAAATACAATTACTTGTATTCAAATAAAGATTAATACTCAACACTGTTAAATATATATCGAAACGTGAAAGCTCTTCTTGTTCTAGATAATTTCAGAAGGTCTGCAGTTGATTTTGTTTACTAGTGGAATTACTAGTTAAGAAGTGGAAATGCTAGTATTGCTAATGCTCTCCCAAGTACCATAATCCTTTCCTTGTCATAGCTCTTAAGCGTTGAGGTACACACAAACCTCTGGGATTTTTAACATGTAGTTAGGGGAGTTTTATTGCCTCTCTCTTGTTAGGCTCTTTGTTACAGAATTTGGACTCCCATAAAATCTCAATAGCTATTTTAGTATAAGCCACACATCTCAGAATGTAATGCATTGCCAACAGTCATTTGCAACTTCAGCTCACTTGGTTTCTGGCAGACTTTTTGGGTATAGTCCCTTGCTTTCTGTTATCAAAGGCAGATAGTCGAAGGACAATAAACTGGCTTCCCTCCTTTGTCCAGGCTGTCATTACTGTTTCATTAAATAAAAAGTGTGTGATTTTTTTAACCCAAATAAACCACTTTAGGCTCAGTGAAGATTTCTTCCATATTTTATCTTTAGGCTGCTTCTTAATCTTACTTTTTAATTTGGATGTGAGTTTTCATATTTTCCTGCGTCTTCATAGACATTTTGGTGGGAAGTTGGGTCGGCTGCTTCAGGTACTGCTAGCCAGATACTATTATGGATTGGGTGGTTCTGTAAATAGTTTTATTTGATTACGGATGCTTCACTCTACAGTCTATCCAAAATAGGTCACAGAGGAAATCTAACTCCAAATTCACCTGCATCCTTGCCAAATATTTCAAAAACATAAAGACTTTAAGTTCCAGGCTGCGTTTCCCTTATTTGTGAGTCCAGCCTGTCTTCACCTGAATATGCACCCTGCTTGGCATCTCTCCCGGACTTAGGTTCCCTTTGCCAGCATGCCTTGCCATAGATCTTAACTTTTATAATCTGCTCCAAGAACCATTCCATCAGTCTTTGAAATTTGCTCCGTCTGCACTTTTGCTCAAGCCTGTTCCATCCCATATTCCCACCCGGCTGTGCTTTCAGTCCGTCTTATGGGAAAACCCATTGAATTAATAGGAAATGTCATTTGCAAGGATTTAGGTTTCTCTGAAGTATATGTGGGCTCTCTTAGCCATGCTATTTTGCTACAGTACTAAGAACGGAAAATTAGTGAAAGGTCATAGATGTATTAAAATAATGACAATCCTTTTTTATATCCAAAAAAAATTACTCTGATAACTAATTTTTTAAGACATTCTGCTACTTTCTTCTGCTCGCTGATCTCTTTAGCACTGAACTAAAAGAAAACTAAAAGATGGTATTTTTTTTTATTTTTTAAAAATTATTAGGAAGTTCCAACTGGATAGCTTCTTGCTGGGAATGCCTTACATTTTTTTTTGTCTCTGAATGTATCAGTATATAAGTAATATAGAGGAAAAAATAATTTCAACCTACAACTAACCAAAATTTTTTCTGCCTCCAGGGAATAAGATGGAATTCAGTAGCAAACACCTTGATAGATTGTGTTTGGTGCAGAAGATAAGGTCCCTTGGAATTATCTGTAAGATCACTGCAAACAACGAGAAAGCTAAATTGACTGCCTAAACACCAAACTGGATATTGTGGTATTGTGAAGTTTACAAGAAAAGGACAAATGTGAGAAGACTCTCAAGGAATCAAGAAGCCACAGGAGATTGAAGAACATCAGGTGAGAAGTAGACTTGTAGAAAAATGTCCACAGTGGTGATGGCTGAGGGGATTTTGACTGGAGACCAAGAGCATTTTGCATTCCATCTTAAGTTATCCTCTGTGCTGTGCAGGGATTTATGCTACCAGTGAAGCTGAAGGAAAGACAAACTAAACATAATGCTCTGTGTGAATCTTGTGGGAGAATTTAAAGTAAAAGGTGATTATCATAATTTAAACCCATGGAAATTTTCAGAAATACTGTGGAGGATGTGAAAATATTTTATAAATATTTTAAAGGGCAGAAGCAAAACTGAAGACTTGCCAAAGGCCAAAGATGGAACAGTTTAACAACAATATAAATATTGAGTATATTCGATTATAACCTAAAGAATATAGAAGATATCCACTAATTCATACTTGTATAAAAAAATGAACAAATGAGAAATACCCCATTGCTTCTTTTTTTAAATTAATGTATCATTGATATGCAATCTTATAAAAGTTTAACATGAGCAACATTGTGGTTATTATATTCACCCATACTATCAAGTTCCCCACACTCACCTCATGGCAGTGACTGTCCATCAGCGTAGTAAGATGCTATAGAGTCACTACTTGTCTTCTCTGTGCTGTACTGCCTTCCCTGTGCCTCCCTCCCCACTTTATGTGTGCTAATCATAATGTCCCTCAATCCCCTTCTCCCTCCCTCCCCACCTGCCCTCCCCCACTTCTCCCCTTTGGTAACTGCTGGTCCCTTCTTGGAGTCGTGAGTCTGTTGCTGTTTTGTTCCTTCACTTTTGCTTTATTGTTATACTCCACAAATGAGGGAAGTCATTTGGTACTTGTCTTTCTTCGCCTGGCTTATTTCACTGAGCATAATATCCTCCAGCTCCATCCATGTTGTTGCAAATGGTAGGATTTGTTTTCTTCTTATGGCTGAATAATATTTCATTGTATATATGTACCACATCTTCTTTATCCATTCATCTACTGATGTTGCTTCCATGTCTTGGCTATTGTAAATAGTGCCGTTATAAACATAAGTGTGCATATATCCTTTTGAATCTGTAAATAGTGCTGTTATAAACATAAGTGTGCATATATCTTGTTTCCTTTGAGTAAATTCCTAGGAGTGGAATTACTGGGTCAAATCGTATTTCTATTTTTGTTTTTTGAGGCACCTCCATATTGCTTTCCACAATGGTTGAACTAGCTTACATTCCCACCAGCAGTGTAGGAGGGTTCCCCTTTCTCTGTTTTTTGTCTTTTGGATATTGGCCATCCTAACTGGTGAACATGATACCTCACTGTAGTTTTAATTTGAATTTCCCTGATAATTAGCAATTTGGAGCATCTTTTCATGTGCCTGTTGGCCATCTGAACCTCTTCTTTGGAGAAGTGTCTGTTCATATCCTCCACCCATTTTTTAATCAGGTTATTTGCTTTTTGGTTGTTGAGGCGTGTGAGTTCTTTATATATTTTGGATGTTAACTGCTTATCAGATATGTCGTTTACAAATATATTCTCCCATACTGTAGGATGCCTTTTTGCTCTGCTGATGGTGTCCTTTGCTGTACAGAAACTTTTTAGTTTGATATAGTCCCATTTGTTCATTTTTGTTTTTGTTTTCCTTGGTTGAGGAGATGTGTTCAGGAAAAAATTGCTCATGTTTATATTTAAGAGATTTTTGCCTATGTTTTCCTCTAAGAGTTTTATGGTTGGACTCCATTTCTCTTTAAAGAAGCATTCCAAGTATTATAATGCAGATACTTATATCCAGTAGGTGGAGTTTATTTCCCTCCCTTTGAGTGTGGGCTAGACCTATTGAACTGTTGACTCAGCAGAATATGGCAAGGGAAAAACAATAACTTTATAGTGTAGAAACCCATCATTTAACCAAGTGATCAAAATTAACCTCACTGGTGATAAATCATGTTGATAACATGTATTGCTGGATGTGATGCAGTGAGAAGTGTACTACACCTCTGTGGTATCCTTCCCCCAAACTGATTAGCCCAGTCGAATTATAAGAAAACATCAGACAAACTCAAACTGAGCGTGGTTCCACAAAATTTCTGGCCAGTGCTCTTCAAAAGTATCAAGGTCATGAAAGATGAAAGACTGAGATACCATCACAGACTGGATGAGACAATTAGATACAATGGCCAAATGCAATATGTATCTTGGATTGGGTCTCAGAAGAGAAAAAGACTTTAATTAAACAAGTGGTGAAATCTGAATAAAGTCTATATAGTTTAGTGGCATTGAACCAGTGTTAATTTCCTAGTTTTGACAAATATACCATGGTTATATAACATGTTAACAGTAAAGAAAGCTGGGTAAAGTATATATGGGAACTCTTCATAAGGTGTAAAATCATAATTAAAATATCCCCTATTAAAAAGTTTCTTAAAATAAATTAAAGGATCAAGTTACTCAGTATAAACTGCTTTAGATTCACTTTAGTAAAACAATTTTATTTAACAATTCAAATAAATAAATATTAACTGAGTAACTACTATAGGCCGGGGACAGAAGTGAAAAAAAAAAATGCTGCCTTTATGGTTGTTACAGTTCATTGGGGAGAGCTAGACTATAAACAACAAAAATAACAAACGTGGAAGTCTTATTGTATGTTAGAAAGTGACAAATACCATAAAAAGTGATTAAGCAGGATGGGGGGTGGTTTCATTAAGCAGAGTGAATTCAACTTTATAAAGGCCATTCTCACTGAAAGGACATTTAAGCAAAGTCTACAGAATGTGAGGCAGTAACTCTATCACTATCCAGGAGAAGGGAATTCCAGGTTCAGAGAACAGTCTGCGTGGAAGCAAGAGTAGAGACATTCTAGGCACCATGGGTTTAAGAAACAGCAAAATGGCCAGCAGCGTGGGAGGAGAGTTTCCATGAATGTGGCAGGGAGAAAATGATATAGAGCACACCAGGCCACTGTGAGAGCTTTGCTTTTTATACTCTGGGGGAAACAAGGTGCTCATTTTCAGGTTCTGAGCAGACGCTAAGTTGTGAGTTTGGTCTGAAAGGGATCAACGTGTGTGCTTGTTGATGGTAGATCCTGGGCGAGCAAAAGTGGAAGGAAGACATACCTGTTTAAAATTTTTCTTACAAAGTCATTTTTTTGAATGTTTTATCCTGCCAAACAAATTTAAGTTTTTTAAAAAATGAGACTGTGTTATTTGTTTATTGCATTACTGCATATGTTCTTTCTTTAAGGGCCTGGAATTTATGCTTTTTTTTTTTCCCCTGAAAGCAGAAATCATCATCAACAAATCATATTTTTGCCCAGCTTTATTGAGGTGCAATTGACCAATAAAGTTATATTTTAAATGTATAATATGATGATTTAATATATATATATATATATATATACACACACACTGTGAAAGAATTCCTTCCATTGAATTAATTAAATCATCTTTATAAAAAATTTAAAAGTCAAGTGAGATGGTCTAAAATTGTCTGATCTAAAATTTGCATTTGATTCAGACAATGATCAAATGTAAATCAGGTTTAGATCCGAGCAAATCAAAATCAGACTCTAAAATCTCTAATCTAGGAGAGAGAGATTTAATATCTTACATCTGTTCAATTTGTAGTGTGTGTGTCAGATACAAGTGTACAATAATACAATTTATTAGACATTTCTGAGTAGTGCCATAATGCTTCCTAAAACTGGCTGTTAGAATCAGACATGAAAATAACATCATTTCTTTTAGACTAAAACTTCAAAGTAAATATCGGGGCACTATATTAATTATGAAATATAAATTTCGACAACTATTCCATAGATTCAGAAATGAGCAAGAAGAAAACAAGCCTTTTTTTGAAAGTAAACTTGAAGCCAGCAAAATTTAAACTCTCATTATTTGATAAAACAATTTGGCCTTACAAATCCTGATAACAACTTTCTCAACATGTAAGAAAAGTTTGGGATAAAAATCTCAGCTTATATTCTGTTTTCTTCTCAATAACACTATATCATTCTCCCATTTTTCCTTTGCCTTTAAAAATCTGTATCAAATTCAATGCCTAGTTATTTAAGAAAATATTAGTGTATTAATGATTAAAATCTACTCCAAGTGATGGTATCATGTGTGGAATAATGCGGCATAATTATGAGTTCAATGCTGAACTGTGCGTGAATAGGAAATGTTAAATTGAAGCTTATTTTTGAATATTCGATGTTCTAGAAATATCTGTGCTTATCACTGACTTTTTGATTAAGAATTTTTATGTTAATAAACTGTATTTGGGGTTGCTACTTAACTGATTGTGAGTTAACATTATTTTTAGTTATAGAACGTATTGGAAATATATCAAAATAAGGTTGTTTTGACAGAAAAAAGAAATCTTGTTCAACTCTTGTCAGCATCAGTCAATTCCTCCAGTTACAGGAGAATTTGACAAATGTTCGGTGAAATGCTGACGAACGGACTTCAGAGCATACCTAATTAGTACTTTCTTTCCCTTCCTGGGTTGTGCAGAGAGGGGAAAGTAATTATAGAAACCCAAAGTTTAGGCCTCAAATTGAAGCTGAACTTAAATGTAGTTTAAAGCCTTTTTCTCTTTAAGCTTACCTTTCCCACTGTCTTTGATTTGGTGGTGGTTCATCCATATTAAGGTACCTAATGACAGACACCCTGAGACAGTGAGAGTGAAAGCTTTTCCTCTGACATACGGGCAGAGGATGATGATACAGAGCGTGCCTTTCAGTGTGTATCTGCATGGACTCAGTCCGAGAGAATGATATATACGTCTACTTTATGCCTGCAAGATCCAAAAGGCCTTTTCAAATATTCATATCCTTTTTTTTTTCTTTTTATTCTCTACCAGTATGTGTTATGTGATGAGAAGAATGTCAGAGCCTCTGGAGTTTTATTTTTAAGTTTTAGTCTTGCCTGAGGGGAAAAATATATTGAAAGTTTGCTGGTCAGGCTGTTCATACTTTTTCATAACATGTCTAATAATGGCAAAGAAGTTTGTTCAAATAACTTAGGCAGGCCTTGCATAGTTACCATGATCCACTCTGACGTGAGTTACTGGGTAAAGTCTGGCATTCGGCTGGTAGTACCTAAGGGTAACTTTCTCTGTGTTGCCTGTTGTAACCAAGGAGAAGTCAAAGAAGGCACAGAGATGAGGACCTTTTTTTTTTTCTTTTAGCTGAATCCTGATCATTCCTCCCTGATCTTGTTTTCCACATGGGTTATAACTTCCTCTTGTATGACGCATCAAGCTAACAGGGTTTGTATAGCCATCGGCACTGTTGCCATTTCACATGCTATAGCAGGCTAGTGGAGATGCTGATGAGAAACACGGTAATGCGACCACCTCTACCTACTAAAGCGAACCCTGGAGCAAAAGAGCAGTGCATTTGTGGTTTTATTATTGTACCCACTGCTATGCAATTGTTTGCTTTTATTTTCCATGGGCTTGAAAACTTAAAATATGCTTTAATATTTAAATATATAATTTAGCCCTTTTCTCCGATCAGGTTTCTGACCCATTGATTTTTAAGATCTTATTTTAATTTTCACCGGCTTCTGAACTTCACCTTTCTCCATTATCAGCCAGGAGGAAAAAAAAATAGAATAAAATCACCAGCTGGTGGGAAAGTCGTTTGGAGGATGTTAGCCAGATTAACCTTTACATAATAATTATGAATTAATAACTTTTTCCCTCCTCCATAAAACCCATGTATTTAGTTAGCTTCAGGGAAAATAGAAGAGGAAAGAGAAATAAAATCACAGCGAAATGATTCATCATGTTGTAATGAAACAGAACTGTGGCTTCAAGAACTCACAGTCTTTAAAAACTATCCTGCACAAAGGAGATGAGGGAATTAAAACTATAATTTCCCAAGTATCAAAAATATAAGCTACATTCCGAATGAAGTAAATAACTCGTCAACCCCTTGTTCATGGAAACAACCACACTGGGATACAGCATGTGTTGGAAGCAGTGATAAAAAATGATCCAGACCAGTGCACTAAAATTTTAAACTAGTTTTCACTATTGACACAAAGAGCATTCACTGGGAATAGCAATAACATCTACTTATGCAAAAATATCTTTTGACATGCGATGGAAACATAACCTCTGGATACACGTTCTCTCTTTTAGGTTTTCAGTGGGAATTGTGCCTAAGTGATTAGGGCAGGATTTGGTCCAATAAATAAACTGAAAATTTTGTAACAAGTGGCAGAGTAATACATATTAATTCTGAACAGATTGACACTGTAATTTGGGATAAAAACCATAATGATTACAGAACGCAGTCAGTGTAAGTCAAGTCTGATGGACTGGAACAGATGTGTCCACCTGTTTAGAGCCCAGTTTTGCATCACTTGGGATGCATAATGTGACTGAGGTCTGTAACATTGCTATTTGGAAAGGTATACGAGTTAGGAAAAAGGAGAAGTGTCAAATTCTGGATCGTCCTCTTGTTCGTCTAGGAAACTACTGAGGTGAAAAAACACATGAGAGCACATTAAAGACTAAAAGAAAAGAAAAAGTCCATAGTAGATGTAAACATTGCTATATGCCTTTCATTGGTGATAATTTGGAAAGCTTCATAAAAGGCATTTCAAGGACAGGAGGGTTTGAATAGATTTAGTTTTCATTTCCCTAAAATCGAGAAATTCTGTGTAAATGAACTCAGTGTGCATTTTTTAAAATGCTAAACCGAATGAAGAAAGATGGAAAGAAACTCCAATGCTATAATTAATGTTCATGCCTAAGGGAACTCCGTATATCTAGTACCAAGTAAGATTAGGCTTTTGTGAATATTTATCATTTGAAATCATGGGAAAAGATCTTTTTGACAGACTATGCCCCAGGTCTAAAGATTATATTGTATGTTATTAGAGGGTAGTTTTATTTTTTCCTAAGGTAGAAGGAAATTTTTTTACTATGATAATATATGTTTTTTACTATAAGAAAGATTTAATGTGTGGTCATAAACATCATTTTAAGGACTGAATATTATAGATGTTACTATTAAAATGATCTTTCCTGTCTGTGCCATTCAATCTTTCTTATTTAAATTAACAAAATTGAGTACTTGTGTGTTATTCTCCCTTTCTCTCTTCTGTCACTCTTTGGGTATTTCACCAAACCTTAACCTATAGAGTCTCAGTATAAGGGTAACATACTATTTTGTTGTATTTTAATATATAGAAACTAGTCTCCTAGCTCATTTATAATCTTCAGCTGTGTTTGTTGGAGACGTTTTGAGTTAAGAAATTTATTTCACTTCCAGTATCACAATTTTCCTTGGAATGAGGTTTTCAAATTTCATAATGTGAAAGACAAGTTAGTTTAGAAAACTAAAGATATATTCTTGGCAAAAAGCTATCAGCTGGGTAAAACCTATCAGAAACAACCAAGAAGCAGTTCAGATTTTATCTTCCCTACCTGCCCCTTTTATATACATGGAAGAACTAGGGAAAGATCTTTCCAATGCAGTGTGTGTCATTGTCATACTTGAAAGAAACTTTAATAATTCAAAGATCCCACTGGCTAAATGGCATTATGGGCTTTTAAAGAGAATAGTTTGAATTATGCCTTGTACTTAAGGAGGTATATAAACTTTAAATGTGCACAAAATAAGAAGATACAACTAATATAAATAAATGAGATATAGACAAGTGTTCCATTTCAAGGGGCAACAGGATATTTGATTTGTGGGTAATTAAGTTAAAATTGTTCAGAAAAATTGATGTGTTTTATACAACTCTGCACATAGCGTTTTATTAAAAAAATGTTACTGTCATATTTTACAATATTTAAGAACTAATTATACAAAAGTAAATGCTAAAAATCATGACCTAATGATTATGGTACTATTAAATTACACATAAGACATTGTAGTGGAAGATGACTAAGACTTTGTGTGCTAAATTAGATTTCCATTCTGGCTCTGTGGCAGATGGGAAATTTTAAATCAATACTGATGTCTCAATCCCCAGCCTTCCCTCCTGAGATTGTCATGTGATTGACTTGAGGTGATGAGTTTTTAAGATTTCTCCAGGTCACTTTCTTATGTGGTCAGTGTTGAGAAACACTAATCTTGATTTATGTGTCTTTAAATCAATGAGTTCTTGTGAGAAAAGTAAATAAAATAATAATTTCATATACACTTGTGTAACTATTTATGATTGCCAAAGACTTTAATATCTGGTGGGAGCATACTGACTAAGGGTAAAAGTAGAAGTAAATAAGATTCTGGGGGATCATTTAAGCAAATTTTGGGAATGTCAAGGAATGCTCCTTGGGGAAAGAGAGTTCATATCTATGTAATGAAACACAAATAGACTTCCAGGCTTCATCTACATTGTAGTATGTATAGTATGTATCAGTACTTTTTAACTTTTTATGGCCAAATAATATTCCATGGCATGGGTATATCACGAGAAGCCAGAAGCCAGTAACCAAAGAGCACATATTACATGATTACACTTATATGAAGTATCCCCTATAGGCACTCTATAGAGACAGAAAATAGATCAGTGGTTGCCTAGGATTCAGGTAAGGGAATTATAAGGAGATTGGAAAATGATAACTAAAGGGTACAGGGTTTCACTTTGTAGTAATTAAAGTGTAAAATTGTGGTGATGGGTGCACTTATCTCTGAACACACTAAATTTTACAGTTTAGATGGGTGAGTTGTATGGCATGTGAAATATATCTCAAAAAAGTTGTTTTTTGAAAAAAAAGAAGTAGGCTTGCCAAATCAAATTGGTGAGAGCATTTTATCTAGAGGAAGATATGAAAGAGAACATGGAGAGCTTGCTAAATGGCAAGTAGCTGAGAATGGCTGGCATATAAAGTTCAGGGAAAGGTCCCAGAGGTGGTCAGAAATGAAGCTGGAGAGAGAAACTGGGTAAGGAAATGGATGCTGTAAACCTTCAAAAAATTTTTTTTCTTTTTAATTGTGCTAAAATACACATAACAAAAACATCACCGTAATCATTTTTAGGTATATAATTCAGTAGTGTTAAATATATTCACATTGTGCAACCAATTTCTAGAACTTTTCATCTTGCAAAACTGACACCATGTACTCATTAAACAACTCCCCTCTTCCACTCATCTCTAGCTCCTGACAATCACCATTTTATTTTGTTTCTGTGCATTTGACTGCTCTAGATACCTCATAGAAGTTGAATTATGCAGTATGTGTGTTTTTTGTGGCTAGTTTACTTCACCTAGTATAATGTCCTCAAGGCTTATCCATGTTATAGGTGGTCTCAGAATTCTCTTCCATTTTAAAGCTGCATAATATTCCATAGTATGAATATACCACAGTTCATCTGTCTGTCCATATGATGGTTACTTGAGTTGCTTCCACTCTTGGCTAATGTGCAAATGCTGCTATGAACATGGGTGTACTGATTTCTTTTTAAGATCCTACTTTCAATTCTTTTGGATATATAAGCAGAAGTTGAATTAGTAAGCACTTTTTAAAGAGTTTAAAATGTATCCTGAGGGAAATGAACAGCAACTAAGAATTTTTAAAACCAGGAACATGACACAGTTGGAGAACACTAGAGGAGGAATAATTATGGAGATATTTTAATGTTATAAACATACAAGTTAAGATTCAAGAAACCTAGATTCCTATCTCCCAGTACTGTGTGTGATAATAGGGAGAAGTAGGAACAGAGACAGTCAAAAGTTCTACTGGGATCGCAATCAACTCTGGGGTTTGAGAAAGTTGAGTGCATTTGGTAGGCTGTGCGTACTCAGGAGAAATAAGAGAAGAATTTGGGGCAGACTCAAAAGCATTTTCCAAACTGCAAACAGATCCATCAACATAGGGTATCTATATGGTGACAGCATTGTCCAAGCAACACATATTTCCAAAGGTAAATAATAAAACATAAGTAGCTATGATGACTTAAGCACAAGCAGTGACCAATGAGTGGCTTATGCAGACCCATGGATGACCACTAGGTAGCCAGAGAAAAAATTTTGAGCATACACACAGAAGTGCACACTATGAAGGAAATAGACTTGGCAGAATTGGTTCAGACAAGTATTTAACAAGTAAACAAATAACCAAACCAACAAAAACAACCGGTTGGGAGGAAGAAATCAGCAGCCAGAGTTGCTACAGTGTTATCTGAAATGTCCAGTTATCAACAAAAAATTGTGGAACATGCAAAGAAACAGAAAAGTATGACCCATCCACTTATCAGACAGCAGATACTGCATCTGAAGGAGTCTGGATGATAAATTTAGCGGACAAAGACTTCAAAGCAGCTAATATAAACATGCTTATAGAACAAAAGGAAACCATGGTCAAATAAATAAAAAGAGGTATGATGACAACATATCATCAACTAGAGAATATCAATAAAGAAGCAGAAATTATCTAAATGAACCAAATGGAAATTTTGAGTTGGAAAGCACAATAACAGTGATGAAAAAATCACCAGATGGGCTAGAGAGTAAATCTGAGCTAGCACAAGAAAGAATCAGTAAATTTGGAGATGTGTTATTAGAGATTATGCAATGTGAATAACAGAAAAGAAGGAAAGAAAATTACTAACAGATTCACAGAAGTTTTGAGCACCATTAAATGCATCAGCATATGTGTGGAATACCAGAAGAGAGAAAGGAGCAGAAAAAACATTCAAATAAATAATAGCTGAAAACTTCCTAAATGTAACAAAAACGATAATCTACATATCCAACAAGCTAAAAAATTTCAAGTAGGACCAATGTAAAGAAATCTAGATCCAGCCATATCACAGTCAAAATGTTGAAAGACGAAGAGAGTATCTTGAAAGCTCCAAGAGAAAAACAACTCATGATGTACAGGAAAAAAACACAAGATTAACAGCCAACTTCTCATCAAAGCAACAGAGGTCAGAAAGCAATGAGATGACAAAAAGTGATGAAGGTAAAAATCTGTCAACCAAGAATCTTATATCAAAGAAACTATCTTTCAAAAATGAAGGTGAAATAAGGACACTCCAAGAAAAAGAAGAAAACAGAACTTTTTGCTTGAAGATATGCCTTAGGCAATTGTATGCTTACTAGGCTGAAAGCAAGAGACAATAGGCAGTAATTTGAATCCACATGGAAAAGTATAATTTTCTTATTTAAAAGGTAACTATATAGGTAATTTTAAAAGGCAGCATAATTGCATATTTATTTTCCATTCTTGATTGAAAACATGAAGAGACCTAAAACAAGTAAAGAAATCACAATAGTAATCTAAAAACTTCTCATAAAGAAAAATCCATTCCCAGATAACCTCACTGGTGAATTTTACCAAACATTCAAAGAAGAATTAATACCAATCCTTCACATACTCCTCCAAAATATAAAAGAGAGAGACCATCTCCTAACTAATCATATAATACCATTTTTTTTACCAATATGCCAAAACTAAAAAAAAAAAAAACAAGGAAACTAGAGGCCAATATTCCCTATGAACATTAAGATTACACTCAAAACTCCTCAACCAAATACTATCAAACTGAATTGAGCAACATATGAAAAAGAGTTTTACACCATGACCAAATTGGGTTTATCTCAGAAATGCAAGATTGTTTAATATCTGAAAATTAACATAATATAGAATATTAATAAAGGATAAAACACATTATCATCTAAATATATACAGAAAATGTTTGAAAAAAATCAATACAGTTTCATGGTAAAACTGTTCAACAAACTAGGAAGAGAAGAGACCTTCCTCACCAACCTGCAAACACAGGTCATCTACAAAATGTCCACAGCTAACATTATACTTAATAGTGGAAGGCTGAATGCTTTACTTGAAAGATCAAGAACAAGACAGGAAGTCTGCTTTTACTACTTCTATTTGACATTGAACTAAACATTCTAGTTGTGGTAATTAGGCAAGATTTTTAAAAAAGGTATATGGAGTGTGAAAGAAATAAAATTATCTTTGTTGCAGATGACATGGTCTTGTATATAGAATATCCTAAGAAATACATACACATGCACAAATGCACACACAATTAGAACTAATAAGTTTAGTAAGGCTGTTTTATATAGATTGATATACAAACATCGATTGTATTTCTATAAAATAGCAATAAATAATATGAAAATAAACTTAAAACAATATACTTAAAAATAAAATTTAAAAAGTGTAAAATGTGTACATTGAAAATTATAAAACGTTACAAGAAATTAATGGTATAAACAAGTCATAAGATATCTCATGTTTAGGGAATGGAAGACAATACTGTTTGGATGGCAATACTCGCCAAATTGAATTATAGATTCAGTGCAATTCCTGTCAAAACCCCAGCTGGCTTTTTTCTTTTAATCAAAAATTGATTTTTCAAATCTGATAAGGGATTTGCATCCAGGATACAAAAAGAACTCCTATAACTCAATAAAAAGACAAATAACCCAATTAAAAATGAGCAAAATATTTGAATAGACATTTCTCCAACGTGAAGATACACAAATATCCAATAAGCATACAAGAAGATGCTGAAAATAGTCATTAGAGAAATAAAAATCAAAACTATAAAGAGATCCTCCTTCACATCCATTAGGATGGCAATAATCAAGGAGGCATATAATAAATGTGGGCAATGATGTGGAGAAATTGAGACTCTTATGCACTGCTGATGGAAAACAGTTTGGCAACCACTGAAATAATTAAACATGGATTAAACCTTATTACCCAGCAATTCCATTTATAGCCAAGAGAAATGAAAACATACA
>JAQQAC010026072.1:71255633-71488689 GCA_029783875.1 Phataginus tricuspis
TGACTCTATATAGCAAATGACTTGCTTAGGAGTCAGAGATAGGAGGTGACAGCTATTGGTATGGGTTTTCTTTCAGGAAGAACTGAAGTGTTCTAATATTAGACTGTACTGATGATGGCACAACCCTGTGAATACACTAAAAATACTGAATTGGACACTTCAAAGGAGTTAGTGTATAGTATATCAGTAAAGCTGTTAAAAAGTTAATTGTTTATACAAACAAAAAATGTATTAATATAAAATGTGTATAAGTATAGTGTATGAAAATAATAGCCAAAATGTCTACAAAGAAATATTTATTGCAAGGTTTTTATACTATTAGCCAACAGAAGAGGAAAAATGGAATCATAAAACCTCAGAGTATTCAAAAGTTGTCAGAAAAATAGAGAAAAAACAAAGAACAGATGGTACAAAAAGATAACAAATAGCAAGATGCACTACTTGATTTCAAGACTTACTGTAAGTCACAGTAATCAAGACAGTATGCTAATGGCATTAGTGCAGAGAAATGCATCAATGGAACAGAATAGAACATTCAGAAGTAGACCTACACAAACATGTACAACTGACTTTTGACAAAGGTCAAAAGAAATGACTTTTGACAAAGAAAAACAATTCTGTGGGTAGATGGCAGTTTCAAAAAAGTGATGGGGGAAAATTACATGTGAACATGTACACACATACACACACAAAAACAAATCTTTGATTAAATTGAATCATATGTAAAAAGTAGCTCAAAAAGGATCATAAACATAAATATAGAACTAATGTTATAAAACTAGAAATCATAGGAGAAAACCATTGTGACCTTGTGTGAAGATTTCTGAGACACCATAATCAAAAGCAAAATCACTTGAAACTTCAAAATTTAAAAACACTTCTATATGAAAGACACTATAAAGAAAATGAAAAGACAAGCTATAGACTGGGAGAAATATCTGCAAAGTATGTATATGATAGAGAGCTTTTATTAAGAATATGTAAAGCTCTCTCAAACCTCAGTAATAACAAAGCAAACAACTAACTAAAAAATGGGCAAATTATTTGAGCACATACTTCACCAAAGATGATATACAGATGGAAAAAAGCAAAAAGGATGCTCAACATCATTAGCGATTAGGAAAATGCCAATTAAAATCACATGGGATACCACTAAATAATTTGCTAAAATTATAAAGACTGATAATATACCAAATGTTGTCAAGAATGTGGAACTGGACATATCCTTCACTGCTTGGATGACATAAAAAATGGTAAACATTCTGGAAAAGTTTGGCATTGTCTTAAAAAGTTAAACATATAGCTATCATATGATCTAGGCATTTCATTCTGTCATTTATTCCAGAGGAATGAAAGCCTGTGTCCATGAAAAAACAGAACCAGCTTCTGGTGTCACTGATTCTTTCTATTGTTTTATTCTTCTCAATTTTATTTATTTCTGCTCTGATCTTTATTATGTCCCTCCTTCTACTGACTTTGGGCCTCATTTGTTCTTTTTCTAGTTTCATTAATTGTGAGTTTAGACTGTTCATTTGAGATTGTTCTTCTTTCTTAAGGTAAGCCTGTATTGCAGTATACTTTTCTCTTAGAACTGCCTTCACTGTGTCTCACAGATTTTGTAGTGTTGAGTTGTTGTTTTCATTTGTCTCCATATATTGCTTGATCTCTGTTTTTGTTGGGTCATTGATTCATTGGTTTTTTAGGAGCATGTTGTTAAGCCTCTATGTGTATGTGGGCTTTTGTGTTTTCTCTGCATAATTTATTTCTAGTTTCATACCTTTGTCGTCTGAGAAACTGGTTGGTAAAATACAGTCTTTAACTTACTGAGGCTTTTTGTAGCCTAGTATGTGGTCTATTCTGGAAAATGTTCCATGTGTACTTGAGAAGAATGTGTATTCTGATGCTTTTGGGTGGAGTGTGCTATAGATGTCTGTTAGGTCCGTTTGTTCTAATGTGTTGTTCAGTGCCTCTACCTCCTTACCTATTTTCTTTCTGGTTGATCTGTCCTTTGGAGTGAGTAGTGTGTTGAAGTCTCCTAAAATGAGTGCATTGCATTCTGTTTCCCCCTTTAATTTTGTTAGCATTTGGTTCACATATTTAGGTACTTCTATATTGGGTGCATACATATTTATAATGGTTATATCCTCTTGTTGGGCTGACCCCTTTATCATTATGTAATGTCATTCTTTGTCTCTTGTTACTTTCTTTTCTTTGAAATCTATTTTGTCTGATACAAGTACTGCACACCTGCTTTTTTCTCCCTGTTATTTGCATGAAATATTTCTTTTCTACCCCTTACCATTTAGTCTGTGTATATCTTTGGGTTTTAAGTGAGTATCTTGTAGGCAGTATATGATGTGTCTTGTGTTTTTTATCCATTCTGTAACTCGATGCCTTTTTATTGGTGCATTCAATCCATTTACATTTAGGGCAATTATCAATAAATATGTACTTATTGCCATTGCAGGCTTTAGATTTGTGGTTGCCAAAGGTTTAAAGGCAGTTTTTTTACTGTCTAACAGTTTAACTTAACTCATTTAGTACGTTATTTCAAGCACAATATAAAGATTTTTTTCTTCCTTCTTTTTCTTCCTCCTCCATTCTTTATATATTAGGCATTATAGTCTGTACTCTTTGTGTATCCCTTGACTGACTTTGGGGGTACTTGATTTAATTTTGCATTTGCTTAGTAATTGATTGGTAGTCTTCCTTTACTGTGGTTTTATTTCTCTGGTGACAGCTATTTAGCCTTAGGAGAACTTCTATCTTGAACAGTCCTTTTAAAATACACTATAGAGACAGTTTGTGGGAGGTAAATTACGTCAAGTTTTGCTTATCTGAAAATTGTTTAATCCCTGCTTCAAATTTAAATGACAGTCTTGCTGTATATAATATTCTTGGCTGGAGGCCCTTCTGTTTCATTAAATTAAATATATCATGCCACTCCCTTCCAGCATTTAAGGTTTCTGCTGAGAAGTCTGATGATAGCCTATGGACTTTCCTTTGTACTTGATTTTTTTCTCTCTCTGGATGCTTTTAATACTCTGTCCTTGTCCTTAATCTTTGCCATTTTAATTATTATATGTCCCGGTGTTGTCTTCCTTGGGTCCCTTGTGTTGGGAGATCTGTGTGCTTTCATGGCCTAAGAAACTATTTCCTTCCCCAAATTGGGGAAGTTTTCACAATTATATCCTCAAAAGGCTTTCTATCTGTTTTTCTCTTCTTCTGGTACCCCTATAATGTGAATATTGTTCTGTTTGGATTTGTCACACAGATCTCTTTATTCTTTCATTCCTAGAGATCCTTTGTTCTCTCTGTGACTCAGCTTCTTTATTTTCATGTTCTCTTATTTGTATTTCATTTACCATCTCTTCTACCTCATCTAATCTGCCTTTAAATCCCTCCATTGTATGTTTCATTTCAGATACTGTATTTTTTAAAGCTCCTATCTCTTTCTTGAAGTCCTCCCTGAATCCTGAATATTTTTTTGTAGGTCTTTGGGGCAGCAGGTGTGCAAACTAGTGCCCGCTGAGAGGAAGGAGAATCAGGCTGTGTATCACAGTGGGGGGCCTCAGCGCTGCTTTTCCAGTAGGGGTATGGAGAGACTGAAGCGCCTGAAAGTTCCCCACCTGCTGATCTGAGTGTGCTGGGGTGATTTTGTCCACCTGTGCTTTCTCCTGAGCAGCAAGCTCTGTGTAATCATTGCCCCTTTAGCTACCCTCTAGCTGTTGGGAAGTCTTTCAATGTTCTCACCTTTCCTTTGTCCCAGAGCAGCCATTTGTGGGTACCTGTTCTCCACAAGCAGCTGGAATCTCAGTCTCTCTGAGTATTCTGGCTGTATTTGCTTTCCATCCCCTTTAATTGCCAAAGCACCATGTAATGTGGGTTCTTGCTCCTGGAACAGATTTCCAGGGGTGGCTGTTTAGCAGTCCTGGGCTTCTGCTCCCTCCATGCTCTGTTTCTCTTCCTCTTGCCTTTGAGCTGGTGTGTGGGGAGGGCTTGGGCCCTCTGGATCACAGATTTGCTACTTTACCCTTTTCTGTGAAGTCTTCTCTTTCCACCAGCTGTAGACAGTCTGTTGCAGTTTTTGGATTGCTCTTTCAGGATTAGTTATATTTGCTGTTATGTGCTTTTGGGAGGAGGTTTCGGGGTCAGTACTCATGCTGCCATCTTTTTTCCTCTCTAACAGCTATTTTTTTAATTTTACCATTATTAATATAGAATTACATGAGCAACATTATGGTTACTAGACTCCCCCTATTATCAAGTCTCCGCCATATACCCCATTGTAGTCACTGTCCATCAGCGTAGTAGGATGTTATAAAATCACTACTTGTCTTCTCTGTGTTATACTGCCTTCCCCGTATCCCGACCCCCAACCCTACACCCGCTACATTATGTGTGCTAATTGTAATAGCCCTTTTCCCCCTTATCCCTCCCTTCCCACCTATCTTCCCCAGTCCCTTCCCCTTTGGTAACTGTTAGTCCATTCTTGGGTTCTGTGAGTCTGCTGCTATTTTGTTCCTTCAGTTTTTCCTTTGTTCTTATACTCCACATATGGGTGAAATCATCTGGTACTTGTTTTTCCCTGCTTGGCTTATTTCACTGAGCATAATACCCTCTAGCTCCATCCATGTTGTTGCAAATGGTAGGATTTGTTTTCTTCTTATGGCTGAATAATATTCCATTGTGTATATGTACCACATCTTCCTATTCATTCATCTATTGATGGACACTTAGGTTGCTTCCATTTCTTGGCTACTGTAAATAGTGCTGCAATAAACATAGGGGTGCATATATCTTTTTCAAACTGGGCTGCTGCATTCTTAGGTAAATTCCTAGGAGTGGAATTCCTGGCTCAAATGGTATTTCTATTTTTAGTTTTTTGAGGAACCTCCATACTGCTTTCCACAATGGTTGTACTAATTTACATTCCCACCAGCAGTGTTCCCCTTTCTCCACATTCTCACCAACATTTATTGTCGTTTGTGTTTTGGATGGTGGCCATCCTAACTGGTTTGAGGTGATATCTCTTTGTGGTTTTAATTTGCATTCTCTGATGATTAGCAATGTGGAGCATGTTTTCATGTGCCTATTGGCCATCTGAATTTCTTCTTTGGAGAAGTGTCTGTTCAGCTCCTCTGCCCATTTTTTAATTGGCTTATTTGCATTTTGTTTGTTGAGGTGTATGAGCTCTTTATATAATTTGAATGTTAACCCCTTATCGAATATGTCATTTGTGAATATATTCTCCCATACTGTAGGAAGTCCTTTTGTTCTACTGATGGTATCACTTGCTGTACAGAAGTCTTTTAGTTTGATATAGTCCCATTCGTTCATTTTTGCTTTTGTTTCCCTTGCCCTGAGACATGTTTATCAAGAAGTTGCTCATATTTCTATCCAAGAAATTTTTGCCTCCGTGTTTTCTAAGAGTTTTATGGTTTATGACTTACATTGAGGTCTTTGATCCATTTTGAGTTTAATTTTGTGTATGGGGTTAGACAGTAATCCAGTTTCATTCTCTCACATGTAGCTGTCCAGGTTTGCCAACACCAGCTGTTGAAGAGGCTGTCATTTCCGCATTGTATATCCATGACTCCTTTATCATATATTAATTGACCATATATGCTTAGATTTATATCTGGGCACTCTATTCTGTTCCACTGGTCTATGGGTCTGTTCTTATGCCAGTACCAAATTGTTTTGATTACTGTAGCTTTGTAGTAGAGCTTGAAGTCAGAGAGTGTAATCCCCCTTGCTTTATTCTTCCTTATTAGGATTGCTTTGGCTATTTGGGGTATTTTGTGGTTCCATATGAATTTTAGAACTATTTGCTCTAGTTCATTGAAGAATGCTGTTGGTAATTTGATAGAGATTGCATTGAATCTGTAGGTTGCTTCAGGAAGGATGGCCATTTTGACAGTATTAATTCTTCCTAGCTAAGAGCATGTGATGAATTTCCATTTATGAGTGTCCTCTTTAATTTCTCTTAAGAATGTCTTGTAGTTTTCAGGTTATATGTCTTTCGCTTCCTTGGTTAGGTTTATTCCTAGGTATTTTATTCATTTGGATGCAATTGTGAATGGAATTGTTTTCCTGATTTCTCTTGCTGCTAGTTCATTAGTAAATAGGAATGCAACAGATTTCTATGTATTAATTTTGTATCCTGCAACTTTGCTGAAATCACATATTAGATCTAGTAGTTTTGGAGTGGATTCTTTAGGGTTTTTTATGTACAATATCATGTTATCTGCAAACAAGGACAGTTTGAGTTCTTCCTTGCCTATCTGGATGCCCTTTATTTCTTTGTGTTGTTTGATTGCCCTGGCTAGGACCTCCAGAACTATGTTGAATGAAAGTGGGGAGAGTGGGCATCGTTGTCTTGTTCCCGATCTTAAAGGAAAGGCTTTCAGGTTCTTGCTGTTAAGTATGATGTTGGCTGTGGGTTTGTCATATATGGCCTGTATTATGTTGAGGTACTTGTCCTCTATACCCATTTTGTTGAGAGTTTTTATCATGAATGGATGTTGAATTTTGTCGAATACTTTTACGGCATCTATGGAGATGATCATGTGGTTTTTGTCCTTCCTTTTATTGACATAGTGGATGATGTTGATGGATTTTCGAATGTTGTACCATCCTTGCAACCCTGGGATGAATCCCACTTGATCATAATGGATGATCTTTTTGATGTATTTTTGAATTCGGTTTGCTAATATTTTGTTGAGTTTTTTTGTGTCTGTGTTCAGCAGGGATATTTGTCTGTAATTTCTTTTTTTGTGGTGTCTTTGCCTGGTTTTGGTATTAGAGTGATGTTGGCCTTATAGAATGAGTTTGGGAGTATTCTTTCCTCTTCTACTTTTTGAAACACTTTAATAAGGATGGGTATTAGGTGTTCACTAAATGTTTGATAAAATTCAGCAATGAAACCATATGGTCCAAGCATTTTGTTCTTAGGTAGTTTTTTTTATTACCAGTTCAATTTCTTTGCTGGTAATTGGTCTATTCAGATTTTCTGCTTCTTCCTGGGTCAACCTTGGAAGGTTGTATTTTTCTAGAAAGTTGTCCATTTTTTCTAGGTTATCCAGTTTGTTAGCATATAATTTTTCATAGTATTCTCTCATAATTCTTTGTATTTCTGTGGTGTCCATAGTCACTTTTCCTTTCTCATTTCTGATCTGTTTATATGTGTAGACTCTCTTTTCTTGATAAGTCTGGCTAGTTTTATCTATTTTGTTCATTTTCTGAAACAACCACCTCCTGCTTTCATTGATTCTTTCTAATGTTTTGTTCCTCTCAATTTATTTATTTCTGCTTTAATATTTATTATTTCCCTCCTTCTATTGACTTTGGGCCTCATCTCTTCTTCATTTTCTAGTTTCATTAATTGTGAGTTTAGACTGTTCATTTGGGATTGTTCTTCTTTTCCTGAGGTAGGCCTGCATTACAATATATTTCCCTCTTAGCACAGTTTTTGCTGCATCCCACAGATTTTGTGGTGTTGAATTATTGTTGTCATTTGTCTCCATATATTGCTTGATCTCTGTTTTTATTTGGTCATTGATCCATTGATTATTTAGGAGCATGTTATTAAGCCTCCATGTGTTTGTGGGCTTTTTTGTTTTCTTTGTGTAATTTATTTCTAGTTCATACCTTTGTGATCTGAGAAGCTGGTTGGTACAATTTCAATCTTTTTTAATTTACTGTGGTTCTTTTTGTGGCCTAGTATATGATCAATTCTTGAAAATGTTCCATGTGCACTTGAGAAGAATGTCTATCCTGTTGCTTTTGGATGGAGTGTTCTGTAAAGGTCTGTTAGGTCCATCTTTTCTAATATGTTGTTTAGTGCCTCTGTCTATTTATTTTCTCTGTGGTTGTTCCATCCTTTGGAGTGAGTGGTGTGTTGCAGTCTCCTAAAATTATTGCCTTTCATTCTATTTCCCCCTTTAATTATTTTAGTATTTGTTTCACATATGTAGGTGATCCTGTGTAGGTGTATAAATATTTATAATAAGTTATATCCTCTTGTTGGAATGACCCTTTTATCATTATGTAATGTCATTCTTTATCTCTTGCTACTCTCTTTGTTTTGACGTCTATTTTGTCTGATACAAGTACTGCAACTCCAGCTTTTTTCTCACTATTAGTTGCATGAAATATCTTTTCCATCCCTTTACTTTCAGTCTGTGTATGTGTTTGAGTTTGAAGTGAGTCTCTCGTAGGCAGCATATAGATGGGTCTTGTTTTTTTATCCATTCAGTAACTCTATGTCTTTTGATTGGTTCATTCAGACCATTTACATTTAGGGTTATTATCGATAGGTATGTACTTATTGCCATTGCAGACATAAATTTATGGTTACCAAAGGTTCAAGGGTAATTCCCTTACTATGTAACAGTCTAATTTAACTTATTTTATATACTATTACAAACTCAACCTAAAGGTCTTTTTTTTCCCCTCCTTTTTTTTCCTCCTCCATTCTTTGTGTATTACAAATCATATTCTGTACTCTTTGTCTTCCCTTGAATGATATCTGTTTAGCCTTAGGAATACTTCCATCTATAGGAGTCCCTCCAAAATGCACTGTAGAGGTGGTTTGTGGGAGGTAAATTCTCTTAGCTTTTGCTTATCTGAAAATTGTTTAATCCGTCCTCCAAATTTAAAGGATAACCTTGCCGGGTAGAGTATTCTTGGTTCAGGGCCCTTCTGCTTCATTGCATTAAATAAATCATGCCACTCCCTTCTGACCTGTAAGGTTTCTGTTGAGAAGTCTGATCATAGTCTGATGGATTTTCCTTTGTAAGTGATGTTTTTCTCTCTCTAGCTGCTTTTAAAAGTCTGTCTTTATCCTTGATCTTTGCCATTTTAATTATTATATGTCTTGATGTTGTCTACCTTGGGTCCCTTGTGTTGGGAGATCTGTGCACCTCCATGGCTTGAGAGACTATTTCCTTCCCCAGATTGGGGAAGTTTTCAGCAATTACCTCCTCAATGACACTTTCTATCCCTTTTTCTCTCTCTTCTTCTTCTGGCACCCCTATAATTCTAATATTGTTCCGTTCGGGTAGGTCACAGAGTTCTTTCAATATTCTTTCATTCTTTGAGATTCTTTTTTCTCTCTGTGCCTTAGCTTCTTTGTATTCCTCTTCTCTAATTTCTATTCCATTTACTGTCTCTTCTACTACTTCTAATCTGCTTTTAAATCCCTCCATTGTATGTTGCATTTGAGATATGGTATTTCTTAATGATTGAATCTCCATCTTAAATTCATTCCTGAGGTCTTGAATATTTTTATGTACCTCTCTTTATATAAAAAAAACCATGTTTATAATTTTTATTTTGAACTCTCTTTTTGGAATATTTGTGAGTTTGGTTTCATTTGACCCTCTTTCTGGGGTTTGTGAGATTTTGGTCTGAACCATGTTCTTTTGACGTTTCATATTTCTGTGTGGTGCCCACTAGTGTGCAGGAACTCCATCTCTGGAGCTACTCAGCCCCTAGAGTGAGGTTGGGGGACGTAAGGGAGCAGAGCTGGTGCCTTGAGGGAGGAAAGATCTGTTTCCTTCTTCCTGTCTGTGGTGCTTGTCTCCAGTGTCAGAGGCTGTGGGCCAAGTACACATGGGTAATCTTCTGTGCTTTGCATCTCTAGCTGTTGTAAGCAAGGCCTCCCTCTGGCTGGCCTGATGCCTGTGCAGTGATTTCAGGTTTGCAAGCAGGTGCCTGCAGGAAAGTACGAAGGCTAGGCAGGCTGTGTGTCACAGTGGGGGACTCGGAGCTGAGTAGGCAGTCTGGGGGATTGAGCACCTGAAGCTCCTCAATGTTCCTCAAAGTTCCCAACCAGCTGGGCATAGCACCTCCAGGCAACCTTGTCCAGCTCTCCCTTCTCCTGCACAGTAAGCTCCGTGCAAACCCCGCCCCCTCAGCAGATCTCTCGCCGCCAGGAAGCCTCTCAGACCACTTGCCTTTCCTCTGACACAGAGCAGCCGGGTGTGGATCCCCTCCTCCACAAAACGGCTAGAATGTCAACACTCCGTTGTCTGAGCTCCCGAATGCCCAGGGCACCACACAATATAGGATTTTGCTCACAAAGCAGATGTCCAGGGCTAGGTGTCCAGCAGCCCCAGGCTTTCACGCCCTCCTGTGCTCCATTTCTCTTTCTCCCACTGGTGAGCTGGTGGGGAAGGGCTTGGGTCCTGCCAGATTAAGGCTTTTCTACGTTACCCTGTTTCTTGAGATCTGCTCTGTTCATGAGGTCTGTATAGAGTCTGGTTCAGCCTTCTTTCTTGTTGCTGTCTGAAGGTTAGTTGTATTTATTAACTATATTTTTGTAGTATTTTTGGTTTTTGGAGGAGCTCTCCATCTCACCTCTCACGCCGCCATCTTGAATTTCCAGCTATTTTTACATAACTAAAATTGTGAAACCTCAGATGTCCTTCAATAGATGCATTGAAAAATTGATTTATATATACAATGCTACTCAGTAATAAAGAGAAATGAACTATTATATGAAACTATGGATGAATCTCAAGGTAATTTTGCTTAGAGATAAAAGCCAGAAAAAAAGCAATAATCAGGATATACTGATCTCATACCAATAAGTTAAACTCAAGGCTTTATTAATGTATGTAAAGTTTTAATTGGGAATGACTAAACCCACAGTAAATTATAAAAATGTTTGCCATTTCTTCACATAACCCTTATTAACTTAATTGTGAAAGTTAATTTAGCTTTATTAATGTACACAAAGAACCTTAAATTGCACTGAAAATATATGAATATTTTCTTTACAAGGGAAAACTTTCAGTAGGTATATAGAGTGTTTTTATTAGAACCTTTTTGTCCTCAGTTATAAAAATGAAATTTAGTTAAGGTAAGCAAAATAAATTATATTTATGTTTCAGAAGTTATAAGACTAAAATTAAGAGGGAGATATAGATGTGGAATGAACAAAACATGCTAGCAATTTCTCATGAATAATTTAGAGTAATAGAATTACCACAATTTCTGTAGACTCTATTCATTGGGGGATACTCATTGTCTGTTTCTTTGGCAATCTTTAAACTACAGCATTGTAGTGGAAGAAGCTACTTCTGGCTTGGCAGACAGAAGAAAATGTGTGGAGAGGAAGGAAAATTTTTCAGAATGTTTTTGAGATTAAAAATAAGTGAAGCAGCTATGGTTTGAAACAGAAAGCAATGGGAGAAGATAGCATGGTTTCAGAGAAGTATCGTGGTCTCCCTGTTCCCTTGTGAAGTATATGAGAACATGAAATAGATAATTGGATTATTTTGAATTTACTCTTTGATCTGAGAACTATGCTTCTTTAATGTAACAGTCTCAATGGGATTCTTTTCTTCAGAATTATAAGCAGATGATCTGCATGACTATTTTTTCAGTCCTTCCACGGAAAATACATGTCAAATTCCATTCTGGATGCATAGGAGAAAGAAGTTAATTCATACATAAAAATGGAGGCCTTAGTGCATTGATTAGTGCTTCTCTCATGAGGTCTCAGTTGAGAATGGTCTAGAGTGAATCAAAGGCTTTACACAAGATAATTTCACAAAAACCAAGGGCAAAAGTACATCCAGGCTTTTGGAATATAACATTTCCTGGCAAAATAATCAGATGGATCACGTTTTAAACAGGCTTGTTGGAAAGCAATGGTGCTGTGTAAAAACTGGCCACTGGGGGCCCGCCTCCGTGAGGACAGTTGGTAAAATAAAGATTGTTTGGCGCCAGTTGATGTCCCAGAAAGTCAAATAGAAGAATGGAATGTGTGTGTGTGAGTCTGTGTTTGATGGTGCTGGAGGGCTAGTCTTGTTGCTTCCTCTTCTTTTTATTTTACTTTATTTTTTATTTTGGTATCATCAATATACAATTACATGAACAACATTGTGTTTACTAGATTCCCCCCATTATCAACTCCCCACCAACCCCACTGCAGTCACTGTCCATCAGCATAGTGAGATGCTATAGAATCACTACTTGTCTTCTCTGTGCTATACTGCCTTTCCCCTGTCCCCCCACTACATTATGAGTGTTAATGCCCCTTATTCCCCTTCTCTTTCCTTCCCATTCTCCCTCACCTTCCGCCCCTTTCCCTTTGGCAACTGTTAGTTCATTCTTGGGTTCTGTGAGTCTGCTGCTATTTTGTTCCTTCAGTTTTTGCTTTTTTCTTATACTCCACAGATGAGTGAAATCATTTGATACGTGTCTTTCTCTGCCTTGCTTATTTCACTGAGCATAATATCCTCTAACTCCATCCATGTTGTTGCAAACAGTAGGATTTGTTTTCTTCTTAAGGCTGAATAATATTCCATTGTGTATATGTACCACTTCTTTATCCATTCATCTACTGATGGACACTTAGGTTGCTTTCATTTCGTGGCTATTGTAAATAGTGCTGCGATAAACATAGGGGTGCATATGTCTTTTTGAACTTCCTCTTCTTTTTAAGATGAGGTAAAATTGATATACAGCATTATATAAGTTTCAGGTGTACACCAATATGATTTGACATCTGTATGCCGTACAAAGTGATCACCAATAAAAGTCTAGTTACCATCCATCTCTATGCAGTTGATTCCCTTCACCTATTTTAGTCTACCATGAACCTCCCTTCCACTCTGATAACCACCAGTCTGTCCTCTGTATCCATGAATTTGATTTTATTTTGTTTGTTTTTTATTTTGTTGTAGACTCCACATATGTATTAAATCATGTATATTTTTCTTTCTCTATATAACTGATTATTTCACTTAGCATAATACCTTAAAGGTACATCCATGTTGTCACAATAGCAAGATTTCATTCTTTTTTCATAGCTAAATAGTATCCCATTGTGTGTGTGTGTGTATTATATATATATAAACATAAAAATTTATTTTTTATATCTTATATACCACATTTTATTTATTCATTCATCCATCAATGGACTTTTAGATTGTTTCCATTTCTTGGTTATTGTATATAATGCTTCAATAAACATAAGAGTGCATTGTTTTCAAATCAGCATTTTTGTATTCTTCAGATAAACACCCAGAAGTAGAATATCTGGGTCATATAGTAGTTCTATTCTTAGATTTTGTATGAACCTCCATATTTTTTGTAGTGGCTGCACCAATTTATACTTCTACTAACAGTACATGAGGGTTCCCTTTTCTCCACATTCTCTCGAACACTTGATATTTCTTGTCCTTTTGATAGTTTCCCTTCAAGCCAGTGTGAAGTCATATATCCTTCTGGTTTTAATTTGCATTTCCCTAATAAGTAGGATGTTGAACATCTTTTGATGTGCCTGTTGGCCATCTGTATGTCTTCTTTGGAAAAATAATTATTCAGATCCTCTGGGTTAATTGGATTGTTTGATTTTTTGTTGTTGAGTTGTATGATTTCTTTATATATTTTCGGTGTTAATGCATCTTTGGATATACGACTTGAAAAAATCCTCCATTTAGTGGGTTGCCTTTTTGATGATGGCTACTTTCACTGTGCAGACGTTTTGTGGTTTAATGTAACCCAATTTTTTTATCTTTTCTTTTGTTCCACTTGCTTTTGGGATCAGAGCCACAAAAATACCTCCAAAACCAATGTTGAGGGGTTCGCTGCCTATGTTTTCTTCTAGGAAGAGTTATGATTATAGGTCTTACATTCAATTCATTAACCCATTTTGAGTTAATTTTGTGTATGGTGCAGATCATGGTCCAGTTTCATTCTTTTGCATGTGGTTATCCAGTTTTCCCTACACCATTTATTGAAAAGATTGTCCTTTCCCCATTCTATATTCTTAGCATCTTCATCATAAATTTGTTGACCATATATGCATGGGTTTATTTATGGTCTCTCTATTCTGTTGCATTTATCTATATATCTGTTTACACATGAATACTAAACTTTTAAAATTACTGTAGCTTTGTAAAATAGTTTGAAATCAGAAGTGTGATACCTCCAGCCTGATTCTTTCTTGTGACTTCTTTGGCTATTTGGGATCTTTTGTGATTCTATACAAATTTTAAAATTATTTGTTCTAGTTCTGTGAGAAATGCTATTGGCATTTTGATAGGGATTACATTGAATCTATAGATTGCTTTGGTAGTATGGATATTTTAACAAAACTAATTCTTCCTTTTCATGAGCATGGGATATTTTTCCATTTATCTGTGTCATTTAAAATTTTTCATCATTTTATAGTTTTCAAAGTACAGGTCTTCCTCCTCTTGGTTAGATTTATTCCTATGTGTTTTTTTTTTTGATGCAATTGTAAATGGTATTTTCTTAATATTTCTTTCTAATAATTTATTATTAATGTATAGACATTCCATAGGTTTCTGTATGTTCATTTTGTATCCTGATACTTTTTATTCTGAATATTTTTATTAGTTCAACAATTTTTGCTGGAGTCTTTTGTGTTTTCTATATTTATTATCATGTCATCTGCAAATAATGACAATTTTACTTCTTCTTTCTCAATATAGATTGTTTTATTTCTTTTCTTGCCTAATTTCTATGGGCAGGGCTGCCAATATGATGATGAAAGAAAGTGGTAAGAATGGGTATCTTGTCTTATTCCTGATCTTAGACAAAAAGCTTTCAGCTTTTCACCATTAAATATGATATTAATGGTGGTTTTGTTACATATGGCCTTAATTATGTTTAGGTGTGTTCTTTCTATACCAACCTCATTGAGTTTTTATCATAAATGGATATTGAATTTTGTCAGATATTTTTTCTGCATATATTGAGATGATCATATGATTTTTTTCTTTGTTTTGTTAATATGTGATGTATCATATTGACTGATTTGCAGATGTTGAACCATCCTTTCATCCCTGGTATAAATCTCACTTGATCATGGTGCTTTATCCTTTTAACTTATCATTGAATTCAGTTTGCAAATATTTTGTTGAGGGTTTTTACGTCTAGGTTCATCAGTGATATTGGCCTGTAATTTTATTTTTCTGTGTGTTATCTCTGTCTGATTTTGGTATCAGGGAGATATTGGCTTCATAAAATCAGATTGGAAGTGTTCCCTCTTCAATTTTGGGGGGACAGAGTCTGAGAAGGATAGGTATTCAATTTTTGAATGTTTAGTAGAATTTACTAGTGAAACCACCTGCTTCTGGGATTTTGTTTGTTTGGAGGTTTTTTATTACTGATTCAATCTCCTTACTAGCAATCATTCTATTTAGATTTTCTGTTTCTGCAGTGTTCAGTCTTGGAAGATTGTATGTTTCTAGGAACTTATTCTTTTCTTCTAGGTTGTCTAATTGGTTGGCCTATAATTGTTCATAGTAGTGTCTTATGATCCTTTGTATTTCTGAGGTGTCAATTTTTACTTCTCTTTCATTTCTGATTTCATTAGAGGCCTCTCTCTTTTTCCCTTGGTTTATCTAGCTAATGGTTTTTCAATTTCTTAATTTTTTTCAAAGAGCCTTCTGAGTTTCATTGATCTTTTCTGTTCTTTCTTTTTTGTTTTTAGTCTCTCATTTATTTCCATTCTATTCTTTATTACTTTCTTTCTTCTATTGACTTTGGGCTTTGTTTGTTCTTTTTCTAGCTTCTGTAGGTGTAAAGTTAGATTATTTGAGATCTTGTTTTTTGAGGTAGCCCTGTATTGCCATGATCTTTCATCTTAGAATCCCTTTGCTAAATCTCAAAGATTCTGATATGTTGTATTTCTATTTTCATTTATCTCTAGTTATTTTTTTATCTTTAATTTCTTTGATGATCTCTTGGTTGTTCAGTAACATGTTTAATTTCTTCACCTCTGTGTTTTTTCCAGTTTTCTTCTTATAATTAATTTCTTATTTCACACCATTGTGGTTGAAGATTCTTGATATGATTTCAATATTCTTGAATTTATTGAGACTTATTTTTAGACCTAACTTTTCATCTATCCTGGAAAATGTTCCAAGTGCAATTAAGAAGAATGTGCATATTTTTGCTTTTGGATGGAATGTGTTTTATTTATATCTATTAAATCCATCTGGCCTAATGTGTCATTTAAATTCAATGTTTCCACATTAATTTTATTTTTAGATGATCTATCCATTGATGTACGTGGGATGTTAAAGTCCCCTTCTTTTACTATATTATTGTCAGTTTCTCCCTTTAAGTCTGTTAATATATATTTTGGTGCTCCTATGTTGGGTGCATATATTTATGTTATGTCTTCTTGTTGGACTGACCCCTTTAACATTATGTACTGTTCTCCTTTGTTTATTATTATGGTATTTGTTTTAGAGTCTATTTTGTCTGCTATTCCTTTTTGTTTCCACTTCCATGGAATATCTTTCTCCATCCCTTCATTTTTAGTCTGTTTGTGTCTTCACTTCTGAAGTCAGTTTCTTGTAGGAAACATATAAGTGGGTCTTGTTTTTTAATCCATTCAGCCACTCTACATATTTTGATTAGAGAGTTTAGTCCATTTACATTTAAAGTAATTATTGATACATATGTACTTATTGCCATTTTGGTAATTATTTTCTGGCTGTTTTCATAGTTACTCTCTATTCTTTTCATCTTCTCTTTCTCTCTTTGGTTTGATAGCTTTCTTAGTGTTATGTTTAGATTTCTTATTTTTTTGTTTGTATTTACTGTAAGTTTTTGCTTTGTGATTATCATGAGGTTCTCATGTAGCTTTTTATGTATATAACCATCTGTTTTGAGTTAACTGTTTAATTTTGTACATATTCCAAAAGTATATTTCCCTCCCCCCATCATATTTTGTATTTTTGAGGTCACATTTTACTTTTTTTATTTTATACATCCCTTAACTAATTATTGTACTTTTAGTTTTACTACTTTTTTCTTTTAACCTTCATACTTTCTTTGTAAGTGATTGATCCACTTACTTTACTTTTACAGTATATTTACATTTTGCAGTGAGATTTTCACTTTTGTATGTTTTCTTGTTATTAATTAGTGCCATTTCTTTTCAGGTTAAAAAAGTCCCTTAGATGTTTCTTGTAAGGTTCGTTTAGTGGTGATGAACTCATTTTACTTTTGCTTATATGGAAAACTCTTAATGTCCTCCATTCTAAACGATAACCTTACCAGATAGAGAATTCTTGGTTGCAAGTTTTAACCTTTCAGGACCTTGAATATGTTGTACCACTATTTTTGTGCATGAAAATCTCTGCTGAAAAATCTGCTGGTATCCTTATATATCGCAAGATTTCTCTTGTATGTAATGAATTGTTTTTCTCTTGGTGATTGTTAGAATCTCTCTTCGTCTCTAAATTTTACTATTTTAATTATAATGCATCTTAGTGTGACTCTCCTTGGGTTAATCTTATTTTGAGAACTCTCTGGACTTCCTAGACTTGGATGTATGTTTCCTTCCCTAGTTTAGGGAAATTTTCAATCATATTTCTTCATAAGATTTTCTGGATTTTTTTTCTCTCTTTTCCTTCTGGGACCCATATAATGAGAATGTTGTTTTGTTTTATGTCTCAAAATTGTTTTTTACTTTTGCTGTCTGAGTAAATTCTCTTGTTTTATCTTCCTTGCTGATCCAGTCTTTATCTTCAACTGGTCTGCTGTTGAGCCTCTCTAGTATATATATCAGTTCAAGTATTGTATTCTTCATCTCTGTAACTTCTGTTTGGGACTTTCTTATATATTCTATATCTATTGAGGATCTCAGAGTATTCTTCCCCCAATTATGGTGAGCATCTTTATGACTATTACTTTGAGCTTTTCATCAGATAGATTGCTTATCCCTTTTCCTTAATGTCTTTTTCTGATGTTTTCTTATTTTGCTTTGAACATATTCCTCTGTATCATCTTTTTGCCTGACTCTCTTGTGTGTTTCCTTATATTAGGCAAATTGACTAACTGTCCCAGTCTTGAAGGAGTGGCTTTGTATAGGAGATGTTATGTGGAGCCCAGAAACACAGTCTTCTTTGACCACCAGACTAGATGCTTGGGTGTCCTTTGTGTGGGCTGTCATGCTTATCTGCAGTGAGGAGAGCTTGGTGTCTGGACTTGCTGAGCCACATGCCTGTGCTGTGATGCAGGAGGAGGCAGAACTGCATCTGGCCCAGCTGCTGTGTGCAGCTGTGTTGTCATGTGGTGGAAGGCAGGGCTTGTGTCCAGCCTGGCTGTAACACATGGTTGCACTGGTCTGCAGGTCTTCTGTGTTGTCCTCAGGCCCAGATGTGATGTGTGGTTTGGCTGCAGGTGTGGGTGGCTGGGTGTGTTGACCCACTTTAGCAGATTAGAGGAATAGTTCCAAAATGGTGCCTGCCAGTGCCAACCTTAGTAATATAGCACTTACCAGTTTTTCCACCCTTTAATAGTTTCCTCTCTAGCAGTGCTTTAAGATTAGTGTGTCTCCTTCACATGCAGTCTAGACACTTTTCAAATTGGTGTTTTGTCCCAGTGTGAGTGAGTCTGCCAGCTAACCCTTTAAGAGTGGGTTTTCCATTCATTCCCTACAATTCTATGGGTTTCCTGGACATAGTCCCCATTGTGTCTCCCTCACCTCTCTTTCCTAACAACGAAGTAATCCTTCCTAGAGATAGTCAGCATTACTAATTTCTTATGTAACTTTCAAATGTTTTACATATGTGAAGGTGTATTTTATATATATGAAAGTATATTTCAAAGTTCAGTGTTGAAGGGCTTGTCTTTCTTGCGCAGGATCTTGGGGTGAGGTGCCTAAAGTGGAGCACAAACCCTTTGATCCTCAGGGAAAAGTTCAATATTTTTGCTCTCCCTCCTGATCGAGCATCATTGTACCTGGATGTATGCCTGGGTGGGGGTTTTTGATGAGATGGTGTCTCTGCTTCTTTTATCCATTTCAGTGCTCTCTTTTTTGTCCTTTGTTGTGGAAGCTGTGTTCCAATTTTCTGGTCTTTTTCAGAGAAAATTACTCCATAAGCAATTGTATACTTTTTATATTTGTGGGAATTCAGGATCTTCCTACATGGCCACCTTGAAATCAATTTTTTTCCTCCTTTTAAGTTATGTATTATACATTTGCTACTCATCCTGTATTTATGTCCCATGTTCATCTCTGTCTCATGTGGCTTTGGACTTACACACTTTTTCCTTAAAGGATCTCATTTTTAAACTGCTATGTACCCTTAGGTTTTCTTTTTTTCATTATATTCTGCAAAATGAGAGGTGCCAACTTTTCTTTTAAACCAAGGAATGATTTCCTTCTATTTCATAGCACTGTAGTCTTCCAATCTGAGCCTTAGATTTGTGCCTGTATTTCTTTCATTAAGTAGAGAAAGCCAGATTTCTTTCTTTCTTATCTTAAGGTTATTTTCAGGTAGATAATTCATGAACACAATGTAAAAATTAAAAGTTGCAAAAACATATATCATGGAATATGTCTCTCCCTCACCTCTATTTCCCAACAACTAAGTAATCCTTCCTAGAGATAAATCAGCCTTACTAATTTCTTATGTAAGTTTCAAATATCTTATATATGTGAAGGTATATTTTTCTACATATTCTTTATATCTGCTTTCTTTAATAAATATTAGCTACTATAAATAATACTTTGCACTGTTTTTTTTCTTCTAGTACTGAGCATTTTAATCTTGCTGCAATAAAATTAACTTTCTCAGTATTTCACTGTAAATAAAAATGAGGAAAAAGAGTAAAAACAATGAGTAGGAAAATATTTCTTTGACAATAAATATCTTCCATGGTTGCCACATGTTTTGGCTTAACCAACAAAGGAAATATATATATATATAGGTAATATGACAAGCTATTACATTAATTAAAGGCACTGGCTAGAGAAGGCAATTCATTATATAACTAGAAATAAATTTGAAAATATTTAAATCTATCTTTTTTAGTTTCAAATTTTGTCATGTAGACCAAACTCTGTAGTAGTACTAAACTTTATTAAGGGAAAGGATGTACTTAGTAAGAGATCAGTTCAAGTACACTTTATTTACACAGAGTTTGTGTAATGAATATCTTGAGTTTTTTGACAACTAAGTTTCAGCAGTTTTAAGCATAATGTTCATTTGTAAACTTTCTTGGTTTTAGTTGGTGATTTGAGTTTCTAAGAGTTCCTCATTTATGTTGCAATTATCTGAAGACATAAAACCACTCATTTGCTAACTTGAACATAATTCTGAACAGGACACTATTCTTATCTTACAGTATTAACTCTTACAATTCATAAAAGAAGGCTTTTATATTATTTTGGGAAAAGAGTTGTAAGCTGTTAAAAATATACTTATTCCTATCTTGGCCTCTTGGAATTTGATACATTAATTTGTTTGTAAGGAATAACCAGGGAAAGACAGCTTTTATAGTATTGGCACTTGAAAAATAGGATATATAATTAGCTTGAGATGGAGTAAATGACTTTGTTTTTTCCATAAAGCCAACATTATGCCAAATAACAATAACTCTTAGGAACATAGTTCTGAGTCATTCCATTTTATTTTTAGTTTTATAATATTTACTTGTAAATTAAATTTTACTTCTTAAATGAAATAGTTTTCTAAATGAGAAGAAAGCACCTCCTGTGGTTGTTCTAATTTAATTTTCTGCTAACATAGCTGTTGGCACTAGAAACACAGAACAATTTTCAGAGAGTACTGTCAACCGGGTAATTTCTTGGCCAATACATGATAATTACCTTCTATGTAATTATAGTGTCATTCCATGGGATCTTACAACTTAGTCAAGGAGGAGATTCACCAGGTCATCTTGTCCATCATTCTACTTGTGGTTGTTTCCGTATGTTATTGTCCTGTTCACACCACAGATCTTGACTTAGTTTTCAGCCAGGCTAAAGCCATAGAATTCAGTAAAGGCAACTAACTTTCTTGTGCTACAAGGTTATTTCTTTGAGTTAAGATTAAGGTATATTTTTGAGTTTGTTTTTTTTACTCTTTAACACTTCAGGGTCATATCCTAATTGAGGAATGTCTTAAAGAATCGAATAGCAGTTTAAAATGACAGAATTAACATAAACAGAAAATAAAGAACTAAAGACAAAGGCATTAAAAGAGGGTAATAATTTTAACTTTACAAAAGTGTTATATTCAGCTCTCAAAACTCTTCTACATTTAGAGCACTTTCTTGAACATTTTCCATTTCAAAGACGTCTCAAAACTCATCACGCAATTTTTCAAAAGGAAAGACATATTTCTTCACATTCACAAGTTAGAATGAATTTTATATAGGAGAGTGGAGAAATGGAAAATTATGTTGACATTTTCAGTTTAATGAAAAGTATTTTTGGCTTAGTTTTGGATAAACTAAATGTTGAAATCCCTAGAAGGAAAATATTAAGTAATAATGAAATGTCACAAGTTTAAATAGAATATCATATAATTTCAGATGTTTTTACTTACAAGTATAAAAATTACATTGATGTTAAAAATTTGTCAGTTCCTAGGAGTGGGGGCATAGTCTGTATGACCCCCTAACTCTTTAGAGACATTTAGATTTACTTAAATGAGTCAGGCATTATGGAGAGTATTTTACTTATGATGAAAGTAGTATAGAGACCTGATGGGTTTACTGTATTTGGATATACTGGCAAAATTTCCATAATATAAAGAAAGACGAGGGAGAACAGGGAAGTGTAGACTAATATTTTAGACTGGATATTTTACATTAGCGTTTATTGAACTATCTGATTAATTATGAAAGCCTTCATTTAATTTTGCCAGAATGCACAGAACCTAAGGGAGAAAGTCCTCAATTTTTAAAAATAGTCACGGAATATAGAATATATACTGCTCTGTTTTAGTTTAAAATGCTATTTGTTTATACCACTAAATCATTAACTCTCATTAACCCCTTTTCAGAGATAAAAAAATGTCAAAAAACAGGAAATTATTTAACCAAGATGTGTGTATATTAACCACATTCTAGTTAATTTATAAGTAAACATGGATTTATTAATTTCTTCACAGGATTTTTCTGAGCACCTATTTGAGTCCAGTCACAGTACAAGTCTTGAGGAGGAGGCAGAGTTCAAATATGAATAAGAAGCAAAGAACAAAGAGGTAAGGATAGTTGTGTGCTGACGCCAGGTTTGCACTGGCTTACTATAGCCCATTGTGAGCACCTCTGTTGAAAACCATGTGCAATGACACCCTGCTGGTATCTTGAAATTGGTAGTATTGGAATATGAGCATGGTGAAAATGAGAAAATCTAACAGAAGAGGATTGTTTTTTTCTCTTTTTCTTGTTCTCCCTTTTTCTCAAAGATGACAGGAGCCAGTTGTTAAATGCTTCAAGCACACCATTGGGCAGACGGTGCAGGCTCTGCAATAAGATATACCTATTAGCCTTGCTTTATACTGTATAAAATTAGACAATTTACTTAAGCTCATTGGCAGTGTTTTCCTTATCTTTAAACTACAGTTCATGTCTCTAATACCAGGTGTTTGTTATGAGGATTAAGTGAGGTAGTAACTGTGAAGTGCTTAGTGTGGCTTGCTTATAGAAACCTGAATTTTTTGGCACATATCTTGCCCTCACAGCATCCAAATGCATGTTATAATGTAATAGATGTTGTAATAAGGGAAATTGAATTGATAAATATTATCAAAGTATCTTAAAATAGTTATGTAGAAAATGTTAAGGTAGTGTAGAGAAGGAGATGCTTAATTCTTCCAAGGATGCTGAGGACACAGAGAAGAGGAAAAGTATAGATGGGGTGGTGATAGATGTACCAGAGTTTCCTAAGCAAAGAAGGTGGATGGTGTGAGGAGAATATTATGCAACGGGAGCTGTGTGTGAGTGGCATAGATGAGGTAAAGAAGGATATTTGATAAGATGGATAGTACCTTCAGAAGCAATGTGTGTGGTTTGATTCTAAGTAAACTCTGAGCAACATGAATATTTTTTGAGAAGGCTGCTGACAGTAAATGTCATCTCCCACATAATTTTTCTTGAAACATGATGTCTTTAAGTGTTTTCTCTGCTCCGTAATTCATAGAATCGAGAAAGTGAAGGATTTCTCATTGGACACTGACCGCCAGGCTCATATGTACAATTATAAACCGAGGCACTAAACAAGTTAGTTCTTCAAAGTGATTTATAAACATTAACTAATCCACTAATTTAGGTATCAGGCTAAGTAGGTAAGCATTCACATACACCTTTATAATTGGGAAATCTGAGAAACAGAGTAACACATAGTCATTAAATTCAAAATGCCAATACCTTTCAAACTTGTATTGAGCATACAAAGCCTATTCCTAAACTGAGTATTTTGTTCAATAGAGATGAGAGAATGATATTATTTAATATTACATTTATTGCATTTTAATCTAAATTTGTTTTTCATTTCCAATATTTAAAAATTTTGAGGTTACAGTGTTATTTTATCCAGGTCATAATAAAATCCCAATGCATAATATCATCATTAGACATTGTTTAGAATCCCCTAGTATATTCTATTGGGTCATTCTAACCTCTTCTTCTATATTATTATAAAATGAAAGGAACTTTTTTATCATGTTCATTAATAGAGAGTGGAAAATAAATACATACTAGCAAACAATCAACCACACAGTTTTAGTGTCTGAAGTCTTGCTAAGGAATCCTTGGGACAATCTTCTTCCTTTGGACTATGCTCTTCCCAAAAAAGTAGTACTTTGTAATGAGAAATTTATTCTTTAGTACTAAAATATTTCAAGTACTTAAAGTTCTAGAGTAGTGCATACAGTACAATAAAGTATTTAAAGACTATAGGCCATAGATATAAAGCAATTTGATTATAATGTAGCCTTTTGCATTTATTACTACTGTTATGGCTTAAAATGTATGTGGGTGGTGGTTTTCAAGCTACATTTGGTAGTAGGAAAGGCTCGGTGGTTTACTTTTACTGTGGAGTTCAATACCTGAGTGTCTGGTCACGGTTGGTATGCTAAACCCTTGCCCACTCTGAACACGATTAGGTTCCTCTGTCCCTTCTATCCTGGCTAATCTCAGTAGTGAGATCTGTACCCAACTGGTCCATCGAGAAGGATGAATTATCTTTTCAGGACACTAGACCAGCAGGGCCTGTCCCAAACCTGTACAATGCACAGTAAAAAGTGCAACCTCTCTTCTGGTTGGCTTCCACTTCCTCCATCTTCTATGCTGCAGCAGCTCTGCTTGGAGGGGTGAGAAATTGAAACCCTTAACGCCCTTCTCCACTTTGGGGAGCCTCCTTTTTTTTTTTCCTGTAGGGTGTTTTTAAAATCATATCTCTCCGTGAGATAAAACTTATGTTAGGGAAAAGAATATGATCCATCATAAGTTCAAGAGATTTGGATAACATATGACCTGTGAATTAAGACTCTATAAGCAAGTGGATTTGCATTGGTGGAAACAAGGGAACCAATAGGGAATTATAGATTTACAGACAAAAAAAAAAAGTTAAAAATAACTTTAATTTCAAATACCAGAATCCACACTGCAAAAACTTTTTAAAGTAAAATCAAGGATATTCCAAAACTGAACTAAGACAATACAAGTAATTTGTCAAAATCAAACACTTTGAGAGTTACAAAGAAAGTACTTCCAGCTCTGACTCTTAGGACATGTTATCGCTGTGAGAGGCTGTAAAAAAGGTTTTGGAGAAAGGTATTAAAGGAGTAGAGGTTGATAAGGTAGAAGTTCTACAGCTGTTATAAAAGTAAATCTTCCTAAACCAGAGCCAACTGTAAAAGAGAAAGATTCACTGCTGGCTCTCCCTGTCTCTGCTGCTGTAATGGGCACCATTAGCCATAGATTGTGAAAGCAGCCACTCGGGAATATGGGAGACATTACTTTTTAGATTGATTCTGGAATCCTCAGAGCTATTTGTTGTACATTCTTGAGAAAAGTTTCGTGGAAAGAGCAGACAGCATTAGATTTAACTTTATGACTTCATCCTTGAAGCTGTGTAGTGTGGTGAGCTTTGCTTTCAGATATATGTAGATTTGAATTCCAGTTCTACTAATTTTGTGTGTTCTTAGGGACACCGCATTACTTTAAAATTTTCATTTTCATAATTGGGAAAATGATATTGAGGTGATGATAATAGCAAATATTTATGTTATTGTGATAATTATATGTTAATATAATTTCATAAAACTCTTAGAAAAGTGCTTGTCATGTATTTAACACTAAATGTTAGCTTAAAATACAAGGAGTCAGATCATGACTTCTCAGTGCTGGTCTTTCTAACTGTCTGTTCTATTATTGTCATGTTGTAAAGAAACTGACTTCATTTAATCTACATTTGAAAACATATTAGTCTGTGAGACAACAAACATAAAAGAAAAAGGACAATAACGAAAAGATTCTTTAGCTCTTAATGGTATTTAAAAATTATCCCAAAGCCCCCAATGCAGTGAGCCTTCAACAGATGTTATTCACTGATTAAGCACACAAAGATAGAAACTTAAATAGAAACAAAAATTTAGTTTTGATCAAGGAGAGGTTCAAAGAAGAGAAACTAAAGGAGAGCAAGTTGGAAACAAACAACAAAAACAAAAAGGTTTATTCATACAACTAGACTAAAGTTTACAGCAGCATGAGTCAGTCTCTGAATGAAAGGAGCAGGAAGTGACATAGGAGATTCTGGGGCCATGCCTTTTACATGTGTTAATCTCATTTAAGTTGCACAATAATCCTATTAGGAAAAGATTACTTTTTAATTTTACCAAGAAAAACCCAGGGATGTTCATGTACTGAAGTCCTATGGAAGCCGAAGAGACGGATTGACCTGGCTTTCTGACATCCTTCGTTGGCTCTTATGGGAATAAGTGAGGTCAAGGCCAGACAGGGTTTCCAGCCTTGGCTGGAATTGAAGTTATGGAGGAAGACCTTATATAAATGATTACTTTCTTTGGAAGAGCCCCAGGGAATATGTTGAGCTCTTTGTCTGTAGGACTCAGGTGTGAGTTCAAGGAGCTGGCCAGCCAGTTAGACTGAAAGAAGATACAGTAGAGTACAGTATCATTTTTAATACTCCTTCAGGCTCTTAAGAGTGTCAAGTAGTGTGTGTTTTGTGTGTGTATGTGTGTGTGTGAGAGAGAGAGAGAATAGGAGATAAGGGAGCATTCCCTTTTATATACATCACCCTTGGCCTCTCATTACTGCCTGCGTATTCTATAGAATAATGCACAATATGTTCTTCATCTTGATTTTCTTACTTTGGTGCTTTTTTTCCAGTTACTTCTTCCAGGGCTGATCAGCAGATCTGTGCTGTAGTGGTTTGCTAGGTTACAGTGGTGCTAGTTGTCATGTCTTCCTAGTTTTCTGTGGTCTATGACAGTTTTTCATAAAATTTTACATAAAGGAGTATGCTGGAGTGTCTATTGCTTGTTCAGGTTATTTAAAAGTTGTTGATTTCTTTGAATAATATATGCAGTTAATACATGCACATGATAAATTATTTAAAAACATAAATCTGTGTATAATGAAAACAATCTTCTCTCATTCCTTTGTTTAATCCATAAATCTAATTTTGGAAGTAATTTTGTTACCAGCTTATTATGCAGCTTTTTAAAGATATTTTCTGGACATACTACATGCATATTCCTTTTATTCCTCCTCAGAAATTGGTAGCCAACTCTAAATACAGTTTTGCTCTTTTATTTTGTGTATTTGACTCTACTCTGTGGCTTGATCCAGCAAATTAGGAATTACTGAGATTTCACAACTATTCAAGAATAGTAAAACACTTCTCATTTATTTTTGGTGGCAACGAACCATGAGGTTAGCAGACATTCAATCATTATTGTATCTTACCTCGGGAATGAGGTAGGGAGAAGAGGGAAGATGCTATCAGTACCTCCTACTTTATCACTGCACTCTCAACAAATAATTCTAGAGCTTGGATGTTGAAACTCCTTAATTCGTTCAGCCCACAGTGGTGCACTAGTGCTATTCCCATTGGAGTAACATTTAGTTCTTCCCATGGGTTCGACATTGCCTGGGACTTAATTAACGTACCCTGGAGAGGCGCAGACCATGGTAACTTGAGTCTAACGGGTTAACTACGTGATGTTGTGACTAGATGTCCTAAGATGCTGATACGATTTCCTGAGCCTCTGTACCTGGGCTAGCATTAGCCTAGAGAAGGTGCAAACCAGAAGTTCCTCTGAAATTCTTTTAACTCCTGCAGTCTTCTTGGGGAGTTTCCCTACGGCTTGTCTTTGGTTTGTGAAACCATAATTATCGCCACTGATTTTACTTTATTTGACCATAGATATAAATCGAGCCTCCACCTGATTTTTGTTTCCAATCCTTTAGCCATAGTTTCTTCATTCCCACATTCTTTATATTGGTTCTTTTCTGTTTGATTAGATTTCAGCAAATATTTTCTTGGTTGTTGTTATTTGTTTGTTTATTTTTGTTTTAGGAAAGGCCATATTCCTGAAGTTCTTATGTGTTTGAGGTTTTGTGAGAGCAAGAGAAACTCCATTTTAAAAAGGCCATCTTAAGAAAAAAATGCCTCAACCCTGATCTAGTTCTAAGAAAACTTTGTTCCAGTTACTGGAAAAACCACCTATTGTTCCAGTAACCCTCATCCCAGATAGTTCCCTAGCAACGACCTCAAGGTCCAGACACTCAAGGTCCGAATGCTCCTGTCCCTTAAAGATAACATACCTTACATGTTACATCAGCCGGCAGCTTAGCACCAGCCGGACTCAACCAATAAAGAAGGTACAAGCCACCCTTACTTTAAATCATCCAATCAGCAGAGGTCAGGTGCAAGTTCCTTTCTTCCTGAACCTTGTAATGCATAAAAACTTTGTCTGCCCTGGGCTCGGGGCTCACACTCCTGACCCGCTGCGTCGGTGAAGGTTGTGGGTCTGAGCTCGAGCTTGAAATAAATGACCCTTTTGTGTTTGCATCGGAATCGGCTCCTTGGTGGTCTCTCGGGGACTTGCGACTTGGGCACAACAGTTTACTCCTGGTTTTATAATTATAACACTTGACTGTGTATTACCTTTTAATTTTATTCTCATTCTCAGAATGTATATACATTGATTCCTCTCTTCTAGCCTTAAATACTGCTCTGGAAAATTTTTTAAATAATATGATTTCTTTTTCTTTCCAATCTTCCTAAGTGATCTCTTGTTTTTGCTTGGATGCTTATATGTTTCTGGAACTTCACTCGGCAGGAGTTCCGTATTGATCATTTTGTGCTTATTTTTCTAACAGCTTGGTGGTTCCTTTTAATTGACGGATTTGTCTTTGTTTCATGAATGTTTTCTTCTCTTTTATTTCAGAATACTTTTCTCTTCCATTTATTTTGTTTCCTCTGTAGTACTACCAATTTCAGGTTTTCCATATCTATCATCTTGCATAAAATCATTTTTATAATTTTATTTTCTTACATTTGGTTTTATTTGATTTCCACTGGATTCTTCACTGTCCCCTTATTCAATTTTTCATTTCATTTATTTTATTTTAATGTATCTCTTTATTTTATTTCTATTTACTCAAGGCCTAAAGCAGTGCCTTTGGCATTTGATAAGTATTACTGCGTGAATTTGATTAAAAATATATTGAAAAACAGAGATTTATGTACAAAGGTCTCTTTAGGGTGCTTTGAGGGAAAGTGAACAAAACATGGTTTCTGTTCTTCCAGATGGGGAGATTAACCACAGACAGTATGGCCACTGCACTCAGACGTAAGAAACAACTTGACAGGACCATATCGATCATATTTTCAACCATCAATTCCGTCTTTCTTGTTTGATATTATTAATTTTTAACCACATACATAGTGAACATTTTCATAAATGTCTGAATGTGGTCAAGTCATATAAACTATTTTTATAAAGGTTTATTTACTTATTTTTAATATAATTTTATATTTAGTTTCCTTTTCTGTTTGATCTTACCACATTATCCATTCACATTCTCAATCTTAGAAACCCATGTTAAGAACATGTTATGTGCTTGTTTAATTATTTTTCCCATGCATTTATATAAATGTAAAAGATTTGTATCATTGTTTTATGAAAATGGGATATGTTGAACAGTTTATACATCACATTTCTTTTCTTTCAACAATATCTCCTGCAAAATTCTCTAAATCACTTAATTTAGCCATGATTCACTCTTTCAATGGTTGCAAAATATTTCATGATATGGATGTAAAGTAATTTATTCAGTCGCGCCCAAATGGTTAGTATTCACTTTATATCCAGTTGTTCCTCCCACCATGAAAAAGCTGCATCATTGTATATTTTTACTCTAATTTTTAATGTTTAATTACTATGTAATACATCCTCAAACGTGAGTTTACTGGGTCAAAGGGTCTTTAATTTTTTAATTTTAGTAGATGTCTCCAGGTTGCTTTACACAGAGGTAATAATAATTCATATTTTCTTCAATAATATGAAATTATGCTCTCTCCACATCCCATGCAATATATGCTAATACATCTTAACATTTTATTCAGGCTAATATGTGCAAATGTTTCTCATTGTTACTTAATTTATATTTCCCTGACTAATGGGATTTTCAAACATCTCATCTTTTCCTGATTTTGGCTGCTTGAATTTGCTCCTCTGTTTTGCCTCACTATACCATTTGCTCATTTATCTATTGCACATATTTTTTTTCCTTCCATTTTAGCAATTTGTAAGAGCATTTTTTATATTATAGATCTTAACCTTTTCAATGAGCTCTTGGTATTATAAATATTTGTTTCCAAAATAACTGCCTATTTTTTACACCATCTTTTGCTGTCCCAACTTCACTTTATATATTAAGAGTGATGTATTTAAAAAAAAGAAAAAAATTTCTGTGTTTTCTGCTTTGGTTAAGAACATGTCCCTTATCCTTATATTGTATAGACAATTAAATCTTCTTTCAGGATATTTTTCTTTTACATTTATATCATTACTTAATGACATAATATGATCTTGGGAATGGGATAGATTTTAATTAAAGAATCATACAAATATTAAAAATCAATCATCATCTAATTGAGTTGATTTCTTATGAACAGGATTAACTAAGAAAAGAGGGGAAAGAACACTTCCTGTAGAAAGAAGACACATATGCAAATTTTATATGATGGAGGCAAATTTCATGTAGAAAAATAGATAAAGTCCAAAATATACAGGTCCTTGTAAATCACATAATGAAAGCTTATGAGTTATGGGAAGCCAATAAAAGAGACTTAAGTGGTGGTGGCGGTGGTGGTGAGAAAGACACAGAGAGAAAGAGAGACAGAGAGCAAGTCATCTCATATCTCAAGTAGACCACTTTGGCTCCAGTGTGGAGAATGAATTGGATGAACAACAGGCAGTGAAGATAGACAGTAGGTAATTGCTGATGAATGATGGTAGCAGTTTGAACTAGGGTGGTGATAGTGGGGAAGGTAAAAAGATTTTGAGAGATATTGAGGAAAGGCATACATTGTTGCTGAATCATTGAATTTGGGAAATGAGGTAGGGGGTTAGATGGCAAGGATGGTTGCGCCATCTGGTGACTGTCAGGCCATTCTGGTTGTCCATGAGGAATTTAGTGTCGCTTTGTTCCTTGACAGTTTTTAGTAGTAACTAGCTACTGAGGTGCAGATTTAAAGAAAGTAGAAGCTAGAGTCATTTAGTGCGAGTTTTGTCCGATGGGTATGATAAAGAGACAGAGGTACTGAGGCAGTTTAGACTACTGGCAAAATTTTTTGAGATGATATATGAAACATAAGCTGGGGAAGGATGGAACTAAAGAAAAGAGAGGGCTGAGGGGTTGTAATCACATTTTGCGATTTTATGATTGACTTGACATGACACATTACACAATTTTACATTTCAGTCCCAACTCCTATTATCTAGTACCCTTACTCTTAAGTGATCAGTAGGATTTATTCTTAAATAAACTGTGTGGTATTCCTTCTACTTTTGATCTCTGATGTTGTATAATCATACTAGAGATTTTTAGCTTCTTCTCCCAGAGATTTTGATTCAGCAGAACTTGGGCAATTGTAATTTTTAAGATTTTTTTTTAGCAAGCAATTAAAAAAAATCTAGCATACTTTATATGGCCTCGTGGCAATTTAAGGACTGTTCTCTCTAGATAGGAATGCTGACATTAGGACAGCATGCAAATTCCTCGATACACAGAGGTAGAGAGAGAGTGGAGAAAGATGGTGCTCTGTATCCCTTGAGAAAGGTGTCCTTTCTCCGTTGGAAAGGATCATGAACACAATTTAAGATGCTCCATCTACTTTATAAAAAACTTCTCCCCCCCAAAAAAATTGTAGGGATAGAGGAGCAGAAAACTGACTTAAAAAATTTCCTAAGCAATTTGCAAGGATTGTTTTGCTACTAAGGGAAATGCAAAGGTGTGCTTCCAAATCTTTGTGGATAGAAGTACTGGGTGCCAGCCTTCCAACTTCACTATCACTTTGCCATGACAAATGTTGACCTTTCTAAGGAGTTATCTACTTGTTTCCCATCTGCATCAGTTCATGCTGGACATTTAATTTCCCCTTTTGTGTCTTTCTCCCTCAGTAGATTGATCTAGTAAATGGTATAATAAAGAGAATTTTTGCATGTTATGGTTGTGACTTTTAAGATCTAAATATGTATACAATGAATTTAATCTTGAAATTCATAGAAAGTTGTCCAAATCAAAGCTGTGTTTCTTAAAGAGAGATGGAACCTGAAAAGTTACCTGAATACACAGTGTTCAGATAAGGGTGCAGACATTTATTAAGTTGATGATTTAGGAATAATATATAGAGCTCTACTTTTCTCACTTCAGTCCTTATGTCCATCATTGTAGAGAGATCTTGAGATATAATGACCACTTCTCAAGGGAAACAACATTGAGAGAAGAGATTTGTCTAAGGAGTCCTTATATCAGGCATTTAAAAAAATTTGCATCAAATCTTTATTCTCGTGTGGCAGATGAGGAGAGGCTCTGAAATCAATACAACAGGTTTATACTAAGAGAATTGGTGTTGTTAAAAGTAATAAAATTCTAATTCTAAATATAATAGTTAAAAAGTGGTTGTTTTAATTGATAGTTGCATTCTTGCTGTGGCATTTCCAAACCTACAGTTAAAATAATTAGTCAGATGTTCTTTTCTGAAGAACATATAGAAATAAAAACTAACATCTTGTTATGGTAAATGAACATCTGTTGTTAATATGACTCCCTTTGGCTCAACAGACCCGAGATCAAACTTAATTTCTTTAGGAAGTATATATTATGATGTGACCAATTTACTAAGATATAATAAAACAGTTCACCTATGCCCTGAGATAGGCAAGATCAAGAATATTTACTACCACAATTTTGCTTCAGTTAAAAACTGAGAAATCTTCGCAATATCTAGATACTTGGTCCTTAGTCAGGCTGGGAAAGTGGAAGCTGCACTGTTAAAAGCTTGCTCATGCTTATGAAAATTAACAATTCTCTTTTAAGTTCAGAAGTTTCTAAAAACACATTTAATGTGTAAAAGTGAAGACTTGTTATTTTGTTTGGTAACTTGGAACTTTAATTGGTGCCAGATGTCAAGATTTATTTTATACACCTAGATTCTCATGCAGGAGATTAGAGAAAAATCTACTAATTAATTAGGAAGTCCTATTTCACTCCTACCTTTAATTTACTCCTAATTTTTTGGCCTCATCAACAAAGTTCTGCAACCTTTAGTTCTGTGAATGTTAGCTGCTGCAGAATCATCAATAAAATGAATGCACCATTAAAATATTTCACCCCAAAAATGTCAATATTTCCTCTCAAGGAAAAAAGAAAATGTGCACACTGATGACAATAATTAGGAAGACAGAGTAGAAAAAGGGAGGTTGAGAAAAAACTTAATAGCCCCCAAGTCTGATTTAAGTGCTGTGGGTGGCCTTTTACTCTCAGCTCATTTCAAGACTCTGCTGGAGAATAGTATAAGAGGTTGTTAAAAGGAGGTAGTTAAAAGTATCAGGTCATTAGGATTTATGTCAGCACTGCTCTGAGAGGAAGGCATTTTTTTCCAAAAGTCTGAAGTGTTGTTTTGGCCCATTGTCAGCTAGAAAACAGATGTCTTATAGGTGAGATGTTTGTTGTACTATATCACCTACTAGAAGATGGTGCTGAATTCTACCCAAGGGAATAGAAAATCGCATGTCTTGCATTTAACCATCTGTGGTTGACTTCTTCTCTTTCTTTATTTTGGGGGCTGGTATACAATTTATTGTGTACCAGCTGCTTATTCAGGACATTGGGTCTACTGAGTACAGTGTCAAGTAACTTAAATTCGTATGATTGATTGGCTTTCGTAGTACAAAATCCTAAATATGTAACAGTGTGCTCTTTATGCATTTAGGCAATTGATACCTGATGATTAATAATTACCATTTGGTATGAATGCCAGCTAAAAATTCATTCATTTAAAAAATTCTGTGTTTTCATAATCCTTTGAACTTTAGGCTACTTCTTTCATGTGTTTTGCCCTTACATTGTTAAGAGTCAAGGATGACTGTTTCATTACAATTCTTGAGTCTTTTTAAGAAGTTATTTTAGATTTTAGATCATGAAAAACATCCAACCCAATATAGAGGTTCTAACAGATGGCCATAAAACCAGCATTAAAAAATATCCTCCAACAGCATGCTCATTAGATTACCATGAACTTTAGCTTAAAAATGCATACCTTCTTTATTTAAAATAAAAAAAAAATAGGACTTAGGCAATATGCAAGCTATTTTGCAGCCTAAGAAAACTGACTATCAGGAATTTCTGGTAATCACATCATGCTGATGATGAAGTGAGCTATTTCACTTTATTTCTCATCATTACCTGGAATCTTTCTGCAGATTTAAATTGGGGTGGTGAATACACCAGATGGGATCTAGTAGCAGTACTTGGCAAAGAAATTATAAACTGACACAAGACAAATCCAAACTTTCAATGGAATGATAAAATCTTCAGCTTACTCGTTTCAATGATGCTTAAGTGCCAAGGTTAATGGCAGTGATGATTGTATGATAAATATGAGAGAAGAGGATTCTGGGAAGATGGCGGCATGAGCAGGGCAGTGGAAATCTCCTCCCAAAACCATATATATTTGTGAAAATACAGCTAGTCCTAAAAAAGAGACCAGAAGATACAGTACAACAGCCACGCTACAGCTACACCTGCAAGAACTCAGTGCCTCAAGAAGTGGGCACGCAGCTAAGCGGGAAGGACCCCAGAACCCACATCAAGGGCTGGAAAGCACCAAAGGGACCAGAAGGCACCCAGCGAGACTTCAAACACCCGCAATGCTTTAGGCTAGGCTGAGGGTGACCCCGCACACAGGCTGCTCTGGGGATTATCCCAGAGACGGCCTCCCGGTGGGCGAGAAACCAGCTCAGGCCCCGGAGAAGGGCAAGGCGAACAACAAGCAGGAAGGGACTTTGTTCTACCAGATGACACACATGGCACCTACCAGCGACCACATCTATCATCATGAAAAAGCAGAGGAATATGGTCCAGACAAGGATCACACAGACAACCCCAGAGAGAGGGCCTGATGGGATAGACTTATACAATATTCCTGAAAAAGAATTCAGAATAAAAGTCATAACCATGCTGATGGAGCTACAGAGAAATATGCAAGAGCTAAGGGAGGAAGTGAGGAAAGACAATGCAGAAATCAGACAAGGGATCAATGGGCTTAAGAGCAGAATGGACAAGGTGCAAGAGACTGTTAATGGAATAGAAATCAGAGAACAGGAATACAGAGAAGCTGAGGCAGAGAGAGATAAAAGGATCTCTAAGAATGAAAGAATATTAGGAGAACTGTGTGACCAATCCAAACAGAACAATGTTCGCATTATAGGAGTACCAAAGGAAGAAGAGAGAGAAAAAGGGATAGAAAGTGTCTGAATAAATAATTGCTGAAAATTTCCCAAACTGGGGAAGGAAATAGTTTCTCTGTCCACAGAAGCCCACGGATTTCCCAACACAAGGAACCCAAGGAAGACAACACCAAGACACATAATAATTAAAATGGCGAGGATAAAAGATAAGGACAGAGTATTAAAGGCAGCTAGAGAGAGAAAATACATCACCTACAAAGGAAAACCCATCAGACTATCATCAGACTTCTCAACAGAAACCTTAAAGGCCAGAAGAGAATGGCATGATATATTTAACGTAATGAAACAGAAGAGGCTTGAACCAAGAATACTGTATCCAGCACGATTATCATTTAAATTTGAGGGAGGAATCAAAGAATTCCAAGACAAGCAAAAGCTAAGGGAATTTGCCTCCCACAAACCACCTCTACAGAATACCTTAAAGGGACTGCTCTAGATGGAAGCATGCTTAAGGCTAAAAAGATGTCACTAGAGAAAACAGAATCAGAGCAAAGAAAGCAGACCATCCAAATACTAACTAAAGGCAAAAAGTAAAATTAACTATCCACAAAAATAGTCAAAGGAAATGTAAAAGAGTACAGAATAAAACACCTAGTATATAAAGAATGGAGGAGGAAGAAGGAGAAGAGAGAGAAATAAAGAATCATCAGATTGTGTTTATAATAGCTTAACAAGAGAGTTAAGTTAGATAATAAAGAAGCTACCCTTGAACCTTTGGTAACCACAAATCTAAAGCCAGCAATGGCAATAAGTACATATCTATCAATAATCACTCTAAATATAAATGGACTGAATGCACCAATCAAAAGACACAAATTAATAGAATGGATAAAAAAGCAAGACCCATCTATATGCTGTTTACAAGAGGCTCACCTCAAACCCAAAGATATACATAGACTAAAGTTGAAGGGATGGAAAAAAGATATTTCATGCAAACAACAAGGAGAAAAAAGCAGGTGTTGCAGTACTTGTATGGGAAAAATAGACTTCAAAATGAAGAAAGTAGCAAGAGATAAAGAAGGACATTATATAATGGTAGAGTGGTGAGTCCAACAAGAGGATATAACCATTATAAATATATATGCACCCAACACAGGAGTGCCGGCATATGTGAAACAAATACTAACAGAATTAAAGGAGAAAATAGAAAGCAATGCATTCATTTTAGGAGACTTCAACACACCACTCATTCCAAAGGACAGATCAACCAGACAGAAAATAAGTAAAGACACAGAGGTCCTGAACAACACATGGACCTAACAGACATCTACAGAACTCTACACCCAAAAGCAGCAGGATACACATTCTTCTCAAGTGCACATGGAACATTTTCCAGAATAGACCACATACTAGGCCACAAAAAGAACCTCAATAAATTCAAATATATTGAAATTCTACCAACCAACTTCTCAGATCACAAAGGTATAAAACTAGAAATAAATTGTACAAAGAAATCAAAAAGGCTCACAAATACATGGAGGCTTAATAACATGCTCCTAAATAATCAGTGGGTCAACGACCAAATTAAAACAGAGATCAAACAATACATGGAGACAAATGACAACAACAACAACACAAAGCCGCAACGTCTGTGGGACACAGCAAAGGCAGTTCTAAGAGGAAAGTATATTGCAATCCAGGCCTATTTAAAGAAGGAAGAACAATCTCAAATGAATAGTCTAAAGACACAATTATTGAAACTGTAAAAAGAAGAACAATGAGGCCCAAAATCACCAGAAGGAGGGACATAATAAAGATTAGAGAAGAAATAAATAAAATTGAGAAGAATAGAACAATAGAAAAAAATCAATGAAACCAAGAGCTGGTTCCTTGACACAATAAACAAAATAGATAAACCCCTAGCCAGACTTATTAAGAGAAAAAGAGAATCTACACACATAAACAGAATCAGAAATGAGAAAGGAAAAATCATGACAGACCTCATAGAAATACAAAGAATTATAAGAGAATACTATGAAAATCTATATGCTAACAAGCTGGTAAACCTATAAGAAATGGACAATTTCTTAGAAAAATACAACCTTCCAAGACTGAACAAGCAAGAAACAGAAAACCTAAACAGACCAATTACCAGCAAGGAAATTGAATCGGTAATCTAAAAACTACCTAAGAACAACACCCCCGGGCCAGATGTATTCACTTCTGAATTTCACCAGACATATAAAGAAGAAATAATACCCATTCTCCTTAAAGTTTCCAAAAAATAGAAGAGGAGAGAATACTTCCAAACTCATTCTATGAAGCCAGCATCACTCTAATACCAAAACCAGCCAAAGACCTCACCAAAAAAGAAAATTACAGACCAATATCCCTGATGAACATAGATGCAAAAATACTCAACACAATATTAGCAAACCGAATTCAAAAATACATCAAAAAGATCATACACTATGATCAAGTGGGATTCATCTCAGGGATGCAAGGATGGTACAACATTTGAAAATCCATCAACATCATCCACCACATCAACAAAAAGAAGAACAAAAACCACATGATCATCTCCATAGATGCTGAAAAAGCATTTGACAAAATTCAGCATCCATTCATGATTAAAATTCTCAACAAATTGGGTATAGAGGGCAAGTACCTCAACATCATAAAGGCCATATATGACAAACCCACAGCCAACATCATAGTTAAAATGAGGAGCTGAAAACTTTTCATCTAAGATCGGGAACTAGACAGGGATGTCCACTCTCCCCACTTTTATTCAACATAGTACTGGAAGTCCTAGCCACGGCAATCAGACAAAACAAAGACATACAAGGCATCCAGATTGCCTAAGAAGAGGTCAAATTGTCACTATTTGCAGATGACATGATATTGTACATAAAAAACCCTAAAGACTCCACTCCAAAACTACTAGAACTAATACCTGAATTCAGCAAAGTTGCAGGATACAAAATTAACACACAGAAATCTGTTGCTTTCCTATACACTAAAGATGAACTAGCAGAAAGAGAAATCAGAAAAAGAATTCCATTCACAATTGCATCAAAAAGAATAAAATACCTAGGAATAAACCTAACAAAGGAAGTGAAAGACCTGTACTCTGAAAACTACAAGACACTCCTAAGAGAAATTAAAGAGGACACTAACAAATGGAATTTCATCCCATGCTCTTGGCTAGGAAGAATAAGTATTGTCAAAATGTCTATACTACCTAAAGCAATCTACAGATTCAACGCAATCCTTATCAAAATACCAACAGCATTCTTCAATAAACTGGAACAAATAGTTGTTAAATTCATGTGGAACCACAAAAGACCCCGAATAGCCAAAGCATTCCTGAGAAGGAAGAATGAAACAGGGGGAATTATGCTCCCAGACTTCAAGCTCTACTACAAAGCTACAATAATCAAGACAATTTGGTATTGGCACAAGAACAGACCTACAGACCAGTGGAACAGAATAGAAAATCCAGATATTAACCCAAACATATACAGTCAATTAATATATGATAAAGGAGCCTTGGATATACAATGCGGAAATGACAACCTCTTCAGCAGCTGGTGTTGGCAAAACTGGACAGCTACATGTAAGAGAATGAAACTGGATCACTGTCTAACCCCATACACAAAAGTAAACTCAAAATGGATCAAAGACCTGAATGTAAGTCATGACACCATAAAAGTCTTAGAAAAAAACATAGGCAAAAATCTCTTGGACATAAACATGAGCAACTTCTTCATGAACATATCTCCCCAGGGAAGGGAAATAGCAAAAATGAACAGGTGGCACTATATCAAGCTGAAAAGCTTCTGTACAGCAAAGGACACCATCAGTAGAACAAAAAGTCATCCTATGGTATGGGAGAATATATTCATAAATGACGTATCCAATAAGGGGTTGACATCCAAAATATATAAAGAACTCACACACCTCAACAAACAAAAAGCAATTAATCCAATTAAGAAATGGGCAGAGGACATGAATAGACACTTCTCTAAAGAAGAAATTCAGATGGCCAACAAGCACATGGAAAGATGCTCCACATTGCTAATCATCAGAGAAATGCAAATTAAAACCACAATGAGATATCACCTCACGCCAGTGAGGATGGCCAACATCCAAAACACAAACAACAACAAATGTTGGCGAGGATGTGGAGAAAAGGGAACCCTCCTACACTGCTGGTGGGAATGTAAATTAGTTCAACCATTGTGGAAAGCAGTATGGAGGTTCCTAAAAAAACTAAAAATAGAAATACCATTGGACCCAGGAATCCCACTCCTAGGAATTTACCCTAAGAATGCAGCATCTCAGTTTCAATAAAGACAGATGCACCCCTATGTTTATTGTAGCACTATTTACAATAGCCAAGAAATGGAAGCAACCTAAGTGTCCATCAGTAGATGAATGGATAAAGAAGATGTGGTACCTATACGCAATGGAATACTATTCAGCCATAAGAAGAAAACAAATCCTACCATTTGCAACAACATGGATGGAGCTAGAGGGTATTATGCTCAGTGAAATAAGCCAAGCCGAAAAAGACAAGTATCAAATGATTTCACTCATATGTGGAGCATAAGAGCAAAGAAAAAAAACTGAAGGAACAAAACAGCAGCAGACTCACAGAACCCAAGAATGGACTAACAGTTACCAAAAGGAGAGGGACTGGGGAGGATGCGTGGGAAGGGAGGGACAAGGGGGAAAAAGGGGCATTAAGATTAGGAGACGTAATGTAGGGGGGGGCACGGGGAGGGCTGTACAACTCAGAGAATACAAGTAGTGATTCTATAGCATCTCACTATGCTGATGGACAGTGACTGTAATGGAGTTGGTGGGGGGGACCTGATGAAGTGGGATGTTTGGTAACCATAATGTTGCACATGTAACTAGATTAATGAGACAAAAAAAATATATGGGAGAATTCAGCAATTGTAAATAACTATTAACTCAAACAATCCATTTTGTATTTTTTCTTAAATTCTGTGACATAAATTTATTTCAAATTCTTTGAACTAAAACGAAATATTTATGTTTTCTAGTGCCATTCACATTTGTGAAGCTTAAAAGACCATGTTGTAAGTAAAACAAAAAATCGTGGTTCAGATATTTGAAAAGCCTTTTATATTTCAGTTCCTCAGTGAACTTACTGTACGTCATAGTGATTCACCAGATTCCAATGTCAACTTGATCACCCCAGAGAGCTTTCTCAAGAAATGTTCTTTTTTTTTAACCATTGGAAAATGAAAATGTCAGGTGAGGGAATTAAAAAAAAATTGCAGCATTATTATTCTCTACTGAACCTATATATTATTTCAGAAATAGTTGTCTTTGCTACTTTTCCATTGTAGTCATAAATTAACTTGAGAGAATTAATTTGATATGATTCTATATAAGAGAATTTCCATCTAAGAATAGTTGCCTATAAACATCAGATTTGTGTAATTCAAATATATATATTTTCTGGCTTCAGCAATTTACCCCAAATCCAATGTGTAACTTGTTTACTGGTGAGAGAGAGTAGTAACAATAGCTTACTGCAAAATTATTGTGAATTAAAAGAAACCAACATGCTGGAAAAAAGTCTTAATGATTTTACAAGTTTAGACAGAGGATGATAAAGAACATTTTTGTAATATTGACTTATTGACAAGTTGGGGAGCTTAGGAACTTGTATAATAAAAAAAATAGTATTTCCATCTAGAGGTACATTGCTAGCTTGAAAGACAACAGGGATTTAATGATTCAATTACATTTACATTTCTCAACTGCTGAACATTCAAATTTCCACTTAAAAAAAAAAGTTAATTAGAAAAGAAAAACTCTGCTCTGAGATCAGTATGCTGGTTTCTTCGACTATACATGATTTGTCATTAGTTATCTATAGATAGGAAACATCCCACAATATTACAATTTTCTATAAACTTATGTATTAGTATCATAGGTTTCCTATCCAAGAGTAAGATGATAATTTTTAAAGATGCTAAATTAATATTGATGCCTTATAGAAATTTTGGGTCTGTTCTAATTATAAAATGAAGAACATTATGATTATGGGGTTAAGTCAGAAAATTAAATTCATCTTCCCTCACCTAAGAATTAATGGGATTATAAAAGACTCAGAAAAGATGTTGTATTTGTACATTGGTATAATGATTAATCATGGTAGAAGAAATAATTGAGCTGCTTGTTAGGTTTCCACACTTTAAACATTTTGGAAATACAGTTATTGGTTATTCTTGCAAAACTTCCACTAGGCCAAATAATTTACTAACAAATGTCCATTGTTTATTTGAAAATGTATTAAAAAGACAACAGGTGAGTCACTATACACTATCAAAAAAAGATTATCTTTCCATTGCTTTCATCTTGTTCTTTTATAATGTATGTCACCTTAGCTGATAGCACACCGCCTTGAGAACTCCTTTTCTAGGCTGTATTCATTTTATCATTTGCTTCCAATGAACCTGCTTGATATATAGATTTCTGCTATAAAAATCAATCTTATAATACACATTTGCCATATATAACTTTCCAGCTGCTTTGAAGCTATTGATCAGCAGTCCTTATGAACTTACTACTTACCTGAGCTACAACATCATAGATTCGCTAGAAATCCCAAATAGTCTTTTGTGTCCTGGGTTAGGAAAAAACTCTAATACTTTCATTTTCATTATAAAATAGGGCTTAGTGTTCATTCGGAATATACTCCAGCCTGTTTATATTTCCTCTGCCACAAACCATGAACTAGTTTATTGTGTTGTTCCTTTTCGCTGGTGTACTTGCTTCTTTTCAACACTGTATCAATATGTACTGTCCAACATGGAGTCTGATTAGGTAGTTGTCATACCTGCACACATTTGATTTTCACACAGGAATTTTATATTTATAGATTATGTATATACATCTATCCTGTGCTCTTAAAAATGGAAAGATTAAGACAACTTGCCTGAAGCATTATAACTGGACTATAATTATATTTTCAAAGAAGGCTCAGGTATGGCTTTGAAAGATAAAATGTTTTCATTCTGGGAAATTTTTACTTTATATTTTCACTTGAGGTGTCATAAAAGGTGTTGAAAAGAAATAAACATGCTGCTACAAAATTGCTTTGTAAACAAGATTCTAAAAAACTCTAGAGCTGCAATTTAAACCATGGTATCATAGTATCCAGTACCCATGTGGCAAAATATGTGGAAAGAGTGCTAGTTTTTGCAATTTAATTTATAAACTCTGGAACATTTAAAATTTGCTTTATGTAAGTCAAAAAAGTTTGGATATTATTTATGAAGTTTTAATGACCACAGAGAACTTATTTAGTATCATATTAATTATTGCTCATTTTAACTTAGTTTTGAATTCTCTAACTTTATGTTTGGGACTTCACTGAATCTACAACGGTGAACACTTTCGGGGTCATTTTGACCATTAAAATATCCAAATGCTGTCCATTTGAGAATACCTTTTTTTCCTACTAGGACAAATATTTTGTCTTAACTAAATTTGCTTTCCCTTTGTGACAATGTTCTCTCTTTCCATAAGCCCCAAATACACAGCTTTTACGCAACTTTCTAAAAAACAGATTTTATAATGTTGCCTTAAGGAGGATTAAGAGGTATTGAGATATAATGGCTTCTATACTTATTAATGTATTTTATAAAACATTACCTTAACATTCATATGAAAAGTACAGATGATTTGCAATGTGAAAATGGTCCATTTTAGTTTTTCTTCTTAGCAAATGAATTTGAATTAATATATAACATCTTTCCTATTCCTAGCTAGGAATAAGTTATACTTATTCTAAAATGTAATAATAGCATCATTATCATTATTATTATTATTATGTATCTACAGAAACGAACAGAGTCTGTGTCTAAAGAGAGTAGAGTTATCTCTATATATTCCATGGTTGTTACTTTCCTCCCACAAACACTCATGTCTTAAGTGTAAGCAGAACCTCACAAGAGAGGAGCCAACTTAGTTCTTGAAATTTAATTCTTCAGGTTGTCAATGAAATTGCCAGGGGACAACATGGGGGAAATCTGTACTCACCCTTGAGTCTAGGAGGGGTCATAATTCATATGTAGGAAACATCATGTGTGACTGTATATCCAGAAGATACAAGGAACACACAAAAAGTGAATTTTCAAATCTGGTCCAAACCAAAAGTAGTGCTGATTCAGGGGAAACACATGGATGAATGCTGTAAAGATGTTCGACCATAATACTGATGGTGAATATAACATTTGGGTTGCCTTCATTTAAAAATCCCAAAGCTGTGGTAACCAAAACTTTATGGTATTGGCATAAAAACATACACAAAGATCAATGGAACAGAGTAAAGAGACCAGAAATAAACCCACAAATATATATAGTCAATTAACTTTTGACAAAGGAACCAAGCACAATGGTGAGACAGCAGTCTCTTTAATAAATGGTGCTGGGAAAACCGGACAGCCATGTGCAAAAGAATGAAAACTAGACCTCTGTCTTATACAACACACAAAAATTAACTCAAAGTGTTTTAAAGATTTGAATATATGGCCTGAAACCATAAAATTCCTAGAGAAAACATAGGCAGTAAGCGCCTTGACATTGGTCTTGGTGATGATTTTGGAATCTGACTCCAAAAGCAAAAATAAACAGGTGGGATAACATAAAACTGAAAAGCTTCTGCACAGCAATGGAAATTATCAACAAAATGAAGACAACCTATTAAATGGGAGAAAATGTTCACAATCATATATCTGGTAAAGGGTTAATATCCAAAATTTATAAAGAATTCATACAACTCAATAACAAGAGAACAATCCAATTTAAAAATGGGCAAAGGATCTGAAGAGACATTTTCCCGAGAAGATATACAGATGAACTACAGGTAAATGAAACGATGCCCAACATTACTACTCATCAGGGAAATGAAAATCAAACCCACACTGAGATAACCCCTCACATGTGTTAGAATGGCCATGATCAAGAAGACAAGAAATAACAACTGTTGGCAAGGATTTGGAAAGAAAGGAACCCTTGTGCACTGTTGGTGGGAATGTAAATTGGTTCAGCCACTGTGGAAAGCAGTATGGAGGTTTCTAAAAAAATTAAAAATGGAACTACTATACAATCCAGCAATTCCACTTCTGGGTATTTATCCAAAGAAAATGGAAACACTTATTTGAAAAGATATGTGAACCACTGTGTTCATTGCAGCATTATTTATAATAACCAATAAATGGAAGTAACCTAAGTGTCCATCAGTGGATGAATAGATAAGGATGTGGAATGTATACATATAATGGATTATTTTTATGCATTTCTATTCCTGAATGCCTAGCACAGTGATTTTGTATAGTGGAATAAAACAAATGTTTGCTGACTTTCTTGAAATTGAAGCACAACAAACATGATAATGGCATTGTAGATTCTGAATTAGAAATTTAAATATGAAATCTAGCTAAAGAGATCACAGTAGCATGCAATATCTTAAACAAAATTACAATCAAATGGTTATGTTTTGTTCACATATCATTTATTCAGCAACAATTTATTGAGTGCCCACTCTGACTATATTAGAGGAACAGGGGATAAAATCAGTATTAGAAGAGATATAAATTTCTACTCTTAAGAAACTTATGTTTTATTAGGGGAAACAGGCAATAAAAATGCATTGTCTGGTAAGTACTGTTAAGAAAAATAAACAGAGAAGGCAGATAGAGATAGGTACTGTTTTAAAAGTTGTCATTAAGAAAGGTATTATGAGTAAAGTGACATTTGTGAGTTCTAAGGCTATGATGAAACAAGCCGTATAGGATATCTGGGGCAGAGAGAACATCAAGGGAAAAGGAGGATACTGTGCTCAAGGTGCATCAAGGAGTACTGTCTGAATTAGATAGATAAATGAAGAAATAGTAGAAGATGAGACCAGAGAGGAGTGGGGTGCTCAAATACGTAATTGCTTGTAAGCCATCATAAGGATTTTGGGTTTGGGAAAGCCACCAAACATTTTTGAACCAAGATGAGACAAGAATTTGCCTTACGTATTAGAAGGATTATTCTCTCTTGCGAATGGAATATGTACGAAGTGTGAGGCAAATCTGAAGCAGAGAGACCAGTTATCTGCAACAACTCAAAAGAGAAATGATGATAGTGGTAGTGGAGATGGAAGATGTAGTTGTATTTTGGATCTTATTTGAAGCAGAATTTGCTGATGGATTAGACGTCTTACCTGAAAATAAGAAAGAAGTCAAGGAGAACCCTAAGATTTGTGGAACAACTTAAGAGAGTTGCCATTTCCTGGGAGAGTGGACTGTGGGGAAGCAATACCGAAAACAGTAAGTTTGTGGGTGTTTGTGTGTTGGGTGGTAGATCAGGAATTTGTTTTCAGATACACGAAGTTTCCTTTCTTGAGGTACTTATTAAAACATCACTTATCGAGTGTTGACTTGGGTCTATGACTGTGATGGTCAGAAGGAAGATGCCGACTGGACATATAAATTTGAGAGTAATTCTCAAATATATAGTGTATATAGGAGATGTGATCACACAAGGTGTGAGTGGAGAAGGAAACAACCAAAGGATGAGCCGTAGGGAAGCCCTTATTTAAAGATGAGAAGGAACAAGCAAAGACCGAAAAGAGCCGCAAATAAAGGAGCTGCTTCATGAAGGACAAATCTACTATTCCTTATTATTCATAGATGAATTTAGTTGTAATTGAGAATTAATCATTGGATTTAGCAGAATTTAGTGGAGTGCAGAGATGAGTTCTGGTTGGGGTAGGTACAACCAGAGCATGAGAGTGGAGCAATTGGGAAAAGCAAGTACAGACAACTCTCATGACTGAAAAATGTGTGTTGCAATATTTAATTACTAATCCGTGAATCAATATTCCACATATATATTTGACTTGTTTCTAGGAGAATGCAGTCAGCTTTCTAATGAGAAATTAAGTTCACTTTATTTATCTCAGTGAAGTGAGACATCACTCAAGTTTGTGGAAAGAGGACCATTGTAGCAGAGAAAAAGTGCTGGAGTCGTGATTTCAACCAGATCAGGACAAAGATGCCACCTATGTGACTCTGGAAGTTAATTCACACTTCTGATTTATTACATTCTGTTGCTATAGAGTACATTGCTTAACATAGCACCCAGATTGTATTTGACACTTAAACAGCAGTTATTGTAGTTTTTTTTTTTTTTTAACAGAACTAGTTTTCTTCAATTATCCCTTTGCTGATGGTGGTATTTTACTATGAATTTCCTCCATTGATTAAGCTAGTTAGCAAAATTTTACAAATTGTTCAGTTGAACTCTATCCATCAATTTTAGTAAACTAGACAATCAATAGGAGGAAGGAAGTCCTCTCTCCTTTTTGATTCTGCATTATCAGGTTGCTAGTGAAAATAAGCTGGATTCTATTGCTTAGTGATTTAGCTTGTCTTCTTTAACATTCTTGAAACTTGAATAGAGTTAGGATCATCACATGTCATAGTTTTATTTCTCTTTAAAATCTCTTCTGTACCTTTATTTCTTTCCTTACATAGTATCAACAAATGCAGGGTCTCTACATTTCTTTCTTTAGTGTATTCCAGCCACTGTAGTTTCAGCAGCAGCTGCCTCTGTTAGGCCCTTAAAATACTGAGCCTTGGGCTTGTAGTGATCCCTAGTAATTGAATGTACTCATTCATTAGTGACTCATTTATTCACTACTGCCCTATGAACTCATTTTGTTTTTTTAATGGCAAGTCCATTCTAAGCGCGCGTGGGTGACGTCACGTTCTGGCTTGTGCAGCTGGGAGTCTGGATCATGGGAGGGTCGTGTGGGTGTGTTTCTGACCCAGGTCTCTTTGGTTTCCCAGGGGAACTGAAACGGACAAATGCCCACTCATGGCACTTTTCCGCTGAAGTGGGATGGGGAGGGCTCTTCAGGTTTGAGTCAGTTTAGGGTCTAGGTTGCTGGCAGTGGGGGGATTGGAAAGCAGCTTGCTCAAGCTTGTGTCTCTGTTGTCACCAGTTTATTTTTGTTGTTTCATCATAATTACTAATAACCCTTTTAATTATCAAGATTGTTCCAGTTTAATGCTAAATTGTATGGTCAATGTGTACTTGGGTTAGATTTTAAATTGGGGTTCCTTCTGGTCCCTGTACCTGCAGTCTGGCTTTTACTCCCTCAGAGGTTTACAATCCCATTCACTCTATTTATTCTCTTCTTTTCCCTCTTACTGTCAATCTCTAGGCCACTTTCCCTATTCCTACTGTCTCAGGTGCACGCAACACACAAATTCTCTTAATCCTGAAAAATTGGTGTGGAGGTGTTATCAGTCTTCATTTTATCATGCAGACATATTCTACATGTTGTAAGGAAAATTTACCCTTAAAAAAGTAATTTTTTGATGCCTTTAATAACAGCTTAATTTTTGACTCATGTACTAACAATCACCTGAAACTCTTACAGCATTGAGTACCTGGGGAAAACATTCACTTTTTTGTCAAACATCACAACTAATCTTATAGGTTACTACTTATCATGTGGGCTCTCATTTTCATAACATCTGTGAGACTATTTCCTAGTGAATTATTCCAAAGCTGTATGTTATTTCCATTAATAAATATAATTATTTTATTCCTTATGTGAATTCTACCTATGTGACTGGTAACATTAAGGTTTTTTCACACACTGTTGAGAAGTCATTTATAACAAATGGAAAATTTGCATTGTTTTCACTCATAAATAAATGAATAAATAATATGAGAGATCATATTCCATCATCATGTATGGTGAATATAATTTGCTTAATATATCACTATGTAATCTTAATGTTCTATATTATCATACATCATTTGGTATATGACAGATTTCAGATTCTTAGATTTTTCTAAGATTCTTTCCTGATCAGTTCTTATGAAATATATGAGAATCATGATTTTAAATATAAATTTCATATTTAGGCAAAGTTTTTAATGATGTTACTGATGCAATATTTGTGATTAATTTTTAGCTTTTATATTCTGCTTTTTCTTTTTCTCCTGACATTAAGAAGGAAGAGCAGTACTCCATTTCAAGCTAAAGAGGAAATTCAACCTGTACTATCTTTCTCCTTCAAGAAAATTAACAGAACCAATGGAGCCCTTTATCTATTGAGTGCAGACTCCATTAATTAATCCTTTTTATCTGTGACAGTTAAAGGTAAGTCTAGGATATTCAGCCTCCTTGAAATGATTTCTAGTCTTACTCTTACTAGCTAAAATACATTCTTTCAGCCATATTTCATCTTTTGTCAACCGTGTATAAATTAAATAAAATTGCATTGGGTTATTTCTTGCCTTGCATTGACTTTAAAAAAGATAGCCATTTAGATAAATATTTTTCATATTATTAACTTAATATTTTTGAGAGTGACAGAAAGAAAATGGAGTATCTTTCTGTTACTCCTCATTTTCATAATAGTGGAAGGTGGAATTCATATGACATTATAAGTAGAAATTTTCTGCATCACTAAGAACATGGCTTAAAGTATAGTGCCTCCTAATCAAGTCAGAAAAGCATTCTAGTATGAAACAATTCTAGCCATATATCATGCACTCTCTGCACAATATCTCTCCCTTTTTACTAAATATGCATTCTACTGAAAAGGAATACTAGTGTTTACTTCATCTGGTCCTCTTACTTATTTCTCATATCACATATATAATCATTGGTTGCTTTAGAAATAATTATTAAACCTTTCAGACAAGATCATGGGAAAGCAAAACAGAATCCTAAGATCAGAGAAACAGTGTTTCTCTTGAATTTAATGTTGTTAACTGTTTTTGTTTAGGCATCGGCTGTTTTTTAATGCTGATGCTTTTTTCATGTGAGGCTATGCTGTTAGACTGTTACCTGCCAGGAACCAGTAGTGGGAAAACATTATAGTTACATGGATATTTGCCCATATACACTCACCTTTAACAAAAAGTGACAAGCATGTCACATTTCATCAGGTCACATCAGGTTGTGTCTCAAGAAAACAGAAACCATAAAATAACGTAGTTCAAAGCATGCTCTATCTAGAAGCACAGAAGAAAGGAAATATCAACTGCTGAGGATTAGAAAAAGAAAACTATAACCTATCTATAGATCAAAAACATTTCTCTGTGTTAATTACCACTTAAATTTCAAATATCATTGGCTAACAACTTAATTGTTTATCTTCCTGGTTGTATGTAGTTTGTACAGATATTTCACTTCCTTTGTTAAATTTATTCCTAGATATTTTATTGTTTTTGAAGCTGTTGTGAATGTGATATTTTTCTTTATTTCTTTTTCAGATGTTTCATTATTAGTGTATAGAAATATAACTGATTACTATTTGTTGATTTAAAATATTTTTTTATTTTGCTATTATAAACATACAATTACATAAGCAACATTATGGCTACTAGACTTCCCCTATTATCAAGTCCTGACCACATACCCCATTGCAGTCACTGTCCATCAGTGTAGTACGATGTTATAGAATCACTACATGTCTTCTCTGTGTTATACTGCCTTCCCCTTATCCCCCCACACCACCCTCACCCCCACTACATTATGTGTGCTAGTTGTAATAACCCTTTTCCCCCTTAACCCCTCCTTCCCACCCATCCTCCCCAGTCCCTTTCCCTTTGGTAACTGTTAGTCCTTTCTTGGGTTCTGTGAGTCTGCTGCTGTTTTGCTCCTTCAGTTTTTCTTTGTTCTTATACTCCACAGATGAGTGAAATCATTTGATACTTGTCTTTCTCCACCTGGCTTATTACACGGAGCATAATACCCTCTAGCTCCATCCATGTTGTTGCAAATGGTAGGATTTGTTTTCTTCTTATGGCTGAATAGTATTCCATTGTGTATATGTACCACCTATTCTTTCTCCATTCACCTACTGATGGACACTTAGGTTGCTTCCATTTCTTGGCTATTGTAAATAGTGCTGCGATAAACATAGGGGTGCATCTGTCTTTTTCAAACTGGGCTGCTGCATTCTTAGGGTAAATTCCTAGGAGTGGATTCCTGGGTCCAATGGTATTTCTATTTTGAGCTTCTTTCCACAGCGGTTGTACTAATTTACATTCCCACCAGCAGTGTAGGAGGGTTCCCCTTTCTCCACATCCTCGCCAACATTTGTTGTTGTTTGTCTTTTGGATGGTGGCCATCCTAACTGGTGTGAGGTGATACCTCATTGTGGTTTTAATTTACATTTCTCTGATGACTAGTGATGTGGAGCATCTTTTCATGTGCCTGTTGGCCATCTGAATTTTTATTTGTTGATTTTTATATCATGCAACTTTACTGAAATCATTGATTAGTTCCAACAGTTTTTTTGGTTGAGTGTTTGGGATCTTCTATTTACAAAGTCATACCATCTGAAAATAGCCACAATTTTACTTCTTCCTTTGCAATTTGGATGTCTTTCATTTCTTTGTTTTTCTTAATTGCTCTAATTATGACTTCCAGTACTCTAATGAATAAGAGTGGTGACAGTGAACATCCAGTCTTATTATTGACCTTAGAGGAAAAGATTTCCGTTTTTCTCCACTGAGTGTTATTCTAGCTATGGGTTTGTCATATATATGACCCTCATCATGTTGAGGCATGTTCCTTCTGTGCACAACCTATCAAGTGCATTTATCATGAAAGGAAGCTGTATTTTCTCAAATGCTTTTTCTGCATCTATTTTGATGATCATGTGATTTTTATCTTTAATTTTATTAATATGATGTGTTGTATTTATTGATTTGCATATGTGGAGTATCCTTGTATCCCAGGGATAAATCCTACTTGATAATGGTCTATAATTCTTTAAATGTGTTTCTGAATTTGGTTTGTTAATATTTTGTTGTGAAATTTTACATTTGTATTCATCATGGATATTGATCTACAGCTTTTTTGTAGTGTCCTTATCTGGCTTTGGTATCAGGGTAATTCTGTCCTTGTAGAATGGATTTGGGGGTTTTCCTTCCTCTTCATTTTTTTTTGGAAGAGTTTGAGAAGATTTGGCATTAATTCTCCTTTAGATGTTTGGTAGAATTTTTCAGTGAAGTCATCTGGTACTCTGAAATATTCTATGTTGAGTGGTTTTTGATTACTGATTGAATCTCTTTACTCATTCTGTTCAGATTTTCTATTTCCTCTTATTATTTAGTCTTGGTATATTGTGTGTTTACACAAACTTATCCATTTCTCTCAGTTATCTAATTTGTTGGCATATAATTGTTCATAGAGTTTCCGATGATTCTTTGTATTTCTGTAGTATGAATTGTAATGTCTGTTTCATTTCTAATTTTATTTTAATCTTCTTTTTTTAATATTGTTTAACTAAAATTTTGTTTACCTTTTCAAAACCAGCTCTTAGTTTAATTGATCCTTTCAACTGTTTTACTGGTCCGATTTCATTTATTTCTGCTCTCATATTTATGATTTCTTTCCTCCTGCTAACTGAGCTTAATTTGTTCTTTCTTTACTAGTGCCTTGAGGTGTAAAGTTATATTGTTTATTTGATGTATTTCTAATTTTAAAATTAATGCATTTATGCTTAATATATGCATTTATTACTATTAACTTTTCTCTTAGAACTTCTTTCATTGCATCCCAAGAAATTAGTTGTGTTTCTACTTTCATTAAGTTGAAATAATTTTTATTTCTCTTTTGATTTGTTTTTTGATTCATTGGTTGTTTAGAAGTATGTTGTTTGGTTTCCACATATTTGTATATTTTCCAGTTTTTCTCTTACTGTTGATTTCTAGTTTCATACATTGTGATAATTGACCAATTTTCTGATTAAATGATTTGTGCTTTATGGATAACTTTTGAAATTAGCTAGAAGTACATCTGACAGGGCTTGTACATTTCGCCAGCTAAATGCTTGTTTTTACAAAGAACATCTAGAAAAGATAAAAAATAAAAGAGGGAGAGAGAAAGACAGAGAGATGTATAAAAAAGGAATTTACACACCTCTAAGCATAATATTAGGACAGCTGAAATCCAAAAGAGAAACACATTAACAAGAATACTTAGGACCAACCCATGAAATTCAAACTCATATATTCTGAGCAAAATGTACAAAGAACTTAGAACTGACAGAAACATATAAATAGATGGTGGCGATGAGGGAAAGCTTTCATTTTCTTTCTTTCCAGCTAAGAATATTGGCAAGAAAACAAAATTATTGGTCAAATGGAGTAGAAGCTCAGGTTAGGTGAGCCAATTAAAAATTGTCATCTAGTTCATAGCCTATGATATGGAGATCTTCCAGGATCACTAGACAGTTGCTGATAACTTTGTTAGAACTGTGGAGAATGGCATAGGTACCAAATATTGTGACAGACTAATAATTTCTCAGTATTCAAAAGCATGAAGGAATTAAATGGGTTTCATAATTTGAAGGCATCTGAATGTGATGTCAATCTTGTGGATGTTTGTAGAACAACTATGAGATTGAGGTGTATGAAGCTTAGTTAAGGAGTAATAACTATGTTTCTAGGTTCATTTAGAAAAAACAAATGAAAATGTGCAAATGGAGATTTCAAACACCATGTAGTGAGGATTCATAGGTTAAATAATCACTGGAGAAGACATCTGAATTTCCTCGCAATCTTGTATTCCACAGAAAATCAAGACCTTAAATTTATTAAGTAACATGCCTAAGATTGTTGGGAAGTACAATAAAGCTAAAAATTACTTCTTGATCTAAGGAAAAATAATTATTTTGCAGTTGAAGCACTGTATTGTGTTTACTAATGGAATTATTGGTAACATGTTTTTGTATTTAGTTATGGAATTCTTGATTCTTATATTGTTCCAGGTAGTTTTACAGTTGAGCCTTGAACAACACAGGAGTTAGGGATGCCAAACTCTGTCTAGACATCCACACACAACTTTTGACTCCCTGAAAACTTAAGTACTAATAGCCTATTGTCAACTGGAACACTTCCCAATAACATAAACAGTCAATTAACACATATTTTGTATATATATTGTATACCATATTATTAAAATAAAGTAAGCTACAGAAAGGGAAATGTTTTTTTCAAGTTGTTGCAAATCTCAAAAAATTTTGACATACAAAGTGAAACAATACCCACCCTCTAAAATAATCTCTCCTAAAGACTTAGATACAGATATAAGGCCCCCTTCTTCCCCTAATTACTTTTGACTTTGTTCCATTTATAGTTTTTAAAAAACATTTAGTATGGGGTATGTGTCCACCCACATCTATGAAAAATCCTATTTTCCAACTTGAGGACTGTATACCTCTATCCATTCTACTGATTCAAACATCACACAAGCCCTTTAGGTTGGCTGACCAAGAATGTCCCTTGAATGATGGAGGAACACAGCAAACTTAAGACAAACAGGATTATTTTTAGGAGTTAGCAGTGGAGGGGGGGAAGAATTGATTGCAGAGATGTTATTTGACAAATTTTATTTTGCCACATAATAACTTAAAGTTTGAGAGGCTGCTAGTTCTTAGGTTACATCTGTGACTTGGTACACAATTTCTTCAGTACAAAAATGCCATCAAGACAACTGTTAACAAAAAATCAATGATGCAAAAATGTACTTAAATAGTTCCCACAATGCGTGAAGAGTGCAATACCTAAAATTACTACTCATGATTAATCTAGATGAAAACACTGTTTCAATATCTACTAATGTGATCTACAGCACTTTATTTAGATATTAATAATAACAATTAAATTTAGAGCTGGCTCACTTTAGTTACACTGTGGGAAACAGCAGCCCTACTTTCTATAGTTGTGGTTGACACCATGTTCATTGGGGGTGGAATATTGCTTATAAATCTAATTAATTCTTTTGGTTACCTAGTTTCTGATATGAGTTTTCAGATGAAGCAAATTTAAGGGGCTGATACTTGAGCCATTATTTTTTAAAAGAAAGGGGGGATCAAAAAGATTTTTAATCCTAAGATTTGCTATAGTTTGAAAAATAATTTTAATAATACTACCTCTAAGTTGTATAGGATTTTCTTATAACTCCCCTTCATTACTCTCTTGGCTATTCAACTCTTGGTGTGCTTGCCTGTTGCAGTGTTTCCTGTGGGACAACTGTGTCTTAATATTTTAGCAACAGCACAGCCATGTAATTATCTGTAAATAATTTAGCATGTATTTCATTCATGTGGAAATGATCCAATTAGCCAAAGTGTGGAAAAATAAAAACTTCCAATGAAATGTTAAGCCACTCACTGTATGGCTTTATTTATTATTATTATTTTAGTTCTTCAATGTTAGCTAATTAAAAATATTTTCTATTTCAAATTATCTGCTAAATTCCTCCAACTAGTTTGAAGCTATTAATACTCATTTTCTCTTTCTTGAAGTGTTTGGCACCAAAACAAATCTTTGCCTATGGTTTATGTGGATTTGTAGGAAGGTTAGTTAAGATAGCTTTAACTGTGGCTAAGATTTTCCCTTCAATAAGTTAATTAGCACACCCCCCTCTCCAGAGATATGGACTGTATCATTCATCATGAATATAGATTTCCCCACTTGTCTACTCATCACTAGGATAATGATAGAAATGCAGCCATGGCATGAATAATTAAAAACTGTAGATTATCCAGTACTTTCTTCCACCAATATTAGTTGTGAAGATCTTAGAATTTCCAAGAGAGAAAGAAAATGATTTTGGAAACCAGTAGTCTGACTTATGCCCACATAACCTATGGTGTAGATGTTCTGTCTGTACATAAATCAACATTACTCAAGTTAAATAAGCAGTCTTCACTTTTTTTTCATCCTATGAGTTATACATAAGTGTGATGTCAATAGATTAAATGCATAGAATTTAGTTCTGAAAACTAGCTTTTCATTAAGATGTGTGATTAAGTAAAAGGAGATAGGGTACCTACTTCCAAGTTTTACTTATCGTAACAGAGTCAGTTGAGTTCTAAACACACAAACAAAACTATCATCAAGATAAAACCCATTCATTTTAAAGTGAGATTGATTGCACAGACTTCAACAAGAGCTGCTCATTTTTATACTTCTATAAAGCTGAGCACTTTCACTTGTCATGAATGTGGTGCTTGATACACCACTAGCTGTATGACTTTACTACATGGTCTTTTAGGAAAGATTTTTCTCCGGGTAAAATTTTTCTAAATGCCTGTAAAAGTAAGTTAAGACATAAGCGATGAAAAGGTGTAGGGTAAGTGGTTAAGTGATAGCTGATTGGAATTAGTGATGTCATAACTTTCTGTCAGTGTTGCATATTATGCTAACGTCTTCCTAACACAGTGGATGTGTAGGTACCTATGTATAAATGATCATCTCCAAACTAAAATCACCCAATGCTACATTATTTTGCATATTAAGACATAGAAAATGTTTTATAAGCAAAATTGGGAGAAAAATGGCAACATAATTGAAGCTATATTGACTTTTGTCTCTCAAGTGTAAATTGTCTTTCTTGTAATACTTTTTCATTGAAAATTTTATTCAAATAGTTGTAGATTAATATGCAATTATAAGAAATAATACAGAGATATCCCATTGAATTCTCCCCCCAGTATCACACAATGGTAAAATTTTGCAAGACTAGCATATCACATCAGGATATTGATATTGATGCAATCTACTAATCTTATTATCTGCCCAGTTTTACCTGTCCTCATTTCTAAATGTGTGTGTGCACTTAGTTATATATTATTTTGTGACATGTGTAGATTTGTTTATCTACCACCACAATTAAGATACTGAATAGTTTCATTTCTACAAGGATCCCTCATATAACTCTTACCCTTTTATAATCACACCCACCGCCTTCCTTGTACCCCTACCTACCATGTCATCTAACTCCTGGCAACCACTACTCTGTTCTCCATTTTGAAATATTTGTCATTTCAAAATGCTATATAAATTGAATCATACAGCATGTAACCTTTTGGGATCGGTCTTTTCACTCAGCATAATTCCCTGGAGATTTTTCAAAACTATAGCATGTTTCAATAATTGTTTCTTTTTGTTGTTAATTGGTATTCCATAGCATGTAACACAGTTAGTTTAACCATTCGGATGTTGTTTCCAAATTCTCATGTTGAAGAATATCTGCTATTTCTGGTATTTGGCTATCCAGGTTTTGGCTATTATGAATAATATTATGAATAAAAGTGCTATATTGATTTACAGGTTTTTGTACAAGCATAAGCTTTATTTCTCTGAGATAAATGCTAAACAGTACAATTGTTGGATTGTATGGTGATTATTTATTTACTTTTATAAGAAAACATAACTTTTATACCATTTTGCATTCCCATCATCAATGTAAGAATGGTCAGTTTCTCTGAACCCTTGGTGTTCTTACTACACGTTTGATATTTTTAATGATTTACTGTTTTTGACAGATATGTAGTGATATCTCATTGTGGTTTTTATTTGCAGTTCCCTAATGTCGAATGTTTTTTCTTGTGCTTATTTGCTATCTTTTTCTGTAAACCATATCTTTATGTTTTTCACCCATTTTTTTAATCAGGTTGTATTTTTACTTTGAATTTTAAGTTTTTAACATATTTTAGATACTTGCCCTTTGTTAGATATGTGATTTGCAAATATTACCTCCATTATGTAGCTTGTCTTTTCCTTTTCTTCACATGTAGAGCAAAAGGGTTTAATTCTGATGGATCCAATTTATCAATTTTTCATTTAATTATCATGCTTTTTGAGTCAAGCCTACAAACTCTTTGATTAGGTGTAGATTCCAAAGATTTTCTTCTATAGTTTTTCTAAACGTTTTATAGTTTTGCATTTTACATTTAGGCCATTGACCATTTTGAGTTAATTTTTAAGTAAAATATGAAGTTTAAAGTTCACATTTTTGCCTAGGGATTTCTAAGTTTTCTACTACTTGTTGAAAAGCCTCTCTTTCCTCCATTAAATTGTTTTTATATCTTTATCAAATATCAGTTGAGCATCTCTATGTGAGTGTATTTCTATGTTCTTTATTCTGTTCAATTGATATATGTGTCTAGCATTTCACCAATACCACCCATTTTGATTTACTTTAGCTATATAGTAAGCCTTAATATCAAGTAGATTCCTCTTACATCAGCTTTGTCAAGATTGTTTTAGCTAGTCTATGGCCTGTGCCTTTCCATATAAGTTTTAGAATAAATTTGCTTACAAAAATATGCTGGAATTCTGGCAGAAATTTCTTTAAACCTATAGATCAATTTGGGAAGAAATGACGTTTTTACTCTGTTGAGTTTCCCAGTCCATGAACATGAAATATTTCTCTATTTATTTAGGTCTTCTTTGATTTCTTTCATCAGCATTTTGTAATTTTCAACTTAAAGAACATATATATAGTTGGCTAAGTATACACCCAAGTATTTAATTTCATTTGGAGTGATTGTAAATAGTATTGTGTTTTTAATTTCAGTTTCTGCATATTCATTGTCAGTAGTCGGGGTTTTACTTTTATTTTTTGTACATTCCTTGGATTTTCTATGTAGACAATCATTTCATCTTCAAATAGAGCAATTTTATTTCTTCCTTTCAAAATGTATCCTTTTAGTTTCTTTTTCTTGCCTTACTAAAGTACCTGTAACTTCCATTGTTCAGAATGAAGGCAGACATCCTTGCCTGTTTTAGGAAAGAATGTATTCAGTCTTTCATGATTAGTATGATGTTAATTATAAATTTCTATAGATGCTCTTTCAAATTGAGGCAATTCCCCTTTACTCCTAACTTTCTGAAAATGGGGGTTGGCTTTTGTCAAAAGTTTCTTTGTCAATTGAAGGAACATATGATTTTCTTCATTAGCTTATTGATATGGAGGCTTACTTTGATTGATTTTCCAATGTTGAACCAGCCTTTCATATCTGGAATAAATCCCATTTAGTCAAGATGAAATATATGGCTCTAATAGGAACATTTTCAAAAGAATTTTAGATGGCTCTAAAGGAACCAAATTTCAAATGGCCGTTAGATCTATTATTTTACAATGGTTTTGTGGAAAGGGTCATACAATTGATGGTACATTCATTTACATTTATCCTATAAAACTAATAATCTACATTTACTTCTTATGCAGCATTGCTTGAGAAATAACGGGTGATCCTAAGGATGTGCTCATTTTCTATTTACCTGTCAATGATCTGGGTAACTGACTTTTCTCTCTCAAGAATATAGTCCTTGGTGAGGTTTCCTAATTTTGGGATGACAATTTTCTTTTCATATATATGCAGCTTTTTAAGTTATTCATAAAATTTCACAAATTGGCTCTGTTGAGAAGAAAAATAAAGTCTTAAGTTCCAGTTCTATATGTGTTGAGGCTCACTTTTTTAAAAGCTGGGTGTCTCAAATAATATTTCTTTATTTTTTTATTGAAATACAGTTGATATACAATCCTATATTAGTTTCAAGTATACAACACAGTGGTTCAACAGTTACCCATATTATTAAATACTCACCCCACTAGTGCAGTTACTTTCTGACAGTATAGGAAGATGTTACAGACCCAGTGGTTACATTCTCCATGCTGTACTACCATCCCTTTGACTAAATCTCATATAAAGTTTAAATATGACTAATTTGTCATAAGGAGATATAGCACTAAATTAATTGGTTAATATAAATAAATCCAAATATATTTGAAAATAATGCTACATAAATATATCATGATGTTATTTAAAAAATTTAACAGACTGTTCTCATCACATCAAAAATGGTTTCCAGATTTATCTTGAACTCTAACTAAAATTGAAATTTTTTTCAAAATGCTAAGTGATCAGAGATATTTAACATAGGTTTAACCATAAGAAACTTTGTAGGCCAAAACATAGTCAAATAATGGCAACTTCATATGGTTCAATCATATTTTTTCCAATGTAGGTGGCCTGACAATTTTCTAAATTAATTTTTAAGGAAAGAGAAAATGAAGTACATATATGTATATCACTCTCTGATTTTCTTATATTTCTGGGAAGTAATTCTGTCACTATTTCATCATCTTTATTTCACTCCATCAATAACACAATTCATTTTAATAAGAGACAGTTATGTATTAGTATGAATATTTATAACAATTCTCAAATGGAAGACATTGATTCATTTTACTTGTTTTAAACCTACTAAAATAGTGCCTTTGGTGTACAGCATCTGTATTTCTTGTTGAAATAGAAATACAAATATTTTAAAAATAAGCATGTTCTTAAGAAAGAGTAAATGGAAAAACTAGTTTTCTTTTCATCAAAAGCAAGTTAAGTTAGAAAAATTGATTGATGGATTTTCTTGATAGCCTTGCAAATGAGTTGACAGAAGGTACACACTTAGATGAAATATATTTAGAATTTAGTAGAGCCCTAGATACACGACAATGACATCTTAGCCATAGAATGAATTCAAATTGCTCAGATATGAGCAAGGGTACAAGGACGAAAAACCAGCACTGGAATCAAAAGATAAAGATGATAATAATACCTTCCATATAGAGCACTTAACTTCATCAAAACACTTTCACTTACATTATCTCCTTTGATTCTCAACAGTTAATTTTTTTAAATAAAAATGCCTTTTTTATGTAACTCATCTGCAGTTCTTCTTAAACCTGACACCGTACTAGCAAAACAAATTTACCCATGCATTCAATCACATCACAGTGGTTCATGGAAACAATAGACTTAATTCCATCCATTTCTTCCTACTTCTCCAGTTCTTTCTTAATTACGTAGGCAGTTTCCTCAGCCCTCTTTGTATTTAACCTATTTTACCTGCTCCTGTTTTGGCCTATAATCTATAGGATATTTTGTGTGTGTGTATATATGTGAGTTTATGTGGTCTTTTCTTTAACTCCTGTATTTCTATTACTCTATTTCCTACTTCTATTTTTTCACTTTTGCAAAAATTCATACGAATTTATATTCATCTGCTTTTCTTCATTAATTTCCCTAGATGGTTCCCCATCCTTCTTTCAAAAGGTGTTCTTTATAGGTATGGTGTGTAATTATATTTTCTAAAACAGGCACACACTCTAACCTGGATTATTTTCAGCTAATTTCGGTTTTCCTCTACTCCTGTCTCTGAAGACAAACGTTATTTTGTGCGGCAGCTCCATTTTACTGCCGCCCTTCTCTTAGTCTGCTCTTTTCCTACTCCCACTTGTCTGTATTTTACTGATCCAATGTCAAAAGGCCAGATTTCCCATTTTTAGTTTTACTTCCGGGCCTCTCAGGTTGGTTTGGGTCTCCGTGGCTCCTGTTGACACCTTCCTGCTCTCGGACAGTTGGCGGGAATGCGTCCTTGCTGTCCCACCCCTGAGGATGGAGTGCCATTAATCTGTCAATATTCTGAACACTCTAACCACACATTGCATTCTGGGGAGCTCTTAAACCACATCTTTAGCAAGTTTTCAGTGGTCCCTTACATCAGCTGAAACTCTTCTCCACCTCCGAATTAAATCCTTTGGCAGGTGCTTCACCTTATGGTCTCGTTGACAGAGTTGTGTTTCTCTCTCCCTGTCTTTATCCTCCCCACCTCTCTCTCTTTCTCATCTGAAACACAAACAAATTTGCCCCCTTTCCTGAGACTGTTACTATTTCATATCTTTTTAATCGTGTCGCCGTGTCCCCTGCTTTTGCTGCTTGTGTCACACTTTATTCATGAAACGTTTATGTCTTAGCTGAGGGGACTTTCCAAAAATATTCTTAGCAGTTTTAGTTTTTTTTTCCTACTTGACACATTTTCAGGTGTAAATCCAAATGTTCTGATAATGTGGAACGGTTAGCAAAATTCCTTGCTTCTGGGAATTTGAACTAGGTTAAATATATCCCTTGATTTCACCCATTTGGTTCTACCACATATTGCTTTTCTCTGTTGATGTTACAATCCCTCGTATGTATAGTTCCCACCATATTTTTCATACTCGCACTGTTATTTTCCTATCTAAAAGAGCTTAATTTCTTTACCCCTTTACCTTTCTTCCTTTTTCCCTCCCTTGGCCAAGGTCAGCAGTAATTTCCTAATAATCCAATACAATCAGTTTTATCTGACTTGATCTTTTTGATTGCACCCCTCGAAATAATTGTGACCCTTTCATTTCAATACTCCCCATTTGCCTGGTCATTATTTTCTATTCCCTTGTGTTGGATTTTTTTCTCCATGGGTCCCTAATGTGTTAATATTGATTATGACTTTCTTGTCTCTCTTCCTCTCACTTTATAATATGTGGACTATCTCACCCCAGTGGTTTTAACTATCACCTATAGACTGATACTTTCAAAATCTTGATCTCAGCATGACCCAGCTTTACAATTCTCTCCTGAATATATATATGTATTTTCAAGCTCCAAATCTTCAACACATTTGGAACTGAACTCATAGTCTTCTCTTAAAACCTTTTTATCCTCTTTGTACCTTGTCTTGGTGAATGCCAACTTATTAGCCCATTTATTCCAGGTCAGATATTTTTTACCTTTCTTTTACATTTATATATAATAAATGATATTTGCCAGTTTCTGTTTATTCTACATTATAAATATCTCTTTAAAAATACATCTTCCTTTTCTTCAACTTCATGGTTAGTTCAGAATTTCATCAGCTCTCTCATGGACTACTGAGATACCATCTTTTCTGGTTTCCCTGATACCTTTATATTCCTCTGATCCATTCTTCAGTACCCTTCCTACAGCAGTTCACTAGCTTCTTGTTCCTATTTTGCGAATTCCTTGAACAATTCTTATGTGGCCAATTGTAGCAAAGTCTACTAAGACTTGTGTTTGAAATCAATTGTAATATATTGCTACTCAAAATGAGTTCTGTTTCCAATAGTATTGATGACATTAGGAACTAGTTAAAAACACAGAAACTCACACCTTGCTGCAGACCTCCTAAATCATAATCTGCATTTAATAAGATCCCCGGTTGATGCATAAACACAATTAAAGTTTGAGAAGGACTGTGTTCTGCAGTTCTGTTCCAAACCATGCTAATCTGGATGTGTTGTGAATCCTGGGGGTACCTGGGTATTCTTATCAGTTCTGTAGAGTCCAGGGAAAAAACAACTCAGTTTGTCCCTATACTTCTTTCCCTTATCTCACTTGCATTGCAAATTCTTCACATGGCTCAGAGATTGTTTTTCCCAAATTATTTGTCTGTAACAGATTTTTCTTGTTTTGTGAACTAGAAAAAAAATTCTTGTATCTTTTAAATTACGTCGGATTTTTTTGTTTGTTATTTGCATTTCCTAGGTTTTAAAAGGGCTCAGTTTAAACCTTAGCATAAGTTCAAAATACAATGCATTTTCTTAACATTTGCACTCGAGAAATTCCTATATTCTCTTGTAACAAAATTCTTCCTGTAGGCACATTAATTTTCAAGTTTCTTAACATACCTTAGCTTGAAACTTTTGTGCATATGTCACCATAATGGTTACTGAATTTGATTCTTCTGATGCAAAAGTTACTTCCTGATTGTATAAAGCACTTTGAACTCATGTACAGTCTTTCTGATGATCAGTTCATATGCTAAAACAGTGGTTTGCAAAGTGTGGTACCAGGGCCAAGGGCATTAGTGTCACCTGTGGACTTAGGCAAATGTAATTTATCCTACCCACCAAAGACATACTGATGTGCAACTTTTTTGGTAGGAACTCACGCACTGTGTTTGCATGATCCCCTTGGCTGACTGTGATGCACAGTAACATTTGGGAATCACTAGTTTGTCTAAAACAATTACTGTGATTCCATTGTCCGTATAGTGATTGATTTAGACATGGACATGATATATAGTACGAGTTAATGAAATGTGAGAGGAATATGCTAGGAAGGCCTCTGGGAAAATATTCTTGTTCTTATAAAATAATGAGCAAAAGGAACAGACACTTTTATGGTTGGCTATTAATATGTTGCAAATGATTCCAGGTCTATCTGTCTCTCTGGCCCCTGTCAGACAGAATAGTACTGATACTGAGGTTGGTTGAGCTGAAAGATCATAAATACATAGGTTTGTGATGATGTCACTGAAGCAGTGAATAAACCAGCCCTGGAATGGTTCCTCTGCATTTCTTGTTTATGAAATAATGAATACTCTTGATATATACACCAATTTAAGGTGGCTTTTCTGTTGCCTACAGTTGAAAATACCTAAACTTATAGAACATGAGTTTCTTTTACAGTCAATAATGAAACAATAAATGCTATTTAAAAATCACTGATACATAAGAAAATCTTGATGGAGTTTGTGTCTCTCCTGTCCACTCAGATAATACTTGCAGTCAGCCAGTGCAGAGCAATCTGTAGGTTTTAACACGGTAAATACACCACAATGTAAAAAGCAAACCAAAAGCTAAAAATAAAAAACACTTAACATAAAGTGGATAAGATTAGCCACCTATGAAAAGTTCCTGAAGCATAAAAGAAACCATAAAGTAATTAATTTGTGATTGGATTAGACTTGGGTTTCTCCTTTAATCTCATGAGGGTTTTAAAGTATGTCTGTGGGAAAAAAAGGCAATAATTGAAGTGTAATTAATAAAAAGTACTCTTTCCTGGAAACATGTTCATTGTATGGACAATGTTCTAATGATAGAAGATTTTGGTGAATAATAAGAAATAACAGAAATGGAGAGAAGGACTTTTCAACATTTGTTCAGCTACTGTACCTGATCAACATTACTGTAAAACTTTTTCAGGATCAAACAGCAGGTAAAACTTTAATAAGACTACCTTCCCTCTGACATCACACATGCAAAAAAATTGCTTTATAATTCTGTTTTTTTTCAGTTATTTTAATTTTGAGATAGTAGTGATGTAGAAAACAAATCGGTCCATTTTGGTAACTAGAAATATATATCCCATATTTTCAGTTAAAAAAACATAACAATTGGGTGTGTAAATCAACATTTTGGGAATTTGGTTAATGTGACTCATTTGCCTACTTTCAGAATCACCTCGTGGTGATAAGACTTAGCTTCTGTGATCCAAAACTGAGAAAGAAACTTAGGCTGTATAGCCTCTACTGTCACAAATACTTCATGAAGATTTTTTCTTTCTCTCTTGCTAATAACTTTAACTGTCTGAATGGTGTAACTACTCTATAATTTCATTTCTAGTGGAGGTTACAAATACTTTTAAGAGCAGTTTAATAGATACAGAAAATAATTTCCTTTTGTAAGTAGGGTCATAATGCCTCTACAATTGCCATATGAATTCTTAGAACAATTACTAATACTTCACAATTTCCTTCTCATTGTGCCAAATATCAAGAGATCAATTATACAAACACAATTTTTCATGTATTTGACAGTTTTTCCAATCAGTGGTGATAAAATATGAAAAACAGTATGATGATAAACAGTATCATGCTTTTCAATTAATATGGATAGCAATATAGCTTATAGACAAGGTAGCTCATAATTCTCCAAAAGAGCATTTATATGTTTGATACTGTTACAAATATGAGAGATATGTATGTTGCAGAGTTTGTCCTTTACTTAAAGGTCTGAAAACTAAGATTTCAGTAAACCCACATTGAAAGGGTCTTAGTGATACTGGATATAATTTTACTTTCTCCTTCTTGCTTTTTTGTGGACAATTCTGAGAATTGTATGTCAAGTGTCACCTGCCATTTCAGTGTTTTCTTGACCCAGGATAGAAAGATAGTATAGATTGCTTATAGTTTATTCTGTAAGAAGAGAAAAATCTGGTTTTCATGGGGAGAGAATGGAATTCATTATTATTTCTCTCACAAAATTAGTTTGCGGTGCAATTTTTAAACTTAAAATCTTATTGCCCATTATGATACCCTTTGATAGACATTCATTATATTCTGGAGGAAAAGATCTTTTTCTTTCTCTTTTTTTTTTGAAGTGATTTGGTTAAGCAAGAAAAAAGAATGAGAGAATTTTGACACCTCATCCCCTATTCTATTAACCAAAGTATGTAATCCTCTCCTTTGCTCAGTTTGATTTTCCTTTATTGAATTTTGCTTTCTGCGATGTTCTCATTTCCCTTATTAGATTAAATCAGATTGTTCTTACTCATCCAACATCATCCCTTTGGGAGAGCAAAATTCTGTCTCCTGAGAGAAAAATGTAAAGAAAATCTACTTAGAAAAGATTACTCTGCTACTGTTATTATCCATATCCAATTTCCTTTTTACTTTACAGAGTAAGTTTGACTTATTCCCTGATGGCAAACTTCCCTCCCTTCTCCTATGTAACAAGAAAGAGGACAGATCATCTATAATAGAAGACTCCTAATGTACAGTGCAGAACCTCAGGGGTGATAAGACATGTTATATATGATAGGTCAGAGGAACTCTTTGGTTATTGCTTGTGCTTGTAGCTACTGCCTTTTGAAACCACAAAACTGTCCCAGTGAACCAAGAATTATTTCTGAAATGCTGTTCAATCATTTAGCTGACACACAGGATGCTCTTTGGGTGATTATGATGGAGCTGCTGAAGATCTGCCACACCAACAATGTAAGAACAGAGCAACTTCATCTGTATTGCTTGCATTCTATTTCATTTCTGCACAGATTGCATAGAAAGCTTAAGATGCACAACCCCAGTTGAAAGTAGGTTTCACGTCTTTATAAGCTTTCATTTAAACCTCAACATAGAGATTTGTATGGAATATTTTTCTTAGGTTTTCAAAATTGCTGAGAAGTAGTTTACTTTTTCACTGTAGTACCAAAAAAATTTTTTTAAATGTCTATTCTGGTCCAAAATATAATACCCGGAGAGCCTAATGAATTCTGGAACTAAATTGTGTGGGTATGTGTTTTAACCCAGCGTCTTAAATTCTCTTGAGGTCACCCTGTCAGCATCAGTTCTGTGGCCTGGATTTAGTTGAATCAATCCTAATTGCAATTCTGCACAGGTCTGGTCTTCTGTGGAGATTGGAGATGAATGACAGTGCAGTGGCAGGAAAGATAAATATGCTGGCAAATAAGATCCCGGCTCTCCATAGAGGATGGAATAAATTACTTTACCAATAGAGTGGAGGTAATATGTTGGAGAGAGAAAGTGAAATCGAAGCCAGTTTAATAGTAGGTTTGTTAAAGTTTAAAATAAAGCATTTTAAGCTTATGTGAAATACTGATGTTGGTTCTTTGTTATTTAGAATGCATTCCATTGCTCTCTATCATGAAAAATAATGGCATACACTAATTTTGTTATGCAGATGACAGCTTGGACAATTTTAATTTATGTAGCATTCTCTGGTAGCTGAAGGCCTGGTGGTAACTATGGTGCAGCATATTGATTAGTAATTTGATAAATACACAAAATGGCACATTGAGCTTCAGGTGCTTCATGCAAAATGTATTTAAATGACCTTGACTAATTAGAGTGCGTAGCTGTGAGGCAATGCCGTATGAACAAGAGCCAGTTTGTTGGTCTAGAGATTTATGTAGGTTCATGACAGAATAGGAAGAGAGCCGCACGTAAACTCCAAGGCGTCTATCAAGGATGTAGACTTAGCATACATCATCAGGAGAAAAACCTTATTTTTCATTGTGAGAATTGTTACCTTATCCTATAAAATGATTGAGTAATTTTCCATCTAAGATGCATCTTACAGATTTTTAACTGGATCCTAGGTAATGTATAAACAGGCATTTTACTAAGATTAAATAATCAGGCAAGGATTTTTAAAGCAAACCTAAAGTAATTATTTTCGATTATGCTTAAAGACAAATATAAATTCTTTATATTGATTATTTACCTCTTTACATTTTATACCTGCATGAAATGTGAAGTTCCAAAATAATATGTTATCTTTATGGACTGTATATCTACAGTTTACAATCACAGATTATTTTGGAGGTCCTGTAATTATATCTTGAATTAAACATTCTTTTTATGTCATGAATCAAGTTTTGGTTTCCACTGTATTTTTATGGAAAAGCTGTTTGGTAAACAAAAGTGAAGCACTCTAAGAATCCACAGATACAACTCAAATGTTTCTTTAAAAAATCTTCCTGTTTCATATGGGTATACATTTCATAACAACTCTGGATAATAAATTAAATAACATCATACACAGATGGCTTGATTTGTATCCTCTGCCATATAATCTAGGCATTTCTTTGAAGTGTAATGTTCTTACAGACATTGATGGAAGCTTCAAGAAACAAACACGAACTGAGGGTTGAGATTTCTATGTAAATATTCAAAATTTCTGAATTAAGTTTAGGCTTAGCAGCACAGGTGTATCTCCAATTGTGCTGGGCCTTTTCAGTATGTATTTCAGTTGCTCTGAAAGAAATCAAGCACAACTAATCAATCGTCTACCATTCCTATGCACTATTAATATGAATTAGAAATGTTGCAGGTATGCTTCAATTTGGGGTGAGATATGCATACCACAAAGAGGAGGTGTGAATTAAATCCTTCAATAACTAAGTTCAAATTCGATGTCTCTTTTTCTTTAAACATTTTAAATGCCAGGTAAATTCAACTATCCACTCTACCATCTCTAAAAGAATTTGGTTATGTCAAATACAAGCTTCTCTGGCTATCCAAAATCACACTTCTCCTCACTTAGTTGCTTAACAACTTCAGAGAGCTGCTAGGGGCTGTTTCAATTTGATTTTCATTGTGAGAGTTAAAATTGTGAAAGAACAGATTCTTTATAGATTTTTCTGTTCTTTTATCATTGAGATAGTTGGCATGCAACATCATATTAGTTTTGGTGTAAAACAGTGATTCAACATTTATATACATTGCAAAATGGTCACCACAATAAGTTCACTTACCATCTGTCAACATACCAAGTCAATACAATATTATTTCGCTATATTCTCCATGATGTATATTACATGTCCATGACTTATTTATTTTATAACTGGAAGTTTGTACTTCTAGATCCCTTTCACTTATTTCACCTGCCCCAAACCCCCTTCTACCTGGCAACCACCAATTTGTTCTCTGAAACTGAGTTTGGGTTTTGTTTTGCTTCTTTTCCAGTTTTCACACATGAGTGAAATCATGCAGCATTTGTCTTTCTCTGTCTGACTTATTTAACTTAGCATAATACCCTCAAGGTCTATCCATGTTGTTTCTAATGGCAAAGTTTCATTTTTTTTGTATGGCTGGGTAGTATTCCATTATGTGTGTGTGTATATCACATCCTCATTTATTCATCCATCGATGGACACTTAGGTTTTTTCCATATTTTAGCTATTGTAAATACTGCTGTAATGAACATAGGGGTAGATATATCTTTTCAACTTAGTGTTTTTGTTTTCCTCATATTGATACACAGTAGAGTAATTGCTGTATCATATAGTAGGAAACTCCATACTGTTTTCCATGGTGGCTGTACCAATTTACATTCCCATTAACAGAATGTAAGGCTTACATTTTCCCACATCCTCAAAAACACTTCTTGTCTTTTTGATGATACACATCTGACAGGTATAAGATGCTTTCTCATTGTGGCTTTGATTTGCATTTCCCTGATGATTTGTTATGTTGAAAATCTTTTCATATGTCTGTTGGCCATCTGTATGTTTTCTTTTAAAAAATGTCTCTAAATGGAATTAGATTGGTATTTTTGTTGTTGTTATTAAGCTTATGAGTTCTTTATGTATATTGGATATTAACCCTTATCAGATATATGGCTTGAAAATATTTTCTCTCATTCAGTAGGTTGCCTTTTTGTTTTGTTGATGATTTCCTTCACTGTGAAGGTGGTTTTTAGTTTGATTTACTCCCATTTGTTTATTTTTGCTTTTTTCTCTCTTACCTTTGGAGACAAATAAAAAAATTGCTAAGATGTAAAGGTGCTTACTGCTTCAATTTTCTTCAAGGACGAGTTGTGGTTTCAGATACTACATTCAAGGCTTTGATTGATTTGAGTTACTTTTTGTATATGGTGTAAAACAGTGGTCCAGCTTTATTCTTTTGCATGATGCTGTCCATTTTTCCCAGCATCAATTATTGAAGAGACTGTCCTTTCCCCATTGTATATTCTTGTCTTCTTTGTCATAAATTAATTGACTATATATTGGTAGATTTATTCCTGGGCTCTATTCTGTTCCATTGATCTATGTGTATTTCATTCTAATACCATAATGTTTTACTATAGTTTTGTAGTGTAGATTGAAATCAGAAAGTGACATATCTCCAGCTTTGTTCTTTCTGAAGAGTGTTTTGGCTATTCAGGGTCATTTGTGGTTTTGTATAAAGTTTAGAATTATTTGTTTTAGTTCTGTGAAAAATGCCATTGGAATTTTGACAGTGATTGCATTGAAGCTGTAGATAGTTTAGGGTAGTGTAGATTGGTACTTAGACTGTTTAACAATATAAATTCTTCTAATCCATGAGAATGGAATGTTTTTCAATTTATTTCTGTCTTCTTCAATTTCTTTCATCAATGCCTTAGTTTTCAGTGTATAAATCTATCACATCCTTGGTTAAATTTATTCCTAGGTATTTTACTCCTTTTTATATGATTGTAAATGGGATTGTTGTCTTGATTTCTCTTTGATAATTTGTTATTAATGTACAAAAATGTAATCATTTTTTGTATATTCATTTTGTGTTCTATAGTTTTATGAATTCATTAGTTCTAACAGTTTTTTGGTGGAGTCTTTAGGGTTTTCTGTGCATAGTATCATCATGTCAATTGCAAATAGTGACAGTGTTACTTTATTTCCAACTTGTATGTATTTTACTTCTTTTTCTTACCAAACTGCTTTGCCTAGGACTTTGAATAATATAGTGAATGCAAGTGGTGAGAGTGGGCATCCTTGTCTTTTTCCTGATTTTAGAGAAAAAGCTTTCAATTTTTCGAGTATGATATTAGCTGTAGGTTTGTCATATATGGCCTTTACTACGTCAGGGTACATTCCCTCTATAACTCAACTTTTTTGAGAGATTTTTTTTTTTCTTATCATGAATGGATGTTGAATTTTGTCAAATACTTTTTCTATAGTTATTGAGATGGTCATAGGATTTTTATATTTCATTTTGTTAATATGCATCATGTTGATTGATTTGCTGATTGAACTATCATTGCATGTGTGGAATAAAGATCCCACTAGATCTTGATGTGCGATCCTTTAAATATATTGTTTAATACGGCTTATCAATATTTTGTTGAGGATTTTTGCATCAGGGTTCATCTGTTAATTTAATTTTTTGTAGCATCATTACGTGGTTTTGGTAGCAGGGTAATGCTGGCCCCTTCAAATGAGTTTGGTGGTGTTCCCTCCTCTTCAATTTTTTGGAAGAGTTTGAGGAGGATAGGTATTCAGTATCCTTTGAATGTTTAATAGAATTTGTCAGTGAAGCCATCCAGACTTTTGTTGCCGGGAGCCAACCTACTCCGCCTGCCTGATGGCACAGCCCAGGAGGCCTATGGACGGATGCCACACAGCGCACCTCCAAAAGGAAGGCTACTGATATCTCTCCTGTTGTTTAGTCTGACCATTTCCCCAGTCTGAACAGCCCTCACTAATCAAAAAAGCCCCAGAGAAAAGGCTCTTAGGAGCCGTAGAGCACTCATAAAACTCAGCTTGTGACCCTGCACATTCCCCTCAGGCCGGTGGGCTATTATCCTTGGGTTAGGAAATAGAAGAAAGTTCAGGTGATCAGGTGACTTCAGGCTACCATTCCTTGGCCAATTTGGCCCCAGGAGAAACAGGTGACTAACATGAGTGTGGGTCAGGAAAACAGGTGGAAAAATCTTGGTAGAGTTCCCTTATGAATCATTATTATAGAAATTACAGTCAGCATTGTTCTACTCAAAATCAACAGAATGAGTGTTGCTCATTCTACCGTAAATAGTTTCAAGATATTATTGGAAAGAAAACAACATGCCTTCACATGCCCTCACAGTGAACCTAAGTGAAAGTCCAGTTAAACAAATTTCAAGACACATTTGGAAAACATTGTAGTGCCTTGTAGAAATTCAACCTAAGATTAGAATCTAAAGGTATGAGAGCAACAGAAAAATCTTGAAGAAGAATATAGGGTGACCTTTCATGGTTGGGAAAGCAGGGGAACATTTCGAGAATTAGATTATGCCATAAATCACTGAATGACACGTCTTATGATGATTTTATGATTTTTTTGTAACCAATTCCCTATATATTGCTTGAAGTTTCTGCCAATAAACAGGCCAGGCCAGCTTAGCAACTTTGCTAGTGTCTGTGTCCTCACTTTCCACCGCCGTTTCTCCTTCAGGGACTCCTGGACTTGGTGGAGCTGAACTCTGGCATTTTGTTTCGGGGAGGTATTTGACTACTGATTCAATCTCCTTACTACTAATCAGCCTAATAGATTTTCTGTTTCCTCATGATTCGGTTATGGAAGATTGCACATTTTTAGGAATTTTTCCATTTCTTCTAGATTGTCCAATTTGTTGGGATATAATTGTTCATGGTATTCTTTTCTGTATTTCTGTAGCATCTATTATTACTTCTCCTCTTTCACTTCTGATTTTATTTGTTTGAGCCCTCTCTCTTTTTTCATGGTGAATCTAGCTGAAGTTTTGTCTATTTATCTTTTTCAAAGAATCAGCTATTATTTTCCTTTATCTTTTCTATTTTCTTTTTAATTTTTATTTCTTTATTTCTGCTTTAATCTTTGTTATTTCCTTCCTTCTAATAATTTTGGGCTTTGTTTGTTCTTCTTTTTCTAGTTTAGCTAGATGAAAAGTTAATTTGATTATTTAAGATTTCTCTTGTTTCTTGAGGTAGGCCTATATTGCTACAAACTTCACTCTTAGAATCACTTTTGCTGATTTTGGCTTGTTGTAATCCTGTTTTCTTTATTTCTGGGTATATTTTGATTTCTCCTATGACCCACTAGTAACATGCTGTCTGTGCATTGTTCTGGGGGTGGTGGCCTACCAGGAATTGCCTTTATGCTTGTTATATCCCCAGGGAACTCAGTTCTTTCGGCCACCAGAGCAAGGTGACCAAGGGGCATCCCCTGTGTGGATTGTGCATGCCCATTGGGTTTAGCAAGGCTGCTAGAGGGTATAAAACGTGGGGCATACTTGCTAGCTTCAGAAAGGCAGTAGGAAAATGTCTTGACATCACATATTTGCAGGCTTCAGCAATGCAGTATAATAGTGCCATGACTGCTTTCCTGTCTTAGCAAGGTGGTGGGAGGGTGCTGTGTCTGAACTCACCCACCTGTGCTAGCAGAATAGGTGGAAAGTGTAGAAATAGTGGCTGCCAGCCCCTCTGTCTCCAGTGAGAGTTTCAACCATCCCCTGCCCATCCAGCAAATATTTTTAGATTAGCAAATGAATCTCCATCACACATGGTCTGGGCACTTTCCAAAGTGCTGTGTTTTCACTGGGTCTCTGGGTGAATGAGACCACATGTGAGCCCTTTAAAAGGGAAATCTCAGTTTCCTCTAGCACTTTGGGTCCCTTGGACATCAGCCATATTGGTTTTCTAAACTAGTTGTTTAGGGGGTTTGTCGTTCCACAGCAGATCCCAGGGGTGGCAATGTCTGATGTGGGGCACCAGCCCCTTGCTCCTTGGGAGAAGCACCGGACATCCCTCTTTGCTGTGTATTGCCATACTGTGAGTGGTATTTTTGGTGAGAATGTGTCTTTGCCTTTACTATCCATCTCAGTGTATTTTTTTTTTAATTCCTACTTGTAGAGTAGCAATTCATCTAGTTTTCAGATATTTTTCAGAGGGAAATGTAGCTGTAGGTTTAATGTGTCTAGGGGAGGTGAGTTCTGGATCCTCCTACACACCATCTTACAGAATTCCTTGAAGTAATAGATCTCTAAAAAGACTTAAAAAGCCTTAAGGAAAAGTATTCTATTCTTCTTTTTCCATTCTATTTATTGTAATAATTATTGAGTATTTTAAAACTAGAGAAGACAAAATCTTAACATGTCCTAAGTCTTTGGTAATAAAAGATAAGTTTATGAATATTGATTAGAAAAAAAACTGCTATTACTTTAAAATAATTTACATAAATATATATTATGTGTATATGTAATATATATGTATTATGTGAATATGTGCTATATATATATATCATCTTGATTTAAGAAAATAGGTAAGAATTGTAGGTCATAATCATTGGAGACTAATCATTATTGAGATGATCTCATGTTTGCAACTTTAAAATATAAGGTCAGACATGAAAAGCAGCACTGTAGGGGTTAAAAGTGATGCAATGACAAATCATTCAACCATTGTGGTAATCATGAAAGTAGAAATTTTGAGAAATTAAACGAATGATTAAAAAAATGAATTGGCTGAGGAAGAAATTAGATTCATTTCTCCTATAAAGGTGAAGGTAATTTAGTATCTATCGTAAACAAAGAGCAAATCCTCCCGCTTTAAATTAGTCTAAAATTTATTCACCTAGATGCCTTAAACTAGCCTAAATCTCTCCTGCTCCAATTTAAGGAGAAAAATCTTGGCAGAATTGATAATTAAACAAAATCACTTATTTAGGTATATTAGTTATATCACTAAATACAATGTTAGACAACTTCTGAAGATTTGATAAATCAACGTTTAGGAGACTGATACAGCAGATATATCAGGATCAACTGAGGTGTTTGTGTTAATTGCAGATTCTTGCCTAATTTGAAGCTTCTGACACAGGTTCTCTGGGGACAGAACCCTAGAATTCTATTTTTAAGGAGCACCCTGAATGAGTCTGATGTGCTTTGAAATTTGAGATCCACATGGTAAACACTTATTATCTAATAGATTTCAGCTTAGAAGATGGCATATTGATTTCTTTCAGCACCATCATTCTTGGGAATGATGTCTTGAGCACAGTATTATTGAAAAACATAAACCTAAGAGGGGTAGCTAACAATTTTTTCCAAAGCAGTTGAAGAAGGTAAGCTCATATAAGATTTTGGAATTTACTCCACAAAGAATACCTATTTAAATTCCTTCTGGCGAGATTATACAGGTCCACTTCCTTTCATTTTGAGAAAAATAATAGTAGTTTATATCATATTTTGTCCACCAATTTAGTTCCCCCTTTACAAGTTGGTATCACAGGGAAGTGGCCTTTAAAGGAGTTATGCTGAATGTAAATGTTTAAAAAAAAAGAAAAATCTAAAACACAATTTGCCCATATTGAGATTACCAAGAAAAATCCATTCACATATCTTGTGTTATCCTTACTTATAAAGAACATGAATTTCATGGTAGTTATACTCTAAGCAGATATTAGAAGCAAGAATTTAAAAATGGCTAATCTGTACCAGATTTGTTCCTTTGTTTTCTCTTAGATATTTATGACCACATAAAAAGGAATGGAAAAGGAAGAAGCAGAGTACTTTTAGAAATCTCCCTTTTCTCTGATCCTTTCCCTAGTCTCTCCTGTATGGACTTTATTCATCTGTACAGCCTCAGCCATCACCTCTAGGCAGGTACTTTCCAGTCTACATCTATAATCTCATTCTCTCCTGAGAGATGGTGCCACATTTGCAAAGAACACTAGAGATTTCCACTTACTTATGTTTCCATTGTTTCCAATACGATATGTCTAAAGAAGACTCATGGTCTTCTCTTCCAAACGGGCACCCACTCCTGCCTCTTTCTCTTTATAACAACACTGTTTTTCAAAGCCTCCAGCCTCTAAATCTTGGACTAACTTTTGTTTTTATTCTTCTATCTGACCAGTCCCTAGTATAAACAATCACTATTTTCTGATTTTTTTTGTAGTTTCTCTTGCATTTGTATTTTACCCTCAATTCTTCCTGTCCTCACCCTTTTTCAGGTCTTAGTCATCTCTTATTTAAACTATTACACCTCCTATATTTAGGGTTTTCTTATAGAGCTTGATAAGAATTTTTAAAAGGAACAGGGATATCTGTTAATAAGAAATATGTATGTGTGTGCATATTTACACTTATTTATATATACATATATCTACATGTATGTTTTTCTGTTTCGTGTGTGTATGTTTATGTCAGTCCGCCTTGCCTCCTTTCCTTCACCTCCCTTATCACTTCTGTTTGTATTCCTACAGGCTCATAATTTGTCCTCCAACATTTTTACTGTTACCACTCATCTGCATTACCATCCTTCATTTCAACTGCAGTAATGTTCTTCTTAATGGTTTTCCATGCTTCTATATTCACACTTATAATCAAGTTTCCTTGTAATAAATGTAATGATTACATCCTGCATCAAATTCCTTATAGGCTTTTAAAATATATATTTTTTGTCTTTATCTAAAATTCGCTACATGATTTCCTATTTCTTACATCATTTAACCTTAAAACAAGTCTCTCCCTTGATCATTTTTATAGCCATACTGTCTTTCTTTCGCTTCTTGGGGCCCAGCAGACTCATTCTCACACAGAGACTGAGTGGCCCACTCATGTTTCCATGATCTGACTCCCTGTTGCTCAGTTCTTTCCTCATCTGATACTTCCTCAAGACATTTTTAATGATGCATATTTTCTAAAGCAGTCAACTCTGACCCTAGAGTAATTCCATATTCCAATCCTGGTTTTATATTTTTACAGCTCTTATTATTGCTGAAAATGTGTTGTTATTGTTTCCTTCTCCTTCTCCTCCTTCTCCTTCTTTTTCTTCATCATCAACACATCATCATCATCTCCAAATTTGAATGTTTAAGCTCCAAGAAAGAGGAAATCAGTACTTAGGACAATAGTTGTGGGTTTACTTGAGCATATAAAAAAGAAGCATGCATATTATGAGACCTGAGTTAGAACTGTAGGATCTGGTCCTTTTATGGAGATTCTCACTCTATTCTTAATCTAGGGCTGTATTTCTTAAAAGAACTTAGAGATCTATGTCTTCTAAATCCATGGTGGTTACAGCTCTCCTTATATGAGGTAAATTCTTGGCTCATGAGTCATCATGAAAACTCTCTCCAACTAAAAAAATAAGCAATATCTAAATACCCCATTAAAAAGTCTTTCTCAAGAATAACTATTTAAGGAAACATAAGTAAGCATTAATTGTGAACAATTTAGTATTCTTATACAGAGATGGGATATATTGGGTCAGTAGTAAAATAATATATACAGCAATATGTGGCAGGTACTCTTCTAGGAACTTTACATTATTAACTAGTTTATCTCCAGCTAAGCTTGATGAAATTGCTATTACTTTTCTGTTTTACAGATGAGGAATTGGTGTACAGAGACATTCCATAACTAGACTACAACTAGGAAGTGCAGATGGCTCCAGAATCTTATGCTCAACCATTGTGTATAACATCTCCCTATCCTTAAACCACAAAAGGGCAAAACAAAAAGAAAGCAAGATTAGATAATGACAAAGAATAATAAAATTAACAATGCGGAAGCTAAAATTTGAGGCAGTAAATAGCACTCTAACAATACACAAATAAACTTGGAAAACACTTCCAGAACACATATGAAGTGGAGAAAAAATAGTGACTGAGAGTAGAGTGAAGATTGTACACAATGAAGAACAAATCATGAAGATTCTATCATAAATACTAGATGTTATATAATAAGCAAAATGAGCATATGAAAGAGGAATTAAAAGTAAGATAATATTAATAGAAAAACGAACAATTTGAACATATTCCAAATCTCACTAAGACCAGATAGATTCTGGACAGTGTTCACTGTGTTACAAGATAATTAGAAGAAAAAGAATATATAAACATACATAAGCAAAAGTAAAGACTTCTAAGAAATTCCAAATTAAAAATAGTTTACTTGATGTAAAATAAAGGCAGACAGAACATTTTAAAACAACAAATGACAAAGATGAAACACTATGTTTCATCTTTGAGTAAAAAGTAATTCTGATCTCAGAATTGTTTCTATCCAGTTCAGTTACCATCTTGAATTGACATTAAAAAAGGCTCAAAAGACATTTATGTTGTGACTGGTGACTGACAAATCAAACTAAGAATGAAGGTAGTAAAGATGTCAGAAAACTGATGATATGCATTGAAATTAATGAAAAATATAACTACTTGAATAATACCATCACACTCTAATTTTAAAGCATAAGTACACTTATAATTTTATAAAATACTTAATATGAACAAATATAAAAATTACAGACATTTCATTGAAATATGTTCAAGTGTAGTCCATTTTTGTCTTGAGAATATTATGATTTAGTAAACTGACCTAATATTTATTCAGTTCTTATGAAATTTGTAATAAAAACTGTTGCTTTATACTGTAAATGTACCTTTTATCCTGCATATTATAAAGAATATATTTTGCCTACAGATGTTTGTGTATGTTTTAGCATGCTATAAATGATAAGATATCATGACAATATGACCTGGACAATAATTATTATTATTTTTTAATGTCACAAGAAACCTGGAGATAGTGATCCTAGACTTGGGCTGGGGGGTTAATACCATCAGGACTTGGCATCAGTCATACACTGGTTCAGTATGGGCCTTCCTGTATTTGGAACGTGGTCCCAGTTCTAGGTGGATGGCCTTGGGCAGACCACTTAACCTCTCTAAAGTTCAGTTTCATTGATGTGATCATGCTAATAATACTACTCCCATAAGATTTTTGTAAAGATTAATGATAAAATGTCTGGCACATAATAAACAAGCAACAAATATAACTTTTGTTATTAATAATAACTTATTATTAGTAGTAAATATATTGGTGACCTAAATATTGCTAATTAGTGAGCAATGTAATAGTGACAAAACAAGGTTAAACACTTTAAATCACTGACTCAAATTATAAAATTGTTGAAAGTTATAGTTTAGTTTAGAATATGTATTATTAGAAATTTATTAATAACTGAATTATGTTGGCACGGAAAAACAAAAATCGGAGTGAAGTTTATTATCTAACTGTAATTAAATTATAATGAAGGGAGAAACATTTTTTATCATCAGTAAGGTTAATTAAGTGAAAATTAATAAAGTTTTCCTGTCAACTTCATTAAAGATGCTTAAATGGTGGAGAATAATAAATCATAGTAATGCAGAAAAATCTAAAACAATGTAGTATAGCCCCTGACTTGTGGTGATAGCTGTCAACTATATTCTTTCCCTTAATGCTACCTGATAGAAGTTTCTCATGTCACTATTTCAAGTCCTTCAATATCTCAAGTTACCAGTAAATAAAAATCAGTTCCCTGAGGCAGAGTCTTTTTGTTGCTTTTAAATTAACATTCCCAAGACTTTATTCTTGGGAAGAGTGTACCCAGTTTAAATGTCAATTTCCAGCTTTTCTTGTAGTTCAAGGTGTACAATAAAATACAAGTAGAAATTATTGTGTGGTACTTTAATGAAAGCCTATTAAGAATGGTGCCACACAGTTGGCATATGTGCTATTTTGATACACTCTCCAACCCATCCATACTCAGAATTCAGGCAGGATTTCTGGAATTCAACAGCCATCTAAGACTATAATGCTACATAGAGAAGAAACTCCCTGGGCTAACAATGATAGAGCTCAAAGATAGCTCTAAAATTATATAGCAAATATATAAGTTTTCTTTAGTTTGGGGAGGAATAATCATTACCATCTGTAAAGTGGACTAGTAAAATTAGATTTTACCTATTTAATTGTTTTTATGTATCTAAGCATCAATTGTAAGAAGTAAAACTTATACATTATATTTTAAATTAAAATTTTAATGTTAAAACCTATTAAATATTTTGAGTTAAGGAGTCAAAAGTGGTAAGTATCCAAGTTACAGTAAGTATCCAAGTTATAGTAGCTTTTAAAACAATGATAGAAAAATTAAGAATTAATATATTAAAAATGTACTAATTTGCAATGGTGAAAATTATCAATGGAAGTAAGAAGCAAAAAGTGCTTGGGTACTAAGTAGAGGTATATTTGATAACTTTCAAACCTCCTTTTCCATAGATAATCATTTCCATTCTCACCAAAACTTATCCGAGTTTCCAGTGAATTACATTAGATAAGCAGCAGTTTCAATCCTTATCTAGTTCAACTTCAGAAGACACCAAATTACAGAGGACTAACAAAAGGAAAGACAGTAGATGAAAAAAGGAAGAATACATGTTTGATCATCTTAACTCATTGAAGCTTGATTATATGGATGAAACCATATAATAGAATATTAACCCAATTTATATATCTAAAAAAAGCATTGTGAAATAAAAGAGAAACATTTTAATCAAAAGTTAAAGTCAGAACAATTAGAAATACAATGTAATCTCCATGCAAGCTCTGGGCTAATAAAATAATACTTATTCCCATTACTATTGTCCACATCTCATAAAATGCACATCTCGCTAACCCTTGGAAAAGGTGAAAATCCCCTGATAAGACCTCAGCAATGAATAAGTATAGTCAAGCCCTACAGAATTAAGATAAGATGAGAAAAGGTTACATAATAATAGATCTTTTGAGCCTAACCGAGGAACTAAATTCATTTACTGGGCTGCAATAAGGTATAAGCAAAGCAATTTGAAAGGCAGAATAAAGAATCTGGAGACATGGAAGTCAAGATGACACAGAAATTCTCTGAGCTGTGAAACAATTTCCTACACATTCTGTCATTGATGGGCACAAAGGATTCCATCTGAAGAATTGTGCTAGCTTGTTAACATTGGTCAAGGCCATATCACCGATGATGGGGCAGACAGTGAATCTGCTTACTAAAAAAAAAAACTACACTGAGATGGCCCAAAGATAGTTCCTACACTTTGTGGATATGTACCATGAATAAGTGAAATTTACATATGTATGTAAACATACCACACCATATATGTAAAATGTATATCTTATGCTAACATATGTGTGTATGTTTATATATACATTATTACTTCTCTAGTGTCAGGAAACTGGATTTTCCATTTTCTTCAGGAATCTATCTCATATGAAGGCTGTACAGTGTTGGAATCCAGAGCTGAGGCTATAGAGTCAAATAGCCCAGGAGTGTGATGGAGACCTGGTGTGAAAATATTCAAATAGACCCCATGAAGTTATTCTCTGCCACCTAGGGAAAAATAAGTAATCAAAGAGATTTATATATGTGAGGAAATTTATAAGATTGATCCTGCTGGGGAAAATTTACCCTATTCTTAGAAAAAGTCTAGTAATTTCAAAGTAGTATTATTTTGAATTGAGTTTGTCCATCAGGCAATGTTTGGAGAAGCAAATACTATTCAGTAGTAACAGAACAATTATCTGACGTTGAAATTCCTTTAATTGTGAAAATTATACAAGCCCAGAGAATTTTATTTTTTAAATATATGTGTATAGGTTTTAAAGACGGGCATTCTGTGTAACCTAAGTGTAAAATCAAAAGCATTTCACATTATACCATCTACATATCCTTAAAAAGATGCGTATAAATTGATGTTTTATAAAATGCATCTTTGAGTTTTATTTTTAATATATTGGAATATGTTTACAAGTAAGTAGTTACACCTTTTCATTATATCTAAATGTTCAAGGAAATTTTTAAAAATCTAATTTAATATGCCAAATGTTCTGCTACATAATCTTCTTCATTATTTTTTTCAAACTCTACTGAGTTTTCTAATTGTAATGTATCTGACAAACTCGTGCAGCATTATAGTGCCCCGGACACCATCATTCATGGAATATAGAAAGAACTCAGTGATGACTCTTGACTCATATGGTAGGAAAAGCTTTCTGAAAATCACTTATAACTGCAATTTTGTTCATGATAATGATTATCTTTAATATTACACTCTGTCTTGTTTCCAGCCTTTATAATATACTTGTAACAAATGAGATCAGTGGACCTGTTATATTTTTCAGCATTAGCTCCACCAAGTTTCTAGAACCATTAGTTTCAAAGGGTTTATGAAAAGTTTAGTAATGTGAGATTTGGTTTTAAGTCTTACATTATGATCACCTGCTTGGTCCCTTGGTGCCTATTTGGTGTCACAGTTCTGGAGTTCTTTGTTGTTCTGTTTGTTTCCAAGTGAAAGCCATCTAGTGAACTGCGAACTCTGCTTGCTCTCTTCAGGTTACTTTGTAGAGAATCAAGCCCATTCTTGAACCAAGCAGCTGGACCACTGTCATTTGCTCAATCAATGTTTTATGACTATATTAATGTATATTTGAATCTCTAAATGCTATGTTTTTGGAAAGAACCTCCCTTTAGGTTTTTTGTTGAGATCCTCTCTGGCAAAATACTTACCTGTTGTTATACCTCTAGAAAGCTATGTTCTGTCTGACTGGGCAGATGACCTTAAATTATGACTGAGTTTGTTAGCTCAGAGTTTAACCTCTCCAGGGACTGACTTTAATTTCAGACTTTTGTATCAGCTAATCTGTCATTTTCAACTACAAGTAGGGAGTTATGACTGATTCTATCCTGGAATAACTCCTTCAATCCCAAAATTATTTGGGCCTGGATTAAGGTTACAAGTCGTCCATGCCTATCCAGATTTCTGTCATGATTCCTGAGTCTCCTTCCTAGAACTTAAAGTTGTCCAGCTAATTCCTGAGTATAAATTTTGAAGAAGCCAATCATTTGCAAGTCAGTATTGCCCTTCAGACTCTGAAATATTTGCCTCTGAAATAGCTGCTACCTTGCAGCAACTCTGCTATTATTAGTAGGCTTTTACCATCCTTCCTTGCCTGGATCTTATGTGAATCTTACCTTCATTCTTCTCAAGTCTTCTCAGGAGGTCTCTCCAGGACCTATTATCTACCCTGATGTTCTATGTCCTCCACTTTGAAAGTAGGAATTGCTAAAGCCAGTCCTACCTAAAAACAGTAACCCATTGTCTATATACTCTCTTACTGATTACACTCAGTAATGTCTCATATTCATCTGGGAATATCCATCTGGCAACAGAGCTGGAGAGCTCTTGCAAATCTCTCAGTTCATAGCTGTGAAGCTATCAGCATAAACAGAGATCTCTATATCAATCCTGAATATTCATGCTCTGTTTCTTTGTGTGTGGAAGTGAGTGAGCAGCAGGGTTAGTTGTAGTTGTGAAGAAGAGGAAAGGAGGTTCAATGTTTTCTACATTTTCACCTTCTTATTTTCTCACTTTTCTCATTATGGACCATCTTAATATTGTCCCCCAGCCATTGGAATGAGGAACCTGGAGAAAGATTGGAAAATGACCACCTGGAATAGTTGGTCATCAGTGTTGAGGACTATAAAATGAATATTCCACGGAAAGCTTCATTGTGCCTAAGAGTTACAGCAGCATAATTACTGAAATAATGAGGGGATGGTTCAGACAGTACCTGTGGGTAGCTGCTGAACCTGAAGTGTGTGAATGTCCATTTAGCTTCACACTATCACTCACCAAATCACTTGCCAGCTGATGGGAAGAAAATAATTGCTGTGGTTCATATGGCTTTGAGACCTAAATAAAACAAGATCATTGAATATAGCTATGACAGGATTTTATAACATTATATGGTAACCCAAAAACATTAAGACTGAGCCTCTTTGTAGTTATTAATTAATGAGGACACCATTTCTTAATAGATGAAATATTTTTAATTTCCTTAAATATTAAAAATAATGCTCAGATAGGAACAGTAGATTGACTCAGCAATCAGTGGGGCAAAGGGCTAGAGATTTGGTTGGGGCATACACATAGGGGAGTCCAATAAATTTCTAACCTGATTTATCTTTGCAGTAGTAATAAAAGAATAGAATTTGGAGTTGGGTCTTTTATCTACCCTGACGCTCTATCTCCTCAACTTTGAAAGCTGTAGATTGCTTAAGTCAGGTAAGGATTAGTTACCTAAATCCAGTAACTAATTGCTTATACTGTCTATTAAGCAGCCTCTGCAGAGTCTGGTAGTCACAGACAGGCAGCTATAGCTGGAAACTCTTGATTCATTTGGTGGATTTGGTGAACTTGTAGGCCCTAACACCACTGGGTAATCTGCGCATATTTGAGAAACACTCTAGGAGGTACATGTATTCAGTTATCTACTATCAGTTATGTTAAATTTTTAATGTGCTTACTTCTAATAATAATAGCTTTTGAAAACAGGATTCAGTCACTATATTAATTAAAGTAGAATATTATATTAACGAAAGCTACTAAAAATATATTAAGTTGTATTCTGTATTACCTTTGGAAATTTCAGGAAAAAAAGTATCCTAAATAAGACTAATCATCTTCATCTCAACATTCAACTATGAAAGATTCTTTTTTGATAATCTAAAAAGACATTCAAATATTATTTATTTTTAGTAACTTTTACAAGCTTCCAGTTGGTGAAAGAGCAGCCCCAAATAGACAGATGTTTTGAGTTTTTCATTAGGGAATAATGGCCTTAATATACACCTCACAGCTGCTCAGCATGGGGCAAGTGCATCCTGGGCTGGATGTACTCATGTCCATCTGCTGGGCTGGCCGGTTGCCTGCTGAGTTGGTCAAATCTTTGCCATATGGCATAGGTTTTAACTTTGAGAGATTTGCATGGATAGCCTGATTTTGAACCCAAAATGAACATCATGTGAATATTGGGCCATTTTTTTGTACAGTGGTTTAATGTGATTTCTTCATCCTCTATTCTAACTTAGGTTCTATGGCTCTCTTTCTTTGTATACTCTTTTCTTCCCATTCAAAAACACAATCAAGCAAATTTTTGAGTTTAGTATCCTAAAGACATAGTCAATAAACAAATTAAGAGGTTATTTTAACCTATAAGAGGTTATCTTATTTATTTGGAGGTAACTGCTTTCAATCACAGAAACTCTGTTTATGACATTGACCAGCCTACCAACAAGCAGCTATATGATAATACACAGAATAATAATGTCTTCTTCCAGATGTTATTAATTTAATGTTACCAAAGATCTTTAACTTGTTAAATTAACAGGAAACAATATCCCTGAACAGCCAAGAAAGATGTTGTTGCAAAGCTTATGAATTTGGCTCGTAGCTAATAAGTTTTGTTAATACCATAAAACTTTTATTATGAATATAATTAGTTAGGATACACTTTCATGAAGCTTAATTATTTGGTTTTCATTTCAAAATAGATTAAAACCAACAAATTAGAAACCTAGAATGGAGGAAAAGTAGAAGAAGGGCTATTTATTCTTTTGTGTTTAGCCCAGAGACTGGCAAGGATGTCAAGAAAGCCTAGACGCAGGTGGACCAGCCAACTGAGTGAGACTATTTCTAAACCTATCTTATACCACTGTTGCTATAGATTGTCTAAACAGCTGTATTACGCTCCTGACCATGTAATGGACATATTTGATAGCCTTTCTTCTCAGGTTTGTGTGTATGTGACTAAAATTTTTGAAAATATTTACAAAGCATAAATAGTAAGCAAAAGACCATTTGAGACTCCAGAACCAAGACCGTATTCCTGCAATGGAAATACAATGTGAAGTTACTTTTAAGCTAAACTCTGATAGAATACAGCCTTGGTTAATCAGAATTCTTAATTTTCTGGTTGAGTTGAGGGCTTTCTACTCAGAAACTCTCATGTTTTAAATATTTCAAAATTTTATTAGTTCCTTTTAACTTAATGAGTAGTAAGGTAAAGAGTAAAAGCATTACTTAATTTTCAAAGAGATTCTAGTACCTTCAGGCTCTAAATGTGAACATCATTTCTCATTATCATGTTCTGTAGATGGTATATGTGATTCCTTTTAGTCTGAATCAAACTTTATGTGACTCATATTATTGCTAGATTTTAGATGTATTTTCTACCAATATTTCTCTTTGTAGCTCTAGGAGTAAGGGGGTTCCCCACCTGGGGCAAATTCCTTATGAATCTAGTGAAACCAAAGGAGGACAAGGGGAAGGGCAGGTTGAGAGAAAGAGCTTTTATTGCTCACAGCTCACTTGGGTTCACTACCCAGCCCCGGCTCCAACCATCCCTTGCCACCGTGGCACACACTTTCCTCTCCCTGCCTGCCTCTTCCAGCAGGAACTCCATGGGCATGTCCCCGGTGACTGGCAGGCACCAGACCAATTAGATACCAGGAATGGAGGGGAGGAAAGAATGGACATTTTCTCTTCACCCCTTGCCCTGGATCAACTGGAGGCTCTGCTCTGGGTATCCACTGGTGTGTAAATGGACTAAGGCCAGGTGGGAAGTTCTGGAAATTCTTGGTGAAAACTTCCATTTGCCCCACACTCTTTTTCAAAATTTCAGACATGATTTAATGTTCTCTTTGGTTGGATTCTTGTTAACCGAGGTGTCACTGGGTTTTTCTTTAAAATGTTTTTGGGTCTTTAAAGAGAAAAAGATTTTTTTACCTTTCAAAAGATTTTTAAAATACCAGAGTAGTTCTGTTCTGCTTGAATAATCCTTAAATAAGTGTTCATGCCTGAAATAGAATATTATCAACTGGATAGGTTTGGTGGGGCATATAAGATTCAGTCTAATCAAAAAAGACAATTTAGTAATAATTTAGTAATAACTGAGATTCAAGTATTAAGGAAAAGAACTATTCATTTTCAAATTGTTGTAGCAAGAACTCTTTTTTAGGATTTTAGGACAAGATCACTAGTCATTTTAATATTGATGGCAGATTATCAGTTTGATCAGATATTTGACAATTTCTTGTGATATTCGCTGAGAAAACGGTTAGCTGGTTAAAGAGGATATTATATACATTTTTATGTTGCCTGCAAGTAACTTACACACCTTTCTGTATAGAAAACTAATATTGGAATAAATGTATATGCTGTAATATACATAGAATGCATATTTTAGTTCTGGATGGGCAATTAGTTTTTCTTGAAATACAGTCAGAGAATTTTCAAGGGAAAACAACTGTGGCCCTTTGTTAAAGGTGAATAAATTATGTAAGTTCATTGAAAAAATTGCATAAAGAGAAACAAATCTTTATTTGAATTGTTTTATGTTCTAGCTTCCTTTCTATTGGTAGAAGTGCATCCACCTCAGAATAGTGAATTTTCTTTTTTAAGCAATAAATTCCCAATCCCCACTGTGTCAATAATTCCAATCTCATTATGAGTACATTTCTTCTACAAAGTATGAATCACACCTGTAATCATGTTTTGGTTCTCAGAAGACATGTAAAAATCTATTTTCATTGTTTTTTCTAAAAATAACTTAGTATTAAAACTTTACATTATTGCATGACCCCTCAACATTTTCTTTACTCAGCTAAGAATTTCGGCTCAAGTCACCATTATTTTTCATGAATGTGATTTTCATCCTTTCACTGACTTCTATACTGTAATTTCCTTCTCTACATTTCTTTTTGTTTGCAAAGTTTAGAATTGGATGCAGGTTTTCATTGCTGATGAAAGGTCATTTTATTATTTATTATGACTCCTGAATATTATTTTGCTATGTTGTAGGCAGTAAACTTGAAATTTGTATATCTTTTCCTCAGGCAAAAGTTTGGAAATGCCAAAGAGAGGGTCATAGTGTAAATTTCAGTTGTTAATAGAGGACCATCAGGGACAAAGAATATGATAAATGAATGGTTAGTACTTCCTTAAGTTTGAATTCATTTGTAAAATTAACATTTTTGCAAGGCATCATTTTAATAAAATGTTAAAAAAAAACACCTTAGGATAAAAGACACAAGCTTTTTCAGAGAACATCAAGTGCTTGTTTGTTGTGGAGGGGTATTTGTGGATAAATTTCTTTCATTCGTTTAATAAGTAGCTAATGATTATAAAAGATTTACTTTCTTTGCTTAAGACATATGCCAGCATTTGTGATAAATAAAATTTCTGTTGTTTGAATCTTTTGTTTAATATAGTATAGTGGGAGACTGTCAGATGAATGAGCATTCTTTACAGTCCTGTAACACCCATTAAATAACCAGAAGAATGAGGCATTGAAAGTCTGTGTAAACAACACTATTGTCTGAAATTATTTATGTTATATATTTTACTCAAGTAACTACAAACATTCACTAATAAGATGGTATTTAAATGGTACTAAGAGTTTTGACTCTCATTTCTTTTTCTCCAGTGACATTGCTCAACAATGTTGACCTATGGCAGGTCTGCAGAAGTCTACCATATTTAATAAACCCATAGCAATGACCTTATTTATTTCAACAAAACAGCTGTATGAGTCTCAGATCTTTTGTTTTCCACCTTGCCAGGCAACTGATTGCTTATAATCAATACAAATGATAAGAGGAATAAGTATACTACCTTTCTTTATCTCATGGTACCCACAGTGAAGCTTGTATCTCATATTTTTGTTTGTTTGTTCATACTAAATACAAATGTTGTAAGGGCAGAACAGGACTGACTCCATTTTGTGCCTAATCTCCATCTTAGGCCTGAATCGGGCCTGACCCTGAAAAATTACTTAATTCCAGGAACAGGCCATAAAAATCCTCCCCCAGAAGGCAGCTAATCAGCAGAGGCAACGAACATTGCCTCATCAACCCATTCCCCCTCTACCAATCAGCAGAGGCAATGAACATCATCTCACTAACTGCCTCTAGACCCCTATAAAACTATTGTACTTTAGAAGCTCAGGGCTCTCTGCATCTCGCTGCTGCATCAGTGTGTGTAGGGGTCTGAGCTCGAACTCGAATAAAGGCTCTTTGCTTTTGCATTGGACTCGGCTCCCTGGAGGTCTTTGGGAATCTCGAAACCTGGGCACAACATTTGGGGGCTTGTCCGGGATGCCCCAAGACCCCTGAGGGACCCCGAACCGGAGAGCCTGACTGGTCCCGGTAGGTGTCTGTGTGTCTCTGTCTCCCTTTTGTGTGAGCCCATTCCTGGCAATCTGGTGTTGCCCGAGATGGTCTAAGTGGACGCACTGAAGGACCATGGGCAGGAGGATTCAGAAGACGTTCCGATACTTCCTTCTGGAGGGACGTGGATTTCCCTCAAGGATCTGAGACGAGGCGGGTTGCTCCCGCCGGTCGGTGTGAGGCCGTCGTCTAGCTTTCGGTTTTGCTTCCACGGAGTTGGAAGACTGTTTTTAGGGGCCTTCTGTTTGTCTGTTTTTGTGTCTTTCTGTTTTATTCTGTGGACTTACGGGATGGATATTATGGGACAGACTCAGACTACTCCTTTAAGTATTATGGTTGATCATTTTAAAGAAGTTAAGGGAAGGGCCAATGACCTAAGTGTGGAAGTCTGGAAAGGTCGATGGCAGACTTTTTGTTCTAGCGAATGGCCAGCTTTCAGTGTCGGGTGGCCACCAGAGGGAACCTTCGACCTACCTACCATACACCGAGTCAGGGGTGCTGTCTCTCGGCTTAAGACAGGTCATTCTGATCAGCTCTCTTACATTATTACTTGGCAGGACCTTGTAAAGGATCCACCCTCTTGGCGTAAGCCTTTCCTGGCCCCACACCCTCTGAAGCCGAGACCCATTCTTGCTTTACAGGGAAAAAAAGAGAAGGAAGAAAAGAAGAGTCTTACGCAACCTTCAGCGCCCCTTTACCCTGTCCTACAAGGGGGAACTGAAGAAGAATTAATTTTTCCTCCACTGTATCAGCCCCCTAGGATGCCGGAAGGACGCAACCATCCCCCACCAGGGAAAGCAGAAGCTGCTCAGAGAGCGGAGGGCGGAGGCGCTCCAGTGGGAAGCCCGCCCTGTACCAGACAAAGGGCTCAGAGGGAGCAGTCTGCCTCTGCCGCTGACTCCACTATTCTGCCCTGAGAGCCACCGGTCCCCCAGACGCGGGGGAAAATCAGCCCCATCACTACTGGCCTTTTGCCACTAGTGACCTCTACAATTGGAAAGCTCAAAATCCTAAGTTCTTTGAGAAACCGGAGGGGCTTATTGACTTGCTAGACTCTGTTCTTTTCACCCATAAGCCTACATGGGATGACTGCCAGCAGCTTTTACAGGTCCTGTTCATGACAGAAGAGAGGGAGAGAATCCTCAATGAAGGCCGGAAATTGGTTCCAGGCGCGGACGGGAATCCTACCACCAACCAAGCCCTAATAGATACCTCTTTTCCCCTAACTAGGCCTGACTGGGATTTCAACACAGCTGAAGGTACGGAGAGGCTCCGGGTCTACCACCAGACTCTAATGGGGGGTCTCCGGATGGCTGCTAGAAAGCCGACTAATTTGGCCAAGGTAGGGAATGTACAGCAGGAAAGGAATGAATCTCCAGCTGCTTTTCTAGAACGGATCATGGAGACTTTCTGTACTTATACCCCCCATAGATCCAGAGGCTCCCGAGAATAAGGCAGTTGTCATCATGGCCTTTGTAAATCAATCTGCTGCACATGTCAGAAAAAACTACAGAAGATAGATAGATTAGGAGAGAAAAGTCTACAGGACCTACTAGTAGCCGAAAAGGTATACAACAACCGGGAGTTGGACCAGAAGACAGGCAGGCTTGCGCCATGGCAGCTGCCAGCAGTAAGCAGACTCGAGACCTGGCCAGGATCTTGCTAGCCATGACCGCTGACTTCCCCGAGGAACGAGACCGTCGTCTCCAGCAACTTGCGAACGAACGAGAGAGAGGGAAGGGGGCCGCCCGAGGAAGGAGGTGGAGACTGCAGAAGGCCCAATGTGCCTACTGCGAGGAAATAGGACATTGAGCCCAGGAATGCCCAAAAAAGGCCGATGTGAGGAAAGTCCTAAAGCTAGATGAGCTCAGTGATTAGGGGAGTCGGGGTTCAGACCCTCTCCCCGAGCCCAGGATAACTTAGAGTGGAGGGGACCCCTGTTAACTTCCTTGTCAACACCGGAGCGCAGCATTAGGTCCTCCACACCTCACAAGGAAAACTAGTGAATAAGAAGTCCTGGGTACAAGGGGCAACTGGTATGATCCAGTATTCATGGACTACCCGAAGAACGGTGGATCTAGGTACGGGCCGGGTATCCCACTCCTTTATGATAATACTGGAATGCCCCTACCCCTTGTTAGGACGGGACTTACTGACCAAAATTGGAGCTCAGATAACCTTCAGACCAGGGGGGCCTCGAGTCCAATGGCAGGGGTCACCCCATCCAGGTCCTGACCCTGAGACTGGAAGATGAATACCGCCTTCCCCAGAAGGCGTCCCCGGCAGAGGATAACATAGACAGATGGCTACAAGAATTCCCCACAGCTTGGGCAGAGATGGGGGGATAGGATTAGCGGCTCACAGGGCACCAGTCCTAGTAGAGCTGAATCCGGGAGAAGGCCCGGCGAGAGTCAAGCAGTACCCCATGTCTCAGGAGGCCCGGAAGGGAATCCAGCCACACATCCAGAGACTGTGAAGCTTAGGGGTACTAGTCCCCTGCCAGTCTGCCTGGAACACCCCCCTACTGCCGGTCAAGAAGCCTCACACGAATGACTACCGACTGGTGCAGGACCTCCGAGAGGTAAATAAAAAGGTCATGAACATGCACTCAACCATCCCCAACCCATATATTCCCTTAAGCTCCTTAGCGCCCTCCAGAGTCTGGTACGCTGTACTAGACTTAAAAGATGCCTTCTTCAGTCTACCACTGGTGCCACGAAGCCAACCCTTGTTTGCCTTCAAGTGGCATGACCTGGAGGAAGGCTACAGTGGACAAATAACCTGGACACGGCTGCCTCAGGGGTTCAAAAACTCGCCCACCATCTTCAACGAGGTGCTACACGAGGACCTGAGTGAGTACAGAAAGGAGCACTCGGGCTTCACCCTCTTCCAGTACTTAGATGACATTCTGATCGCTGCAGACACAGCCGAGGACTGCAAGCACGGAACCCAAGATCTGCTGTCCACCCTGGGGGCCTTAGGATATTGGGAGTCCACAAAGAAGGCTCAGATATGCCGGAGGAGGGTAAGTTACCTGGGATACATCTTGGAGGATGGACAAAGGTGCTTATCAGATGCCAGAAAAGAGACTGTCCTGAAGATCCCTACATCCGTCTCCCGAAAGGGAATAAGAGAATTCCTAGGGTCGGCTGGCTACTGCCGCCTCTGGATACCAAGTTTTGCCGAAATTGCCAGGCCCTTATATGAAGCCACCAAGGAAGGGAGGACATTTGAATGGACTTAGAAGGAGGAGGCTGCATTTAATCAGTTGAAAAAGGCCTTCCTAAGTGCCCCAGCCCTGGGCCTGCCAGACATTATGAAGCCCTTCCACCCCTTTGTGGATGAACACAGGGGAATAGCAAAAGGAGGTCTAACTCAAGCCTTGGGGCTCTGGAGCCGCCCAGCAGCTTACTTGTCTAAGAAGCTAGACCCAGTAGCTGCTGGCTGGCCACCATGCCTCAGAATTATTGCAGCAATAGCACTCCTGGTAAAAGATGCTGACAAACTGACCCTAGGACAGGAGATCTGGATCACAACCCCCCATGCCATAGACAGAGTCCTGAAACAACCTCCTGATAGATGGATGAGCAACATGTGTATGACTCATTATCAGAGCCTCCTGCTCAACCCTGCAAGAGTGCAGTTCCACCCCACTGCAGCCCTTAATCGCGCAAACCTCACTGCCTGACCCCGACCTGGATGCTCCGCTACATGACTGTGCAGGAATCTTAGAACAAGTACATGGGTTCCGGAAAGACTTGACCAACCAACCCCTTCCAGACGCCGAGGCCACCTGGTTTACAGATGGGAGCAGCTTCATACGAGGTGGGCACAGGTACGCGGGTGCAGCAGCGGTCACCGAAACGGACACTGTATGGACGGAGGCTCTACCGTCTGGGATGTCAGCCCAGTGAGCAGAGCTGGTCACCCTCACCAAGGCACTAATGCTGGGAACCGGAAAACGGCTCAACGACTATACAGATAGCTGTTATGCGTTCGCTACAGCTCATGTTCATGGGACAATCTGTCAGGAGAGAGGGCTATTAATGGCAGAAGGACGGACTATAAAGAATAAACAGGAGATACTCGACCTACTGACGGCCTATGGCTCCCTGCCAAGCTAGCCATTGTCCATTGCCAAGGACACCAGAAGACTGACAACCCTGTGGCTAGAGGTAACCAGAAGGCTAACCAGGTAGCTAAGGCAGTAGCTCTTACTTCAGTCCCCACCATGGCCCTGCAGCTACTGGACCTGGGGAACCCAGTTTTGCCAGACCAGCCCCAATATTCCCAGGAAGAATTGCAATGGATCAGGAAACTCCCCATGGCCCAAGAGATAAAAGGATGGTGGTATACACTGAACCGAGAGCTCATACTGCCAGACCAACTCGGGCTCCCCATGTTAGAACACTTGCACTGATCCACCCACCTGGGGGCCCGGAAACTAAAGGACCTAATTAGACACGCCGGAATTAAGATTCATCAGCAGGATACCAAAATAAATCAGGTTGTATCTACCTGCAAGGCCTGCCAACTCACAAATGCGAGAGCCGGGCCAATTGAAAAAGGGACCAGGCTCAGAGGAACCAAACCAGGAGCACAATGGGAAGTAGACTTCACTGAAGTTAAACCAGGAAAGTATGGTTATAAATATCTTTTAGTATTCGTAGACACATTCTATGGCTGGGTAGAGGCATACCCGACCAAGCATGAAACAGTGGCCAAGAAGCTATTAGGAGACATCCTACCCAGGTATGGATTTCCTGCCATGATGGGATCAGACAATGGACCAGCTTTTATTTTGCAGGTAACGCAAACAGTAGCCAAAGCTCTAAGGGCAGATTGGAAATTACATAGTGCTTATAGGCCCCAGAGCTCACGGCAGGTAGAAAGGATAAACAGAACCCTAAAAGAGACCCTTACCAAATTAACCATGGAGACTGGCAGGGATTGGGTGGCTTGCCTACTGTACGCTCTTTTCTGAGTGAGGAACCCTCCTTATACCCTGGGTTTCACTCCCTATGAAATCATGTTCGGCAGACCACCCCCTATCGTTCCTAACCTTAAAGCTGAACTTCTTGCTGAATTCGAAAATCAAGAAATATCTTTTTCCTTAAGAGGGCTCATGAAGACATTTGGCCACGCCTCCGTGCCATCTACGAGACAGGTCTGACCCTGGCACCTCAGCGGCCGGGAGACTGGGTCCACGTCAAGAGACACCGCTGGGAGACCCTCAAACCACACTGGAAGGGTCCCTATATCGTAGTGCTGACGACCCCCACCACTCTCAAAGTGGACGGCATTGCGACCTGGGTTCATCACACCATGTTCGGCCAGCAGACCCCTCCGCGATCCGGGAAGACCTCGCCACCCAATGGAGCATTGATCGAACCCAGCGCAACCTGCTCAAGTTCAAGCTACGGCGCGCTCGGCCTGCTCAGTGCTGGTGATCCTATCTACTGCAGGTTATGCCAGAGCCAATCCTCACACCCCCTTTAATCTGACCTGGCAGGTCATAGACACCAGCTTGGGGACCATACTTAATCAGACTTCCCAACTTCACCCCCAAGGACACTTTGTTCCCAGATCTCTACATAGACCTCCAGACTCTTTTTCCCCACTCCCTGTATGTGCCAGACATGAACCAGGGAAACCTACACTTCTATGTTTGCCCCAGACACTGACCGACTCGAACACAGGCTCGCGTACATGACCCATGTGGGGGAACGGAGAATTACTTCTGCACCTCCTGGTCATGCGTCTCAACCAGACACATCTGGTGGGCTCCCTCAAAAACAGGCGACCTGATAACGGTGAAGCAGCAGACTCCTGGTGGTCGGGGAAATTGGGGCCAACGTAACCCTGTGTAATCCTTTACAGACCAGGGAAAGAAGGCAACAGGGTGGGACATTGGAAAGACACGGGGAATTCAAATTTTCGACAAAGTTAGGTTGGGAGCACAAGATAAAGGAATGTTGTTGACCCTCCAACAGGTAGCAGCTCCATTGCTCCACACCGGGGTAGGACCCAACCAAGTACTAGCACCCCGGCCTACCTGTACCTGAGCGTCCTCACTCAAAAACACCCGGATCCCCAGCCTCTCGCCCCCTGCGTCCACTGGAGTACCCCCCACTCCGGCCCGCACCCTAATTTCCCACTCGGACCCCCTCTGGGGAATGGTTATTGGAGCATACCAGGTCCTGAACGCCTCTAGACCCGACCTAACCAAGTCTTGCTGGCTCTGCCTGGACGTTCGTCTGCCCTACTATGAGGGAGTCGTAATTGTAGGCAATTTCGCAACAGCCCCCAGTCCCAGCTCCTGCAGATGGCAGCAGGCCACTGCATGCCTAACCCTCCAGGCCATAGTAGCACAGGGTATTTGCATAGGCAGGGTACCCCGCACGCAGTCACAACTCTGCAGTAACGCCCTCCCCATCCCCAATGGGACCAGTTCCCCCCGAGAACGTGTGGTGGGCCTGTGCCAGCAGACTCACTCGCTGCGTCCACTCCCAGGTTCTTAACTCCTCAAGAGGGTTCTGTGTGCTTGTACAGCTAGTTCCCAGGCTAATATATCATTCAGAAGAAGCTGTACTCGGTAAGTTCAGCTCCTCCAGCCCCAGAGATAAGATAAAACCTATAACAACCCTGACTATAACTGTGCTCCTAGGGTTGGGACTAGTGGGGGCAGGAACTGGGATATCATCATTTGTTATACAAAACAAGAACTATGGGGCCCTAAGAGCAGCCATTGACTTAGATATAGAAAGAATAGAAAAATCCATTTCTCATTTACAGGAGTCCTTTACTTCCTTGTCAGAAGTGGTACTCCAGAATAGAAGAGGATTAGATTTATTATTTATGCCGCAAGGGGGCCTATGTGTAGCTCTAGGAGAGGAATGTTGCTTTTATGTTGACCACTCAGGAGTTGTAAAAGAATCCATGGCTCTTATAAGGGAAGGACTGCAGAAGCAGAAGTTAGAGAGAGAGCAATCTCAGTCCTGGTATGAGTCCTTGTTTAATTGGTCCCCCTGTCTGACTACCCTTCAGTCCTCGCCAGACCCCTCACCATTCTACTCCTGTTGTTAACCCTTGGCCCCTGCATTATCAACAGACTAGTCCAGTTTGTTAAGGAACGCATAGGGGCAGTCCAGCTGATGGTCCTATGCACCCAGTATAAGCCTTTGATAGTAGAAAATGGTGAAATAGAAATACAGCCCATCCCATGACTGGGCCTGTGAGTCACAAGACAAAGGGGGGAAATGTAAGGGCAAAACAGGACTGACTCCATTTTGTGCCTAGTCTCCATCTTAGGCCTGAACCGGGCCTGACCCTGAAAAGTCACTTAATTCCAGGAACAGGCCATAAAAATCCTCCCCCAGAAGGCAGCCAATCAGCAGAGACAACGACAATCGCCTCATCAACCCATTCCCCCTCTACCAATCAGCAGAGGCAACGAACATCGTCTCACTAACTGCCTCTAGACCCCTATAAAACTATTGTACTTTAGAAGCTCAGGGCTCTCTGCATCTCACCACTGCATCAGTGTGTGTAGGGGTCCGAGCTCGAGCTCGAATAAAGGCTCCTTGCTTTTGCATCGGACTCGGCTCCCTGGAGGTCTTTGGGAATCTCGAAACCTGGGCACAACAATGTATCATTATGTGATTATGTATGGAATAGTAGCTTTGACAGAGTCTTTAAATGCTGATGGTCCTGGAACAGTGTTAAGTTTAGATTAGCAATATAGGAGTGCCTTATGAATGAAGGCTCAGAGTTATGATGTTCTTTAGAAGTATAGCCCCCTATATCATAAGGCATAAAACATTTCAATAAATGTTAACTATTCCATTATAAGTCTGCCTCATAGAAGCAGGATAAGTACCTATTAATTGAAAATAGAAAGTGGTTCAATAAATATTGGATAAATACATTCCATAATATTTATTAAATCCTTCAAAAATATCTTTTTATTTTTTAAATTGATATACAATCTTATATTAGCTTCAAGTATACAGCACAGTGATTCAACAGTTACCTGTATTATTAAATCCTCAACCCTACTAGTGCAGTTACTATCTGTCAACACAGGAAGACATTACAGATCATTGGTTATGTTCTCCATGCTGTAGTACGTTCTTCATGACCAGCTTATATTATGATTGAGAATTTTTGTGCCCTTTTATCCCTTTACCTCTCCCCACTCACTCACCCCAACCCCTCTTCCATGGTAACCACCAGTCATTTCTCAGTGTCTGTGAGTCTATTGCTGTTTTGTTCATTCTGTTTTGCTTTGTATTTATATTCCACACATAGGAGAAATCATATGGTATTTGTCTTTCTCCACCTGGCTTATTTCACTGAGCATATACCCTCTGGATCCATCCATGGTGTTGCACATGGCAGGATTTCTTTTTTTGTGGCTGAATAATATTCCATTGTTTATATGTACCACATCTCCTTTATCTTTTAATAATGCTTCCCCTTAATTTACCATGTTTAGGAATATAATATGATTATAATGATAGACATTGACTGCAATGGGGCATGTGGGGGGGACTTGATAATATGGGTGAATGTAGTAACCACAATGCTGCTCATGTGAAAACTTCATAAGATTGTATATCAGTGATACCATAATAAGAAATAAAATAAAAAATAAAATTCTTGGGAAAAAAAAGAATACCCTAGATAGCACTTCTGCCTCTCTTTTTTACTGTGTCCCCTAGAAATAGAAGCTAAGCATCACTTATTTTATTGAAGTGCTAGGTCGCAGAAGCAGGTATATCCAGTCTCTCCAAACTATCACCCTTAGTTGAGTCCCTCCTGTTGAAGTGCTAGATCAGGTAACTGGTATAGCAGGCAGTCCAAACTATCACTTTCAGCTGAATATTTACCTACAGCATACAAGAGACTGGAAAGATCTGGAAAATTGGGAATATTTTTGGAGGGATTTGTGCTATAGACCTCCCACATTCTACCCCCATATGATATAGTGGAGCACTCAGTTCAGATGAAGTGAAGAGGAAGGACATTGGTGGGATCATTTGGACAGCTGATAGAGCCTCTGCAATTTGGGAAACACCAGATAAACTAGTCAATGACACATGCTGAACAAAATGTGTATAGGTGAGTAGCTGACTAGAGTGATCCGAGGCTAAAAGAGAGAGAGTTGAATCTGGGAAGTTATTGTACTCTCATGGTCAACAGGTCACATACATTTGTTTGTGATGATTAAATATGTGACAAGCAAGCAAGACAGCCAACCTGGGCTCCTTATAATTATTCCACAGAAGGGTAAGAAAGAGGAGTAATGAGATGATGAAAGAGACTGGAACCTGTTTTAGAATCATGTTGACAAGATGTATTTTACCTGTATCAAAGAAAATGCAGTGAAAGATCCCTGCTTACATGCCGAAAAATCCATAAAGATCCCGTAAAATCCATGTATATTTCTTCTTTGGACAAACATCTGTTCAAGTCCTCTGCCCATTTTTTAATTAGGTTGTTTTTTTGGTGTTGAGGTCGATGAGTGCTTTATATATTTTGGATGCTAACTCCTTATCAGATAAATCATTACAAATCTATTCTCCCATACTATAGGTTGCCTTTTTATTCTGTTGATGGTGTCCTTTGCTGTACAGAAGCTTTTGAGTTTGATGTAGTCCCAGGGGGATATGTCCAGAAAAAAAATGGTCGTGCTTATGTTCAAGAGATTTTTGTCTATGTTTTCTTTTAAGAGTTTTATGATTCTTGTCATATATTTAGGACTTTAATCCATTTTGGGTTACTTTTGCATATGGGGTTAGACAATGATCCAGTTTCATTCTCTTGCATGTAGCTGTCCAGTTTTCCCAACACCATTTATTGAAGAGATTGTCCTTTCCCCATTGTATATTCGTGGTTGGCAGGAATGTAAATTGGTGCAGCCACTGTAGTAAGCAGTATGGAGGTTCCTTAAAAGCTTAAAATAGAAATACCACACAACCCAGCAACTGTACTCCTAGGAATTTACCCAGAGAAAACAAAACCTCTGATTTAAAAAGATATGTGCACCCCTATGTTTATTGTCACATTATTTACAATAACCAAGATGTGGAAGCATCGTAAGTGTCCCTCAATAGATGAATGGATAAGGAAGATGTGGTACATACAAACAGTGGAGTATTATTCAGCCACAAAACAGATGGACCTAGAAGATGTTATGCTAAGTGAAATAGGCCAGGCAGAGAAAGACAAATGCCATATGATTTCATTTACATGTGGAAGCTAAAAACAAAACAAATAAGTAAGAAACAGCAGGAGACTCATAGACACTGAGAAGTGACTGGTGGTTACCAACGGGAGGGGCTGAGGTGGGTAGATGAGGAGGGTGAGTTGGATAGGGGGGCAAAAAAATCTCAATCATAGTATAAATTGGTTATGGAGGTGGAAGTATAGCATGGGGAATATAGCCAATGGTTTTATAACATCTTTCTATGTTGACAAATAGTAACTGCATTAGTTAGGGTGAGGATTTATTAATGTGTGTAACTACCGAACCACTGTGTTGGATACTTGGATATAATATTATGTATCAACTATACTTTAAAATAAAAGATATCATGGCAGCAAAGTCAGCTGTAAACATTTACCATGGACAGAGGAAACTAACATCAAATTGCTTTACATTGCAAATGTTTTCTGCTCTGCTACTTTTTCCTACCTCTCAATACCCCAGTCCAACCCTAGAGGGGATAAGTAGCATAGCTTGCTAGCAAGAAGAGGTGATGTCTACAAGGGAAAATGCTAGGAAATCTATGTGTTCCATAGGTAGTTGTTATTAAGTTCTGGGAATTGTTTACATATTATATATATGCTTAAATATTAACTTATTTAATCCAGACAACATGATAAGAGTAACTATTTTACTAAGGTCATGGAGTTAGTAACTGTCAGACCTGAAATTCCTTCTCAGGTGATCTGGCTCAAGTCAGTACTTTTAAATATACTGCTAAAGTATCTGTATTTGTAATGTGTACCTCAACTCCAACTCAAACAGAAAACAAGTCAATCTGTACTCCTTTCCTTCTGCAAGCTTCTCATCTGGAGTAGGTCAAAGTTGGAATATAGGAGAAGTTTTAACTCTAAAAGCGAATTCAGAATTTTGATGATTACATGGAATTACAAATATTAATTCTTTATGTGAGACTGTTTTTATCACTAGGAGTCACAGAGTGACCAGGATTGTTAATGGCACCTGTCCACAATTTCACCCAAATAGCAGGCAGTGTTTCAGCTTACAAAATGGTTTTGAATGGATGTGTTGGGCAACAAGCATGGGGATTAAGGTTGCTCTGTGATTGCACTTTACAGTCCCACTTATTCAATGTACTTATTGCTGTATTAATGAGGATTTTTGTATGTAAACTGAAGCATATATCCAAATTTAAATAGGCTAACTATCAATCAAATGAAGTGCTGTTATATGTATTTATAATTCAGTTAAGGGATGACTCTAGATACAATAGATAAAAGCTAAAAAAGCTAAAAGAAAAAATGTAAAATAAAGAATAATTTAATGGAACAAAAAAAATAATGTTCAGTCTCAGTAGTATCCAAAGAAATGCATTTAGCATTTTATCTATCAAACTAGATAATTTAATGAAGTTAATATTTAAAATCAGAGAATGTGGGGGTATGGGAAATTTCAAATATTACTGTTGTGGCTGTAAATGACCATAATCTTTCTGAAAATAAATTTGACAATATATATATATATCAAGAATTTAAGAATTCATACATTTTGACACTATTCTATTCTAAGGAAATAATCCTTAATAAAAGAAAAAGCTACTGAATTTTCATCAGTATTATGTATAATATTTAAATACTGGAAGCAATCAATCACTAGCTTAATAATAGGAAATTGATTACATAAAATCTCAATGTCAGTATAGAGACCTAATGGGTCATCAAAAATTGTTTAAGGAGACTATGTCTACGGGGAAGATGTTTGGAATATTGGACTATTATGTGAAAAAAGAAAACACTGGGAATCATGATATATAATTTTATGTACCATATAATTATAGCTATATTATCCTATGCATGAAAAAAACTGAATAAATGCAATAAACTTTCATGATTATTTTCCTTGGGTGCTAAAATTAGGGGAGATTCCCCCATTTGTTTTCTTCATATTACCTGTCCTAAAGATGTAATAATTTCTAAAACCTGAAACTACTTACAGTTATGTTATTTGCCCATCTATTACAAAAAATGCTGTAAAACCACTATAAATCATAAGAATGATGAATGAAAAAAGAACATGATATGAAAACACTGGAGAACATGGAAATGATGCATTATGTTCTCTATATAATATAGGATCTTTAATTGGGGTCCATAAGAAAAAACATTTTTCAAGTCTCATTGTTATTAATAGTTTGACCCAGCACACTTGTAAAAGTTTTTATATCTCTCTCTCTTTACATATATATATATAATACATATACATACACATATATATATCACACAGTAAATGTTGAAATGTTGTAAATATTCATACAACCTTTATATAACATATGTACATATATATATGACATAATAAATGTTCATGTATTGTAAATATTACATACCCACACACACATATATTTCAATCTTAGAGATACTTTGCATCTTTACTCCAGTTTCTGTCTTTTATTTGAATTCCAGAAGGCTCAGAGACTACATTTCAGCCCACTTCTAGAAAAGCCTACATGAATTTACGGTATGTGTGTTAATCTTATTTTTCCTACCTAATTTTATAAAGTCCTCTCCCCTCTGTTTTCTTCACCCTTCTCATTTATTAAGTTAGTTATAGCAAGTATAATTTATAAGTGCATTGAATGAAATGGGAACTCAATCAAAAAGGATTTATCCATAACATAAATAATCTATATATGTGTATTTTGCTGGTGTGAAGCAGGCTTCTTTAATACTGAAAATAATATTAATCTGGGGATCAGGAGTTCTAAATTCTTATCCCTATTCTTCCATGTATATGTCTCATAGTGTCTTTAAAGCTGCATCTTCCTTTGTAAAATTAGTCAGACAGATAAGGTACTTCTAATTTATCCTGTATCCTTACAAATCATCTTAAATTAAGTGGTACATGGCTGGATAGATGGAGAAAAATGCTATAAAATAGTTCCTTTAATTTCTATTCCAAAATACTCTTGAAAAAATGAGAAAAATGATATTAAGAATTTAATAAGGATGTCAAGCTAATTTTTTGTGCCATAGTAAAATACATATAACAGAAAATTGACCATTTTAGCCATGTTAAAGTATATAATTCAGTGTTATTAAGTACATTCACTGTGTTGTATAACCACTATCACTGTCAAGTCAGTGTGATATTGGCATAGATAGACAAATATATCAATAGAACACATTGTCCACAAACAGACCCATTCATATATGGTTAGTAGATATTTGACAAAAGTGCAATGGAATAAAGATAGACTTTTCAGCAAATGATGCTGGAACAATTGAGAATCCATATTCAAAACAAAATGACCTATAGTTCACAATTTATACTAAAAAATTAATCCAAATATATGTCACAGAACTGAATGTAAAACTATAAATCTTATACAAGAAAATACATTTGAAAACATTTATAATCAAAGTAGCCAATATTTCTTAGATTTCATTAAAACTAAAAATATTCACTATGAAAAACAATGTTAAGAGAATATACAAATGAATCACAAACTGAGTAAAAATATTTATAAATAATATAGCTGATAAAGGACTTGTACTCAGAACATATAAAAAACTCTCAAAATTGAGCAATAAGAAAGCAACTCAAGAAAATAACTGAGCAAAAGATTTAAACAGATCCTTTTACAAAAAAGATACACACTGATGGTAGGAATGTAAAATGGTAAAACCACTTTGGAAATGGTTAAACTTATACTAACCATACAATCCAGCCATTTTTCTCTCTTAGGTGTTTATCCAAGGAAATTAAAGCATATAGCCATACAACTACTTGTATACAAATATTAAAGCAGCCTTATTTCTAATGGCCAAAAACTGGAAACAGCTCAAATATCTATCAACAGGTGATTGCACAGGCAAATTGTATACATATACAAGAGCACCGTGTAGTAAAAATAATAAACTACTCATCTATGCAACAATGTATTTGAATTTAAAAATGACAATGGTAAGTAAAAAAGGGCCAGACAGCCTCTCCAGATATTATATTTTCCATGATTCCTCTGAAATAAAATCCTAGAAAACTCAAAACTGTCTATAGTGACAGAAGAGAACACAGATTAATGGTTGCCTAAAGATGGCATGGAAACTGGGTGGTGAAAGCAGAAAGATTATGAAGAGGCACCAGGGAAATTTCCAGAATTGGGGCATGCTAATTATTGTCATTGTGATGATTTTACGGATCTTGATATATTTCAAACTTACCAAATTTTATACTTTAAATACGTGCAGCTTAATATATATTAGTTATATTTCAATAAAGCAGTTAAAAAACAACAGGAAAGCCCAATATCCATTATCAAATATTTAAATGCTTTTCTAAAACTTCAGTTATTTTAAACATTCTAATACATGTATGAAACAGGAAAAATAAAACAATCCATGAAAAACCAAAAGACATTTACCATATTATAATGGTTATATTGTAAATCATACATGAGAGAATTGTCTGATAATTGTCTATCCTTAACAAATAAATTAGAAGCTTATCTCATTTCATTCAAAAGCTATTTCAAATATATTTAAAAGTGAAATACAAATACGAAGTTGAAAAAACATTCTGAAAAAAATTGAGATTAATATTCATCTCTCTAGAAAAAAATAGATGAATATTTATATAAGCTCGGTGTCAAGAAACATTTATATAAGACACCAAAGGCAGAAATCATGGAGAAAGTTATTAATAGCTAAGGGTCTATTCAAAATGAAAATTCATAAAATATATTATAAACCAAATATAATAAGCATTATTAAAAGGCTCAGCATAAAAGAAGAAAATTATTTGCAACTATGTTTTAGGCATCTGTTTAACATCCTAAGAATATAAAGAGATCTAACACTTTAACAGGTGATTAATAAACCGAATTTCTCATTACAAAGTGGGCAAAGAATAGATATAGGTAATTTAGAGAAGATTAAAAAAGAAAGAAGTGCAGATGACTAACAAACGTGAGAAAAGGACATGTTCCAAAACGTTAACAATCCCTATCTCCTAGGACTCTAGTAGTTTGTATTAGGTCTTGGACTGAATCCTGATGGCTACTGAAGAAATCCTTGAAGCAAAGGTGAATAGGGAAGGTGTCCAGAGTCCTAGACAGTGACAACGGGGGTGAACACTTCCTGGCTTTGGAAAAGTTTCTATGCCACTTGTCAAATTTAATGTGACTAGTCTTCCTTTTGGATGCAGCCGTATCTTTGCCATCCCAGGAAGATCTCTGATACTTACCTCCATCAGGGATATCTGCATCGGTCCAATTAAGTCAGCTCCCTGATACGGACTTCTTTCTTCCTTCAACATTTTAAGTAACAGAGTATGGTATATTTTTCAGTGATCAGAATAAACTGGGTGCCTCTGTGGTTTTCCCCTGCACCAAAACATATTTGCTAGAGACCGAATGTACGGTTTCATCTTTCTTTATAATCCAGCCATTGTAGACTGGTGTTCGCTATTCCTGACTTGTCATCCCTCTAGAAAAATTTTCTCTCTCCTTTTGAAAGCTGAAATTGTTTAAATCCTCCTGTTGTTTGTAGATTAGCTGTAATTCATTCAGTGCCCAAAGGGTAGTTAAGAGGATTAGCCAGAGTAGAGCAGAACAAGGACAGTCCTTCAGGCTTTGTTATGTTCCAGTCATGCAGATGAAACCAAAATTAGGCCAAAATATCACCTCTTTTTGAGATTAGCAGCATAACAAGTTTTCAACCTATTCCTCCTCACTATCTTATTTAATATGATTTCCTAAAACTCAAATCACTCTAAAACATACTGCCACCTTAATGGAAAACTATCTTCTATTACTACTATTTTTCAGAATGTTTTATCTAAACATATTTCTTGGCAGGGTAACTGTGCATTGTAAAGCTAACAACAGTGATGTCAATATGCTACTTAAATTTTTTTTTTATTAAGGTATTATTGACATACACTCTTATGAAGGTTTCACCTGAAAAAACAATGAAAACAATGTGGTTACTACATTCACCCCTGTTATCGTGTCCCCCCATACCCCATTGTAGTCACTGCCCATGAGTGTAGTAAGATGCCACAGAGTCACCATTTGCCTTCTCTGTGCTACACTGTCTTCCCTGTGACCCCCCCACACCATGTGTGCCAATCATAATACCCCTCAATCCCCTTCTCCCTCCCTTCACACCCACCCTCCCCCACGCCTCCCCTTAGGTAACCACTAGTTCCTTCTTGGAGTCTGTGAGTCTGTTGCTGTTTTGTTCCTTCAGTTTTGCTACGTCGTTATACTCCACAAATGAGGGAAATCATTTGGTACTTGTCTTTCTCCGCTTGGCTTATTTCACTGAATTATGCTACTTTTTAAAAGTACTAATATTAAGAAACTGTGCTTAAAGAAAATTGCTATTTCCTGTGTCCCCACTGACCAATCCAGAACAGGCATTCTGTAAAAATGTGCTCAAGGGAAGACAGTGTAGCACAGAGAAGACAAGTAGTGACTCTGTGGCATCTTATTATACTGATGGACAATGACTTCAACAGCGTATGGGGGGACTCGATAATGTGGGTGAATGTAGTAACCACATCGTTGTTCATGTGAAACCTTCATAAGAGTGTATATCATTGATACCTTAATAAAAAAAACGTGCTCAAGCATTAAATAGGTGATTTCCACAGGCCATACCATAAAAAAATTACACATCACAGATTCCTTTCACAATTTAACTTATCTAACATCAGAATTATTTTTAATCACTGTTGTTTAGACTGTAACCATGATTTAACTTCTCTTGTACATGTGCCCACTTTAACTGAGCTAGTACAATTACATATTCTGTACCACCTGAAGGTATGTGGAATTACCAAATCCTTTGAGTAAATGAAAGAAATTTCAAAGGCACTGGAAGATGGTGTCTGATCATGCATGGCGTAAGTCAGTCATTAATGTGTCACACATCAATTTATGAAACTTTGTGCAAAGTTTGAATGGAAGCTGCTTAACCTCCAGAGCCTTATATTTTAGTAGAAGAAAAAAAATCTCATGTCATTAAAATAAGAAAGTGCTAGACAAAATTCACAGGATGAATATCAGCATCTTGAAAGAAAATCAGAAACGGGAGTAGAATACTCTTAAATACTGCATTATCAATGCTTTTCGTATTACAGAACATACTACGGTGCAGCAAATAAAACATCAATTTATCTGGATTTAAAAATAATTTATGGCTTTCGTTTACATTCATGAAAGATTCGGAAATGTGATGCAATCCTCAATAATGATAACTAGAAATACACTGGAACTTGATGACATTTGGGTGTTCACAAGCTAACAAATTTCAAAAGAAAAAGGGAATCCAGAGTTGAGCCTGCATTTTGGAATAGGGAGGGAAACCTGTTTAAAAACGTCTTAATCCATATAATTGGTTTAAAGTACCCTGCATTATTCTTTTCTAGTCCCCCTGTTAAAGGCAAATGTAATTCTCTTGGAAGAAAATGATATCCTGCCAGGCCTTGATTATTTCCACATTTTTCAAATATGGTGTCTATTAGCTTAACTAATTTAGGAAGTGAAAATCAGTGTGAGAACACCATGAAAAACAATAAAAAATACAAATAGATACACAGAGTACCCAGGAAAACAGATTTTAAAATAACTACACTTAATATGTTCAATAAAAGATTGAGAATATTGTCAGAGAACTAGAAAAAGGAAAAACAAAATGGAAATATTAGAACTAACAAAAACCTGTTATTGAAATACAGTACTCACTGGCTGGATTTAATTGAAAATTAGGTATAGCTAAAGGGAATATTAATAAATTTGAATGTAGATTAGGAGAAAATTTCCAGAATAAAACATGGAGAGAATAAAGGATAGAGAAAAGTAGAAGACAAATTAAAAGATACAAAGGATTTTGTAACATGTTTTTCATCCATGTAATTGGTGTCCCAGAAGAAAAGGAGAGAGAAAATGAAGCAGAAGCAAGATGATAGTCAAAAATCTTTCAAAACTGATGAAGAACATTAAGTCATAGATTCAAAGAACCCTAACCACTTTAAACAGAATATTTTAAAAGAAACTGAGGAAACTACCCAAAGATAAAACATATATTTAAAGACAAATTATCTTCAAAAAAGCAAATATTGATGTAATAGCTGATTTGCAACTTAAACAGTGGGACCTAAAAGACAATGTAACATTGGTATCTTCTAGTCCTGAATGGAAATGACTGGAAACCAAAATCTATGTCCAGGAAAAATATCCTTCAAAGACTATTGCTTCAAGGCAAAGTAAACATATTTTCAAATATTAAAATCTGAGAGAATTAATAAACTATTAACCTAGATCACAAGAAATATTAAAAGACATCAGTTTCAGAAGAAGAAAAATGATTCCTTAAGAAAAGATATTTGTAGATGCAAAAATGATGTTCAATAGAAAGAGTAAATATGTGGCAAAATCTAAAGGGCATAATGACTGTACAAAGATGATAATGTCTAAGCTATATAAACTATATAGGAAATGGAAATGTAATGTAACAGCATGCAAGCTGAGGGGGAAAACTGAGTTAAAGTGTCATAAGATTTTGTGTTTTGATACTTCAGCAAATATCAAATAGGATAATAGAAAGTGAAGAATAAGATGCATGATTGCTTAGTTGTAAGTTGACTAAATGCTTCAATTGAAAGATGAAGATTACCAAATCATATTAAAAATTATATGCTGCTTGCCAAAGATACATTTAGAACAAAAGATACAGAAGAGTTGAAAGTAAAAATAATGAAAAAGCATATTATGTAACTACTAATGAAAAGAAAGCTGAGATGGTTATAATGATATCAGACAAAGTGGATAACAAGGCAAAAACCATTACCAACAATGAAGAAAAACAATTCCTGAAGATAAAAGGATCATTTCAGTAGGAATATGCAATAAATCTAAATTTATGTGGAAATGTAAGGAAAAGGAAAAGTATGCCCATTATAATAGGAGCTCTGAGATTCCTCTCAGAAAGATATAACACAAAAAATCAGTAACAACAAAAATAATCAAACTAAATAATTAACAAAATTAATTTATTTTACATATGTGGAATAATTTGCCCAACAATCTTCAGATTACATATTATTTTCAAATATACTTGAACCATTTAAACAACAGAAGAAATTTTCCTTTGAAAAATTGACAAGAATAGGTCAATAATGTTAAGCTTCAACATCTCAAAGAATTGAAATTCAAGAACAAGTATTCTCATCATCATGGAATTTTTAGAAATTAATAACTAAAATTTAATGACACTATCCTTATATGCTTAGTAATTTACCTAGCATGTTTTCGTATAGGCAACTACTGTTGCAAATAATAAATGAAAAATAGAAAATAGAAAATATTTTGAAGAAAATTATTATTAAAATACTACATATAAAACTTGTATACAGGTAAAAATTTCTTAGATAAAAATTCATAAGCTTAAATTCAGACATGAGGAAAGAAGTTGGCCTGAAAATTGGTAATCTATCAATTGCTAGAAGTTAGAAAATGAAGAGCAAATTAAATATCATCACAACCGAAAGAATACAGATGAAATATAAAATGTTTATAAAATTAATGAATTCCTGAGTTACCTGATCAATGAAATAATTGACATAAAAACTAATGCAAGTATTAGAAAGAGTGGTAAAGCATCTTATTTTTGATATGAAAAAAGTTAACTGGTTAAATAAAGTTGATTTAACATTGATTTAACTACTAATTTTACACCTCAAGGAACTAGAAAAAGAAGAAGAAACTAAGCCTAAGTTAGCAGAAAGAAGGAAATAACAAAGATTACAGTGAAATAAATGAAACAGATACCAGAAAGACAATAGAAAAGATCAATGAGGCTAAGTGCTGTTTTTTTTAAAAAGATAAGTAAAATTAAAAAATAGGTAGCTAGACTAAGAAAAAGAAGGAAGATGAAATAAATAAAATCAGAAATTTAAGAGGAGACATTATAACTGGTACCACATAAATACAGATTATAAGAAACTATTATGAACAACATATATGCCAACAAATTGGATAACCTAGAAGAAATGGATACATTCCTAGAAACAATGTATTGAAGCTGAATCATTAAGAAATAGAAAATCTGAACAGACCAATGCATAAGGAGATTGAAACAATTACCAAAAACTTCCCAACACAAAAAAGCCTAAGACCAGATGACTTTACTTCTGGTAAATTTTATCAAACATTTAAGGAAGAATTAAAGCCAGTCCTTCTCAAACTCTTCCAGAAGAGAACACCAAATTCATTTTATGAGACCAGTATTATCCTGTCACCAAAGCTGGATAAGGACACTGTAAGAGAAGAAAATTATAGACCAATATCTATGGTAAATATAGATGCAAAAATTCTCAATAAAATCAAATTCAACAGCACATTAAAAGGAACATACATAATGACCAAGTGGAATTTATTCCTGAGATGTAAGGATGGTTCAATATACATAAATGAATAAATGTGACACACTACATTAATAGAGTGAAAGAAAAATCATATCATCTGAATAGATGCAAAAAAAGCATTTGACAAAGTACATCTTTTCATGATAAAAACTCTCAACAAACTGAGTATAGAAGAAACATCTATCAACATAAAAAAGGCCATATACAGCAAGCACAGCTAACATCATGGTGAAATGTTAATGGTGAAAAGTTGAACTCTCTTCCTCTAAGATCATGAACAAAACAGGTGTGCCCATTATCAATACTCATATTCCACATATTCCTGGGAGTCTTGACTAGAGCAGTCAGGCAAGACACAGAAATAAAAGGCAACTGAATTAGAAAGGAAAAAATAAAATTGTCCTTATTTGCAAAGGATATGACCTAATATAGAGATAATTATGAAGACTCAACCAAAAATTGTTGCAACTGATCAACAATTCACTAAAATTCTGAATATAAAATCAACATACACAAATCAGTTGTGTTCCTTTACACACATCATGAAGTATCTGAAAAGAAGTAAGGAAAAAATCCCATTCAAAAAACATCAAAAACAATAAAATACTTAAAAAAATGTTACTAAATTTAACTAAAACTTAAAAAATGTTTAGATTTAAAAATAATAAATTTGGTCAAGGAAGTGAAAGTTCTCTACAATGGAAACTATAAAACTTTGATGAAAGAAATTGAAGAAGACACAAATAAATGGAAACATATCCTTTGTTCACAGATCAGAATTAATAATGTTAAAGTGTTCATGAATAGAATCAATGTAGTCCCTACGAAGATTCCAATGGCATTTTTCACAGAAATAGAAAAAATAATCCCATAATTTGTATGGAATCACAAAAACCCTGAACAGTCAAAGCCATACTGAGAAAGAGGAATAGGGCCAAAGACATCGCACTTCTTGATTTCAAACTATATTGCAAAGGTATAAAACAGTATGATATTTGCATTAAAAATAGACGTGTAGGTTATTGGAACAGAGAGCCTTGCATATAAGACCAATCAGTATCTGACAAGGGATCCAAGAATACTCAAGGGGGAAAGAGTAGTCTCTTCCATGTGGTTGTGAGAAAAGTGGATAAACGTATGTAGAAAAATGAAATTGGAATCCTATCTCACATCACTCATAAAAATTAACTCCAAATGGACTAAAGACTTAAACATAAGACCTGAAATAGTAAAACTCCTAGTAGAAACACAGAGAAAATGTTCCTCAGTGAGTTTTGGATATGACAAGAAATGTTTGGCAGAAAAGTCAAAGACAAAGTCAGAGAAGTCACACAGAGAGACCGAAACTGTATGATATAACTTTATATGTGGAATCTAAAAAAGCAAACATGTAGAGATAGAGTGTAGAATGATGGTTACTGGGACTGGAGGGTGGGGAAATTGAGGAGATGTTGGTCAAAGGACACAAACTTTGACTTAGAAGATGAAAAAAAGAACTATTCAGAAAAAGCAAATCTATAGAGATAAAAGGGGATTCATGTTTGACTGGAGTTGTGATGGTAGGGAATAGTGGGAATTAACAGTAAATGGGCATGAATGATCTTACTGGGGTGATGAAAATATTCTAAAACTGACATGTAATGGTAGGTTGCATGACTTGGGAAATTTATTAAAAACCATTGAACTGTAAAATAAAACAGAAACTGTCCATCATCACAGTTTGGGAAAAATGGGTTAATAAAAGTAAAACATGTTTTTATTCTTAAAGATTTTTCCTCAATACATTTATTCATTAATGTAGATTATGAATCTCTAAGAAAGAAGTTATAAATTTTTTATCATTTTTGCATGAGGCTGGGATAGGGTATATTGGAAAATATATCAAGGAACATACCTTGGGAGACAAAGTCATAGAGCAGTTTTTAAATACCAATCATTCAGTCACAAATATTTTTTCTTCAATAGCCAGGCACTGTCCTATGATACAAGAATGAAAAAAGAGTTAAGTATTCTTGCTCTTATTGAGTTTATATTCTCATGTGGGAACTCAGACATACTCAAATAGGCAACATATATATTATTGTTAGAGATTGGCAAGTATGTCAATAAAGAAAATAGAGAAAAAATGATTCATGAAATTTCAGGTAGGAGGAACAGGACTCTCCCCAAAATGGGAGAATGATTGACATGTTTAGGAAATAGAGTCCAGCATGAACAGAGTGAGCACAGGGAAAATTAGCAGAAGAGGTCCATAGGAAACAGTGATCTGTTCATGTGGGCCATTGTAAAGTGATGGATTTGATTGGAGACAGCCTTTGGAGTGTTTTGAGGGAGGACTGGCATGATCTGACTTACATGCTAAAAACATCACATTTGCTGTTGTGTTGAGAATACCATAAAGAAAGGCAAATCTGGAATCAGGGAGACAAGTTTTGGGTAGGAGATGATGGTGACTAGGATATGGGTGGTAACAAAAGAGCTCCTAGTAAGACATAGATTCTTGGACATATTTTAAAGTTAGTGCTGTCAGATAGTATGAACACTCTATATACTGATTCTATAAGAAAACTATTGGCATGGTCTGTTAGATCTCAGGGTTACTTTAAACCCTTTTGATTTGAATCACAAAGAAGTTGGTTCAAAATGAAGGACATACCACTTTTGTTCTGCAGTCGTGTGTCATGATAAAGAGAAATTGCTCTCCAGATTATCCCATCATTTACTGGAAAAATATTAGCTGCCAAGTGATATATTGTATAGAAATTTCCTGTGTGCAAAGAAATTGCGTTTTTCCTGCTCAGATTGCATCTTCTTGAGATCTACAGTGACTTTGTCTGTATATACTAAAAGTTGTAAATGCATCTATTTTCAATTATATGATTGTATTATGACTATTTCTTAACATGTATTTCCATCTGACTGTGAAATATTATCTCATTCATTTTCATGATTTCTTGACCCTAATCCACTGCCTTGCACTAGGTATTGTTCAGTAAATTTTGACTGACTGAACTTGTTCTTGCTACATGTAACATTTTTAATTCAGTTGCATACTATTTTAAAACTTAGAATAGATTTAGAGAAGTTCTAGTCCTATCATTTTCAGTGCCTTCGTGCTATTGCTCTCAAATTTTAGTTTGCATCATGATACTTTGGAGAGGTTGCTAAACAACAGATTTTGGACCCCATCCACAGAATTTATGATTCAGTTGATTTAGTGGATATGGAGTTGGTATTAAGAATTTGTACATCTAATACATTTCCAGGTGATATTGATGTGGCTGTTCCAGAAGCCATAGTTTGAGAACCACTGGCCTAAAGATTTCCGTAGGACTGTTTGTGGAAATAGAAATGAAGTAGTGAGTGAGCAGGACTATGCCAAATAAAGTATCATTATTTTCATTATCCTGATTTATAGACACCACTAATACATTGTTTTGATCATGAGAGAAAAGAGAATCATACAGATGACATTTTGAAAAAAGAGAATCTATTGCAATGGTTTATTATTTATGTGGATCCAAAGTGGAAAGAGACTGGGATTCAGGACAGCTCCAAGAACCGCTCTCTTCTCTCTTGATCTCTTTCAACCTACTGGTGGCTTTTTCACAAACCATCCTGTTTTTTTTGTTTTTTCTTTACTTGATTCATTCTCCCTCTGCTAGTTGTCTACTTGCCTTTGTGTTCTCCAGTTCACATCTAAGAGAGGTATTATCTAATTAGTTTAGCTCATTGTCATCAAGTGATGGGAGAGAACCTTTCCATGGGCAACATTAGGGGTGGGCAAGTGGAGCCCTGCTGATACGTTCAGCGGTTGCCCATGTAGAAAAGCCCAACCCAGCATCCTTTACCTGAGCACAGGGCCACAGGCAGGGCCCTACCTGCTAGAAGGGGTTGTTGGGAATTTGGGACCCTGTGACAGACACGTCCAGCAAAGTCTTTCTAAAATTCAGAGTTTAGGAACAAAGAAAAGCAGGGAGGATTCTTCCAGTCTAACTAATGAGAGATATGGATATGAAAATAGGTGTCGTAGTTCTTGGAAAAGGGATAAGAAAACAAAAGGTATTCAATTTAATAGTATTTTCTAGTTTTGACAACACAAGTGTAAGACCAGAGGTATCAGAAGAAGGGACGGATCTCACTGGAGGAACCTGACATGAGCCAAATGAGGAAGAGAACGGTGAATGTCACTCAAATGATTCAACAGAAGGTCCTTAGCCGCAGGTCCCGCCTAGAACACGCCTTGCAGCACTCTCTCCCCAGCAGTCCAGCATGACCAATCATCGGTGATCACAACACACACACTGGCCAATTAGTTCTGTCCATACCCTCAGAGCTCTCGCAGCCCCCCTTGATAAGCCTGTCACCCCTCCTGCTGGGCTCAACTTCCTTGGCCTGTGGACCTGCAGACCAGTGAACTTTGCCTGGGATTGCGCTAATTAATTTTTTGGCCCCTTTGTTGCCGCTTGCCTGGTCTGGTTTGGTCTACCTTACATTTTGGTGCTGAACCTGGGAGGACGGGGTGGGGCCCCAGCAGGCTCCCCCTCCTCTCCTAATCTGGGACCTCTCTCCGGACCAGGACCTGATCCCAGGGTCTCAGACAACTTGGTGAGGCCCTCATCTTCCCTGCTCCCTCCTCCTACCTTCTGCAGTGCTCAGTCCAAAATCGCAGCCACGTCCGGGCATCCCCCCGGCCTGTGCCTATTTGGCTCCGGTATAGTGGAGACGTCCCTATCTCCGGACCGCCAAACCTGTTTTTTTTCCATCTCTAACTGGAGTAGATCCGGGATGCTGGACCTGCTCGTTTAAAGACCCAGGGACGGAGGAGATAGTCATGGGAAGCCAGCACTCAAAACCTGAGGCACAGACCCCACTGAAGTGTCTTATTTCCCATCTCACTACTCTGGGCTTATCCGAGGTTATCAGTAAATGGAAGCTGATCTTCCTTTGTTCCCGGGCCTGGCCCCAATATCCTCTGGATAACTAGTCTCGCTGGCCCCCTGAGGGAACTTTTGATTTCGGCCTCACCAATTTCAGCGACTGTTGTCACGGACTAGGAAATGGTCTGAGGTTCCCTATGTCCAGGCCTTTCGGGCATTGCGCTCCCGCCTAGACCTCCGTGTGTTGTTGCTCGGTCCAGGTCCTCCTGGCCAGGTCCCCCAATAGGGGCTACCAACCTCCCACTGCGCGGAATCTCCCTTTGCAGATCCCCCAGAAGACCTTGGCCTCCCCCTCCAGCCCGTACCCCTCCTTCTCCGTCTCTCCGTCTCCTTCCCCTCAACCGCCTGCCCCTTCCCAACCCTCCCTATTCGCCCTCCGGTGCCCAGGCCTCTTCCGTCAGGTGTCTTCTGTGCCTACCCCTGGGTCATCTCCCGTCTCACCCCTCCTCTACCTGGCTCCCCCCCAAACCGCCATCTTTAATTCCTCCTTTGTCTATGACTTCAGTCCCCCAGGTTCAGTCAATTCCCTTCCCCCACCTGCCTCTGTTCCCACCACGGGGACACAACCATTCGCCTCCAGTCCTACTGATATCACATCTAACCCCTCTATTTCTGGCCTTACTCCCGCCACCCACAAGTTATACGCCCCCTCTTCCGTCGGCGACACCATCTTGTCCTCCTACATCGCTTCCTGCCCCCACCCCACCGCCATCTTGTCCTTCTCCTACATCGCTTCCTACCCCCACCCCACCGCCACCTTGTCCTTCTCCTACATCGGTTCCTACCCCCACCCCACTGCCATCTTGTCCTTCTCCTACATCACTTCCTACCTCTCACCCCACTGCCATCTTGTCCTTCTCCTACATCCCTTCCTACCTCCCACCCCACCGCCATCTTGTCCTTCTCCTACATCGCTTCCTACCCCCACCCCACCGCCATCTTGTCCTTCTCCTACATCACTTCCTACCCCCACCCCACCGCCATCTTATATCCCCAAGCTGCCTCCTAACTGGGCCAGTCCTCCAGTCACGAGATCCCAGGTCCAATTACTGGCCCCCCTTCGGGAAGTGGCTGGTGCTGAGAGATTAGTTCAAGTACATGTCCCCTTCTCCCTGGGACACCTGTCTCAGTTAGAAAAATGCCTGGGCTCATACTCTGCCAATCCAACTGCCTATACTAAGGAGTTTCGGTACCTCATTCAAGCATATGAACTCACATGGCATGACCGCCATGTAATTTTAACCTGCACTCTCACCCCCGAAGAGCACGATCGTGTCACCTCAGCAGCTCGATACTGCAGCGACCAGGTACATAATTCCAACCAATCTTTACTGGTTGGGGCCACGGCAGTGCCTGCCAGAGACCCACAATGGAACTATGAGGGTAATGCCACAAGTAGGACTAAGAAAGATCAGATTCCACTGTCTTATTGCAAGTATAGATAAGGCAGCTCAAAAAATTGTTAACTATGACAAACTGAGAGAAGTCACTCAAGAGCCTAGTGAAAACACAGCCTCTTTCCTTAATCGCTTAACAGAGGCTCTTACCCTCCACACTCGTTTAGATCCTTTCTCACCACCGGGGTTGACAGTCCTAGCTACCCACTTTATCACCCAGTCCACCCTGGACATCCGGCGTAAACTAAAAGAGGCGGAAGAGGGCCCCAGACTCCACTCCAAGACCTGGTAAATATGGCCTTTAAAGTTTATAATGCCCAAGAGGAAGAAGCTGAGGCTGTTCAGGCCCAGAAGCTAAAACGGAAGGTGGCCCTTCAACCCAAGCCCTGGTTGCTGCCCTGTGGCTGGCACTAAAGGGGCCTCAGGGTTCCCGCCTCAGGAAACAATCTGAGACCCGCATGCCTCTGAGAGCCTGCTTCAAGTGTGGCCAGGATGGCCACTGGGCAAAACAGTGCCCCAACCCCAAGCCACCGACTCAACCCTGCCCTGTCTGCAGACAGGAGGGTCACTAGAAGTCGGAGTGCCCCCTTAAGATGAGCCATCCTCCAGCGACAGAGTTTTGCAGGAGGCCAACTCCTCCGATGGGCCCCTCTTCAGAACTCCTCCATCTCCTGGACGACTGAAGCCACCTGGACTCAGGCACCCTGATCACCCTTGCTGAGCCCAGGGCTATAAGTAGCGGGTAAGTCCATCTCCCTTTCAGTAGACGCAGGAGTTACCTATTCTGTTTTACCCTCCTTCTACAGGCCTTTACATCCTTCCCAGGTCTCAGTTGTAGGCGTCTCTGGGACACCCTCCAAATCTCTGGAAACAGGCCCAGTGTCCTGCCTCTTTGAAGGCTGCCTCTTCACTCATTCATTCTTAGTCATTCCATCATGTCCAGCCCCGTTGCTGGGAAGGGACCTTCTATATAAGCTTGGGGCATCTGTCTGTCTCCCCTCACACCGAGCCCCTTCAACTCTGATTCTCGCCCCTGCCCGAGCTGTCTCCTACTCTTAGCCCCCATCCAACTTCCCCATTTCCCATGAGAAGGTAGACCCAGTAGTCTGGAACACTTCCACTCCAGTAGTAACCAGCCACCACACCCTGGTCCTCATTCATTTGAAAGAACCCTGCTGCTTCCCTTCCCGGCCTCAGTTTCCTATTTAACACACCCACCGCAAGGGTCTTCAGCCCATTGTCAATCGGCTTCTTGCCCAGGGTCTCCTGGTTCCCACCAGTTCCCCTTGCAATACTCCTATCCTCCCAGTCAGAAACCATCTGGTGCTTTTCGACTGGTACAAGATCTACGGATAATCAACTCTGCCATATTGCCAGTACATCCAGTAGTCCCTAACCCATATACTCTTATGATACCCCCCACTACCACTCATTTCACAGTCCTAGACATTAAAGATGCCTTCTTCACCATCCCCCTACATCCTGACTCCCAGCCACTTTTTGCCTTTACTTGGGAGGATCCAAACACCCACCGAACCCAACAGTTAAACTGGACAGTTCTGCCCCAGGAATTCCACGATAGCCCTCACCTTTTTGGCCAGGCATTAGCCGGAGACTTTTCCCTCTATGACTCTGGGTGCAGCACCCTCCTCCAGTATGTAGATGACCTCCTCCTTTGCAGCCCCTCAAAAAAAAATCTCCGTCCAGGACACGGCCTCCCTCCTTAATTTATTGGCACAATGGGGATTTAGGGTCTCCCCCTTCAAAGCTCAACTCTCCACCCCACAAGTCGCCTACCTAGGGGTGGCCCTAACCCCCACCTCCAAGGCCCTCATGGTAGACTGCACCAGCTCCATCAGGGAACTCCAGCTCCCCACCTCAGGTGCTGAGATCTTGTCGTTCCTTAGACTGGTAAGTTTCTTCAGACATTAGGTCCCCAAGTTTGCTATATTTGGTAAACCACTATATGCTGCAGCCAAAGAGACCCCACTGGGCCCCTCACTTCCCCCTCAATGGTAGCTCATGCTTTCGAAGATTTGCAGAGTGCCCTCCTCGCACCCACCCCCGCTCATGCTACCCAATCCTCACAAGCCTTTCATCCTCTTCACTGAAGAAAAAGCTGGAGTGGCAACTGGAGTTCTAGTCCAACCAGTAGGGCCCTCATATTGACCAGTTGCTTTTCTATCCAAACAGTTAGACTCCATTGCCCAAGGATGGCAACCTTGCCTCCAAGCACTGGCGGTGGCAGCATGCCTATCCAAGGAGGCCTTAAAACTCACCCTCCAACAATCCATCACAGTCTATTCTCATCATCTCCAGGACCTCCTGAGCCATAAATCATTAGCCTTACTAAGTCCCTCAAGAATACAGGAATTCCATCTCCTGTTTATAGAACACCCACAACTATCTCTTCAGCCTTATCCGCCACTAAATCCAGCCGCTCTTCTCCCCTCTGTCAGTTCCTCTGTCCTACCTGACCACTCCTGTGTGGAACTGGTGGAGGCCCTGTGCCTCCCATGCACAGGTCTCCTAGATGAGCCCTTACCCAACCCCGACCTTACCCTTTTCATGGGTGGCAGTTCAGCTTAGGGACAAGATGGGTGTCGCCGGGCTGCCTATGTAGTAGTCTCTTCATCTGCAGTAGTAGAACCAGCCTCGCTGCCACTGGGCACCTCCTCTCAAAAGGCAGAATTAATGGCTCGCACCCGGGCTCTACAATTGGTCACAGGCCTTACAGTCACTATTTACACAGATTCTAAGTATGCCTTCCTTAGACCAGTGTATCCAGTTATTTTCCAGAAAAGCAAGGAGGAGTCTTCCAGTCTATTTAATGAGAGATATGGATCTGAAAAGAGGTGTCACAGTTCTTGGAAAAGGGATAAGAAAACAAAAGGTATTCAATTTAATAGTATTTTCTAGTTTTGACAATACAAGTCTCTCTATTGACAACATAAATGATGTTGGAGTCCAGAGATGGCATATGGATCTGCCTTTATTTCTTTTTACTTTTGAACTCACTTGAAAAATCACATGAGAAAACACTAGTAATGTGAAAGAAAAAGAAACTTATGGGAGCCAGATGCTATTGGAGGATGTGTTTGCCCAGTGGGACCCCAGAATGTGGACCCCTAGCAAATTTGGCTCTAGAATGTTAGTCTCTTTTTCTTTCTAAGTGTAAATCATTTGTATGATTCCTGTTGAGAAAAATTGACTGTGATTAGTTGATGTCTTTCTTAAAAAAAAAAGATTCAGTCACAGAAAATAAGTTACGCTGTCTTCGAAGGTGGCCTATTGCAGATTTCACTGTATGTTAGGATGCTGGGAAAGAGACCTGATTGTACTCACGATGAGTTTTTTTCATGGGAGCCAGCTGCAAGAGGACAAGTGGCCATCTGTTAAGGGATCTCTAGCATATCTTTCTGTGTTTGTTAGAAAGATAGCTGTTGGTTCTTTTAAAACATTCTATGTGCTGTGCTCCTAGGAAAGTCTGTGATCAGATTCGAACTTGGTGTCCACTACTTGAATAAGATAGGACTTTGATTTTCTTTCAACCTGTCTGAATAGCTTTGATTTAAGGTTGAGAATAAAAGACAAATTAAATGAGTTTTGCTCCTTCTCTTTCTTGGAATCAATTACCTCTTCTCAAATAACTTATTTCAGGAAGCTTTAGGGCATCCAGTAAATGCATTTACATACTCTCAAGACATGATTAGCATCCTGGTGGAGTAATAGTGAACAAAGGACTGATTTACTTCACTGTTTCTTTCCTTGTGGCTATCTGACCAATCATAAGGGTTTGTATATGTTGAACTGGATACACTGGTCTCAAGCGGTATGTGGAAAAAAACTTGCTGAGTTAATGAACTGTGGCTGAGCAGCAGAGAGAATGAGGGTAGCATAATGAATGAAGCTAAGGATCTTTGTTCCTCTCTCCAAGTCACCTCTTTACCCTGAGACCACTCAGACGCATCTAGGCCAAGACCCAGAGAGGGTGCACTGCTTCTGTTTAATTAGTATAGGTCAAGCTCACAGTATTTTCTTTTGAACCCGTGATTCCTCATGAAAAGATGAGCTGACCACAGTGTAGCCCTCTGGATATGAAATAGAGCATAATTATTTCAGATATTCTAAACATGTGCAACTTCTGCTTTGATTTTACACTTACTTTATCCTTTTTTTCCACTTAATTTTCTAGTACACTGCACAGCTATGCTAATTTGGCACGGATGCTAAATATAAGGTCAGAGCATCTCACTTTGGTCTTTACTTGATTGCTTATCACCTTTCCTGAATGCCATTTCTGTTTACTCTATGCATCTGATCTCATGTTGGTACTGCATCCCTTTGGCAGGCTGCTGTTCTTGTTTTTCTCTCTTTCCAAGCAGCTGTTCAATAATTTCACATGACATAATGTAAATGTATTTTCTATTCATGAGGGAAGAAAGTGAGTCCCCATAATCTCAGACCATCTTCTGTCACAGATTTCTCTTATCCAGTGTTCAGAACAGGTTCTCTAGTTTTTTGCATGTATAATCTTTGTAGTATAAAAGCATTTTGAGGAAAATTATGCAAATATTTATATTCTCCTTTTTTTCATCACATGGCACATTCACAAAACATTTTACAAGTCATTTCAATATTTGTTATAAACCAAAGGACTCGTTCCCTGGCTTTATCCATTGACACCTGCAAATAATCAGTGAAGATAATTAGGCACATGAATAGACACAGTGCTGCATAAATTAGTTGGAAGCATTCTTGTATTGGGTAGATTTGGGAAAATTATGTTTCTAAGTGTAACTTCTATGTGATGGAAAAAAAAACCCTCCAGGCTCTTAATGTAATTCTTGGTTTGTGCAGTTGATTAAAAAAAAAAAAAGAGTAAAAGTCACATATTAAGATGCTTTGGCTTCAGTTTTTGGCACACAAAGTAATCTCCATGGTCACCGAATGGAGAACAACATTAACCAGCATGCTCTGGTTCTGTCTATACAATTTCTAACAGTACTTTGACTTGAGGTTTTAAATACCATATGGAAATTCATAAACACTTTGAATGAGCAGTTTTTTCCTGAGAAATAATATGAGATTACCACCTACCTGAGACTTAGGGAAATCAAAAAAGACATGCATTTTCTGGATGCCTGGCTTCTGTTAGTGATTTTTGGAAAAATCTGCCAGAAGCTATTTAAGAATTCTCATTTTGGTGCCTGGCAAACAGAGTCATACAGTATGTAGGCAATACATGTTCCCTAAAGAAGTACTGAATAGTTATAAGGGTTGATTTAATAATTTATGTATTTATCCTTTTGTATCAAGAATAAACTATATAAATGCATTGAAATAATTGATTGTACTATCTTCAGAGTTGTATTTCTAGATACACATATGATATTGTACCATCCCTGATTAAAACTCAATTCCCTACTGGGAAAATTCTAATCTCTTTGTGCTGGCATAATTCTTAATGTCCTGGCCCAAAACCATTTTTGAGTTTTGCTTTCTATAGTTTGTCTTTTTCTTTGTATGTATGTTATACTACAAGTTATTCTCTAGTTCCTAAAGTGACCATATTCATTGTGGCTTCTTTTCTCTTTTCTCAATCTGGAGCTCATATTTATAATTAAAGTCCAATTAAAAGAGAAAACAACTATTGTCATAGCTCTCATCCACCTCCTCAACCACGAGCTGAACCATGAAGGATAGTTAACAGACCACATCTTTAACTCCATCTGCCAGTGCTCTCCAAAGATTCGGGCACATAGTAGAATTTCAATTATGGCTCCTTAAAGAAAGAATAAATGGATGAATTAACAGGACCTTGCCCATGGTAGGTTCTAAGTCAATATCTCTTGATATTGAGTAAATAAATGGTTGACTTATACAAATAAAGTCACACATTGTTTTCACCATAAAATGCTTTATCACTGATGGTATTTGAGCCCAAAACACAGTGTTCAAAGATAGGAGTTTTGATTTCTTAAGACTAATGAAAGATAAGTATAAAGATGAGAAGAGGTAATATAGTGTGTGAGCATAACTGGAGCTTACATCTGTTTAGGTTAGTTCTATAAGCAATCTTCTTTTTTTTAATAAGGTGACTTTAAAGAAAGAGAAATAGCCCTTTACCTTTTTTCACATTTGTATAATAAAGCAAATAGCAAAAGGTGTATTTAGAGATGTTTATAGGATTATTGAAGCCAAATGGCAAATGGAGGTAGTAATTTCCTCAATTACTGGAGGAGTAATTTACTCCAGGGTTACTATGAGAACTGTTTCAGAGCTTTTGCTACATTAGCAACGTATTTCCCTAATAAAGGGCTCTTTTACAGAAGCTGACATTTTAAAACATTCTGTTAGGCAAATCTTCATTACTTACTTCAAAAGACTTCAATTACTTCATTCAAAAGAGAAACTCACTGTATGCTTAAAAAATTAGTCATCCATGATTCTCAGGGAAAATTGGAAAGTAGGAAAAATATGGGAAAGATTAACATAAACATGCTACTGTTATCAGATTGTGGTATATTTCCTTTCCAGTCTTTATCTTTTTCTACCCATACGTAATCATACATTTCCTGATGTTTCTCTTTTGCAGTATATCAAAAGTTTTTTTCCTGCTGGTCTGTAATCTGTTGTTGCCTTGTAGTGACTCTGCTTCTGACCAAGATGGAGTAATACAGACTAGATACAGCACCCAGAAAACCTTTAATAAAATGTGGACAAAATATATGAAACAGTGTTGAAGACACTGAGCATACGCAACTAATGAAAGTTATTCCTGAGAGACTGGAAACAAATGAGACAAACTCTAAAAATGTTTCAGCTTATTGCCGTGAGAGAACCCTGTGCCAAGCTGGGGTACAGGGCAGGGATTGCATCGGAGCCTGGCTGACTCCCTTAGTTGAGGAGATGGATCACAGAGACTGGAAGACAAAATGCAGCTTGCGTTCCCAAGGACAAGTATCAGATAGCAGAGAGCTGCACAGACAGAGGGCTGTAGATTGCAGAGACCCATACAATGTCCTCAAATATTTAACTTAGTACTAATCAGCACATGGGTGAGGAACTACTGAGCTTAGAGAAAGAACCATCCAAAATGATTAGAGGAGAAAAATCAATCAATCAAAAATAACCTAGAAGTGAAATACATGTTAGAACTAGCAAGCAAGGATATTAACGCATGTACTATGAATGTATTATCCATGTTCTCAAAGTTAAGTAGAGTTATAAAAGAATCACACACACAAGATGAAACTGTAAAGATGAAAGATGAAAATATCAAAGTCTGAGATGAAATATACAGTGGTTGAATAACAGCAGATTAAACAGAGCAGAAGAAAATGTTAGTATATTTAAAGATGTAGTAACAGACACTAGCCAAAATGAAACACAAAAAGAAAGAGATTTTTTTTTTTAATTGAAGATTGGTGAGCTGAGGGACAATTCTAAGCTACCAAATACACATGGAATTGAAATCCCAAATGAGGAAAGAAGAGAGAAGGAGATAAAAGTTTAAAGAATAAATGGCTGAAAAAATATACAAACTTGATTAAAATTATAGCCTCAGTTCTAAGAAGGCTAACCCCAATCACAATAAATATGAAGACAACTGTATGATCACATTATAATCAATATACTGTAATGAGTAATATGGAAAAATTCTAAACAAGAGACAGAGCAAAAACAATGCATAACACATACAAAGGAGCAAAGATAGGCCTCCCAACAGATATGTCATTGAAAAAAATGGGACAGTCAAGCAGAATCCTTAAAGTACTAAAAGAACAAATGTCATGTCAAAGTTCTTAATTCAGCATAAGTGAAGACAAAATAAGTATGTTTTTAGAAAAACAAAAGGTGAGATAATATATTGCTCAAAGACCATACTATAAAATATATTAAGGAATTTCATCAGACGAACAATAATTCTAGTTGGAAATATGAACTTTCAAAAAAGAATGAAAAGTCTCAGAAGTGGTAATTACATGAGTCATTATAAAAGATATATTTCCTCTTTTTTAAAGTTATTTAAGAGATAATGGACCATTTAAAATGACACCAAGAACAAAGAAAAAGAGGTAAACTGGGACATATGCATAATAGGATTGGTGTCCTTATAAGAAGAGAAATCAGGGTTCTCTATGCAAGCAGAGAGTAAAGGTCATGTGAAGACCTAGCAAGGAAGCCAAGGTCTACAAGCCAGGAAAGTCATCCTCACCAGACACTGAAACAACTTGATTGTGAGCTTACGGCCTCCAGAACTGTGAGGAAATAAATGCCTATTGTTTCACCCACCCTGTTTGTAGTATTTTGTTATGGCAGCCTGAGCAGACTAATACACCCCATAAAATCAGGAACAGCACCACCATGTCTACTCTTGCCACTGCCACTGGATAGTATTGGAAAGTCTAGTCAGCAAAATTGAGCAAGAAAAGAAATAAAAGACATCTTTAAAAAAAATGTCCCAAATGCTGCAAAACCTATTAATAGAGCTAATAAACAAGTTCAGCTAGCTTGCTTAATAGAGATATAAGCTTATTAGAGAAAAATAGAGAAAAATCAATATGGAAAAATCAACTGAATTTCTATACATTTGCAATGAACAATCTTGAAATTAAGAGAACCATTATAAATTAATAAAACATTTCTAGCACCATCAAAAAGAACATAAAATAAATAAATAAATAATTTAAGCAAGCAAGTGCAAGGCTTGTACACTGAACATTACAAAACATTGTTGGAGAAAATTAAAAATTTAACTGAATGGAGAGACATACTGTATTCATGGATTGGAAGACTTAATAATGTTAAGATGTCAATACTACCCTAAGCAATCTTAAGAAAATGCAATCTCTATCAAAATGCAAACTATCCTTTTTTATTGGCAAAGTGAACAAGCTGATTCTAAAAGTCATATAAAATCATAAGGAAGTGTGGATAGATAAAACAATCTTGAAAAAGAACAAAGTTGGAATAGTCAAACTTCCCAATTTTAAGCTCCTACAGAACTACAGTAACCAACGTGTGTACTGGTATAAGACAGACACAGAAATCAATAGAATAGGAGTATAGAATAAATACACATAGACAAAATATATATATAAATAATATATATGTGTGTAAGTATATATGTATAAGAATATATATAATACATATATTCATAGCCTGCTTTATCAATTTAGAAACCATGAGAAGATGATAAATAAAATAATTAACTTGCATCTAGTAGCACTGTGAAAGTGGAAAAGCTGATAGCCAAAAGTAAAGAAGTAGAGATGCTCGGATATAATACCATTCTTTTAAATTCCACAGATTTAACTATGCAGCATTTCTAAAGGACCTGTTCCATTTTATGACTAGAATATTTTGTGGTAACAGAATGTACCAACCCAACATGTATTGTAAGAAGGTGGCATGCCTGCTGGCTGGTGGGACAATGGTAGTTTATTTTTTAAAAAGAAAAGGAAAACTGACTTTTTAATGGAAATGCAGACATTTGAAATCTATCAAAGCGGGTATGCTTTTAATATGGGTGAGAGGAGGGAGATAAAGTAATTGGGCTGAAATACTTTCGTTCCCTATATTGGGGGAGATGCCTCAGGGAAAAGGAAAGAAGGTAGGTGCCTGGCAATTTTTCTTGTCAACTGAACTCCTGGATAAATAGATGAATGATGTTTTACAGAAAAAAAAAAGAGACCTTATTTCTGAATGCCCTTAGCAGTATATCTATCAAATAGAACCTAGGATCCGTGATGCATAGCTATGTGGGAAATGTTTAAGCTTTATAACGTCTGTGAGCATAGAATGAAGACATGTTTGATGGAAATGCCCCTAGTGAGTTAGGCAATTCCACGCGTGTCTGAGGCTGGGGGGGGGGGGGCCCAGACGTTTTCCTTGATGTGCTTTGGCAGTACCTGCAGTCCTGGAATCATTAGTGATGCTCGATACCAGGTAAGAACTGTGGTTCATGTGAACCTGATATACCAATGTCGGGTCAGAATAACAAACAATAAAAATGTATAATTTGACCCTTAATATTATTTATTATGAATTTATTTTCAAATTAATTTTCCTATAGTAAAATCACAATAGATCAGTTTAATTTCAGAACTATTTTAATCACTTTTTCCTAAACTTTTTCTTTTTTCTATTTATTTACTTCTTCATTCTTTTCAAAAATATAATAAAAAGAAAGTGATGACTTCTCTTTCAAGTCTATCATAATCAGTATGGAAAATAGATTAATAAATGTACATTTTCATAAGTTCCTGATTATGATATATATACTATACTAGCTGTTATTTACATTTAGTTATCAACTCTTCAAAGGAATAATTACAAAAAAATAATTGCCTACCCGGTTCTAAATACAATGAGAAGTCTTAATTCTTGGAGAAATTATCAGTTGGCTTGAAAAGGCAAAAACCAAGATTGTTTTTTCAAAATATTTGTGGACCACTTGATTATAACTACTCTAATCTATGAAATATGCTCTTTAAAAAGCAGAAGATTGTCAATGTATTTGAACATGTTATCATTAGGAAAATAGCATCCAATTCATTTATCCCTTCAGCAGATATTTATTTGGAGTTACTATGTCCAGTGATTTACTCAATAAATGCAGTGATTCAGTAAAGGAAAAATGATAAATATATTATACACAAAGTAAAACTATTCTGCCGAGAAGTAAATTTATAAGATAAAGCAGGCTTTGGGTGGTTCTTAAACTAAGGTTAAACTGTTAAAAATAACGTTTGTTTGCTTTTTTTACTTTAAGTGTATGGTATGCTATTCAGTGTGTAAAACTGAATTATGAAGTGAAAGATATTCATAGGAAATGACTCATATTTATGGTATTTTTCCCGCTATTGTTAATGTACAATTACATGAGCAACATTATGGTTACTAAACTCCCCCTATTATCAAGTCCGCACCACATACCCCATTACAGTCAATGTCCATTAGCGTAGTAAGATGCTATAGAATCACTTGTCTTCTCTATGTTATACTGCCTTCCCCGTATACCGAACCCTCGCTACATTATGTGTGCCAATTGTAATAGCCCTTTTTTCACCCTTATCCCTCCCTTCCCACACATATTTCCCAGTCCCTTTTCTTTTGGTAACTGTTAGTCCATTCTTGGGTTCTGTGAGTCTGCTGCTGTTTTGTTCCTTCAGTTTTTTCTTAGTTCTTATACTCCACAGATGAGTGAAATCATTTGATACTTGCCTTTCTCAGCCTGGCTTATTTCACTGAGCATAATACCGTCTAGCTCCATCCATGTTGTTGCAAATGTCTGGATTTGTTTTCTTCTTACAGCTGAATAATATTCCATTGTGTATATATACAACTTCTTCTTTATCCATTCATCTACTGATAGACACTTAGGTTGCTTCCATTTCTTGGCTATTGTAAATAGTGCTGTGATAAACATAGGGGTGCATCTGTCATTTTCAAACTGGGCTGCTGCATTCTTAGGGTAAATTCCTAGGAGTGGGATTCCTGGGTCAAATGGTATTTCTATTTTAATTTTTTTGAGGAACCTCCAGACTGCTTTCCACAATGGTTGAACTAATTTACATTGCCACCAGCAGTGTAGGAGGGTTCCCCTTTCTCCACAACCTTGCCAACATTTGTTGTTGTTTATCTTTTGGATGTTGGCCATCCTAACTGGTGTGAGGTGATATCTCATTGTGGTTTTAATTTGCATTTCTCTGATGATTAGCTATGTGGAGCATCTTTTCATGTGCCTGTTGGCTATCTAAATTTTTTCTTTGGAGAAGTGTCTTTTCAGCTCCTCTGGCCATTTTTTAATTGGCTTATTTGCTTTTTGTTTGCTGAGGTGTGTGTGCTCTTTATATAATTTGGATGTCAACCCCTTATGGGATATGTTATTTATGAATATATTCTCCCATACCGTATGATGTCTTTTTGTTCTATTGATGGTGTCCTTTGCTGTACAGAAGGTTTTCAGCTTGATATAGTCCCATTTGTTCATTTTTGCTTTTGTTTCCCATGCCCGGGGAGATATGTTCAAGAAGAAGTTGCTCATATTTATGTCCAAGAGAATTTTGCCTATGTTTTTTTATAAGAGTTTTATGGTTTCATGACTTACATTCAGGTCTTTGATCCATTTTGAATTTACTTTTGTGTATAGGGTTAGACAATAATCCAGTTTCATTCTCTTACATGTAGCTGTCCAGTTTTGCCAACACCAGCTGTTGAAGAGGCTGTCATTTCCCCATTGAATATCCATGGCTCCTTTATCATATATTAATTGACCATATATGATTGCATTTATATCTGGGCTCTCTAGTTTGTTCCACTGGTCTATGAGTCTGTTCTTGTGCCAGTACCAAATTATCTTGATTACTGTGTCTTTGTAGTAGAGCTTGAAGTCAGGGAGCATAATTCCCCCCACTTTATTCTTCCTTCTCAGGATTACTTTGGCTATTCGGGGTCTTTTGTGGTTCCATATGAATTTTAGAACTATTTGTTCTAGTTCATTAAAGAATGTTGTTGCTATTTTGATAGGAATTCCATTGAATCTATAGACTGCTTTAGGCAGGATGGCCATTTTCACATTAATTCTTCCTATCCATGAGCACAGGATGTGTTTCCATTTATTGGTATCTTCTTTAATTTCTCTCATGAGTGTCTTGTAGTTTTCAGAGTATAGGTCTTTCTCTTCCTTTGTTAGGTTTATTCCTAGGTATTTTATTCTTTTGGATGGAATTGTGAATGGATTTGTTATCCTGATTTCTCATTCTTCTAGTTCACCGTTAGTGTGTAGGAAATGCAACAGATTTCTGTGTATTAATTTTGTATCCCGCCACTTTGCTGAATTCAGATATTACATCTAGTACTTTTGGAGTGGATTCTTTAGGGTTTTTTATGTACAATATCATGTCATCTGCAAACAGGGAGAGTTTAACTTCTTCCTTGCCAATCTGAATGCCTTTTATTTCTTTGTATTGTCTGATTGCCATGGCTAGGACCTCCAGAATATGTTGAATAAAAGTGGGGAGAGTGGGCATCCTTGCCTTGTTCCCGATCTTGAAGGAAAGACCTTCAGCTTCTTGCTGTTAAGCATAATGTTGGCTGTGGGTTTGTCATATATGACCTTTATTATGTTGAGGTTCGTGCCCTCTGTACCCATTTTGTTGAGAGATTTTATCATGAATGGATGTTGAATTTTGTTGAATGCTTTTTCAGCATCTATGGAGATGATCATGCGGTTTTTGTCCTTCTTTGTGTTGATGTAGTGGATGATGTTGATGGATTTTCGAATGTTGTACCACTCTGAATCCCTGGGATGAATCCTACGTGATCATGATGGATGATCTTTTTGATGTATTTTTGAATTCTGTTTGCTAATATTTTGTTGTGTATGTTTGCATCTATGTTCATCAGGGATATTGGTCGGTAATTTTCTTTTATTGTGGTGTCTTTGCCTGGTTTTGGAATTTGAGTGATGTTGGCCTCATGGAATGAGCTTGGGAGTGTTCCCTGCTCTTCTACTTTTTGGAAAACTTTAAGGAGAATGGGTATTAGGTGTTCTTTAAATGTTTGATAAAATTCAGCAGTGAAACCATCTGGCCAGGAGTTTTGTTCTTAGGTAGGTTTTTGATTACCAATTCAATTTCTTTGCTGGTAATTTGTCTATTCGGATTTTCTGTTTCCTCCTGGGTCAGCCTTGGAAGGTTGTATTTTTCTAGAAAGTTGTCCATTTCTTCTTGGTTATCTAGTTTGTTAGCATATAATTTTTCATAGTATATGAATCTCATAATTCTTTGTATTTCTGTGGTGTCCGTAGTGATTTTTCCTTTCTCATTTCTGAATCTTTTTATGTGTGTAGACTCTCTTTTTTTCTTGATAAGTCTGATTAGGAGTTTATCTATTTTGTTTTTTTTCTCGAAGTACCGGCTTTTGCTTTCATTGATTCTTTCTATGGTTTTATTCTCAATTTTATTTATTTCTGCTCTAATCTTTATTATGTCCCTCCTATGGCCAAACAATTAATAGTCTTATAATAATTTTATATTTGAAAGTTGGTAAATAAACCAGATTGTACATTTTTTTCAATCAAGTAATTTATTACTTTTTATTGAGAAATGATTCACACGTCACAGAGTTCACCCTTTTAAGGTGTAAAATTAAATTTTTTTTTAGTCTTTTCAGGGAATTATGCAACCATCACCACAAATCAATTTATACAAGCATTTCCATTACCCCAAAAAGAAGCACTATGCTCATTAGTAGTCACTCCCCAATTCCCCATAATAAAATAATATATTTCTGCATCAATGGATTTGCTTACTCTGGGCACTTCATATAAAATAATTCATACAATATGTGGCCCTTATGAGTTATCCACAGAACTGTAAAAAATATTGGTAATTATTAAATATGTATGATTAATTCCATGTAAAATTTTACTTCACTTTTATTTATTGATACTAACGATGGTCTTCTGGAATTCTTTACAAGATGAGCACAATATTTTACAATTATTTTATTTAATTCATAATTTTTACTTTGCAGAAGAATAAGAATGATAAGTTGTAGCTTTATTGCATTAGCAGTAAACAACAAATGTCTACAATATATGATTATTATTACAGGTTTAGGGTTGTAGCTTGTGTTAATCTAGCAGCATGACTAATGAAACTGTCAACTTCTAACATTAAAAGTTTGTGAGCCAGTTGAAATATTGGTGGTTGAATTGAAAGATGATTTAATTTAAAAAAACGATATAGGAAAAAGGAATATAAATGCAAATTTAAAATATGAACTTCACATACATACACATTTATGTATAGAGGTAAATACAAACACACACACATGAAACCAAGATTTAACAAGCCCAGCTGATCCAGTGACACACCTATATTGATCAATTGCAAAGGATTAGTAAGTATACTTATCTTTTTTTATAAAAGTGAATATCTTTATATTTATATCCTTATAAATTCAGATTTGCATGGGGATTTATTCCATGGTTATATACCACTTATAGAAGCATAGTCACTCATGAATGTTTCTGAGAAATACTTCTCTGAAAACATTTATATTATCTTGGGAAGTTTAATTTATATTGTTATATTAATTATAATATAGCAGTTTATAATAATCTACATCTGTTAGATATGAATCAAGATTCCATACTTATTTTTATAGCATATTGATATATTACCATTAACAATCTTGTCTATAATCTGCATTGGAAATCTATTTTTTTTCCAAGAATCATTGTTCATGCAACAATATAGTAAACATTTATTCAGCATATAATATGTACAAGAAACACTGGAGTATAATAGAAATATAAGAAATGATAAGCTTTGAGGAAAGATAAAGTATACATTTTTAAAAGCTAAATAGCATCACATGTAAATTAAAATATAAATTCCCCCTATTGCTATTTATAGCATAAAATTTCCAGACTCTTAAATTGAACAATTATGCTATTTTTACCATGTAAATATAAGCTTTCCAAATATAACAGAAGGTAAAATATTTTTCTATTACAAACATAGTCTCAACAATTTAATACAAATATCTTTATTTAGGTCAAGCACAGTCTGAAATCCATCGGGCATGATATACTTTAAAAAAATTCCTCAAAATTCCCACATTCAAAACATAAAAAATTCACTAATAAAATCAGTAGCTATTAAACCATAGTGCACATTGGGTCTATGTGTTCTTAAATCTTTAATACTGACTTATGTTTGGCTTCAAGTAATCAAATTTGAGTTGCACTGAACATTTAGGCTTCATCCCACCAAAACATTTTTGAAAGTGAATGCAGAACTCCTTTGCAGAACATGGAGTGCTGTAGGACTTCAAAGGTTCCTGAAAGTGAGAGAGACGCGGAGAACAGCAGTTCAGCATTGGGCACAGGATATGCTGTTCCCTGGGGCTCAGTCAAATACTGGAGAAAGCTGTAAAGGCTGAAGCAAGATGTTTACTGCCTGGAATAGAATAAAGTAAAGTTATAGGATAGGTAAGATGCTTACTGCCTGATATTAGGCCCAATTATCAGCTTAGTTTTGTATTTTCTGCCTTCTTGCAAAGCTGTGCAGTGCAAGTAACAATTAATCCTCCTGGAAACTCTGCAGAATCTGCTGAAAAATCTCAAGGAATATAAATTTCTTTGAGAAGATTGACAAGGGCATACACATTATGATTTAGAGCCAAATGATTTAAGCGTTTGCATTTTCATGAACTAGCGTTTGACGATGACATACTGGAATGATTGAAGTGTAGTGAGGGAAATAAAAATCTTGCACTGCGAGGAGAGGAGTGATATATGTATTGACTATTTTTTGGCCTTTACTACTATTGTAAAGATTTTGATCAACTTTAAAAAATAAATGAAGGCTACTGATTTTCTTAGGAGTAGTTCCCTTGACATTACTGCTAGTTGAAGAAACAGTTTAGCCATGCTCTTGCTACTTGCAACTATTGGCTAGGGTAGGAACAAAACTTTGACATTTTTGATTTTTTTATTAAGGTATCATTGATATGAAATCGTATGAAGGTTTCACATGAGCAACATTGTGGTTACTACATTCCCCCCTATTATCAAGTCCCTGCCACATATCCCATTACAGTCACTGTCCATCAGTGTAGTAAGATGCTACAGTCACTGCTTATCTTCTCTGTGCTATACTGCCTTCCCCATGCCCTCCTACATTATGTGTGCTAATCATAATACCCCCTTAATCCCCTTCTCCCTCCTTTCCCTTTGGTAACGCTAGTCCATTCTTGGGTTCTGTGAGTCTGCTGCTGTTTTTTTCCTTCAGTTTTTGCTTTGTTGTTATACTCCACAGATGAGTGAAGTCATTTGGTACTTGTCTTTATTCACCTGGCTTATTTCACTGAGCATAATACCCTCTAGCTTCATCCATGTTGTTGCAAATGGCAGGATTTGTTTTCTTCTTGAATTGAGTATTCTTAGAATACTGAATATATATATATACAGAATATATATGACATAGCAGGTCATTCCTGACCCTTGCTACAATTCTTACTGACAAATGTCAGCATAAGTCATATAGTCATTCTAATTTGTGTATTATAATGATAAATTAAGGATCAAATTCTATCCAAATAACATTACTACTAGATTATTAGCAAGTTAAGAATTATTAAACATTTCCAATATGGATTAATATCAAACATTGGATAATGAATTTGGGAAAGTAAATGGAAAATACAGATAGAGACACACTATTTGGAAATTGAATCACTACCTATTATCTATTATTTTTGACTGACACATGGCTTTAAGACTACATTATCAATATATTTATATAATTATATGTGTGTGTATGTGTGTGTATAAGCACTCATGTGAATATTTACCATTTCATCATTCTTGACTTGAGTATTAAGTTATTTGTTGTGTTTGTCATTGAAGTTGAGGAAGGATTCATTTTATTTTTTGAGACATGTAGGAAAGAGTTGTTCAAATGTTGATTCCTTTAATAACACAAGGTTAATGACCAAGCATACCTTGGGTCTGTAGTTATTCTGGAATTATTCTGTTCAGAGTTTTCTCAATAAAGCAAGGCTATCTATACTCAAGAATTCATAGAAGCTGGATGTCTGATATAAAATTCTCCGATGAATTCTAGATCAGCTATGGTCAGCCTAGAGACTCCCTAAGCTTCAGAGGAAACATGGGATTCACATATTGATCACAATTTATTGAATGTGTTTTATATTTTCTATTATTTTCAAATTCATGTTCTTTCTCTCTCTCCCCTGCTCCATTCCATTCCAGTGGTATATTAAGTGTAGCACTTAATATTTAATTTTACAAGCATATGTTGAATGACTGTTCTTTGCCACATACATTTTTAGATGCTGAGAAACAATGTTAAAAGTCTTATCAGGCTCTCTTTCCTTGGGGAATTTTGTACTGAAGATGCTGATTTTCAATAGAAGTAACAGGTAGAAGATGAGCAAGGCTTTTTTGATAGTCCTATATTTAAAACCTATTAAAGCCTACAGGAGAGTTCACATGACTGCTTGTGTTTTCAATGATAAGTACCCAAAAGAATAAACCATTTAAGAATCAAAAAGTATGATACACAGAAAGATTGAAACAGTGTCCCAAATATACCCAACTGTTTGAATATTTTCATTTCATTTTTTATTTTCCTTTCCTTGATAATATGTCAAAGCAATTGAAAAAAATACACTTAGATTTTGAAAAGGCCTTCTATCATCTATCCAGGTAAACAAGATTATAAGGTTTGCATGGAAATAAATAGGTGCATGTTGAAGGAGCTTGAATTTTTAAAATGTAATAATGTGGATCTACTTTTTATTATTTCTTGGAAACTAGCTGATCTTAGCACCAGCATCTACATATCTGAATAATTTAGTAAATTACAAATTTACAAAGCAATAAGCCTGCAGTTCTGGATTGCAAGTGAACAGAAGGAAACTAAAAGAGAAAACGTGTCATAGCCAAAATTCATCTATTTAGCTTTTTTATCTATTTTGGTAAATAACACAAAACATGCAATCTACTCTTTAAGTGTACAGTTCAGTGTTGCTAGCTATAAGCACAATGTTGAATAGCAGATGTCTTATGAGTTTTTCAACTTGCATGATTAAAACACTGTATCCGTTGAATAAGAACACCCCATTCTTCCCTGCCCCACACTGTGCCTTGAAACTGTTGTTTTACTTTCTAAGAGTTCAAATGCTTTACATAATTAATATAAGTGTAATCATGCAGTATTAGTTCTTTTGTGGCTTAGTGTAATGGCCTTAAGGTTCATCCATGTTGTATCACATTAAAGATTTCCTTCATTTTTATGGCTGAATAATATTTATTGTATGTATACACCACATCTTCTTTATCCATTCATGTCTTGATGGACGTCTATGTTGTTTCTGCCTCTTGGTTAATGTAAATAATCCTGCAGTGAACATGAGAGTGCAAATATCTCTGTGAGGGCTTGATTTCAATTTTTTTTAGATAAATACACACAAGTGATGTTGTTGGATCGCATGGTACGTCTATTTTTAACTTTCAGTAACTTCCCTATTGTTTCTATAATGCCTGCACCATTTTATATCCCCAACTACAGGGCATGGGAGTTTCAACTTCTACTTATCCTTGTCAACATGTATTATTTTCTGTTGTTGTTTTTTAATAATACATATTCTAACAGGTCTGAAGCGGTACTTCATTGTAGTTTTGATTTGCATTTCACTTATGATTGGTGATTTTGAGCACCTTTTCATGTATCTGGTCATTTATTATCTTTGGAAAAATGTCTATTGAAAACCTTATCCATTTTTAAATCAGGTTATTCCTTTTTTAGCTATTGAATTGTAGAAGTTCCTTATATATATTTTTTAGGTATTACCCACTTATCTAATATATATGGTTTGCAAATATTTTCTCTGATTCAGTAGGTTACCTTTAATACTCTATTGACTGTTTCTTTTGCTATTGCAAAAGCTTCTTAGTTTAATGCTTAGTCCCACTTATCTATTTTTGCTTTTATTAGTTGTGCTTTTGGTGTCCAACAAATTACTGCCAACTCCACTATTTGTGTAGCTAAGTTCTCTGCTAAGAATTTTATGTTTTGGGGTCTTATGTTTAAGCCTTTAATATAGTTGGAGTTGATTTTTTGTGTAGCTTTGAGAGAGTGGTCCAATTCCGTTCTTTTGCATGCAGATGCCCAGCCTTCCCAATGCTGTGTGGTAGAGAAACCATCTTTTGTCCATGTGTAATATTTTTCTGCATCTCTTGATATGATGTGACTTTTATCCTTCATTCTGTTAATTTGGTGTATCACAACGATTCATTTTTATATATTGAAACACCTTGCACTTCAGGGATACATCTCACTTGCTCATGGCGTATGATCCTTTAATATGTTAAATTTGGTTTGCTAGTGTTTTGTTGAGGATTTTTGTATCCATATTCATCAGGGATATTGGTCTGCAGCTTTTCTGGCTTTGATATCAAGGTAATGCTGCCCTCACAGAATGAATATGGAAGTGTTCCCTCATCCTTAGCATTTTGGAAAAGTTTGAGAATTATTGGAATTAATTCTTTAAATGTTTGGTAGAATTCATCTGTGAAGCCATCTGGTACTCACTTTTCTTTGTTGAGAGGTTTTTGATTACTGCTTCAATCACTTTGCTCATTATTAGTCTGTTCAGATTTTCTATTTCTTCATGATCCAGTCTTAGTAGGTTATATGTTTCAAGGAATTTATCCATTTTTTCTAGGTTATCCTTTGTTGGCATCTAATTGTAAATAGTAGTCTCATAATACTTTTATTTCTGTGCCATAATTTATAAATGTTTCCTTTTTCATTTCTGATTTTATTTATTTGAGTCATCTCTTCTTTTTCTTGGTCTAGCTAACATTTTCTCAATTTCTTTTTCTCTCTTCAAAACACAACTCTTAATTTTGTTGAGGTTTTCATTGTTTTATTTTTTCTTTTTTATTTCTTCTCTACTCTTGTTACCTCCAACTTTCTGCTAACCTTCATCTTAGTTTATTTTCTTTTCCTAATTGCCTGAGGTGCAAAGTTAAGTTCCTTTTTTTGAGATCATCTTTTTTTAATGTAGGAGTTTATCCCTATAAATCTCCATCTTGGTACTGCTTTTGCTGTATCCCTTAAGTTTTTGTTTTGGTCTCAAAATATTTCCTAATTTCCATTTGGATTTCTTCTTTGTTCTATTGATTGTTCAAGGGGATTTTAATTTCCACATGTTTGTGAATTTTCCAGATTTCCTTCTGCCAATGATTTCAGGTTTCATCTATTGTTTTTGGAAAATATACATGGTACAATTTCAATCTTTTTAAATGCTTTCAGAAGTTTCTTTTTGTTACTTATCATATGATCTATGAAGGAGACTGCCCCATGTGTGCTTGAGAAGAATGGGTATTCTGTTGGTGTTCAGAGGAATGATCTACATATGCATGTCTGTTGAGTCCATTTAGTCTACAGTGTTTTTCAAGTCTGTTGTTTCCTTATAAATTGTCTATATGAATATTCTATCCATTATTGAAAGTGAAGAATTAAAATCCCTTAGTTTGATTGTATTGCTGTTTATTTCTTTCTTTCTTCAGTTATGTTATTTATTTAGGTGCTGTGATGTTGGGTGCATATAGATTTATAATTGTTAATTGATAATTTATATATATAGTTTTATGTAATTATATGTAAACCATATATAAATATATAAACATTTATAAATTGTTAATTTATAATTGTTAATCTTCCTGTTAAATTGACCCTTTTATAATTACATAATTTTTTCTTTGTCTTTTGTGGAAGTTTTTGACATAAAGTTTACATTGTCTTATGTAAGTATAGTTACCTATACTTTTGGTTTAAAGTGAGTCTTTTGTAGATAGCATATAGTTAGATCTTTTGCTCAAAATCCATTTAGCCACTCTGTGTATTTTGATTGATACTTCAATCCATTTACATTTAAAGTAATTCTTGATAGGTATAGACTTATTATTGCCATTTAGCTAATTGATTTTTTATATGTATGTTTTGTAACTTTTGTCATTCTTTTCATTTTTTGCTTTATTCCCTTTTTAAATTTTTTTTGTAGTGCTACATTTTTATTAATTTCTCAATATTGTTAGTGTTTCTATAGGTTTTTTTCTTTGAAGTTACTATGGGGCTTAGATAAAACATCTTACAGTTGCACAATCTATCTTAGGCTAATAATGACAACTTTAATCATGTACAAATACTCTACACTTTTACTCCTTTCACAATACTTTATGTTATTGCTATGATACATTTCCTCTTTATGTACTTTATATCTATTAACATATTTTTACGGTTATAGTTATTTTTTATACTTTTGCCTTTAACTTCAGATTTAAAACTGTGTTACATACCACCATTATGATAGTAATTTGTATTTGTATATTAACTTTACCAGCAAGGTTTATACTTTCATCTGCTTTCATTTTTCTGTTTAGTGTTCTTTTTTTTCTCTTGAAGGACTCCTTTTAGAATTTCTTGTAAGTCAGATTTAGTTATAAACTCCCTCAACTCTTGTCTGGGAAAGCATTGTCCTTCATTTCAGAAAGGTAGTTTTTCCAGATATAATTTTCTTGGCAGATTTCTTCTTTCACCTCTTTGAATATATCACCTTTCTCCCTTCTAGTCTGCAAGATTCCTGCTGATAAATATGCTTATAATCTTAGGTTCCCCTTGTATATTACAAAGCACTTTTCTCTTGATGCATTCAAAATTATCCCTTTTTCACTGACTTTTCACAATTTGATTTTTATGTGTCTCAGTATGGATTTCTTTGTTGGTCTTCCTGGGTCTGGATCTCCATTTCCTTCTGACTGGGAAAAGTTTAACATTATTTCTTGAAATAATCCTGCAATTTTTGTCTCTCCTCTTCTCCTAGAACTCCCATATGTGAATATTGGTCTGTTCAATGGTTTCCCATAGGTTCCTAGGGCTTTTTTCACTCTTTTAAATTGATTTTCTTTTTGTTACTTGGACTGGATAATTTCAAATGACTTGATTTTGAATTTTGCTGATTCCATCTTCTGCTTGATCAAGTGTGCTATTGAACACCTTTAGTGAAATGTTTATATTTCAGTTAATATAGTCTTCATCTCCAAAATTTGTTTGGTTAATTTAAGAAAATTTGTTTTTATTAAGTATCATTAATAGACAATCTTATGTTGCTTTTAAATGTATGTCACAGTGATTCAGCAGTCCCCATGATCAACTTATATTGTGATTATGAATTATTGTGCACTTTTATCTCCTTTCCCCACCTTCACACGCACACTTACTGCAACTCCTCCCCCTTGGTAACCACTCGTCACTTCTCATTGTCCAAGAGTCTACTGTTGTTTTGTTCCTTCTCTTTTGCTTTGTTTTTATATTCCACAAATAAGTGAAATAATATGGTATTTGTCTTTCTCCACCTGGCTTAATACCCTCTAGATCCATCCATGTTGTTGGAAATGGCAATATTTCTTTTCCTTTTATGGCTGAAAATTATTCCATTTCATATATGTACCACATCTTCTTTACCTATTCATCTATTGATGGACATTTAGGTTGCTTCCATATCTTGACTATTACAAACAGTGCAGCAATAAGCAGGTGCATGCATCTTTTTGATTCAGGGATTTGTTTTCTTCAGGTAAATTCCTAGGAGTAGAATTACTGGGTCTGTTTGGTTCATTTTTAAATTTTCTCTCTCTTTGCTTATATTTATGTTTTGTTCATGCATTTGTATATTGAGAATATTCATATACTTCCATTTCGTTAGGATCAATATCTGGATATTCCTTTTGTTCCCATTTTTGGGCCATGATTCCCTGTTTTCTCACATGTCATAAGTTAATGTTGGGTTCATTCATTTGATTTAAAAAAACTCACCTCTCCTAGTCTTTATGAATTGGCTTTGTACAGGGGAAGACCTTCATGAATTAGCCCTCCTAGGAATTTGGGGAGCTCTAAAACCTTTCCTTGGGGGTTGGGGGATATGTCTGCACTGGAGATCTTCTCTTAGCCTATATATACAATTTCTCAATTACAGAGGTGTTCAGTGTTCTTTTTTCAGGAGCTTGTCTTACTCTCCCTAATGTCTGTGGTTGGCACTGAAAGTTTTCTGGTTCACAGCAGCAAACCTCCACACTTTCCCTTGTTTCAACAGCCACTAGACATCCAAAATATGCTGACAGCTCATTAGCATTCTGAATCAGGCCACAGCAAGCTGCATTCCTAAATTTTCTCTCAGCAGCCCCCAGACACCCAAAATATGCCAGTTCCATTAATGCACTGAGGGGGCAAGACAGAATCCAATACCTGAGGCAGCCCTCTAAAAATCTCAAATGTTGGATGCACACTACTCTTCTCTTTCTTCCCAAGGGGGATGTGAAGAGCTAGGTGTTCCCTCTTGGCACTGAACTGTGCTGGCTTGGGGCAGGGGCTAATGTAGGTAAGATGGTATTGCTTTTCTTTCACATTTTAATATAGCCTTTTTTGTTTCTTTTGCTTGTGCTTACCTGGAGCTCTGTAGCTTCTTAACTGGATTCTGGAATTATCTTAAAGATATTTTATTCTGTAAGTTGTTAAATCAGTATTTCTGTGGGGGAACAAGGACCGGGACTTTGTATTCTGTCATCTCGTAGATGTCATTCCTACTTAGCTCTAAAATCTTGGTAATGACGGTGGCATTTAGATATTTTTTAGAAGTTGACAAATCAAGATTATCACACTTTGATTTACTTAAGCTTTTCTTATGGAGATTCCAAAGGTGATGAGCACAAAATCTTAGATTATAATCATTCCAGATCAGTCATAGAAAAAATAGTGGCATAAACTTAGATTATAAACAAAACAAAACAAAGCAAAATTTCTATACTATAAACTGTCCAAAATAAACAGCAAATAAGTTAATTAATTAATTAATTAATGGTAAAACATCACTGACCAGTGGAAAGTGCAAACTTTATGTTTCAATGTTGAGGAATTCCATGTACAAGACTGGGAGGAAAAATTAATAAAAATAAAATGAAAAGCATCATTACTATGATATGGAGAAAGTAGAACTACAGATGTTTGCAAATAAGAGAAGCTACTCTGAAAGTCTCTGAACCACAGATTTCGTTCAACATGTGTAACAACCTTCCAGAGTAAAATTTTACACCAATATTTTATTTCCTTTGGTAGCAAAGATGGGAAATGGTTTGGCTACGTAAAGCAAGATCTAGCAATAGCAAACAAATACCACTGAGTATGGGGGAAATTATACACTGGTATAGCAATCCATACGCTATGGTTTAAAGGACTAGTCTTTAAGCCGTTTTCTCACTGCAGTGATGGTTTGCCCTAAAAAGGAAATAAAAAGACCCTCAATCTCTGAACTCTTCAAGGGAATAAATGGTTCTACTTGGCAGTGATGGACCATTATAGAAGTTTATATGTAACTTACAAATTAAGTAGACATAAATCGCTGTTTATAGATGGCATTTTCTCCTTTCTAATCATACCAGTAGATAATGGTTAAAAATGAGAATTTAAAGCACCCAAGGCCTTTGTTCTCAGAAAGATCACATTTATTGCCCAGATTGTCATGAAATGCATCAATAAGAATTTATCCGTCCTATTTCCAGTAAATGGGCACTTGTTGAACTTAAATGAGACAAAAATACTTTCTTCAAAATGTTGAATGGTATAATATAGTGTGATGTGTTATCATAACACCTTATCCCTAGATACTTTAGTATTTATTTTCCAAAATGTAGACCCATGCCCTTCTTAGAAAAAATGATATAACTAGTAAAAATTCCTTAATTTTGTCTAGAAGGTAGTTCATTTCTCTAGTTATCTCCAAAAATGTCCTTCACAATGGATTTGGCCAATCCATGTGACTGGTTGTTACGTTGTTTAATTTTCTTTCAATTTAGAAAGTCTTTTATTAATGGCTTTGATTTACTGTGGAGACCAGTCTTACAGAATGTCCCATTTTTTTATTTCTATGATGCTTTCCTTCTGGGGTCATTTAGTTTTTCCCCTAAAACAGTACTATTTTCTGAAAAAAGTAAGTTATATCTAAGACTTTGTAAGATTCAACTTAAGATTGTTTGGAAATATTAAATATTTAATGGTGTCACATCATTCACATTGTATGGTTTACATCAGTATATTCATCCTATCTGGTTGTCTTACCATTAGAAGCACTAAGGATTCCAGGTAGGGTCGACATGATCCATCCTGTGTTAAGCTGTTCATCTGAAGGTTGAGTTCCACATAAAACATCCTCCTTGTGATTTTAATTCCAATTAATAAAACTTGCCTGAGTGAATTATTTTATTAGAGATGTATCTTGATAATTTTCTAATTTTATTGTTTCTTGCACATGTATTAGCTAACTATTTTTCTGTTTTAAGGCTATTTTTTTCTTAACATCTTGGAATACTTGGTTACCATGAAACATAATTCCTATTGAAAAGGCAAACTATGTAATTTTTTTCCTTTTCTCATTTTCAAAGCACAAATTTGGTGATAAACCAATGTAGATAATGAGAAAGATATTTTTTCTGGATTTTTATTTTTGGAGTATCATTTTAAACTTTTGGATTGTCATGGACTTAAAATATTTCAGTCAACTACAATCCTTGTGGGGGTTTTTTTGATACTGAAATTGTCACAGTGTTTTCTAGTCTGGGTCCCATTAAGTCAGCTCATGTGTCCTTTGATTTGACTCCATTAATCTTAAAAGATTCCTCCTTTTTTTGTCACACTAAGATATCACAAGTTCTTGTTCCTTTTCTTACCAAAACCTTGTTTTTAGCTATAAATGGTTTTGAAGTCCAAAATGTGACTTTCAAGGTACTAATAATTGCAAGGAAATATAGTTTCTAAGTAATGTTCAGAGCAAAAAGTGTATACATACAGAAGTCCTAAGCTTTTAATAATAGTCCCAGTTCAGTTTTAGTATACAGCTTAGCTACTTTATCATTTTTTTCTTTTACTGAAAATATTGGCATTATTAATTAATTTTTCTCTCCTACATATATCAATTCCTACATACAAATAAACTAGAAATTAAAAATGCATGGACATTTAAAAATATTTAAAGTTGGGTTTTTTTTTGTCCTTAGACTATGCCTTACTAAATATATGCAATTGTAGTACAGCCTCATTTGCAAAGAATACTTTCTCTGGCTTAGTTTCTAATTCGATGCATAGTTAGCTTCATCTATTCTGGGGAATTCATTTCTACTTAAGGAATTTCTTTGGATTTTTTCCAACTGAATAGTTGAGAAATGTTATCTTAGTGCTTTTAATTTCTATTTATCATATCATGACTGAGTCTGAGCAACTTTTCATATTGCTCATTTATATTTCTTTCAGTGAATTTCTGTAAATGTCAATTATGTATTTTTATATGGGCTTCTACATTTCTAGTTCTTTTTATTCTGAGGCAGCTTTTTGTCTGTGATATAAACGGCAAATATTGTTTCCAAGGTAGTCTTGTATCTTTTGATGTATTACTATTTCATTCTTTTGGAAATATAGAAATTTGGATTTTTGCTAGTCAAATTAATTTTTTTTCTCTTAATGGCTTCTAGACTTGATCATATCCACTTAAGGGTTTTAAAGGAATATATATCTATATTTTGGTATACTAATTGTATTATTTTATTTACTTATTTTACATTTTTTAAAGCCTGTGTGGAATTTATCTTGGTATACAATATGTGGATCAAATGTTGTTTTTCCAAATGGCTATCTAGTGTTGCAAAATTGTTTATTAAAAAGCTTATCTTCAGCTCAATGATTTGAGATGTACTAACCGTACTGCCTACCACAATGAGGATATATTACTCATGAATTTACATACTTGAATTTAAAACCATTGCATTTGTAACTCAAATTTCAGGATTACACCCACAAATGAACAGATTTCTAATCATAGTAGGAGATTTTTTACTTACTTCTCTCAGTCCTTAGAAATTTCAGTACATGCAACAAACACACAAGACATAAAATTTTAAAATAAGAAAATTATTATGTGGAGTTGGAATATTGTTGGTTAAATTTTTCCTCCACTTTATACTTTTGGGTATAATTTCATTCTTATAGAAACATGCATGTACTTATATTTATAACAAGCACAAAATAAAGCTATTTAAATATAATATTGTTAGAGTGGATAGATAGTTAGACATAAGCAGGGAGAGGGAAGGGAACTTTGGTCAGATCTTTGATTACATTCTACACATTCAAGGCAAGCTGTTCGCAGGGGCTGGAAAGTGAGGGTATAGATAACCGGCCAGCCAAAACTGGCTGGTTCCAAAATGGGGTAGTTGACCCTGACTCACCCCCAAATACATTATGAACTCATTAACATAGTAAAATTCATGCCTTCCCTGCCCCCATAGTTCCAAGGAGAAACAAATAGAGTCAAAGAACTCCCCAGCCCAATGTGAGGGTGGAGCTAGCCCCAACTCTAGGAAGGTTCCACCTGTTCCCTTTGAAACGTAATTGCACATAGTGAATATTCATCTCCCCATCATTCCCTCTGCAATACCCCCCTCTGCGTCTGCCCTTGCTTGCCCTGACTCTCCAGCATGTACAATCATCTTTCTCTGAATTTTATTCCCCAAATAACTCTTAATGCTCAATGGCTTTTCTATGTCCGTTTTTGAATTCTTTCTCCCACTGAGACCAAAGACCTGTCTCTGGTAACAATCACAGCATCTATTAGGTGAATAATCAATAATGCTATTATATATTTTAGATACTATCAATAATCTTCTGTAACACTTTGGTTATGTTTTCCATCTGTGTCTACTTATGAAATTTATTTGCTCACAGGATGTCTTCACATATATTTTAAGAAAAAGCAACACCGAGTTTATTTTGAAGGCTAAAACCTAGGGAGTTCCATAGCTTCACATTTTCTGTGATAACTGTTGAGCCATTAAGCCTCTCTGGGTTCATGTTTCCCCATTTGTATAATATGTAATTTGTTCATGTTTCTGCATTTGTATAATACATAATCCATAAAATTCTGTTTATATAGAAACAGGACATGTGACCGGTGCAGTCACAAAGGGCTCCAAACTTAGCAGAGCCCTGCAATTGGATTAATGCCATCTTGAAATATTTAATAATTTTAAATGAGATCTTGCATTTTTATTTGGCACTAAGCCCTGCAAGTTGCTCAGTAGTTATTTTTGAAAAAGCTATGAATTTTAAGATTAAATGAGCTAGTTGAGATTCTTAAACATATCTTCCTTATTCTATTTACCATATATAAATAAACGTTCTAAGGGAATAAGTAAAAAGAAGTAAAAAAAACAGAAAAATTCAGCTCCCAAACTTCCACTTTTAATACATATAGCACTATACTTAGGACTGAAATTATTTCATTTTGATTGGCTACTCAGAAAAGTGAAAGCCTTGGATTTACCAACTTTTCTAAGTGTCCTTTTCAGGCAATATCTTTAAACAGCAATACAGTTATGACAGGTTGGATTATAGCATTTAGCACTTTATCAGTTTTTAGATTTTACATGCTTTATGCCTTTCAGAAAGATCTGTGCCAGCATTTCAAGTATGAAATACATAATATTTTTCTTAGGTATTCTGGAGTTTGTGATGTCACTCAAGCATTGATGGAAAATCGATTTTCTCCCAGCAGAAAAACATGAGTAGTCAAGTGATCATAAAATATTTAATTCTCTGTAGATATAAATTTAAAAAATAATCAGTCTGGGAATATACATTCACTGGCAGCATATAAGAAAATGCATATTCCTCATTTTGAAAGTTAGATTGAAAGAAAGCTTATGATAATTTATGTCTCAGAACCTGGTAATTAAAAGAACAATACTAAACTAATATGCTAATGAGTAAATAATAGCTTTTTCATGCTTTAGTGAACAGGGAATTATCATGAGTTTCCGCTTGTGATATGAAAGCTGCAGATGGTTAATTACTATTAATACAGAAGGACTTGTTATAATAAACCTATTATTTAAATTTTACAAATTTTTCTCCACATTGCTACAGTCACAGTATTTTAAAATGGGTTAAGTCTGAGAACATTAAGAAACATGTTTCTCCCAATTCATTTTATCTTCTGATATTTGAGCATCCTCTTCCCTCCTTCTCTTTCAAGTCTACCAGAAATATAGAATATTCTGATATCATTTCCATAACTCCTCAAATTACATCCTCCTCCTTAGGAGGCATGAACTCCTTAATGTTGGTAAATTACCTTAACCATGATTTTCCCTATGACAAGAATGCTCTTTCATTATTTCTATTAGCTTATTAGGTACAGACCATATGCCACATTTCATGCTTAGAGTTAGAAAAACAATATTTTACAATGTAATCATAGTGTCTGCTCTGAGGGAACTCATAGTCTACTTTAAGTGCATGCAAAGTCTTTCAAATAAAGTACATAACAGACAGATGGTGTACGCTTTGGAAGACACTGTACAAAAGCCCATGGTAAATAAAGGTCCATGTCTTCCAAAAATTCTGTGTATAAAATATTAATGTTCTAATAATTTTGTCCATCAATAAGTATGTATAGTCTCTGAATTTAAGGCCTGGTCTAGTATAATAAATATACCTGCTGGGTGACTGATAAAAAATAGAACAGGGAGACATATGGGAGGAAAAAAGTACTTTGCAATATTTTCAGGTCAGTCCCATTTTAAATAGCTTCCCACTATGATGACAAAGTCAGCTGATAACTATAGTATGACCCAGGCAGGTCATAACTTCTCAAGATATGTTATACCTTCATTTTTAAAAGAGTTTAATGGTTGCTGCTGGCCATGTGATGAAAGGAAAATTTCATTGTTTTCCCACAAATCCAATTATCTAGCTGATTCTGTAGTATATTCTCTAAAGATATTATTAAATAGGGCCATTCTTATATTAATACTGGAATTGTTATCCATTTTCTGCTCATTAGATTATCCTGACTTCCTTTCTTCATATTCTGAAGAAAACAACCCTTTTTATTTTATTTAATTTCTTTATAAATTTATTAATTTGTTAATTTTAATTTATTTAATGTTAGAATATTTTGTTAAAATAACATTTTCTAATACAATCATCACAAATTATAATTATTATACATAAAAAGTATTAAATGTAATTGACATAATTATACTTAAAATTATATACACATATAAACATATATACATAAAAATATATGTATATATATATAATACTATTTTCTCTATCTAAATCATTTTAATAAGCTACCTCCTAAAACAGAATATCACACATATTTGAAGTCCTTCTCTCCCAGAAACATCACTCAAATGATAGAAAAGAATTAAAAATGTTACTAAGCAAGAGAAAGAGAGTAGGAGACAAGGGTGGGTATAAGAATTCAAAATTTAGAACAGAGAAAGATCCCCTGAAAACTCTACTGAATGTGCCAGAAGTATGGAAGGTCAAGATGGTACAAAGGGCTGAAAATAGAGGAATAGGTGAAATTTCACCATACAGAATAGATTCCTATATTTAAACCCTCTACTTCACAGGAGAATTAAGGATAATTTATTTGTTGTTCAAGAAAAATTTATCTTTTCAAATACACCAGACATATTGTAATGGAGCAGTATGTATACTGAGAACAGAGACACTAAGTGAAAGTCTGTATGTTCAGTTATGTGAAACCTCATCTCTACTTTTCATTCCTGATCCCATCACATTACTTGCCAAGCACATACCCCATTTTTTTCCAACCTCCAGTTGAGGTATTGGGTAATTCTCTACTAAAGAAGTAGAACGGCCTCAAAGAAAAGCTATACACATCCGGTTATCTAACAGGACTTCAGTAAGTAAGTATGTGATTAACCTATACTAAATCCCAGAAGCTATACCATGTATCTAGGGACCCCAATTACATTGATGGAATTACCTCAAAATTTGTGATAGACAGGCAGATTTATTGCAAAAGATTCAAAACTCAAGATTTATCATCTTATATATCTATATATTTGATACATCTTTAAAATATATATGATTCCATCAAATTAAATAGAAAAGTAATTTACATATTTTAGGCTATCATAGCATTCATATGTTTATCTGCATCATCTGAAAAATATTTTGCATAAAGAGAAAATCTGATCAGTCTGGGTGAGAACTTCCAACTTCAGAAGTAGACAGAAGAATTACTTAGGTGTATATGAATGTAAAACTGCCTAATAAATGAAGGGACATTGATTTTGTGAAGTCCAAGACCAATCCCTGTTAAAATTTCAAAGTCCAAAACAAAGCAACTATAAAATAGCAAGCAATTTTAATTAACTGAGAAGAGCTGTTTTATTTAGTATATAAAATAATGGTAAACATACATTTATGTTAATAAGGGAACCATGTGTTTACATTATCACTAAACTAAAGGTTTATTGGAGTAGCCACAGGTAAAGACCTCTGTAACAAAGTACACATGATTCTTTGAGTTCTCCATATTCCACAGAAAAGCTTGTCTAGGCCTTTAAGAGAAAGACAATATGGAAGAGAGACAATAGAGGGGGCACATTCCTATGTCCCTGTAAATAATCATGAGGGAACTGGAAAGTGGCAGGGAAAACCTTATTGACTGTGTATCAGTAGGAGCTTCTTCCCCAACCCCCCCTGCAGTCCTTTTCCCCCAATAAATGTATGTCTTTTGAGTATGTACAAATACATTCTCTCTCTTTTCTTTTTTATTTAAGTATCACTGATATTCAATCTTATATTAGTTTAAAATATAAAATACAATGGCTCAACAGTTGCCCATATTATTAAATCCTCTCCCCCTAGGATGGTTACTATCTGTCAACAAAGAAAGATGTTACAAAATCATTTACTATATTCTCAGTGCTGTACTGCCATCCCAGTGGCCAATGTATATTTTGATTGCGAATTTTTGTGCCTTTTTATCCCCCTCACTTTCCACCCCATCCACGCCAACCCCTCTCCCTTGGTAACCACTGGTCACTTCCCAGTGTCTATGAGTCTAATGCTATTTTGTTTCTCCTGTTTTGCTTTGTTTTATTTTCCACAAGTAAGTGAAATCATATGGTACTTGTCTTTCTCTGCCTGGCTTATTTCACTGAGCATAATTCCCTGTAGATCAATCCTTGTTGTTACAAATAGCAAGGTTTTTTCTTTTTATGGCTAAATAATATTCCATCGTGTATACATGTGACCTCTTCTTTGTCCATTCATCTGTTGATGAACACTTAGGTTGCTTCCATATCTTGGATATTGTAAACACTGTGCCAATAAACATAGGGGTGCATATATCTTCTTGAATCGGGGATTTTGTTTTCTTCAGGTAAATTCCTAGAAGTTAATTACTGAGTTGAATGATATTCTTTTCTTAGTTTTTTGAGGAATCTTCATACTGCTCTGTAGTGGTTGCACCAGTTGACATTCCCACTAAAAGTATGGGAGGGTTGTCAGTTTTCTACATCTTCACCAACATTTGCTATTTCTTGTCTTGTGGATAGAGGCCATTCTGAGTTCTGTGAGGTGATATCTCATTGTGGTTTTGATTTGCATTTCCCTGATGTTTAGCAATGTGGAGCATCTTTTCATGTGCCTGTTGTCCATCTATATTTCTTTGCAGAAATGTCTGTTCAGGTCCAATGCCCATTTTTAAATCAGGTTATTTGTTTTTGGGATGTTGAGTTGTATAAGTTACTTTACATAGTTTGGATGTTAACCCCTTAGTGGATGAATCATTTACAAATACCTTCTCTGATACTGCAGGTTGCCTTTTTGTTCTTCTGATGGTATCCTTTGCTGTACAGAAGCTTTTTAGTTTGATATAGTCCCACTTGTTCATTTTTTATTTTATTTTCCTTGCCTGAGGAGATGTGTACAGGAAAAAATTGCTCATACTGATGTTCAAGAAATCTTTGCCCATGTTTTCTTCTAGGAGTTTTATGGCTTCATGTCTTATATTCAGGTCTTCAATCCATTTTGAGTTTATTTTTATTTTTGTGTATGGAGTTAGATGATAATCCAGTTACATTCTTTTACATGTAGCTGTCCATTTTTGCCAACACCAGTTATTGAAGTGGCTCTATTTTCCCCATTGTACATTCATGGCTCCTTTATTGTATATTAATTGACTATATGTGCATTTGTTTATATCTGGGCTCTCTATTATGTACCATTGATCTATGGATCTGTTCTTGGGCCAGTACCATCTTGCTTTGATTACTGTAGCTTTGTAATATAGCTTGAGATCAGGGAGCATAATCCCCTAACTTTGTTCTTCTTTCTCATGATGGCTTTGGCTATTCAGGGTCTTTGTGATTCCATATAAATTTTAGAACTATTTTTTATAGTTCATTGAAAAATGCTGTTGGTATTTTGATAGGAACTGCATTGAATCTGTAAATTGCTTTGGGCAGGAGGTCCATTTTGACAATATTAAGTCTTCCTACCCATGAGCATGGGATAGATTCATGGGATAGATTCTGACTTATTGGTGTCTTTAATTTCTCTGAAGAGTGTCTTATAGTTTGCAGAGTATAGGTCTTTCACCTCCTTGATTAGGTCTATTCCTAGATATTTTATTGTCTTTGATGCAATTCTAAATGGAGTTGTTTTCCTCATTTCTCCTTCTGCCAGTACACTGTATTTAGGAACACAACAGATTTTTGTGTATTAATTTTGTATCCTGCAACTTTGCTGAATTCAGTTATTAGTTCTAATAGATTTTTTGCTGGAATTTTATGGTTTTCTATGTATTATTTCATGTCTTTTGCAAAGAGTGACAATTTAACTTCCTTCTTACTGATTTGGATACCTTTTATCTATTGTCTTGTCTGATTGCCATGGCTAGGACCTTCAGTACTATATTGAATGAAAGTGGTGAGAGTGTACATCCTTGTCTTGTTCCTTAGAGGAAAAGCTTTCAGTTTTTGCCACTGAGTATGATGTTGGCTGTGGGTTTGTTGTATGTGGCCTGTGTTATGCCGGGGTACCTTCTATGCCCACTTAGTAGAGAGTTTTTATCATGAATGGATGTTGAATTTTGTCAAGTGCTTTTTCAGCATCTATTGAGATAATCATGCATTTTTTTCCTTTTTGTTAATGTGGTGTATTATATTGACTGATTTATGAATATTATACCATTCTTGCATCCCTCAAATAAATCCCACTTTGTCGTAATGGATAATTTATTTGATGTATTTTTAAATTTGGTTTGCTAATATTTTGTTGAGGATTTTTGCTTCTATGTTCATCAGATATATTTGTCTGTAATTTTCTTTTTTTTGTGGTGTCTTTGTCTGGTTTTGGTATTAGAAAGATGCTGGCCTCATAGAATGAGTTTGGAAGTATTCCCTCCTCTTCCACTTTTTGGAATACTTTAAAAAGGATGGGTATTAGCTTTTCTTTAAATATTTGTTAGAATTCAGCTATAAAGCCATCTGGTCCTGGAATTTTGTTTGTTGTGAGTTTTTTTATTACCCATTTAATTTCATTCCTTGTAATTAGTCTGTTTATATTTTCTATTTATTCCTGGGTCAATATTGGAAGGTTGTATTTTTCTAGGAAGTTGTTCTTCTAGGTTGTAAAATTTATTGGTATATAAATTTTCATAGTATTCTCTAATCCTTTGTATTTCTGTTGTACCTGGTGTGACTATTCCTTCTTCTCTTCTGATTTTGTTTATTTGTGTACTCTCACTATTTCCTGATAAGTCTTGCTAAGGATTTGTCTATTTTGTTTATTTTTTTAAAGAACCAGCTCTTGATTTCATTGTTTTCTTCCCCTATTGTTTTATTCTTCTCTATTTTATATATTTCTGCACTGATATTTATTATGTTCCTCCTCCCACTAACTTTGGGTTTCACTTGTTCCTCTTTTTCTAGTTTTCTTAATTGTGACTGTTTACTTGGGATTTTTTTTTTTGTTTTTGAGTTAGGCCTGTATTGCTATGCACTTGCCTCTTAGGACTGCGTTTGCAGCATCCCACATATTTTGAACTGTTGTATTTTTGTTTTCATTTGTCTCTATGTATTGCTTGATTTCTTCTTTGAGTCGTTCATTAATACATTGATCATTTAGAAGCATGTTGTTTAGCCTCCATGTGTTTGCGGGCTTTTTTGTTTTCTTTGTGTAATTTATTTCTAGTTTCATATCATTGTAATCTGAAAAGATGCTTTATACAATTTCAGTCTTTTTTAATTTATTGAGGCTCTTATTGTGGGCTAGTATGTAATCTATTTTAGAGAATGTTCCATGTACTCTTGAGAAGAATGTGTATCCTTCTGCTTTTGGGTAGAATGTTCTATAGATAGCTGTTAAGTCCGTCTGATCTAATGTGTTGTTCAGTGCCTCTGTTTCCTTATTTATTTTCTGTGCAGTTGATCTAATAATGCGAATGTATGTCAAAGTCTCCTAAAATGAAGGTTTTGCAATCTATTTCCCCCTTTACCTCTGTTACTATTTGTTTTACATATTTAGGTACTGCAATGTTGGGTGTATAGATATTTATAATGGTTATATCCTCTTGTTGGACTGACTCCTTTATATTTATGTAATGTCCTTCTTTGTCTCCTGTTACTTTCTTTGTTTTGAAGTCTAGTTTGTCTGATATAAGTACTGCTACTTCTTCTTTTTTCTCCCTTTTATTTGCATGAAATATCTTTTCCATCCCTTCACTTCTAATCTGTATATGTCTTTGGGTCTGAAATAAGTCTCTTGTAGGCAGCATATAGATGGGTTTTGTTTCTTTATCCATTATGCCATTCCATGTGTTTTTATTGCTGTATTCTGTCCATTTACATTTAAGGTAATTATTGATAGGTATGTTCTTATTGCCATTTTATTTGTTTTCTGGTCATTGGTCATTTTTGTAACTCTTTTCTGTTCCTTTCTTCCTCTCTTATACTCTTCTCTTGTTATTTGATGGTTTTCTTAAGTGTTGTGTTGGATTTCTTTTTAAATTTTTTTATGTTTTTAATATAGGCTTTAGGTTTGTGGTTACCATAAGGTTCTTATGTCAGGATAGCTTCTTGACTCTATAATAGTCTATATTATGTTGATGAATGCTCTATTTCAAAAGTAATCTAAAAGTACTTCTTTTTTCTTCTTCCTCCTCCATACTTTCTGTATTAGCTGTCATAATATGCACTTTTTGTGTATCCCTTGACTGATTTTGTGTATAGTTGGTTTTACTACTTTTGTTTCATTTAATATCATGCTTGTTTGGTAAGTAATTGGTCTATTACATTTACTGTGGATTTATTTTCACTGGCAAAACTATTTAGCCTTAGAAACATTTCCATCTACAACAGTCCCTTTAACATATTCTGTAATGCTGGTTTAGTGACTATAAATTCCTTGAGCCTTCATTTATATGGGAATTGTTCAACCTCTGTTTCAAATTTGAATGATAATCTTTCTGGGTAGGGGATTCTTAGTTTAAGGTCCTTCTGTTTCAATACATTAAATATTTCATGACACTCCCTTCTGGCTTGTAAAGTTTCTGCTGACAAGTCTGCTGATACCTGATGGTGTTTCCCTTACAAGTCATCTTTTCTCTCTCTCTGGCTTCTTTTTAGTTCTCTGTCCTTATCTCTAATCTTTGTCATTTTAATTATTAAATATCTTGGTGTTGTCTTCCTTGGGTTCCTTTTTTTTAAGGCTCTCTGTGCTTCCATGTCAATTTCCTTCCTCAGATTGGGGGAGTTTTCAACAATTATTTCTTCAAAGAGAGTTTTTATCTCTTTTTCTCTCTCTTCTCCTTCTGGTACCCCTGTATTATGTCTATTATTATTTCATTTGGATTGGTCACACATCTCTCATATCATTATTTTATTCCTAGAGATTCTTTTTTCTCTCCCTTCCTCAGCTTCATTGTGTTCCTGTTCCCTAATTTCCATTTAAGTGTCTCCTCTACTTGCAGCAATCTATTATTCATTTCTTTCAGTCTATATTTCATTTCAGTTATTGTATTCTTCAGCTCTGAGTGGCTCTTTTTCAGCTATTGTATCTCTTTGTTGAAGTCCTCCCTGAGATCTTCAATACTTTTCTGCAGGTCAGTGAGCTTATTTATGACTTGTACTTTGAAATCTTTATCAAGAAGATTGGTAATCTGTTTTCAAAATGTCAAAAATCAAACTGTAAATATAGAGATTAGCCATATATACATGGATTATAAAACTGGAGAAAACCAAGAAACTATCCCAAAATTTGATATAACAGTTCCTCTGGGGAGAGAGTATATTGTAATCAGGAAAGGGCACATCATGGTTTCTGGGGCTCCTGATATTTAAAAGAGTATAGAGGACATCACTCAGAGTAGGAATTCAATGGCATTAAATGTCTGAGACTGACTAGAGATGTAAAATGAGAGATGAATTTAAATATGGGAAAAACAGATGTATTTAAAATGAAAATGTCTTATAGATAGAAATTATACATAAGTCAGGAAAAGAAAATGTGAAAGATGCTTCAAAACTCAATTTACATTTACAGAGATAGATGTCCTACATCATAGGAAGTCTATCTACCCATTAACTATAATGACCTAAAACAAAGATAAATTGTGTAAATAAACTCTAGATAAGAGGTGGCATGATGAAAAAGAATATCCTTAAAAAACAGTGAGTGACAGTTAAAATTAAGTGAGATCTTATGAACTTATTAACCACGGCTACGGCAAAGATGGTTCAAGGACACAGTCATATTTAGCAGTGTCCACTAATTCTATAAAAGACAATTACTACTTATTTCACGTTGAACTTTCTCAATCTTTGAGTAGGACAATAAGAAGAGCATCAAACAAATAATATGCATCATGATATTTTCATAATCTTATTTCCTCTCAAAGCCAGAAAACTTATTTGTTACTACTTGTTTCTTTCCATTGACTAATCAAGATACATGTGTAAATTTGATTTAGTAATTTCACCATAAAATTTGTATAGAGTCACATTTTAAAATGGGGAAATACAAATTGGGCTTAAAGTCCGATTACAAACCTCACTCAAATAGATTATGGCATGTGTTAGCCTTGACAGGTGTTTGCAGGACAAATATATATATATATATTTTTTTCTTTTCAGTGGTTGGAAAATATACAGCTTATGCATGATTGGTTCACCAGGAGCCCTGGCGAAGTTCAAGTTACATGATAACTTTAAGTGTAATTAGGGAACTAAATAACATTGACCTGCATTTTCATGCAGAAGTTGAAGGAGTCTATATTTTAAATAAAACATACTCAAATCAATGGTACAAGTCTGCAAGATAAATCATCCATTATCTTGTCTTCTCCTCTCAGGCTCCCTCTAATCCTTTACTGAAGCCCATACTTGAAAACTAGACACTATCTTGGGCACTAAAAGCCAGCAAGTGAAAACATGTCTTGGAAGAGTGACAAGGTGATTGGCCACCTCAGGTCCAAACTTTTGTCCCTCAGAACCATATTTCACCTGACTGGACCCTACAATCTTGTTTCTAAAATAAACTTAAATACAGTCTATATCTGCCGAAGCTTGAAATTTGTATTACAAATCTCCTGTCTGTGGCAGCTTGCAATTAACCCAGCAATATAAAATGTTAGAAATCTACTTCCTAACATGTTATTGTAATGAAATATAAAAAGTAGCCAATCAATATATAACAAGTTGAACACATTTTAGTCATTCTCTAAAAAACAAATTCAGTAACAATTGTAAAGAGCTTGATGGATAAACTTTCTTAAGGCTGCAAATCAGAAATATGTCTGTTTTACACGGCGCTTGTCTTTTCCTTTGATGGACTCTTTGGTTACATATAAAATCTGACCTCGGGTTTCAACCTATTCAGCATTTACACCACTGTTTTGATACAGCTCAGATTTAATCAAAGTGATAAAATTTAACTTGAATTACAAGTAGAAAGGACCTGTTTCATGTTTTGATTAATGTTATCCCCCCTCACTCTTTTCATTATCTATTGCCTTGTTTGCTTTTTGCTTTGACTTTTAAAAATTCTGTTGTTTTGGCTTTCGTTTCTACTAACTGACGTCTGGTACTATCAGAACATCTGGAAATGGCCCCAAAAATGTAGCTGCTAGGGGAAAAAAAAAATATATATATATATATATATTTTGATCCTATCCAAAGCTAACCAACCTTTACACTAGTTCCTTTTTTAAAAAGTTACTGTACTGATGAATCTGAATGAATCTTTAGGTTGCTGTAATCCTTAAAAACCATTGATAATACCTATACTTATTAATGCTTATTTAATGGTAACATTTAAACATTATATATTGTTACATAGTCTATCCATATCTACTAATTTTATATTTAATGTCTGTTATATTGTTCACAACAAGTATATCCATCAGTGTCTGACTTCAGATTCTTCAAACTTCAAATGTCTGACACCTGTGACGGTAGACATAGAGGCACATAAGGTAATTTCTTGCTATAATGATCCCTTCGGACATTTCACTTTAAAATCTAAGGTATTGAATAAAAAATAGTTCTTTCAGTCTTCTCAGGATATTGTTAAAATGTATAAAAATGAAAATACTTTAGAAAATGTCTTTAATTCTGCAAAATCAGCAGACTCAAGAATTAAACTTGAGAAGCTCTACAGCTGTCAGAGGTCACTTCAAGAATCAGTATTGCCACCATTTTAAACAGAAAGTCATTTATCATAAAGAATTGAATGATTATAAAATAACTGGAAGAATGGGATGGGATATAAGCTGGCCCTCCAAGAACATTCAGAAATGTATGCCACAGCTAACCACAGGAAGCTGGAAAGTGAGGCCAGTACTGGAAACCATCAGTTCAAGACCACCTCAGTACAGTAGACAGTTCAGCTGTTAGAAAACTACCACCACCACTGCTACAACTTCCTCCTGATACCCACTTAGCCACTGACTGTTCACCAGGGGGCCAATTCCTGTCCTCACCACTGCTGTAGTGCCTTTATCACCCTTGAAGCTCAAGATAGGAGGACTGCAACAGAAATGAACCTTTGCATGAACTATTTTAGCAGCAGCTACATACAATGTGGCCAGAAGTTAGTCCCCAACTTATTTTTACCTTCTAAATATTGTGCTCAGCTATCTAATTAGTGGGAACTCATTAGCACCCAGAGCCTGTCTGAAGAGGGTCTCAGATATGTAGCTCTAAGCTTTAATGATGAAAATACAGAAATTCAGCCTGGAAAAAACCTGGGATGATAACTTGCAAGAGTAGAAATGTGTATCTGAGGTTCAAAGGAGGCAAATAGCAGCCTCTCAGAGGATCTTGCTGGTGAGCTAATTGATACAGATTGTGTACAACTGCACCTTACAATTAGCCGTGATTCAGACAAAAGAATTGTGGCTATAAAGCATGCCAATAGATTGATAAAGCTTTTCCGTGTGAGATAAACGTTGTCAGAACAAAACAAAGATGTTACATACATTTAAGCAAACTTGATCAGCCAAACAATTTTTTTGGTGCTAGAGACCTTGAGTTTTATACCTAGAGTGTATCAGCTATGGAATAGTTGCTTTTGCCTAAGTTATTTCTTAGTACTGTGAGAAACAAGGCAGGTTTATAAATAAGCAAAAGAAAGATTCAGTTACATTTATTATATATCAGCTATTAAAGTAGAAATGTAAGCATTTTAAAATAAAATTTTAAAGCACAACTGGGGATAAAAGGTATTTTTGTTCGATGTGGATTTTGGGGAGAATGGTCAGAGATTTAATACTTAAACCCCTTTTTCACCCAGCTGGAGTTCAGAATCAACGGAGAGAACTAGGAGGTAGACAAATAGTGATCAAACGCACCTTTATTACCCAAACTATTTTTGATGAACATGATTCAGGTGTGAACGGTTTGTTTTTTTTCTCTGGAACACCACGGGGAACACCCACCTGGTTGGTGGAGTGTGGGATTTGCTAGGAAGGCAGGGCACAGGCAGAACCCACTTCAGGTGTGTGGGAGGAGGGCGTGCAGGTCCTGAAGGAGGGGCGGGAAGCGGATGCGCCGTCCAGGGCGGCTCAAAGAATTGTGCAATTCGGCCTCTGGCGCTGCAGCTGCGACCTCTCCTCCCAGCAGAAGCCTAATCTCGCGGGATCCAAGGAGATCAACCAGGGCTGGCAGGGGAGTCCTGGGATGAGAAACGCTTGGATGCCCCAAAGGCTGGAGATTCCTGTCTCGGATTTGTTGGTAAGGAGTGTGCCTCACGCCACCTATCATGTACCCCCCATGCTGGTGGGTGCTTGGGCCCCCCAACCCACACCAGTCAGATAAACTGCAGAGGCGCCTAGCATTGGAGCCCTGGCCAGTACAGGAGGGCTGGTCGGCCCGGGGATGGGCTCTGGGCCGAAAGCTAAGAAGGGAGGGACTGCTTACAGCCATTAATTTTTTTTTCATTTAAATTTTAATACATCAAACCCTCCACAAAACCAGCAAAAAACTCTAAACCTAAACCAACTCAAAGGCAGAAGATTGTTATCCAGGTATAACTAACCCCTTCCCACCCAAAACAAATCAACATTAAAAAAATCCAAAAGAAATAGAAATGTCAGCTTCAAAAATATTTATCCAAAAAGTAAGGCACCACTTTACAAAACAAAAATACCCTAACCCAAAGCAAAAACAACTGGAGGGATGGAGTTGGGAGGAATGAGGAGAGGGGACAAGAGGGTGGTCCCCTGGCCCTCCAGGGGTCAGCCCGGCCTGCCTGCAGTCACTCTTAAGGGACCAAATCTCACCACCTTGGGGTCCGGCACAGGAAGCTGGGACACTGGAGCCAGGAGGGCTCCCTGAGTCTCTAGTTTGAACAGATGGGTTGGGGAGTTGGAGGCAGGGGGGACTCCTGCTTTGGGACAAAGGGATTCTAGTCCTTAGTGTCACAGGTGTGGAGGGAGGCTCAGGGCCCCGGGTAAACACTGTGGCCTCCTTTGGAGCAAAGGGGAAGGTGGCCTCTGCCTGCAGGGTGGCGGGAAGCCCGCGTACCACAGAGAGCAGGCTTTCCTGAGGGTCCCCAAAGCGGGTGCCTTCTGTCCCTGCCTGCTTACCCTGCCCCAGAGGCTGTCCAAAGGCAGGACAGTGGTGGGACCAGAAAGGGGGTGTTATCTGAGTTGAGAGGATGGGGGTTGCTAGTCCTTCCAGTCCTACAAATTTAGGCCTTCAGGCAGCCGTATGAAAGGAAGGGTTAGTTGTGATAGCTTCTTAGTACAGTGGGAGAAATGAGTACTCAGCAAATCAAGAACTCAGATCTCAGCTGGTCAATCAGAAAGCAATAGAGAAATGAGTTGAAGGTAAGTTCACTTCGGAGTGGCTAAATTAAGTGGAACACATATGATGTGAGTTACGGTTTTCATTCATAAGTGTACAAACTATGTAGGAAAAGGCTATAGTGTGTAGAAAACAATTAAGATAAGACAGTATAGGAGTGAATTTTAAATTGCATACTTTAAACCATGAAATACATGAGATTTCAAGGATGTGAGAAATCAATGAAAAATATAATACTGGATTATAATGGGGATAATTTAGTCACTATCTACTGTATTAGATGTTTTCTGTACCTTATTCCTGTCATTAAAACTGTAGTGTTATTTTTAATTCTCATGATAATGCAGCACGAGAGGAGTTTTCTGTCACCATTTTTCAGATGAGGAAATAGTGCCACAAATTATAAATGAATTGGGAGATAATATAAGGAGGTGATTAAGAGCTCATGTGTAGAGTCAGACTGCCTGGATTCACATCTCAACTTTGTATTAATTGTGTCACAATGGGAAAATTATTTCACTCCTTTAGGCTGCAGTTGTCTTATTTGTACAGGACAGAGCATAACCACAGTATCTATCTTACTAGTTTTTTATGAGGATTGAATGATATAACCCTTAGCACAATGTCTGTCAATTAGTGACCCCCAACAAATATTTTTATTAGTAATATCGGCAGAGCTTATGCAGCTATTGTGTTAAAGCATGGACTGAAGCCAAAGTTTGTGTCTGTATAACTAGTTATGCCCACATTACTGTTATACAAAGCTGCTTCAGCATATGCTACATGGTAGACGGTCAATAAATGCTTCTTGAACTAGAGTAAATACAGGAGTCACTGAGAACATCAGGTGAACAAGTCACTTTACTGTAGCATCTTTCCATATATTGTGAACATAACTGAGGATATCCTCTATGTTAGGGTGTCTTACTCTAAAGAGCAGTAGGTCTTTATGAATTGTATTTTCTGTCAAAATATATATAACCCTGTGTATGAGGGTAAAGGGGGCAGAGAGGAATGGTGTCTGATTCACAGCAAATCTATGGACCATTTTCTTCCGTCATAAACTGTATTAATTTCTGTGAAGAAGTGTCTAGTATAAAACGTACTTTTATACAGTTGTGCATTTTGTGCACTTTTGGGGACTTGTTCTTAAATATGAAGCTTTGCTAAGCATGCCTCCTCCTTTTATCCCTAAGTTTTGCCCTAAGGCAGGTTTAAATTGCAGCTGTCACATTTACTTCCTTAAAAGCTGCTGTTCTATTAATATGTCCAGCAGTCTTATTGCCGTACTGCCACAGGCTCAGAGAATTTCAAAGAAAAATGGCAAAGACTAACCTCCTGCTTAGACAGTCGCCCTTAGACACTGTCGCTTTAACTTTAACCACAGGTTCTACCTCCGGTTTTTGATCTTCAGGACCCGATGTCATTAGCTCAAGGTCAGTAGTCTGTTGAATTGAGTAAAACCGTAGACTTATATTTGGTCAGATTGTTTACTATATTTTACACTAATATCTAGTGAAATCATTTCTTTTTATTCCTCTTTCAATCCACAAATATTTTTTTAAAACCTACTTCATGAAAGATGCTCCGTTAGGCTTGGAAAAAGGCATAAATTAATTTAAGACCCTATTCCTGGTCCAATGAAATCAATGTAACAGGCTGAGAAAGATTATTTGATACCTTACTTTGCATAATAAATAGCATGCATAGAATTTTCTCAATGTGTTAATTTTACTATCAGAAAGGCATTTAGTATAAAAAAATTAAATATTTTCAGTGAGTGCCAAAAAGTACCAAAAAAACCATGTTGCCCTGGAGAACACTAGAAACACAAGTAGGCACCAGGTTATAAAGAGGTGTTCTAAAGAGATTGCTTATAGGAAAAGAGTCCCCAAGAGTTGTGCCAGAAAATTCAAGAAGAGCAGGGCTTTTTCTTTTCAGTTCAATAGCAGCAACATGTATCCATCTCTTCATGCATTTATCATTCTATAAATAATGGATGAGCACCTACTAGGTGATGAGTATATAATGGTGCATGTCATAGACCTGGCTCTGCACTTGTGGAATTTATAATCTGGTGGCAGAGAAGTAGAAAAAGCAAACGAAGCAGAAAAAAATTTCTTTCATTTATAAGTTGAATATCATTTTTGACCTCTTATCAGCCTAATCATTAAAAATTTAGGAGTAATATTTTAATTTTGAAGCCTTTAAATGTTATGAGAGTGTTTCTTAATGAAATCCTTCCTGAACTAGTGGTTACCAAAGGGGAGGGGTGTGGGAGGGCGGGTGGGGAGGGTGGGAGAAGGGGATTGAGGGGTATTATGTTTAGTACACATGGTGTGGGGGATCATGGGGAAAACAGTGTAGCACAGAGAAGGCAAACATGAATCTGTGGCATCTTACTACACTGATGGACAGTGACTGCAGTGGGGTATGAGTGGGGTCTTGATAATATGGGTAAATGTAGTAACCACATTGTGTTTTCATGTGAAACCTTCATAAGAGTGTATATCAATAATACCTTAATAAAAAAAAAAAGAAATCCATCCTGATAGAGGCTAAGAGGTAAGCACTGGAGAGTCTGGAGGTGATGGTAAGAAACTGTTAGTTCTGGTCTTGTTGTCAGTTGAGATGGGAGACACCGGTTTGAGTGTTCTGGGCAAGTGTAGGGCAGCCCTCTGTTCACCCCAGGCCTGTTCAGTTGTAGGTATTAAAGACCATCATGGATTAACGTAAACCAATGCCTGGATTAGCGTAAACCAAATTCACACTATATTTCATGCACCATTTATAAGCATCACACTTATTCTGTAACTTGGTTTCTCAACCACACCAGCATGTTCCGCACAGCTTCCTTGGAGCCCAGCGCTTGTTTTTTTGTTCTGGATTTGCACCTAGTTCTCTGCTAAAGTGGGAGCTGTAGCATGAGTTTCATCAACATCTCTGAGACACTGACTACCCCCCAATTTCTTACCAGCTAATTTATGGGATTTCATTTTTTTCCCCTAAATGACCAGTTTGAATGTGCGTTTACTTTAACTTGGAAGAATTCCTTAAAACTGAAATAGTGTGGGCCACCTGTGAGTCCTCAGCTCAGCTCCACAGATGTTCTCTTTCTATGCCCTCGTACCACAGAGAAGATACTTTGGATATGAATACTATCCCTGGTTATGTAGTGTATTTATTTGGATATATGTGAACTCCTGACCTTGTCCTTAAGGATACACTGTTTCTGATGAGTGATCCTTGCACCAATTTCCCTTTGATGGCCAATGGAGTTTTTGTAGAGGGATCAGTAGAATGATGAAGCTAAAGATTTGTACTTAGAAAAAACAAGTAGATCAGGCATTTTGTATATTTTTATATCAATCTTTGAGTCTTTTAAAAAATCTGAAGGAAATAATTAACATTTGTTGAGTGCTATGAATGTGCCATTTTCTATATGATTGACTTTGCATTACATCTTTTAATTTATCTTAGTTTTTTTTGAAAGGCAGGTAAACACATATAAAACAATAAATCATCTTAGGTATTTGAAGCAACTTCTGAAAGTCATCTATTCTTTTTTTACTAACTAGTGTATCATTGAAGGCATTTAAAAAATGTAGGTTCCTGGGAATCACTGCAAAGACTGATATTTGAATATTAAGTTTAGAAAGCTATTTTAAATCAGTGAACATGTGATGTTTTGACCACAATTCCTCTTTGAAGTAACTGCACTTGGTTCATTACCAGTGGATTTCAATTGACAGTGTTTAAAAATTCAGTTTTATATAAGAGTATATATAATTCATGGAGATTTAATTTTGAAGCTGTTATTTTCTCTGCTCAAGTCTCAAGGTTAAAGCTGCTGTTCCCAAGCAGTCTGATTCAATGAATACTGCTGTGTTTAGTGTATGGTACGCAGTAGACCAATAAAAACAATCTGATTGATCTATCTCGTTATGGACTTGATGGCTTCCAAAGCACTAGCTATAAAATAAGCTAACTGGAAAATCAAAGCTTTAGTGACCTCAGAGGACTCTTCATCATGTAGTGCAGTTTAAATCATGTTACTTTAAATTTAGATATCACATGCACAACACATTTTATATAACAAACCAGAGAAAACTTGTAAACAGCATTTTATTTTTCACCTTTCCAGGCTGGAACACACACACTAGTGAATAAATAGCTTTCCAAGTACCAATCTTCTTTAAATGTTTAAAGTTAAGTTTTGGCTGGATTTTCAGACTCCTGAGGCCTTTCTTCCAGGGCCTCTACTCTTCTTTAAATGCTTCCCTCCAAAGAGAACTACTCGCCCTGTCTGTGTAGCTATCCCCCTAGTCAATTAATTTAAATGTAAAAATCATTAGTTTAATTTCAAGATCCTAATTTGGCAAAATGAGTGACAGTCTTTTTTTTTTTCTTCTGTTTGAAACTGAACATCCATAGGCTAGTGGAACAAAGGAAACAGCTTAGTGTGGTGAGCTGGCTGTGCCTAGTTTAGTTTCCCAGAAAAGGTAGCTATTATTTCAACAACAAAAAATAGTTACTAAGTTCTTAGACAGTTGATTCCTTTGCTCTTACTAAACAAAACTGTGAAATTTGCATTATTTCTTAGCATCTGATTGTTAATATATTAGGCTTTTTCTCCTCACAGCATTGTAATATCCACCCCCTTCTCCAACCCCCAGAGTCCTAATGGTAGTCTCTGGATAATAATATAAGAACTGCCTGTCTGTATATTAACAACTGAGTAGATTCCCTATGCTTCAAGATGTTCTCAGTTTCTTTTTTAAAAAATTTCCTTTATTATGTACCCCATTTTAAGGATCACCTTCCCTACTAGATGACCATAAAACTGAGTTGGAATGGGACAGCAATGGATGGTGGTGGTTTTTATTCTTAATTTATCTATGATGATATATTATGAAACAATCGTGACACAGGGCACTGAGATATAGAAATGAATGACAAGTTTCCTCCTTTTAAGGAATTCTTAATGTTAAGGGGAACATAAAGGAGACATTTGGTGATATAGAAGGGATTAATTAGTTTAATAGAGGGAGGCACGGATTGATAAGGCACTAATAGACACCAACATCAACTGGGCAATTTCTTGGAGGGAGACAAAATAGATTTTGACAGTCTTGAAGGACAGATAATCTCTAACTGGGTGACAAAGGGGAAGAGAGGGATCACAGCCAGAGGGATCTCATGAAAATGGTATGGAAGATGAGAGCATGGTGTCGTCAAGGGACCAGCAGTATGTTAAATATGACCTGAGAGCAGTAAATGTTTGAGAAATGAGGTAGGGCTGGGAAATTTTCGGTGAACCATGCAGAAACTTGTGTATTGTACTAATAAGTTTGAAGTTAGTCAGCACTGGCTCTGGAATAAGATTAATTTAAATCCTAGGTCTCCTGTTTACTGGCTGTACCTTGGAGCAAGTCACTCAGGCTCACTGTGCACCAGTTATCTCATTGGTGAGGTGGATGTAATAATAGAACCTACTCTTATAGTTAATATGAGAAAGGGGCTAATACATATATGTGTTACTCTTAGATCAGCATCTAAGTTTTGTTTATTTACCTGTCACTTTTTTGTCATCTGTTTTCCCCGCACTCGAAGGTGACCTTCGTGAGAATGAGGACCTGCTTTATGTTGTTCACCACTGGATCTCCTGCCCCTAGAAAGTATCGGGTGCACAAAATAAATTGATTAAATATTTGGTGAATAAATGGATATGTGAAATAGTGAGAAGGGTAGGAAGTAGGTAGAAGACAAGATGAAAAAGTTTTATTAAACTTTCAGAAGGAAAATGTCTAAAACGATAGTTCTCATTGAATTTAGCACAAGGGTTGTAGGTGACACTGGTAGACAGTTTCAGTAGAATACTAGAAGCAGAATTCAAATCTTTGGGCTGGAGGAATTGAAGAAAACAAATGGATTCTATCCTTTTAAGAAGTTGGGCTGTACATTAAGAAAAAGGATACATATTTAGAAGAGTATCTTCATCAAAGTAATTACAAACAAGCAAACAATCCAAGAACCACTGTTATAGTGTTAGAGGCACATTCTGAAAGCAATTAAGGTCAGTGTTTTTGTTTCATTTTCTTTTTCTTTTGAAACATTTTTGAGTTTAAAAAACTATAAGAATATTTTGAGGAGTTCCCATACATTCTTCACTTACAGACCTCATTCAGGTTTCAGTAATCATCTCATACAGTTTTTACAGCAAAGGGTCCAATCCAGGATCGGAGGCATACCCAATCATCTTGTAATATTAGACTTTTTCATTATCAAATGGTTTCCTAGTCTTCCCTTGACTTTTATCTCTTTGATATTTCTGGATATTGCAGAGCAGTAGTTCTGTACAGTGTCCCTGAAATTTATTTATCTGTTTCTTCATGACTAGACCTGGGCAATTTTGTTTGGCTGGAGTATCACAGAAGTGATGCTGCATTTTCACCATTACCTCATATCGAGTGATATATTATATTGATCTATCTCATTATTGGTGACTTTAACTTTCATCATTTGATTTTTGTAACTTTAAAATCATTTTTATGAACTTTTGTCTCATTTAATTAGTAAATATTTTGCAGGGAGAATCTTTGAAATGACTTTGTTATGTTCTCATCCCACTTTCTCTCAGTATTTTTAATGTTCATTGGAATTTATATTTTAAATTAATCATTATGTCAGTGATTGCCAAATAGCGATTTTTCTAATTCCAGCTTTCTTCATTTGTTAGCTATCATTCTATTGTAAGGAAGAGCTAATTCTTTCTCCCATTTCTTTCTTCCTTTATAGCAATGTAAACTCATGAAATGCTAATTGCTGTTTTATTCATATAGTTGTAAATGTCACTATCATTTTGATGCTAAGTCATCACAGTTTTAGATATCGGTTTTTTTTTTTTAATAAATTCAGGCATAATTTTGAATGCTTTGTGTTTTGGGAAAATGAGCCAGTAGAGCAGTGATTTTGAATCTTGGCTGCACATCAAAATCCCCTGGAGAGCTTTTAAATATCCTAATGCCCAGGCCACAACTCCCACCAATTACACGAGTCCTAAGATAGGAAACCAAGCAATAAAGACTTTTGAAGGTCTCTAAGTGATTCCAACCTGAAGCCAAGTTTGAGAGCTACTGCATGAGAGAGTGGCATGTTAGGAATTCAGGAGAGACGAGAGATAACTGATAAACGAAATGTGCGTGAAGATTGGAGAAAATTAAATTCATATGCCAGGAGGAGACATTTACCTTGGGAAGGAGTCTGTAAGAGCAGGTTCCAATTTGTTTTCAGCAGGAGGGAATTAAGAAGTTGAGAGATTTCCCACCTAGTATCTTCTATCTTCCTGTGGAGAAGTAGGTGAAGTCGTATGTTGAGATTTAGAGTGAATGGTGGTAGAGACTGGTGAGACTCGAAAGAGCTATTGTGAGGCATGGGAAAATAATATGGCCATGAAACAGTAAGATCCTATTGACATACTGGAGATCCTTTCTTTGGGGCTGACACAAAATTGCTGATACTTTTTCCTTGAATTTGCATTTAATCAGGTAGATGCAGAATGAGCAGAGGTCCAGAAACCGAACAGCCAGGCTGAATTATAAGGGCTGGGATTCACAGAGAACTAAACATGTTTGATAGGAATAACTGGATTTTTAGGCATTGTGACAGGAATTGTATTTTGGGCCACAGAGTTATTTTCAGCAGCTTTCAGTAGATCAAAAGTGGAAAATAGATGAGTGTTATTCTGTTTTGCATGTGCTGTGCTCAGGCACTTGCTGTGTTTAAAATATTGCCACAGATTTTTACCTGGGCTTCTGCCTATATGACTTGTGAGTTCATGTTTTTGACATATAAGTTTTCTTAGCTTTATCCTTTTATAGTTGCAGCTGGCCCTGAGTCTGATTCTTCAGCTTTTTGACTTCAGTGCATGTTTGTTTTTCCTTTTGTCATGATTAGGTGTATACCAGCTAACATTTGCAGGTAGGTACACATGGGCAGGCTATTTTAGGGAAACTACTATGCAACTAGTTCTAGTTACAATCCTGTTAAACAAAAAATATTATCTTTGATTTATTCTTTTTTAAATAAACTTGTCTCAAGAGACTGACTTATTTTCTTAGGTAGAAAATGTTTTAGTCAAGGTCTGGGTCAGTCTGACACAACGAGTATAAGATTTCAAGTGTAAGTACAGCCCTCATACTAGTGTTTTTAAATGTTTCTTTATTATTTTTATTATTTGTGGCCATCTTGTAAAAAGATGACAGTTCCATTGTGGTAAAATAAAAATAATTGTTCTATGGTAAAGCATATTACATTCTAGTTACTTTTTAAAAGTTTTTAAACAATTGATAAGTAGGAACAGACAATGAACAATCACATACCCAGCTGTTTAAATAAAGGAAAGCTAATTTATTAAGGTAGATATTGGAGAAAAATTCTTGAACTTAGTATCCAAGAATGTGATGAAAGATTACTTTGGCAGTGAAGCCACAATATTACTACTGTGGACAGTTACAGTGTGTCTGTCCTGCCGATAGCTCCGGCTGCTTTGACTCGAAAGGGTGAGGGTACAAAACAAACTAGACTCTTGAAAGAATAAAGGATGTAGCAACGGAGAATGACAAGAGCAGCCAGGGTAGATGCTGTCTAACTAATGAGGTTGTACAACTAAAGTAGCTGGTTGTCCCAAGGCAAAGGGTCCGGAGAACACAGCAAGTTTAGGCGTGAATCAAGGAGGAAGACCACTTTGATGGCTAAGGTACATCAAGGAGTAGTTCAGTATCAGTAACAGCTCAGAATCAGTAATCAAATAGTGAGCCATGGAAGCTCTGGCAACTTTGCCACAATTATCTGTCCATCCTTCCAGCAGCAGACAGGCAGTAGCTTTAGAGAAAGAAAAGGCCAGATGTTTGTAGACCAAGGTTCTAGACTTACTTCTTCTTTGGTACCTTGAGCGCTAACCACTTCCATTTGAAAATACGATGTGAGTATCAAAGATCTCAAGCTATTCTCGGGGAACTTGAGATTGTGAGATCACTAAATGAGTGGCTATATGATCCATGGTAGTGCTGTCAGGAGTGATAGTGACCTTTGTGTCTTATGAAGGCAACATGAATTCAAACTGCTAACTGTTGAGCTGAATACAGAATCTTAAAAGAAGAACGCAGAAACCAATGCATCTTTCAAAATAAGTACTATTTGAATAGGTGTTGAAAATTTGCTACCTGACAAAAATCCAAGTTATAGATGCCCAATGCTTTTGTATTTGGCTGTCATTCATGATTGCTGCTTGAAGTTGCAGCTCCATTCGCACAGAATTAATAAACCTAGGTAGAGTTAAAAACTACTGTATGGGACTTATAATTTGGAAAGTATTTAATTGTTCTAGGCAGGTCAAAGACCCACTCACCTCTGATCTTGTCTACCTCTTTCTCTTTTCCTGATCACTCACTGTATAAAAGTGCACCCAGAGGCACACAGCCATTTTTGCCACTGACAAATAAGTGCAAAACACGACATGTTCTAGTGACTCAATTCTTACAGTACTTTCCTCCTTTCCATAAATATTTTATTTGGATTTATTTTTAATAGTTATTAACATTAAACCAACATTGGATTTAGTCTTAATAGTTATTCATAGGATTGACACCTTTTTAGAGAGTTTTACAGTCTTAATCATTTGATTTTAAGGTGGACTCTTTCAAAGTAAACAAGACAATACTCAGATGATTTGCGTTAGTTGATGTGTTAGCCTTGTGTTCTGCCTGAAAACTACAGCATGTTATTGAGATTCATATATCTGTGAATTTTAGAAATATTTAGGTTAAGAAAATACTAATGTTAATGAAAACCTCACTTACTACAATGCATCTTTGAACAAACTCCACTGATAAATTGAAATTCTGTTTTGATCTTTACCCATAACCCTTTTGGAGTGAGTTTTTTTTTAATAATGCACTTTTCTATTGTTACTTTTAACTCCTTTCTTTGGCATTCATCTGTCAATATCACACAGAATTATAATCAGGGAAATGATAACTGCTACTGGTGAAAATGCAAACTCACCAGGTTTTGTAATTTTCTGGGCATATCTAGAATGATAATTCAGAAGGTAAGAGTGTCAATTATTCTGTAATAATTTTCTGTGATTTAGAAGTAGGCCAACGGATAGTAAAATATACTCCTATTTTAACATAATACTACAAATATAAAGTCATAAGAAATAGTGGTAGGAGATTTTCCCCAACTTGGGGTTTCAGCCATATATAAACAAAGATTTTGTGGAAAATATCTTGCTCTGTTGCCCAGTTTTTCTCCTTTATAACTCATTAGTTTAATGAACTTCATAGAGGTATCTTTAATATTTTAACCTTTGATCAATAACATCCACAACTAATGGGGAAATGGGAAATATTTTACCTCCTAAAATAATTTACCAGATCTTATAATAATTTAACACTAATGTCACTGTGTATTAGGTAGTGTTCTAAACTCATCTATTTGATGAATGTTAACTCATTTCCTCCTCACTAGAACCCTTTGAAGTATATGTTATTATTATCTCCACTTTACAAATGAAGAAACTGAAGAATAGAGATTAAGTAACTTTCCATAGTCACAGAGCTCAGCCTATTTTAAGTTAGATTCTGTCAGCGGGCTATGTATTAAATAGTATTAACTGATATTGAAAAAGCATTAGTCATATTTTGATAATGCAAGAAATGTACTTGATTTTGATTAGTTGACATTTAATCACATGTAACTTGGACACAGAACTTTGAGCTGGTATATTATTAACTGATGTATAATATTCATACTCATTTAATGCAGTGTGCACAACTGTCCTCATGGCTTTTTCTGTTCCCTCTCCTCCATTCCAGCTGTTGCTACAAACTGTACCCCCCACCCCATCCTAACTAGACCAGATAATAGTTGATTTGAACTCAGCATATAGAGAAAAGGCCTTTATCTGGTATCAAGGATTGGTTCCCACAAAGAATAAAATGAGCTAACTAGCTTCACAATGATAGAAGGCTTTTGAATAAAGGAAGCAGCATGTACAGCTGTAGCTAATTACAAATTTGGGCTTTGCTTTTGTTAACAGCAGACTAATGTTTGCATACAAAGCATTTGTTGTAAATAAATAGCTTTAATAAGTGGGGGAAAGAGACAGTAAGCAATACAATGCCAAGGGTAATTACAGCTATGTTTGCAAAAGTCACAAATGCAGTATATAATTATCTTAATATGAAAAATGGAGATTATCTCATATTTTAAGCTCTTTATTAGGAATAATTCTAACATTTGAATATTCTAGTCTTTGAATAGTTGTCTGATTCTGACTTAATTTTCCTAATATGCTACTTTATGTAACACATAGGAATACAAAATAATATGGCTTCAATGAATAAGTCCTTATGAAATACAATATTTGAAAGCACATTTGATCGTATATTTATAGCTTTTAGTTTGGTGTGATTTACCAACTCAATTAAGGATAGTTTTGAAAGGCTATTGAGAGGTAATGTAGTTCATCTCAAGTGAGACAACTCATAAGCCATCCCCTCTCCAGCTCTCCCCTCCCAAATAAAAGCCCAACACTTTATTATGCTGTGATAACAGCAGTGTAGAGCTACTGAATCACAAGACCAATGGGGCAACAAAAACAACACAGTGCCTGTGGAGACACCGAAAGGGATTCTTTTAGCATTTGAATTAGTCTCTGGGAGGCGGTGAATAAGAAGTACTACAGAAGATCATTCTATATCTACCGTCATGTAATAGTAACAACTTAACTGCAGTTGTCATGCAGTTAAGGAAAGAAGAACAAAAAAATCCAGAATCACTGGTAAAAAATTTGATGGTCCACGCAGAAACTTATACGTAAATGTTTATAACAGTTTTATCGATAATTGCCGAAATTTGAAAGGAACCAAATATCAGTTAAGAGGTGAATGGATAAAGAATTTTGGTACATCCTCACAATGGCATTTTGCCACAGAAAGACCTGAAGGAACCTTAAATGCCTACTCTGAGTAAAAGAAACCAATCTGAAAAGGACACAAACTGTACTATTCCAACTTATGACATTTTGGAAAAGGCAAAACTATGGAGGCAGAGAAAGATCAGGGTTTGCCGGAGGTTCAAGGAGAGAGAGAAGGAGGAATGGGTGAAGCACAGGGGATTCTTAGGGCAGTGACACTGTTCTGTGTGATACTGTGACATGGGTATGTGTCATTCTGTATTTGTCAAAATCCTATGGCATCTTCAACACAAAGGGGGAACCCAAGTAGAAACTATGGATTTTAATTAATAATAGTGTATCAATATTGGCTCACCAAATGTAACAAGTGTACCACACTAATGCAAGATGTTAATAATGGGGCAAAATGTATGTACGTGTGTGGGGGATGGGAAAGGATAAGAGAGTTTATGAAAACTCTATTTCCACTCAATTTTTCTGCAAACCTTAAATTGATCTAAAAAGTTATCTATTTTAAAAACTATGATTAATACTGAAAATGGAAAGAGAGATTATTTAAAACTCATTAACAGGAAGTCTGAAGTTACCTTAGTAAGATAAAATCAATTTAAAATCATTTCTGGTGAGCAGTGCCTAGCGTTTTCTCCTAAATTCATATTAAAATGCTATTTCTTTAATTACAGAAAAATTAATGTTTAAACACTGAAAATGGGTATTGGCTACAATCAATACTCTATTGATTCTATTAATATTCTTCTATTGCCAGAGGCTGTTCTTACTTTTTTGGTAGGTAAAAGCTCAGTGGGACTGGAAAGAGAATCATACATTTATTTATTTTTTGTTGCAAAGTAGTGGCAAGAAAAGGGGCACCTACTGATAAAAATAACAGGTATATTTTAAATTAGACATCAAAATCATGTATTTTAAAATGCCTTTAAACTACAATTATATAAAAGCCAGATAATAATGAGAAGAAAATTTATACTCGCAGAAACAAAAATACCATTAAACTAACTAAAGGTTTTCCTTAATTTTTAATGGAATTACGGTAAAGAAAATTTGCAGTTCAAAAATAGCCTTTGAAACAAATAGAGTTGCAGTTTTAGATTACATATGAATATGTAATATGAATAGTATATGAACAGGCTGTTTCAGACCTAATGAGTAAACTAAATGAAGACAGATTACCTAGGCTGTATGATACCTTTCTTAAAGTTTGAAAGGATATCTTCTGGTTGGTAATACAGAATTATTCTTCAAAATAGCAAGAAGCACACGGGGCTACAAAATAACAATTTGTAGAAACTATCAAATAAAATATAGAATGCCCAGTGAGATCTAATTTCAAATAAACACCATTTTTTCTTTTTAATATAAATATATCCTATGAAATATTTGGGGGCATATTTATGCTAGAATTTATTCTCTGTTCAAAATTTAGCTGAGTTTTTTAGTTGTTAAATCTGGTAACCTAACACTTTCCCAATCTTAGAATATTTATATGTCTTGAAGAGGGTGCAATTTAACTATTTAGTCTCGGTTTACACATATTCATTTTTGGAATTGACAAAATGAAAATAATAATGAGATACTTAAATAAGCACTAATGTTTTGAATGCTTCCTCGTTAAGATTCTGTGTTAAGCTGTGGTGATAAATAAGGATGTCTTCATAGAGAATGTATAGCACAGGCAGATGATTATAGAAGACCTGAGTTTTACTTTTTATTTGGTGTAAAATGGCACATAAAGAGGCAGCTATTGCATGTGATTGATACAGACTTTTCAAGAAATCATTGATAAATGTTCACAGCAAAGACTTTAAATAAAAATAGCTGTCAAAAGCTGGGGGGTGGGTTGTGTATGGATATCTTACAAAGAGGAATCAAACAGAAAGGATAAATAGATACCTCTCTGGCAGGAGCTGCATAAGTATCAACCGAAAAATACACCAGAGATATGGATTTGGCCAGTTTCCTTTAGCATGTATATATGTACTATCAGTTAGAGGAAATGCACAATACAATTCCCAACTTTGATTGAAATGACAAGCTGATAAGGATGAACAGGGTATTTTCAGCGTATTGTGAAAACAGTCAAAAACATATGGTAAATGAATTCCAGTGTTGGACATTTCAATGCAATGCCTTATGTGAGCCCAGATTTAAACTGTATTATTAGGTGGATGGTCTCCAAACTGCTTGCTTTGTAAGGGTGCTGGAGAGGATTCATTGAGTCCCTGAAAAAAGTTAGACCTCTATGCTGCTGTGACCAGGAACATCGTACACAATTCTTAATAACCTAAGGTGAATTAATATAAAAACATTTAAAACATTATTTTACATGTACATTAATTCATAGTGCCTTTATATCTGGATTTTGACTCAGGTCAATGAATCTAAAGAAAGATTGAATAAAATTGAAGTTTGTCCAAGAAATTAAGGCTGGTCCAAGACTAGGACATTGTTGTTGCAAAGATAGGATTTCTTTATTTCTTAAGGCAAATATTCTATTGTTTTCTTTGTTTCTACTGATTCATCCCTTGTTAAGCATTTAGTTGCTTCCATGTCTTAGACATTCTAAAAAATGCTGCACTGAACATGGGGTGCATATGTCTTTTTGAATTAGTGTTTTCATTTTCTTCAGATAAATATCCAGAAGTAGAATTGCTATGTTGTATGGTAGTACTCTGTTTAACTTTTGAGGAACCTCTATACTGTTTTCATAGTAACTGCACCATTTTGTATTCCCAACAGTGCATGAGGGTTCCCTTTCTCCACGTTCTAGCCAACACTTGTTATTTCTTGTCTCTTTGATGACAGTCATTCTGACAGGTGTGAGGTTATATCTCATTGGGTTTCCTTTCCTACCAACCTTATCCTAGGAATCCCTTTTCTTCATATCCTAACCAACACTTACTCCTTAGTCTTTTTGATAATGGCCAATCTGACATATGTATATTATATCTCATTGTGGTTTTAATTTGCATTTCCTTAATGGCTAGTGATGTTGAGCATCTTTTCATGTGTCTGTTGACCTTTCATATATCTTCTAAGAAATGTTTATTCAGATCCTTGGCCCATTATTTAATTGGTTTATTTTTTTGTTTTTGTTTTCTTTTTGTTGTTGAAGTGTTTGAGTTCCTTATATATTTTGGTTAACCTCTTATATCTACATAGTTTGCAAATATTTTCTCTCATTCTGTATATTGCCTTTTGTTGATTTTATCCTTTGCCGTGCAAAAACTTTTTAGATTGATGTAATCCCCTATGTCTGTTTTTGCCTTTGTGCCTGTACTTTGGTTTCATATCCAAGAAATCATTGCTGAAACCACTTCTAGGAAGATTTTTCTTCAAAGTGTTTACAGTTTCAGATTTTACATTTAAGGCTCTACTTTATTTGAGCTGGTTTTTGTGTACAGTATAAGATAGGAGTCAAATTTAATTCTTTTGCAACCGTTTATCCAGTTTTTCTAACACTGTCATTTTAAGTGACTTTCTTTTCTCCATATGTAGTCTTGACACCATCATAAAATTCATTTGACCAGAAATGTGGAAGTTTATTTCTGGGTTCTCTATTCTGTTCCATTGGTCTGTATGTCTGTTTTGTGCTGGTACCATACTGTTTTGACTACTGTAATTTTGTAATATGTTTTGAAATGAGGAAGTGCGAGGCCTGAAGGCTTGTTCTTTCTTGATTGTTTTGGCTGTTCAGAATCCTTTTTTGTTCCATATAAATTTTGGACTGTTTTTTCTATTTTTGTGAAAAATAACATTAGAATTTTGATAAGGATTGCATTAAATCTATAGATCATTTTGAGTAGTATGGACATTTTAACAATATTAAGTCTTTCAATTGTGAACATAGGATATCTTTCCATTTATTTGTATCTTTTTAAATGTCTTTGATTAATGAATTGTAGTTTTCAATTTAAGTCTTTCACCTCCTTGGTTAAGTTTATTCCTAAATGTTTTATTCTTTGAGATACTATTATAAATGTTATTTTCTTATTTCCTTTTAAAATTGTTTTTTTCTGGGGACTTCCAGGAAGATGGCAGCATAAGCAGGGCAGGAGAAATCTCCTCCCAACACTATATTTATTTATGAAAATACACCAAATACAACTATTCCTAAAAGAGAGACCAGGAAAGTGCACAGCATGCAGCTACACCTGAGAGGACTCGGCACCACGCGAGGTGGGTAAGATACGGAGCGGCAACCCAGCAGGACCCGAGCACTCCCCCACCCCAGCGCACTGGTGGGAGGAGAGGATTCAGAGCCGGGAGGGAGTGGAAGTACAGGCCCGCAAAATAACCAGCCCGGGTGATCTGTGCAGGGAGCGCTGACACAACTTGCGGTGTAGCGGAGATTGGAGAGACAGACGGTGCAGGATTTGAGCGGGGAACATGACAGGTTGCTTGCAGCCTGCTCCCGGGGAAAAAAAAAAAAAGAAGAAGAAAAGCACGTGCATTTTTCAGCGGTCTTAAAGAGACAGGAGCTCAGCGGAGGGGCCAGATTGCCCCGGAACACTCAGCCCAGCAGGTTAGGAATCCTGGGGAGTTTCGGACCCATTAGCTGGCGACTGGGAAAGGGTGGTCTCACTTAGACTTCCCACAGAGCTCAACAGCCTTCCATTCGTTCCCACCCTGGCCAGAGCTATAAAGGGCCCTGCAGAGTGGCGCGGTCATGGCTGCGGAATAGTGCAGCAACAGTGCCACCTAGAGCATCCCTACAGAATCCACTACCGGTGGGCGTTTTTTTTGTTTGTTTTTCCTTCTCTTTCTTTTTTCTCTTTTCTTTCTTTCTTTCTTATTTTTTTTAAGTCTTAAAGAGCCCAGCTGACATACGTGACAACTACCAGTGACCACTTCTATAGCCATGAAAAGACAGAGGAATATGATCCAGACTAAGATCAACCAGACAACCCCAGAGAAGGAACCTGAAGGGATGGAAATGCACAGAGTTCCTAAAAAAGAATTCAGAATAAAAGTCATAACCATGCTGATGGATCTACAGAGAAATGTGCAAGAGCTGAGAGAGGAAGTGAGGGAAGTGAGGAAAGACAATGCAGAAATCAGACAGCGATCAACGGGCTTAACAGCAGACAGGATGAGATGCAAGAAACTGTTAATGGAATAGAAATCAGAGAACAGGAATACAGAGAAGCTGAGGCAGAGAGAGATAAAGGATCTCTAGGAATGAAAGAATATTAAGAGAACTGTGTGACCAATCCAAATGGCACAATATTCGCATTATAGGAGTACCAGAGGAAGAAGAGAGAGAAAAAGGGATAGAAACTGTCTTGAAGAAATAATTGCTGAAAACTTTCCCACGCTAGGGAAGGAAATAGTCTTGCGGTCCACGGAAGCCCATAGATCTCCCAACACAAGGGACCCAAGGAAGACAACACCAAGACACATAATAAATAAAATGGCAAAGATCAAAGATAAGGACAGAGTATTAAAGGCAGCTAGAAAGAAAAAAAAGATCACCTACAAAGGAGGTGTCATCAGACGTCTCAACAGAAACCTTACAGGCCAGAAGAGAATGGCATGATATATTAAACATAATGAAACAGAAGGGCTTTGACCCAAGAATATTATATCCAGCACAATTATCATTTAAATATGACGGAGGGATTAAACAATTTCCAGACAAATGAAAGTTGAGAGAGTTTGCCTCTCATAAACCACCACTACAGGATATCTTAAATGGACTGCTCTAGAGGGAAGCACCAGTAAGGCTAAAAAGATATCACCAGAGAAAATAAAATCATAGCAAAGAAAGCAGACCATACAAATACTAACTAAAGGCAAAGAATAAAACACCTAGTATATAAAGAATGGAGGAGGAAGAATAAGAAGGGAGAGAGAAAGAAATATCAGACGGTGTTCACAATAACTTAACAAGAAAGTTAAGTTAGATTGTTAGATAGGGAAGAAGTAGCCCTTGAACCTTTGGTAACCACAAATCTAAAGCCAGCAGTGGCAATAAGTACATCTCTATCGATAATCACCCTAAATGTAAATGGACTGAATGCACCAATCAAAAGACACAGAGTAACAGAATGGATAAAGAAGCAAGACCCATCTATATGCTGCTTACAAGAGACTCACCTCAAACTCAAAGATATACACAGACTAAAAGTGAAGGGATGGAAAAAGATATTTCATGCAAACAACAAAGAGAAAAAAGCAGGTGTTGCAGTACTTGTATCAGACAAAATAGACTTCAAAACGAAGAAAGTAGCAAGAGATAAAGAAGGACATTACATAATGATAAAGGGGTCAGTCCAACAAGAAGATATAACCATTATAAATATATATGCACCCAATGCAGGAGCGCCAGCATATGTGAAACAAATACTAACAGAATTAAAGGAGGAAATAGACAGAATGCATTCATTTTAGGAGACTTCAACACACCACTCACTCCAAAGGACAGATCAACTAGACAGAGAATAAGTAAAGACACAGAGGCACTGAAAAACACACTAGAACACATGGACCTAACAGACCTCTACAGAACTCTGCACCCAAAAGCAGCAGGATACACATTCTTCTCAAGTGCACATGGAACATTTTCCAGAATAGACCACATACTAGGCCACAAAACGAACCTCAGTAAATTCAAAAAGATTGAAATCCTACCAACCAACTTCTCAGATCACAGAGGTATAAAACTAGAAATAAATTTTAGAAAGAAATCAAAAAGGCTCACAAATACATGGAGACTTAACAACATTCTCCTAATTAATCAATGGGTTAACAACCAAATCAAAACAGAAAGAATATATGGAGACTAATGACAACAACAACACAAAGTCACAACTTCTGTGGGACGCAGCAAAGGCAGTTCTAAGAGGAAAGTATATTGCAATCCAGGCCTATTTAAAGAAGGAAGAACATTCGCAAATGAATAGTCTAAAGAAAATTACTGAAATTGGAAAAAGAACAAATGAGGCCCAAAGTCACCAGAAGGAGGGACATAATAAAGTTAAGAGAACAAATAAATAAAATTGAGAAGAATAAAACAATAGAAAAAAAATCAATGGAACCAAGAGCTGGTTCTTTGAAAAAATAAACAAAATAGATAAACCCCTAGCCAGACTCTTTAAGAGAAAAAGAGAATCTACACACATAAACAGAATCAGAAATGAGAAAGGAAAAATCACGACGGACCCCACAGAAATACAAAGAATTATAAGAGAATATTATGAGAATATATATGCTAACAAGCTGGAAAACCTAGAAGAAATGGACAACTTCCTAGAAAAATACAACCTTCCAAGACTGACCAAGCAAGAAACAGAAAAACTAAACAGATCAATCACCAGCAATGAAATTGAAGCGGTCATAAAAAAACTACCCAAGAACAAAACCCCCAGACCAGATGGATTCACCTGTGAATTCTACCAGACATATAGAGAAGAAATAACACCTATTCTCCTTAAAGTTTTCCAAAAAATAGAAGAGGAGGGACTACGTCCAAACTCATTCTGTGAAGCCAGCATCACTCTAATACCAAAACCGGGCAAAGACCTCACCAAAAAAGAAAATTCCAGACCAATATCCCTGATGAAAAATAGATGCAAAAATACTCAAATAAATATTAGCAAACCGAATTCAAAAATACATCAAGAGGATCATACCCCATGATCAAGTGGGATTCATCCAAGGGATGCAAGGATGGTATAACATTCGAAAATCCATCAACATCATCCACCACATCAACATAAAGAAGAACAAAAACACATGATCATCTCCATAGATGCTGAAAAAGCATTTGACAAAATTCAGCATCCATTCATGATTAAAACTCTCAACAAAATGGGTATAGAGGGCAAGTACCTCAACATCATAAAGGTCATATATGACAAACCCACAGCTAACATCATAGTTAACAGCGAGAAGCTGAAAGCTTTTCATGTAAGATCGGGAACAAGACAGGGATGCCCACTGTCTCCACTGTTATTCAACATAGGACTGGAGGTCCTAGCCACGGCAATCAGACAAAACAAAGACATACAAGGCATCCAGATTGGTAAAGAAGAAGTCAAATTGTCACTATTTGCAGATGACATGATACTGTACATAAAAAACCCTAAAGACTCTACTCCAAAACTACTAGAACTAATATCTGAATTCAGCAAAGTTGCAGTATACAAAATTAACACACAGAAATCTGTTGCTTTCCTATACACTAACAATGAACTAACAGAAAGAGAAATCAGAAAAACAATTCCATTCACAATTGCATCAAAAAGAATAAAATGCCTAGGAATAAACCTAATGAAGGAAGTGAAAGACCTCTACTCTGAAAACTACAAGACACTCCTAAGAGAAATTAAAGAGGACACAAACAAATGGAAATGCATCCCATGCTCTTGGCTAGGAAAAATAAATATTGTCAAAATGGCTATACTACCTAAAGCAATCTACAGATTCAACGCAATCCCTATCAAACTACTGACAGCTTTCTTCAATGAACTGGAACAAATAATTCTAAAATTCATATGGAACCACAAAAGACCCCAAATAGCCAAAGCAATCCTGAGAACGAGGAATCAAACAGGGGGAATTACGCTCCCTGACTTCAAGCTCTACTACAAAGTCACAGTAATCAAGATAATTTGGTATTGGCACAGAAACAGATCCACAGACCAGTGGAACAGAATAGAAAATCCAAACATTAACCCAAACATATACAGTCAATTAATATTTGATAAAGGAGCCTTGGATATACAATGGGGAGATGACAGCCTCTTCAGCAGCTGGTGTTGGAAAAACTGGACAGCTACATGTAAGAGAATGAAACTGGACTACTGTCCAGCCCCATACACAAAGGTAAACTCAAGGTGGATCAAAGACCTGAATGTAAGTCATGAAACCATAAAACTGTTAGAAAAAAAATAGGCAAAAATCTCTTGGACATAAACATGAGTGACTTCTTCATGAACATATCTCCCCAGGCAAGGGAAACAAAAGCAAAAATGCACAAGTGGGAGTATATTAAGCTGAAAATCTTCTGTACAGCAAAGGACACAATCAGTAGATCAAAAAGACATCCTACAGTATGGGAGAATATATTCATAAATGACATATCTAAAAGGGGGTTGACATCCAAAATATATAAAGAACTCATGCACCTTAACAACAAAAAGCAAATAATCCAATTAAGAAATGGGCAGAGTACATGAATAGACACTTCTCTAAAGAAAAAATTCAGATGGCCAACAGGCACATGAAAAGATGCTCCACATCGCTAATCATCAGAGAAATGCAAATTAAAACCACAATGAGATATCACCTCACACCAGTGAGGATGGCCAACATCCAAAACTCAAACAACAACAAATGTTGGCCAGGATGTGGAGAAAAGGGAACCCTCCTACCCACTGGTGGGAATGCAAATTAGTTCAACCATTGTGGACAGCGGTATGGAAGGGTCCTCAAAAAACTAAGAACAGAAATACCATTTGACCCAGGAATTCCACTCCTAGGAATTTACTCTAAGAATGCAGCAGCCCAGTTTGAAAAAGACATATGCACCCCTATGTTTATCGCAGCACTATTTACAATAGCCAAGAAATGGAAGCAACCTAAGTGTCCATCAGTAGCTGAATGGATAAAGAAGGGGTGGTACATATACACAATGGAATATTATTCAGCCATAAGAAGAAACAAATCCTACCATTTGCAACAACATGGTTGGAGCTCAAGAGTATTATGCTCAGTGAAATAAGCCAGGCCGAAAAAGACAAGTATTAAATGATTTCACTCTTATGTGGAGTATAAGAACAAGGAAAAAAACTGAAGGAACAAAACAGCAGCAGACTCACAGAACCCAAGAACGGACTAATAGTTACCAAAGGGAAAGGGACTGGGGAAGATGGGTGGGAAGGGAGGGATAAGAGGGAAAAAGGGGCATTACGATTAGCAGATATAATGTTGGGGGCACATGGGAAGGGCTGTACAACTCAGGGAAGACAAGTAGTGATTCTATAGCATCTCACTAGGCTGATGGACAGTGACTGTAATGGGGTTGATGGGGGGGATCTGATGAAGGGGGTAGTTTAATAACCATAATATTGCACATGTAATTGTAGATTAATGATACCAAAATAAATTATTAGAAAACATTGTTTTTTTCTTAGTATATAGAAATATAGTTGACTTTTGTATGTTGATTTTGTATACTGCAAATTTACTGAATTTATGTATTCTAACAGTTTTGGTATTTTTTTTGCACATGTGTGTAGAATCTTAAGGATTTTCTATTTAAGGTGTCATGTCATCTGCAAACAGAAAATGTTAATTTTTTTCATTGGATTTCAATGTCTTTATATTTTTTCTTTCTTAATTTCTTGGCTTAGGCCTTCCTGTATGATGTTGAATAGAAGCTGTGAGAGTGGGCATCCTTGTCTTGTTCCTGATCTTAGAGGAAAAGCTTTCAGCATTTCACTGCTAACCGTGGTGCTACTGGTGGGCACATTATGTATGGCCTTTATTATGTCAAGGTGTGTTCCTTCTATTCCTAGTTTCTTGAGTATTTTTATCATGAGTACTTGATTTTTTTCAATTGCTTTTTCTGAACCTGTTGAGATGATCATATGATTGTTATCTTCTGTTAATGTGTCATACTACATTGCTTGATTTTCATATGTTGAACCACCTGCATCCGAAGGATGCATCTCACTTAGTCACAGTGTGTAATCCACTTAATGTGTGGTTGAATTTGACTTGCCAATATTTGTTGAGGATTTTTGCATCTATATTCATCAGGAATTGTGACTTCTAGTTGTCTTTTCTTGTAATGTGGAATTGGTATCAGGATAATGCTGGCCTCGTAAAATGAACTTGGAAGTGCTTCCTCCTCTTTAATTTTTAGGAAGAATTTGAGGAGTGATGTTAATTCTTTAAAATTTGGTAGAATTCATCTGTGAAGACTTCTGGTCCTTGGATTATATTTTTGGGGAGGCTTTGTGCACTGATTCAATCTCCCCACTAGTTATGGGTCTGTTAAGATTTTCTGTTTCTTCATGATTCAATACTGGTAACTTGTATGTTTCTTGGAATTTGTCCTCATCTTCTATGCTATCCAATTTGTTGGTGTAAATTGTTCATAAAAGTTTCTTACGATATTTTTTATTTCTGTGGTATTGATTATAATATCTCCTATTTAATATCTGATTTTGTTTATTTAACTCCTCCCTCCTTTTTCTTAGTGTAATTAAAGTTTTGTCAATTTTGTTGGTCTTTTCAAAGAACAACTCCTTTTATTTTCTGTTGTTTTTCTATTCTCTAATTTGATTTATTTTTCTTCTAATATTTATAATTTCCTCTGTTCTGCTGTTTGGGCTTGGTTTTTCTATTTCCTTGAGGTGTAAACTTAGGTTTATATTTGAGAGCTCTCTTCTCTTATAGTGTAGTAATGTAGGTATTTATTGCTATATACATCACTCAGCAATGCTTTTGCTATCTCCAATAAGTTTTGGTATGTTATGTTTTCATTTTTGTCTCAAGATATTTTCTGACTTTCCTTTTGATTTCTTCTTTAATGTTTGATCAAGAATATGTTAATTTTCACATGTATGTGTTTTTCCATTTTCCTTATACTCTTGATTTGTAATTTCATTCGAGTGTGGTTGGAAAAGACATGAGATAATTTCAATCTACTTAAATGTATTAAGATTTTTTTTGTGACCTAATATGATCTATCTGGTAGAATGTTCCATGTGTGCCTTAGGAAAATATGTATTCTGTGGCTGTGGGTGGAATGTTCTGTTTTAGTCTGTTATGTCCTTTTGGTCTATAGTACTGGTAAATTCTGTTGTTTCCTGATTGATTATTTTATATGGATGTTCTCTCCACCACTGAAAGTGGCATATTGAAATCTCCCACTCTTATTTCTGTGTATTTCCCCTTCAGATCTGTTAGTATTGCTCTATGTTCATAGATACTCTGATATTGGATTCATATGTATTTATTATTGTTTTATTTTCCTGTTAAATTGGCCCTTTGATCATATAGTATAATGCCTTTTTCTCTCTAGGGATTTTTTTTACTTAAACTCCATTTTATCTAAGTATTGTTGGCCCCCTCCCTGCCTCTGACCCGCAGATTGAGGAGGTGACACGATGAGCTATCGAAGACCTGAAAGGACCAGCCAGGGAACTCAAGGCATAACAGCTCAAGAGTGGTGCTGAGAGGGCACCCTTCATATTTATTGAGCAAATACAAGTTAACAACAATAGAATTCTGAGTGGGGCATTTAATAGACAACCATTAACTAACTCTAAACTTAATCCTTGGCAGTCTCCAGTCTCCTGGGGCACAACATCTTACATGGTATTGAAACAATAGCAAGGGCACTTAGGTCCTAGAAACTGTTTTGGTCTTGTTTGTTCTGTCTTTGATCACTTACCAACTTTCTGGAGCGTAACGTGCAAGTTCCAATACAGTGAGCAAGCTCCCACAGGTGAACAATGCAAGGACACTCATATCACAGACACTGATCCGGTTTCTATAATTAATCAAGTCAACTCTGATTATTCATTTGATTTTTATAGTTGAATTATAAGTGAATCCCACAAAGTATAGTCACTCTTGCTCCCTTTTGGTTACTGTTTGCATGGAATATCTTTTTCTGTTTCTTTACCCTCAGGCTATGGTTGTCTTTAAATCTAAAGTGAGTCTTGTAGACAGAACACGGATGGATCTTATTTTTTACCCATTTAACTATTCTGTCCTTTGATTCTTGAGTTTAATCAATTTACATTTATTATGGATAGGAGAGGAGTTATTGCCATTTTAAAAATTATTTTCTTTTGTGTGGCCTTTTTCATTTTCTTGTCTTCTTTTGTGATTTGATGACTTTTTATATTGATAAGCTTTGATTTCTTTTTAGTTTTTTTCTATGTATTGGTCTCTGGGTATTTTCTTTGTGGTTACTCTGAGGCTTGCATAGAAGGTCTTATAGTCATAACAGTCTATTCTAAGCTGATAGTAACTTCCATTACAAACAAAAACTCTACACTATTACCTCTCTCCTCTTATGGACTCTTTGTTATTGATGTCACAATTTACATCTTTTATATGACATATCCATAAACAGATTTCTATAGTTACAGTTATAATTAATACCATTGTCTTTTAACTTTTATACTAGGATTAAAGATGCTTAATGCACCACCTTTACAGTATTATTTTATTCTGTATCTATTTACCTTTAACAGTGAAATTTACACTTTCATATGTATTGTATTAGTGTTTGGGATCCTTTCATTTCAACTTGAAGAACTCTAGCACTTGTAAGGCAGGTCTATCGATTACAAACTCCCTCAGTTTTTGTCTCTCTGGGAAGGTCTATTTCTCCTTCATTTTTAAAGGATAATTTTTACTGAGTATAGTATCCTTGGTTGGTAGTTTTTTTTTTTCTTGTAGCAGTTTGAATATATCTAGTTTTCTCCCAGCCTGCTAGGTTTCTGCTGAGACTTCCATGAATAGCCTAGCCTTTAAAGTGCGTCTTTGTATACGATGAGTGTCTTTTCCCTCGTTACTTTCAAAATTCTCTCTTTGTCTTGTGACAGTTTGATTATTTGTATTTCATTCTGGATTTCATCTGACTCAACCTATTTTGGTTCTTTTGCATTTTGTGAATCTGGATGTTTATTTCCTTCCCAAGATTTGGGAAGTTTTCAGCTATTTGTTTTGAATAAGGTTTCTGACCCTTTCTCTCTTCCTTCTGGGGCTCGGATGATATGTATATTAGCTAAATTCTGATGTGCCGAAGGCCCATAGGCTTTCTTCACTTTTTTTTCATTCTTTTTTCTTTTTTATCCTCTGAATGATCATTTCTTGTGAGCTTATCTTCAAGTTCACTTATGCTTTCTTCTGATTGATCAAGTTTGCAGTTGAATATCTCTGGAATTTTTCTGTTCAGTCATATTTTCAGTTTCAGAATTTCTGTTTGGTTATTTTTTTATGGTTTTTATCTCTGTATTGAACTTCTCATTTTGTTCAAGTATTGTTTTCCTGATTTAATTTAGTTTTCTATCTGTTCTCCTGTAGCTCACTCATCTACTTTAAGACCATTATTTTGAATTATTTGTTAGGCAATTTGTAGGTTTCTGTTTCCTTGGGGTCAGTTACTGGGATTTTATTTTATTCTTTGGATGGAATCATGTTTCCCTGATTCTTCATGTTCCTTGTTGCTTTGCATTGGTGTCCGTGCATTTGGGATAATTGTCATCCCTTCCAGTCTATATGCACTGATTTCAGGAAGAAAGGAGCTTCAGACAGCCTGGCCAGGGATTCTAGGATCTATCAAACCTCTCCACTCCTCTTGCTCTCCAGAGTTGTGCTCCAGAGTTCTCATAAAGGCATTTTCATCTGTAGATGGTTGTTGAATTGGGTTTCTCTGGGGAGACAAGTGCTGAGAACTTTTTTTCCACCATCTTAATTTTACCTGTTGCCCCCATTTCAACTGGGTTGTACTGATGCTTAATATAGTTCAATGGTAATCATTTGCCAAGAGTATATGTTATCTTAAGTCTGCCATTTGTTTTAATAATTAATTTTTAATTTCTTTTGTTGTATTGAAGTTTTAAAATTGCTAAAATCAAATTTATCAAACTTCTTTTTTCTTACCCCTTTTATTTGCTGCTTGTGTTCTGTTGAACTCTTTCACTATCCTTATATATTAATCTATATATTGATTCTAATCTCTTTCACAAGTATAAAAATTTTTCATCTTTATTCGCCTAGATTTTATCTTTGTGAATTGTGTATGGTGGATTGTGTACATGGTACACCATGTAATACATTCAAATAAGATTGTTAAATCTTCCTAGTAAATTCTTTTAATATTATCCCTTTTAAATCTAAAACTGCTTTTGTACCTTAATTCTGTAATGTCATCTGTGAATTTACTTGTAACTATTTTCTTCTACTTAGTGTTTGTCTCATGTCTATTTTATAACATATAAGTGAATTTTTTCCCTCATAATTTTTTTCCTGTGTCTTTAGGCTTTATGCATAACTTTTATAAATAATAATTTAACCTGGAATTATAAGTCCTTTAAAAGAAGAGCTTAGTCCATGTGCACTTATGATTGTAGGTATACTTGGATTTACTTACTACTAGCTTTCTTTGTGTCATTTTTTTCTGTCTTTTTAAAAATTGAATTGATCAAGTTTTGTTTCTCATTTTTTCCTTCTGCTACTTTGGGATACATCTACTTTGTTGGTACTTTTATAAAGCTCAGAATTTTTAAAAACTTGAGTGAAAATAAATTTTCTTGTCTTCCAAGTGATATAAAGACTTTAGAATTTTTAAATTTCAATTTCCTCTACACTATCACCCTAATCTCATCTGTTACTGTTTTTCAGTATTTTCTTTACAATTTGCTTTCAAACTGTTCAAGATTATTATTTTATACAACTGATTTTTAGTTAGATCAAATCACATACTTACTGACCTATTTGCTCACCATTGCTTTTTTTATTAGAGTATCATTGATATACATATACAATCTTTTTTTTTTAATTAAAGTGTTATGGATGTACTCTTATGAAGGTTTCACATGAAAAAGCAATGTGGTTACTACATTTACCCATATCATCAAGTCCCCACCCATACTCCAATGCAGTCACTGTCCATCAGTGTAGTAAGACACCACAGATTCACTGTTTGCCTTCTCTGTGCTGTACTGTTTTCCCCATGATCCCCCACACCATGTGTACTAAACATAATACCCCTCAATCCCCTTCTCCCATCCTTCCCACCTGCCCACCCACACCCCTCCCCTTTGGTAACCACTAGTTCCTTCTTGGAGTTTCTGAATCTGCTGCTATTTTGTTCCTTCAGTTTTGCTTCATTGTTATACTCCACAAATGAGGGAAAATATTTGGCACTTGTCTTTCTCTGCCTGGCTTATTTCACTGAGCATAATATCCTCCAGCTCCATCCATGTTGTTGCAAATGGTAGGATTTGTTTCTTTCTATGGTTGAAAAGTATTATATTGTGTATATGTATCACATCTTCTTTATCCATTCATCTACTGATGGACACTTAGGTTGTTTCCATATCTTGGCTATTGTAAAAAGTGCTGCGATAAACATAGGGGTGTATATGTTTTTTTGAATCTGAGAAGTTGTATTCTTTGGGTAAATTCCAAGGAGTGGGATGCCTGAGTCAAATGGTATTTGTATTTTTAGTTTTTTGAGGAACCTCCATATTGCTTTCCACAATGGTTGCACCAATTTACATTCCCAGCAGTGTAGGAGGGTTCCACTTTCTACGCATTCTCACTCAGCATTTGTTGTTGCTTGTCTTTTGGCTGTTGGCCATCCTAACTTGTGTGAGGTGATACCTCATTGTGGTTTTAATTTGCATTTCCCTGATGATTAGTGATGTGGAGCATATTTCATGTACCTGTTGGCCATCTGATCTCTTCTTTGGAGAAGTGTCTGGTCAGATACTCTGCCCATTTTTTAATTGGGTTATTTAATTTTTGGGTGTTGAGGTGTGTTAACTCTTTATATATTTTGGGTGTTAACCCCTTATTGGATATGTCATTTATGAATATATTCTCCCATTTTGTAGGATGCCTTTTTGTTCTACTGATGGTGTCCTTTGCTGTACAGGAGGTTTTTAGTTTGATGTAGTCCCATTTGTCCATTTTTACTTTTGTTTCCCTTGCCCAAAGAAATGTGTTCATGAAAAAGTTACTCATGTTTATATTCAAGAGAATTTTGCCTATGTTTTCTTCTAAGAGTTTTATGATTTCATGGCTTAAATTCAGGTCTTTGATCCATTTCAAGTTTACTTTTATGTATATAGTTAGACAGTTTTGGTATTTTGATAGGGATTGCACTGAATCTGTAGATTGCTTCAGGCAGGATGGCCATTTTGACAATATTAATTCTTCCTATCAATGAGCATGGAAGTATTTCCATTTACTGGTGTCCTCTTTCATTTCTCTCATGAGTGTCTTGTAGGTTTTGGATCAGTAGGATTACCTGAGGAAAACTTTCAGATATTCTACAACAGACTTAATGAATTAGACTTTTAAGTGTTATCCAGAGGATGTGTAGTTTTAAAAGTTCCTCAGAAACTTCCATTTTAGATAATTAGAAATTTCACTTATCATCCTTCAGTCATGCAAGAAGAGTAAAAATCTTTGCCTCTGGCTAACATTGCAATTATTTGTTCTGCCTGTAATTATCATCATCACCACTGTTCTGTAGTTCACCTTCTGCCTGCTGATAAAAAGTATTGGAGTGTCCTCCTTCACACTTCGTGTAAAAGTGGATAGAGGAAACCAAGTCCCAATTAACACTTTGAAGTTTGAATATTTGTATGAATGTCACTGAACGTTCCTAGTCGGGCTTTAAGTAGCAATGGGATTATTTTGCTGAAGGAAAAAAAATGTAGAAACTCAGCATTCCTAACATTTGAGTTGCTTGAACAGTTTCCTATACTATCTCAGAAGTAATCAAGTTTAATCTTACAGAAGAATTCTTGAATAAGATTTTAAACTAAGAACAATTTCACATGAATTTTCCTATTTGTTACCCTAAACTATATTTCCAAGGTAAAGAACATGTTGTAAGGAATGATTATTGATACATTTTAACTTAATATTGTTTTAAATCTTTGATCTTCAAATTTGAGATGTTGAATGTATCATTAAAATAATGTATTTCATAGAAAAATAAGGATGTTGGAAATAACATTAAAGGATTCATATGACAGTCTTTAATTTCCTTTTTGTTTAACATATGAGTTGCCAGAAAGATTGGTCTTTTCTTGAAAATACATAGTTTCTGCTATATTTTTCCTGTCTACACTATATAATAAGATGTGTGTATTATGAAAAGCAAAGTTTTACTTACAAGCTAATGCAAACTTTAGAGAGGTCTTTCCTGAGGTAAGGGGAGAAAAAAAAATAATTAAAAAATTGTCATTCTTGAATGAAAAATGCAAGGAAGAAATGTGCAGCCAAGTAATTAGGGATGGAATTTGAGTAGTTGCTCTGTTTAAGTTCAGAGCAATTATGTGTTTTTAAAAATTTCATTTTGGAATCAAACTATTGGAAAGCTAACTCTTCCTTAGTAGGCTATTTTTTAATACAAATAACCTCTTGAATACTCAAATAAATTCAACTATAATAGGTAGTAAAAAATGACTAATGCCATCTTTGACCTCATTTTGGCAGTAAGCCCATGGGATAAGATGGCATGACATCTGAAAAAAGGTAACACATTATCTTTTCTAAAGCTAGTTCAAGGGGTTGAGACTCAATGGAATAGCATTTTGGTCATTTTCATTGGCTTTTGAATACCACTTTAAGGAAGAGTGCATCATAGAGTTATGGTACTAAAGACTTGTATTGGTGAACTTGGTGTACCCACTCTAAATGCACCTACTTTTGGCATTAATAAGAATAGCATTTAATTAAATACAATGATTGATTCAAACATCTGGGACAAAGCCTTGGCATATATTAGGAACCAAATAAAGGTTATTTGTATCATTTTTATTTTATTAAAAAGGATGGGTAGCTTGTTTTTCTTGTGAAACCTTTGTAGGAATGTATATCAATGATACCTTAATAAAAAACATATATTGTGAACATCCTATGTCAATAATTAAATTCTACCCCCTTTAAAAAAAAGGATGGATAGCATTGGGTAGAACTAATATATCATCAACTGTCAGTGATAAGGAAATTAATGTAACCTTCACATTGGAGATAAACTAGGTTTTAAAATGACTACTCAAGCATGGTGAGTAGTTTGATATTTACTGAAAACTAGGTTTTCTAGGACTGGAACATTTGATAAACTGAGGTATGAGGTGCACCATTAGTAAATGTTCATATATTTAACAAAATCAGAAGCCTTGCATCCTCATTTAAGCTACCTGCCTCATCTTACGAGATGAATTACGTATAGCCAGTGAGAGTTCATTCTAGGAATTCAGTTCTGATATAGCTGTTGCTAATTCACAGGTATTAGGTTTTCATAATAAGATCAAAAGGATAGCTTCACTAGGAAATTCTTAAAAGATAATGTGGACAGTCATTCGTCATCTTTATTGACAAATTCAAGAGAGAGTAGGGATTCCACAAAGGAAAGGAACACTTCCTGTTTGTGGTCCTGGAGCCTGTACATGAAAGGTCCACCTAGTCACTGGACCATTGAGTCCTTACTATCTTGATCGGTTGTCCATGTGTTTCTCCAAGGTCAATTGCTAGAGCAAGAAGTTAAAAAGTTCCCTCTGGTTCATTTCTTCTCCAGTTGCTGGATGGAGTTTTGGGTGAGGGTGCCTTTTCAAGAGGAAGGAAAGAAGGCAAGTGGCTAGGTTTATTCTCCTTGTGAATATGATAGCTGGACCTCTGGGCAAATATACGAATGAAATTGCAAGGAGAGGAGTCCCTATCTGTACAAGGCTTTTAACAGAATGTCCTGAGTTTAGGATTGCTTGTGGTAAGACAAACCAACAATCTATGGATTTATGAGACATGGCTGTCATATAATTCTTTGGAGTACAAAATGGCAACATTTCATGACAAATGTTCTCTGCTGTCTGAGGGGACTCAGGTATTTCTCTTAAAGAATTTGTCTGTTATTCTGGGCTGGGAGTACATTCCTGATGCAACAAGAAGGGATGTTGGAGCCACATAGGAAGACTCAGACCTCTTCTTGCATCACCCAGGCCTTTTGCATACCTATTATTATATTTTTAATTTTTATATCAATTGATATATTTTCTTATGAAGGTTTCACTTGAACAACATTGGGGTTACTACATCCACCCATATTATCGAGTCCCCCCCACATACCCCATTACACTCACTATCCATCAGTATAGTAAGAAGCTATAGACTCACTGCTTGTCTTCTCTGTGTTATACTGCCTTCCCCCTGCCCCAGTTACATAATGTGTGCCAATCATAATGCCCCTTAATCCCCTTCTCGCTCCCTCCTCACCCACTCTCTCCACTCCCTTTTCCTTTGGTAACCACTAGTTCCTTCTTGGAATCTGTGAGTCTGCTGCTGTTTTGTACCTTCAGTTTTGCTTTGTTGTTATACTCCACATATGAGTGAAACAATTTGGTACTTGTCTTTCTCCATCTGGCTTATTTCACTGAGTGTAATACCCTTCAGATCCATCCATGCTATTGCAAATGGTTGCAAATTTGTTTTCTTCTTATAGCTGAATAATATTCCATTGTGTATTTGTACCACCTCTTCTTTATCCATTCATCTACTGATGGACACTAAGGTTGTTTCCATTTCTTGGCTATTGTAAATAGTGCTGCTATAAACATAGGGGTGCATGTGTCTTTTTCAGACTGGGCTCCTGCATTCTTAGGGTAAATTCTTAGGAGTGGAATTCCTGGGTCAAATGGTATTTCTATTTTGAGTTTTTTGAGGAATCTTCATACTGCTTTCCATGATGCTTGAACTATTTTACATTCCCACCAGCAGTGTAGGAGGATTCCCCTTTCTCCACATCCTTGCCAGCATTTGTTGTTCCTAGTCTTTTGAATGCTGGCCATCCTAACTTGTGTGAGGTGATATTTCATTGTGGTTTTAATTTGCATTTCCCTGATGACTAATGATGTGGAGCATCTTTTCATGTGCCTGTTGGCCATCTGAATTTCTTCTTTGGAGAAGTGTCTGTTCAGCTCTTCTACCCATTTTTTAATTGGGTTACTTGTTTTTTGGGTGTTGAGGTGTTTGAGTTCTTTATATATTTTAGATTTTAACCCCTTATTTGATATGTCATTTACAAATATATTCTCCCATACTGTAGGAAGCCTTTTTGTTCTACTGATGGTGTCCTTTGCTGTACAGAAGCTTTTTAGTTTGATGTAGTCCCATTTGTTCATTTTTGCTTTTGTTTCCCTTGCCCGAGGAGATGTGTTCGTTAAAGTGTTGCTCATGTTTATATTCAAGAGATTTTTGCCTATGTTTTCTTCTAAGAGTTTTATGGTTTCATGAGTTACATTCACGTATTTAATCCACTTCAAATTTACTTTTGTGTATGGAGTTAGACAATAATCCAGTTTCATTCTTACATGTAAGCTATTCAGTTTTGCCAACACCAGTTGTTGAAGAGGCTGTCATTTCCCCATTGTATATTCATGGTTCCTCTATCTTATATTAATTGGCCTTATATGTGTGGGTTTATATCTGGACTATCTATTCTGTTCCATAGATCTGTGGGTCTGTTCTTGTGCCAGTACCAAATTGTCTTGATTACTGTGGCTTTGGAGTAGAGCTTGAAATTGGGTAGCATAATCCCCCCAGCCTTATTCTTCCTTCTCAGGATTGCTTTGGCTATTTGGGGTCTTTTGTGTTTCCATATGAATCTTAGAACTATTTGCTCTAGCTTTTGAAGAATGCTGTTGGTATTTTGATAGGGATTTCACTGAATCTGTAGATTTTGCTTTATGCATACCTATATTCTTTAAATGCTTGGTAAATCTATATATTGGATAAGGTTTTTGATCTGTGGTAGTCTGATTTGACTGTCTATGCAGTGCTTTGAGCAGAATGTGTTAGCTCAACTGTCAAGGGCAAATGATTAGGAGCAAGTCTTAAAGCATTATTTGTGTTATTATTTTTGCTGATGGAACCCTATGTTGTTAGTAACAATAGAACTTATTTGGAACCAATAAGGGAGCACATGGTGCACAACTAATGATAAAACATAGTTGATATTTCCAGACTTAGTAGCAGAATATAGGAACAGCCTAGAAAAGTCTATATACCCTTGCTGATTAAAATTTACTGAGAAGAAATATGAGTCAAAGAAAGCCAAAAAACCTCCACTTGTTGCCAAATCTTCCATCTTATTAGACATGAAACCGTGAAATGATGAGACAGACATGGTAAAATTAGAGTGTATCAGAAGCATTCAAGCAGATGGTTTGGTCTCGGGCTCTTCTAAACTATTTGCAGTGGGGTATGGAATTTTAAAACTTCCAGTACAATGTGTAGTTGAGGATGATAAAGTTGGAACAAATATGCTAGAGGAGCAGATCCCTGCTTTTGAGGACTGTGTGCAGTCCATGGACGTGGCTGCTTTCAACAAGATCTAAAATCCATTGTGGATCATTGCACTTAAATAAAAGCTTAAAATATTTTTTAAAAATTGGTGAGAAGTATAATTAGGGAATGTGTGCTCCTTCAAATTTATTATTTTTAAGTCTTGATGTTTGGTGTTGCAGTGCCTTTGAGGAGGAGATATAAGGGTTCAGACTCTCTTATAGGGTGGAAGGCTGTTGCTCTTCACCTTTCCCCCAAAAATAGGAATTCCAATCTTAGTTTTCCAAAATCTTCTTCATTTTTCCTTGGTCTCAAGTCTGTAACTATCAAGAGAATAATTATTTGAGTAAGATACTCTGGAATTTGTACTCTGGCAGCACAATGGGAGGCAAGCGTCAATAGTGCAGGCGCTGTGCCTTGAGTGGGGATTCATTTGTAATGTCTGCCAATCCTTGATGTAAGCCATCGACACCACAAGGTCTGGAATTAGAGAATACTGTTTCTAAAAAGAAAATATGGTGGTGCTACCTTTAAATATAATCTGTTATATGTTAAGCAATTCTTATTCTGATATTCAAAGGCATAGACCTCTAAAGAGAGAAAAGAAAATAACTGATGGTGGAATTTTCTTTCTTTTTTTGTTGAGATATAATTGACTTCCAATAGTATATTAGTTTCAGGTGTACAACATAGTGATCCAACGTTTGTATATTTTGTGAAATGATCACCACAATAAGTCTAGTTACCATCTGTCATCATACAAAGTGATACAATGTTTTTAACTCTATTCCTCATGGTATACATTACATTCTCATGACTTGCATATTTTGCAATGAGAATTTTGTACTTCTTGATCCCTTTTACCTATTTTGCACCTCCTCCCCCCCCCACCCCCCGTGGGGTAAATGGAAGTTTTCACCCAGAATTTCAAGAATTTCCCGCCTGGCCTTAGTCCATTTACATCCCAATGGATATTTACAACAGCAGAGCCACCTGTTGATCTGGGTCAAGGAGTGGAGAGAAAATGGCCATTCTCTCCTCTGCTCAGTTCCTGGTACCTAATTGGTCTGGTGTTTGCCAGTCACTGGGGACTTGCCCATTGAGTTCCTCCTGGGAGGTGCAGGCAGGGAGAGGGGAGAGCATGTGCTGTGGATGGATTGGACAGATAGTGCAGGGCCTGGCTAGTGAACCCGGGCAAGCTGTAAGAAATAAAAGCCATTCTCACAATCTGCTCTTCCCCTTGACTTATTTTGGTTTCACCGGATTCACCGGGAACTTATTCTGGGAGGGGAACTTCCTTCCCCCAGGAGTTACACCCCTCCCCGCCAAGAAAATTCGCTCCCTCCAGCACCCACCAGCTGTTCTCTTTATCTATGAGTCTGGGTTTTGTTTTATTTATTTCACTTGTTTTGCTGTTTAGATTCTACATATAAGTGAAATAATGTGGTATTTGCCTTTGTCTTATTTCACTTAGCCTAATACCCTCAAGGTCCATTCATGTTGTCCCAAATGGCAAGCTTTCATTATTTTTTTACAGTATACATATATATACCACATCTTTATCCACACACCCACTGATGGGCTCCTAGGTTGTTTCCATATCTTTGCTATTGTAAATAATGCTGCATTGAACACAAGGGTGCATATATCTTTTCAATTAGTGTGTTTGTTTTCTTAAGATTGATACCCAGTAATGGAATTGCTGGATCATATGGTAGTTCTATTCATAATGTTTTGAGAAACCTCCACACTGTTTTTAGTACTGACTACATCAATTTACATTCCCACCATCAGTGTATGAGGGTTCTCTTTTTTCCACATCCTTGCCAACATTTATTTCTTTTTGATAATAGTCATTCTGGCAGGTTTAAGGTTGGTATCTCATTGTGGTTTTGATTTGCATCTCCCTGATGATTAATGATGTTGAGCAACTTTTCATGTGCCTGTTGGCCACCTGTATGCCTTCTCCAGAAAAATGTCTACTTAGACCTTCTTTTCAATTTTTAATCTGATAGTTTGTTTATTTTGCTATTGATTTGTATGATGCATTTCTATATTTTGGATTTTAATTATTGGATGTTTGATTTGCAAATATCTTCTCCCATTAAGTAGGTTGCCTTTTCATTTTTTGATGATTTCCTTCACTGTGCAGAAGCTTTTTAGTCTAATGTCTCACTTCTTTATTCTGGCTTTTCTTTTCCTTGCCTTTAGAGTCAGATCCAAAAAAAATCTCTGCCTATGTTTTCTTCTAGGAGTTCTAGTTTTCAGGTGTTACATTCAAGTCTTTAATCCATTTTGAGTTAATTTTCGTATTTTGCATATAGCTATCCAGTTTTCCCAACATTATTTATCGAAGAGACTCTTCATTCCCCATTGTGTGCTCTGCCTCCTCTTTCATAGGTTAATTGACCATATATGTATGGGTTTCTCTCTGTACTCTATTGTGGTCTATTCATCTGTATGTTTCCTTTTATGGCAATACCATACCGTTTTGATTTCTCTAGCTTTGTGGTATACTTTGAAATTGGGGAGTGTGATACCTCTGGCTTTGTTCTTGTTTCTCAAGGTTGTTTTGCTTTTCAGGATCTTTTGTGATTCCATACAAATTTTAGAATTATTTATGCTAGTTCTGTGAAAAATGCCATTTAATTTTGATTGGTATTTTAGACTGCTTTGGGTAGTGTGGATATTATTTTGACAATATAATTCTTTCATTGTATACACACATCAAGATTCGTCAAGCTGTACACTAAAATTTGTGCATTTTATTGTATGTAAGTCAAATTTCAATGGAGGAAATATACCCTGCCCCCCAAAATTCTTCCAGTCTATGAGCATGGATGTCTTTCTGTTTATTTGTGTCATCTTCAATTTATATATACCATATACCTTCAATTTCTTCCATCAGTTTTTCTTTATAGTTTTCAGTGTATAGTCTTTCACCTCCTTGGTTAAAATTTTCCTAGGTATTTTATTTTTTTATTTTTGAAATGATTGTAAATGGTATTGTTTTCTTGATTTCTCTGTCTAATAGTTTGTTACTGGGTAGAAATGCAACATATTTTGCATACTAATTTTGTATACTGCAACTTTAATGACTTTATTAGTTGGAAAAGTTTCTTGGTGGATTCTTTGGGGTTTTCTATATATAGTATCATGTCATCTGCAAAGAGTGAGTTCTACTTTCACTTTTCCTTTTATTTTGTTACTTGCCTAATTGCTGTGGTTACTGATGATAAATAAAACTAGGAGAATGGGTTTCCTTATATCTTGCTCCTGATCAAGAGAAAAGCTTTAAGCTTTTTAACATTGAGCGTTGTCTTGCCAGTGGGTTTCAGCCCCGCGCAAGTTCACTATGGATTCAGTGTGACCAAAGAAATTGACAGCAAAACTGTTCTTGGGGTGAAAGGGTTATACCCAACTTTATTTCCAGGTGGCAGGTCAGTTACTAAAATCCTGTTCACTCAGAGCGAGTCTGTATGCAGCAAGCGGGTCTCTGCCTTTGGGCCCCTCTGTCTGCACAGCTGTCTTCTGGGCCTCTCTGCACAGTCATCCCTCACAGCTGTCCTCTGGGCCTCTCTGCACAGTCGTCCTGCACAGCCATCCTCTGGGCCTCTCTACACAGTCATCCCGCACAGCTATCCTCTGGGCCTCTGTCCTCAGCGCTGCTACCACTCCAGCCTCTGCTCTGCTCTCCTGCAGCCTTGCAGCCATACTACCTTGTTGCGCACAGAGCACTGGGCGGAGCTCTTTATATAGAGTCAATAGCCATGTATTGCCCACAGGTGTGCAGTGAGCTAATCAACCAGGACCAGGTAAGAATCCTGGTCACAGGAACTCTCATTTTATCCACAGGCATGTTATTAGCTGTGGGTTTGTCATATATGACCTTGATTATGTTGATATACATTCTCTCTGTACCCACTTAATTGAGAGTTATCATAAACAGATGTCAAATTTTGTAAATGCTCTTTCTGCATTTGTTGAGATGATCATATGATTTTTATCTTTCATTTTGTTAACATGGTATATCATTTGATTAATTTGTGGAGGTTAAATTACTCTTGTATGCCTGGAATAAATCCCATTTGATTATGGTATATGATCCTATTAATGGATTGTTGACTTCAGTTTGCTAGTATTTTGTTGAGCATTTTTGCATCTCTGCTTTCTGGGATTTTTGGATTGTAATTTAATATTTTGTAGCATCATCATCTGGTTTTGGTGGTAATGCTGGCCTCATAAAATTAGTTGGGATGCATTCTCTTCTCTTTAGTTATTTTGAACAGTTTGAGAAGGGTAGTTATTAAATCTTTGAATATTTGATAGAATTCACCAGTGAAGGTGTTTGGTTATGGACTTTTGTTTCTTAAGAGGTTTTTGATTAATGTTCAATCTCCTTACTAGTAACTGGCTTATTCAAATTTTGTATTTCTTTATGATTCATTCTTATAAGATTCTCAGTTTCTAGGAATTTTTCTATATCTTCTAGGTTGTTCAGTTTTTTAGTGTATAATTGTTCGTGGTATCTTCTTATGATCCTTTGTATTTCTGTGACATTAGTTGTAACTTATCCTCTTTCATTTCTTATTTGATCCCTCTCTTTTTTTTCTTGGTGAAAATAACTAAAGATCTGTCAATTTTGTTTATCTCTTCAGACAACCAACTCTTAGTTTCAGTGATCTTTTCCACTGTCTTTTAAGTCTCTATTTATTTCCAGTGTGACCTTTATTATTTTTCTTCTTCAACTATGTTCTTTGTTGGATGTCTTTTTTCTTCTCTAGGTTAGGGAAGTTTTCAGCCATTATTTCCGCAAACAAGTTTTCTGCCCCTTTCTCTCTCTTCTCCCAGGAACCCTATAATGTGAATGTTTTTCCACTTTCTGTTATCCTTAAGTTATCCTCATTTTTAAAAATTCCTTTTTTTCTTTCTGCTGCTCTGCTTGGGTGTGTTCCATTTATTATCTTCCAGCTCATGATCTGTTCTTCCAATTAATCTGCTGTTGAAACTTTCTAGCATATTGTTCAGTTCAGTTTTTGTACTCTTCAGTCCTGAGAAATCTGCTGGGTATTTTCCTTTATTTTCTATCACTTGTTGAACTTCTTTCTCACTATGTTCATCCATTCTTCTCCCAAGTTTAGTGACCATCTTTGTGAACATTACTCAGAATCTTTATCAGGTAGATTACTTATATCCATTTCATTAGGGTCTTTTGCTGAAATTTTGTTTTATTCTTTAGTTTGGAACATATTTATCTGTTTCCTCATTTTGGTTGACCTTGTATGTTTGTTTCTATCAGGTGAAACAGCTACCTCTGTTAGTCTTAAAGGAGTGTGTAGGTGATGAACCTTCTGACTCAACCTTGCCCTAGCTCTTGGTTGTCTCTTGAACCTTTGTGATTGACTAAACTGCCTGATTTATTCTTGATATGCCCTTTTTGTTTAGAGTATTCCAAGACCTGTCAGTGTTACAAGGGGAAGAATCTCATTTAACACCTAGTTTTAGGCTAATTGGAGTCTAGATCCTCAGGCAGCAGATTCAAAATTATGCAAAAATAAGTTATGTGGGGCCACAATAATAATTTAAAAATTATGCAAAATTTAAAATTTTAAATCTCATTTAACACCTAGTTTTAGGCTAATTGGAGTCTAGATCCTCAGGCAGCAGATTTAAAATTATGCAAAAATAAGTTATGTGGGGCCACATAATTTAAAATTATGCAAAAATAAGTTATGTGGGGCCATCTTTCTTCCAGACCAGGAAATCCGTAGGTGTCCCCTGGGCTAGAGTTGCAAAATTGGGGCTCCAGGTAAGAGCATAAGCTCATTTCTAGGAGGCCTCATTTTGCTGTAGCAAGGCCAAAGGAATGAGCAAGGGTGGTGTGCAAGGATGCCTTCTTATATTCCCTAGAAACACCTCCTTTGCCTCTAGATGTGTAGGAAGGCTGAAGTCTGATCCTCAGCTGAAACTCTAGGCTAAGTAAATATATGTTTTTCTGGGGTATTTCGGTCTGCTGTCTGGGCAGTGCACTAGTGGTGGTGATGGTGGGGTGGCCTGCTAAGAGCTGTCTTTCCAATTGCTGCATTCCTGTGGAACTCTGGAACACCAGCCCCCTTGGCTACCAGAGCCAGGTCATCAAGGGGTGTCCCCTGTGTGTAATGTGTGTACCTGCTAGGCAGCTGGAGAGTGTAGGAGTGGGGCGTGCTTGCCAGCTTCAGAAACGCAGTGGGAAAATGTCTTGAATGTATGAGCCATGGGCTTCATCAATGCAGGAAAGTGCTTTGTGTGTGTGTGTGCAGTGATGGGTTGGGAATGGGAGAAGGCCCTATGGCTCACCAGCACTGTTTAAGGTGCAGGGGAGTGCCAAACCCACCAATATCTGCCAACTTTAGCTAGGGAGAGTGTGGTCATCTGCCCCAGCAATGGGCAGGGGAGTGCTGCAACCCTCTCTGGGTTCAGCTAGGCAGCAGAATAGTGTCTTGAGCACCTTCCTCCACTTGTCTTAGCAAGGTGGATGGAGGTTGCCACATTTGAATTCACCCACCTGTGCTAGCATAGGTGGAGAGTGCAAAAGTGGTATCTGCCAGGGCCTCCATCTCCCAGGTGAGTTTCAACTGCCTCCTCTCCTCCAGCAGATACTTTTAGATTAGCAAATGAGTCTTCTTCAAATACAGTGTAGGTACTTTTCAAATTGCACTGTTTTCATTGGGTCTCAGGGTGAGTTTGACCTCATATGAACCCTTTAAAAGGTGAATTTCAGTTTCCTATAGCACTTTGGGTCCCTTGGATATCAGCCCCATTGGACTTCTAAGCCATACATTTTGAGGGCTCATCTCTCTGGTGCAGTTCTCAGGGGTTAGGCTGCCTAATATAGGGCACTGACCCCGCGGTCGTGTGGGAGAAGCCCCGGCCTGGTGACATCCCTCCCTATTGTGTGTTGCTGTGCTAGAGGTAGAGTTTTTTTGCAAGACCCTGTCTTTGCCTCTCCTGCCTGTTTCAATGTTGTCTTTTTGTCCTTTCTTGCGGAGAAGTAGTTCATCTAGTTTTCATATCTTTTTCAGAGGGAAATGATCCATGTGTAGCTGTAGATTCGGTGTGTCTGTGAGAGGTGAGTTCAGGATCTTCCTACACTGCCATCTTGCAGAAGTCTCCTGACAGTGGAATTTTCAAAATAATTTACACTAAGTGATTTGAAACAGCAAAAGACTTTTTCCCCCCTTTTCTTAAATGCCAGATATTTATATGGCAAATCAAAAGAATCATCTCGGGAAAAGAATAGGGCATATTATAGAAAAGAGCTTTCACTCAGCTTCAAGAGTCTGCTTAGATGAGGCCTATGTTAGAAATTCCTTAAGAGGAGAGGCTTTGATGTTGGTCTCATCTTCTTAATTCATTTATAGCAAGTACTTCTTAATTCATTTAGAGTAAAGCTCTTGGAACTGTAGCAAGTAACACAATGAGTAACTTCATAGATAGGTCCTAAAATTGTTGGTAGCCTGTTGAATATGTACTTTAAGAGGTTTCCTTAGAAATTTACTTCCTTGGATAATACTGAAGCCCTTAACTAGAGATTTTTTTTTCTATTCTGAGAGAGTAAGGCAAGTAACACTGCATTCATAATTGAATTTTTGGTTCTGAACATTTGGTTTAATAGTTTTCAAACTATTTATGAATTCTGTTTAATATCAGAACAAGACAGATTAGCATTGAATCCCAACTTAACAGTTTGACTTAGAGTAAATCACTTTATTTTTCTAAGACTAAATTTTCTTTTCTGAAAATATAGGCAGTTGAAATACTACCTCGTAGTTTTGTTTGGGGTTACATGAAATAAATTAATGAAAACAATGTATCAAATACCTTAGCACATGGTAAGAACTCACTAAATATTAGCAACTATTATTACTGTGAAAAATGCTTCCCTGTCAGGGTTAACACATTCAATACCAAGTAGAAACACTGCATTAATTCAGAATACTGTTTACTCAGAAAGATATTGGGAAGATAATATGGGCTAATCTCCTTTCAAGAGGGTGGTTCAATGCAGCATATCTATGATTTATTTTATTTTCATTTTTGGATAGTGCTAATAACCCATTGATTATCTCAGTTACCAGTGCTATACAACACAAGTGTACATAAATAAGCAATGGATATCATATACAGCAAAAACATTCCTCTGTAAGTATAAACTGCTTTTTCTTACTCTGGCCTACAGAGGCTCTTGACCTGGCATAGGTACAGGACATAAATAACTAAAGGAATTTGTAAGTAGGGAATTAATTTCATCCACCAAGTTATTCGTTTCTTTTTTTCAGTTGAATGCATTTATCCTGCACCTATTGTCAGATACATGTTAGGGATACAATGATTAGCAAAACATGGGAATCATTTGGTGAGGATTAGAAAAAAAAACACATCCAAACCATTTTATTCTATGCACATAGTATATATTGTATGTGCATGCATATACTATATATAAAAAATAGGTCTGGCATCAGTTCTTGTATATCCTCATAAGGAATTAATAATGATCTTCATTAGGGATCATTAGGGAGTGGTGTTATGGATGTTCAATTTGTATTCTCTTCTGTATTGCCTTTGTTTGGCTCAAAGTAGTCCAGGCTCAATTTGTATGAATCCTGCTTACATTAGCACCTTTTGTTCTGATTCCAGCCAAACAAGCCTGCATAATTGGGGAGGTTTGACTCTAAACTATGAGTTCTGTCTCTGGCAGTTGTTTTTTCTTAGTTGAGAATGTTTTTGGGTTAGAAAAATACATTATATGGTTGCAGTGGTCTTGATTATAGTTTTACAATCATGTTTATTGGGAAGGGATTATTCATTCTTAGCATCTGAGCTAAAAATGAATTTCACCTTTAGGAAGTACTTAAGGTAACCAATAGTCCTGACTTATTCCAGACTGAAGAAGTTCCCTCGGTATTGTACTTTCAGTTTTAAAATTGGGAAAATTTGGGGCAAATGGGGATGATTTTGTCACCTCAGAATTACTGTGACACTTTTAAACATCTTTCTGAGCATGACAGATGTACATAAATATATATGTGCTCTGCACTATATGATCAGTTTTCCGTTGTATCTCACGAAATCTTGAAATGATCCTGTGAAATAGGTGTTAGCATATTTTGCAAATAAGAAAATTAAAGCTTTGAAATCAAGTAACTATCTGGGATCAGTCTATGATCATGCTATATGTAACATATATACAATATCTAAAACTATGGCTTTTACTGTATTTTTAACACTTTCTTGTGCCATCAGACAATATTAGGATTTGGGATTTTGTTTGGAATGGCTGAGTGAAATGTGACCAACTGTCTGACATAGCAGCCTCCTGCTGGGAAAATTTCAGGCAAATTTTCCTGAATTTGGGACAAGACGGTTTGCCTGCCATAAAGAACCCCATGGGCCCTTACTGTTCCAGGAAATTACTGGGTACAGAAAATATTAATATTGAACAGTCTTCCTTTTAAAAACTGTTCCCCAAATTGATTGTCCCACTGACGCCAACCAAAGTCTGATCAGTGTGCCTGAAGACCAATCAGAAAGTCTCCCCCACTTCAGACATAACAATCTCCCCTTCCTAGAATGCTTGCCAGAGGCTCAGCTTTCCTTTTGCCATATAAAATTTACTCTACTACCTCAGACTCCTTGCTGAAGTGAAAAGTGATGGCTGAAACATTTCCTTGCTACAAGCTTATGAATAGTCTTTTTAAATTTTGTCTTGGACTTATTTTTGTCTTTAAGAAGTAAAATAAAAGTGCAGTCGTGGTAGATTTTACACAGTTCCTAGGGTCTACACATTTTCATATTGCCTGGTTTTCTGACATGGACCCAATGAATTACATTAAAACAAACAACCCTGTGATAGTCCCTTTCTATTTTCTCTGCTAAGGTTCTTCCCCTCCCTGTCTATTATACTTCAGCTGATCATTCCTGTTCATCACCCTTCATACCCTGTCTACATCCTGTTTGGTTGTTTGGGGAGCACTGGTCTCCTGATGTTCTCAGTAATGGTGTGTGTTATGGGCGGGCGTGGTAGAGGAGCATGTAGGCTTTCTTGAAGTGGTATCCACTCCGTGGAGGAAGGCTTGTGCAGTTTTTTGATTGTTACAAACTCCAGGGAGCTGAGACCATGATTGGCAATTGAACATACTCTGCATGTACCTCTGAACAAACCTTATTAGAGACTGACTAGCCATTTATCTCCTAACGCAAAAACAAAATGAAACAAACTAAAAAGCAAAATGTAATGAGAGGCATAACGTATGAGGATATATCCTTCCTTCCCTAAAGTTTACTTATTATTATTGAAATTATGTATTTTCAAGTTTGTGTCCACTTTTTCATGAAGCCATGGTTTTAGAGTTTTGAAGGCTTTTCTTGCCTAAGTACCTTGGTTAACAGGTTTGAAATGGTGGCATAAAGGTGTTAGCTATTTACATAGGGTTATAGAATTAGTAAATAGCATAGCTTGGAATAATATTCCTTAGCCTAGTTTCCCCAGAAGAAAGACCAGAGAAAGAGGCTTGCGTGAGGGTAGTTTATTTGGGAGGGATTTCAGGGACGGGGAGTGAGGATTGGGGAGTGAAAGATTGAAGGGTGTATAGCAGTGCGATATTTCATTACCCAATAGTCACTGCTACAGGTGACTGATTCTACTCAGGGGCAAATGGGACCAGTATTGATCCATTGGCCTTTATACCCAATGGCCAAATGTGCCCCCAAGAATTTAACACTGTCATATTCTGTGATGTATATCATGAGTGCCAAATATTTTCCTACTAATGTCTTATGCCAGTGAGCCAGAGAGATTTCTGAGAAGAATGTGTAAAGTAGAAGGCTCATGCAGAAGTGAAGCAGTAGACTTGATTTATTTGTCAGAAGCTGATTAAAACTTGTATATAACTGGTGATTATACTCCTTGGTTTCAAGCAAGAGATAAGGCTGAGATTTTCAGTGGTGTAGAAGATTATCAACATGGGTGATTTAATAATATAAATATATATGAATAATTTAGTTGCCAATCAAAACTCTTTTCTAGTGTATAATGCTGCATCTACTGGATTCCTCAAAATCATTTTTATTTCACATATTGACAGTTGAGCCCATTTTCATTTTGAAATTTGCAATCAAGATTGTAATAGTTTTAGTGGAAGACATTAATTCATGAAATCATCAAATATTTTTGCATTTCCCCTGTGTATTCCTAGATTTCAAAATTTGTTTTAAATATAACTGTACAACTTTTAAATCCAGTGAAGTACTTTTTTGATTTTAACCTATGCTGCATTTATTTTGCTAATAATCCCAAACATTTAACATTTCTTTGTTTCTCACTGACTTCTGCATATGCTTTTCTTTGGTACTAGAGAGAAAATGCTAAATTAGTACAGTCCTGCTAAGTATCAGAAATTGAAGACCTTTATCTGTTCCAATTACAAATGTTTTATCATCTAGAGATTCAAATTGTTCAAATCAGACAAAGAAAATTCTCTGACCAAATTCTATATGCAAAAGGTAACCGAAAGCATTATGTTCCATTAGAAATGCAGGTGCTTGACACTATTTAATGGAACACAGTGGTGTCCCACAATGTCTTGACAACCTGAAGTGTGCCTCCCGAATAGACTTGTGAAAGTTTAATTGGGTAGGAGACTACTCCACGAGGGACCACTACCACTTTAATAGCTAGCTCCAGACCCCTAGTGAGGTTGAATAATTACAATCAAGGAGCTGCAGCCGTTTCCATGACTGCACTTACACTTCTGCAGAAAGGCCCATTTTCCCCTACATGACAGTTCACTTTGTATTAATTATAGATTACATGCTTCAGCCCTCTATCATTATGCTAGCATATTCTCATAAAAGATGGTACATTAACCATGAAATACTGTGCTCATTGCATGTATGACTGTTCAACTCTCTGCACTGGGTATGTGTATGTGGAAGAAAGGAAAAAGAGGTCACTTTATAAATTTCAATGGCACCAGATGTGCAAATAGCAAATCAAGTCGGCAAAGAAGAGATGGGCACATTCTCAAACTAAAATGGATCTGTTATGTGTACTTTGCCCTCTATTTCCATTTTCCAACACTTGTTGTTTCAGAATGCAGCAGGCTTAAAATTTAGTTAACATTAGATAATTGAATTATTCCAACTCATTGGAAGTTAAGAATTATCTGAAAATCTACTCCTAGCTGTTGCTCTTCAAACCTCTCTTTCTGTGAATAGTGGCCATAGATCTTGGCCTGGGGAAGGGAATTCACAGGAGATCGTCTAACTGTGTGCCCATCACTGAAGTAAAGGCTGACCTACATTATTTCATTATGAACAATGCTTTCTAAACTAGGAATTATTATACTCACTGTACAGTAAAGGGAAGCATGTGTAAGTTAAACCACATTCTGTGTCTGAGGGTGGAGAGAACTGGATTCAATTTCCAGACCCTTTTGTGGCAATACCTGTGCCCATTTTATGGTAACATCATTTCTCCAGGCATAAAAAGACTGAGGGAAGGAGGGAAATACTGACAATTTTTCCCTTAAGCTAGTAAAACAAGCTCTATTCATGATAAAATTGCATCATGATCTCTAAAAAACGAAACTCAGTAGTTCAACTGGGCTTTAATACACATGTGTCATAAGTATGTCCCGTGATCCTAGCCATCTCAGTGTACAAAGTATTAACATGCCCTCAACCTTTTCAAAAAAGTCTACCCTAATGCTGCTTTCCTCTAATAACATATGGTGAAGGTTCAGTGGGTTGCTAGGTATTTTATATCGAGTTTTCGTATTTGTCTTTATCTTTCATATTTTTGAATATTCACTTTCCAGATGGTTGTCAAAATCAGATATTTTAGCTTTTGAGCAAAATGCAGTTTGGTGGGTCAACGATTATAACTTTGTAACAAGATCTTTTTATTTAACATCCAGAAAATTGCTTTTAACTTTTTACTATGAAAAATTTCAAAAGTAGGGAACATTTTAATGTTGATTTTTCCGATTTATCAATTTTACTAGTTTTAAAATAATAAATTGACTTAATGCTATTTGAAAGTCATTATAAATTCATAGATTTATACATGTAGATAGACATTTTTCAATTCACTAAAGCTATCTCTTAATTGACACATAGAATATACTAACTTTGGCCTATGGCAGCTCCTTAAGGTATATAAAAAGTGCCTTGGCCATAAAAATAGCAGTCTTCCACAATTTCCTTGATTTCTGGTATAAAACACAGTCTGAGCTCATATTGTAGATTCGTCCTACAGACCTGGAAGTCAGCCAGCCATTTGCTCTGAGAAGCCTTGGGGAACGGTATTTAGAAACCACAAACCCAGCAACAGAAATGATCTTTGCCGGTGGATTTATCATTTCATGATCTTTTGAGTGGACAGCAAACAGAGATAAGTGTTTCTGAAAGGAAAATGTGTCATGAGTTCCTACAGATATTTTCAGCTGAAACTTACATTTATAGAGCTTTTGCTTAATTTCTTTGATTTTTTAATTGCATTTCTTTTTCCATATCTGAAAATCTTTGTTTCTAATGGCATTAACATAATTTTTTATCACAATACAATATCATTATCATTAGCAATGATATAATTTCTGAAAAGATACAAGGAATTTGAAGTTTTTGAACTTGCCATCTTACCAAAATTCCTCCCTGTGTGATTTGTCTACCAACTCTGTACACTTTTAGGCGTTTTTGTTTCATTTAAGTTTAATGTATGTATAGATGTATGTATGTGTGTGGCATGTATATATGTTTATATATGTGTATATATTTCACAAATATGTAGATACTTGTAGGTTTTAAATTTAAATCTACAATATAAGTTAAAAATTTTTAAAGTATCTTTTTATACCTGTTCCCTTATACCTATACCTCTGTTTCCATTTCCATAGGTAAACTTTTTCTTTCAGTGTTTATGTATCTCCACGTTTTCTTAGATAAATGTTAGCTTACTTTAACATACTAACATATTGTCCTCCACTTTGATGTTTTTCACCTATTTATCTTAGAGGATCTACATACAGGTAACTACAGATGTTTCTTTTTTACAGCTGCAAAATACTCTTTTGCATTGATGTCTCCTAGTTTACTCAATTGGTCCCTTATTGATCAACTTTTGGGTTGCTTTTAGTTTTTTTCTATATTGATTAGTTATCCCAGAAAATTTTAGTCATCAGTTTTTTGACCAAAAATTCATCCAGTTGTTACTAAAGGCAGTGGCTGGATGAGGCCAATCTCTAGCAGGCTTATCCAGATGGTTTATTTCCTCATGGATTGATAACTGGTGAAATTCAAAGCATGGTTCTGTAATACTTTTTTGTTTTTACATTTATATATTCAGTATATTTGGTGAGTGAATAACATAGAAATAAAAGCTCCAGAATTTGTTGAGCATTCTTTACCTTGAGTAGATTTGCTAAGAGAGCACTTCCACATCCTTTAATTTCCTAAAGCAGAGGAAAATGAATGTTAGGGAGGAAAAATACTTTTATTTAATATTGTCAATATTTCTATTTCATGAGGAAAGAGTGAAAGAAAATTACAACAATCAGTGCTTCCTCAAGGACACCATCAGCAGAACAAAAAGGCATCCTACAGTATGGGAGAATATATTTGTAAATGACATATCTGACAAGTGGTTAACATTCAAAATATATAAAGAACTCACATGCCTCAACAACCAAAAGCAAATAACCTGATTAAAAAATGGCCAGACGATATGAACAGACACTTCTCCAAAGAAGAAATTCAGATGGCCAACAGGCACATGAAAAGATGCTCCAAATTGTCAGGGAATTTCAAATTGAAACCACAGTGAGCTATCATGTTCACCAGTTAGGATGGCCAATATCCAAAAGACAAGAAACAACAAATGCTGGCAAGGATGCAGAGAAAGGAGAACCCTCCTACACTGTTGGTGGGAAGGTAAATTAATTCAACCATTGTGGAAAGCAATATGGCGGTTCCTCAAAAAACTAAAAATAGAAATACCATTTAACCCAGGAATTCCACTCCTAGGAATTTACCCAAAGAATAAAAGATTTCAGATTCAAAAAGACATATGCACCCCTATGTTTATTGCAACACTGTGTACAATAGCCAAGATATGTAAGCAACCTAAGTGTCCATCAGTAGCTGAATGGATAAAGAAGAGGTGGTACATACACACAATGGAATACTATTCAGCCATAAGAAAGAAACAAATCCTACCATTTGCAACAACATGGATGGAGAGGGTATTATGCTCAGTGAAATAAGCCAGGCAGAGAAAGACAAGTACCAAATGATTTCTCTCATTTATGGAATATAACAATGAAGCAAAACTGAAGGAACAAAACATCAGGAGACTCACAGACTCCAAGAAAGGACTAGTGGTTACCAAAGGGTAGGGATGAGGGATGGTGCGTAGAAAGGGAGGGAGAAGGGGATTGAGGGGTATTATCATTAGTACACATGGTGTGGGGGGTCATGGGGGAAACAGTGTAGCACAGAGAAGGCAAGTAGTGACTCTGTAGCTTCTTACTACACTGATGGACAGTGACTGTAATGGGGTATGGGGAGACTTGATAATATGGGTGAATGTAGTAACCACATTGTTTTTTTAGGTTAAACCTTCAAAAGAGTGTATATCAATAATACCTTAATAAAATTAAATTGTATTTAAAAAAATCAGTGTTTCCTCCTTTCTAAAGAAAATTTAGGTAAGGTGTTTCCTGCAACAATGGATAACCAAGTACTAGTGAAACTTTTCTTTTATGAGATGAAGTTTTGCACTAATTGGATTCCAGGCTGATGGTCTGAGAGCCAAATTATGCCTACAAACATAATTTGTGTAGCCAAATCTCATTGTCTTTTGGTGGAAACACCGTGTTCATTTGATCCCAGCCCTTGATATTGTCTGTTGCTTTCATTCCTGCTGCTTCGCATATTGATTTTAAATATCTGGCCTATAAAGGCATTTGAGTTTATAAAGTATGCCTGAAAGAATTAGGCTTTTAGCCCAGAAAGTGTGAAGTTAAGAGATTATAAATTTAGATTGTACTTATTAAAGCTTGATCCAACTTATTATATAGAACTCAGTGGTGGAACTTAAGGTATAATTAACATAGTTCTTCATAGAATTAGATTCTGAGGGTGATTCTCATTAAGTATAATATTGTATGCACAGTTAGAAAATTCTCTAGTTGACTGGTTATTAGAATGTGAGAATTTACTTATTAGGTAAATGTTATTTATGAAATTAATTTTTAATAATAATAGCTGACATATTTTATATGTCAGCTACCATTCTGAGAGATTTTTCTAAATATTATTCAATTCTTTCGAAAACCCTATGAGGTACTATTAAATTCCTTATTTTATAGAGAAGAGAATGAAGAATAGTGATCTTAATTAACTCGCTCTCAGTTGACACAGCTACATATTAATAGGATTAGTAGGATTAATTAATACTAATAGGATTTTAACTCAGGCAAACCAGATTCAGTGTTCATGGTCTTAGCATATTACTTGCTGCCTCTTCACTTATTTAATACTCTCAAGTTGAAACAATTCTGGTCAATTCTAATCATGCCAGTTTTCTCTCTTTACAGCTCTGCTTGTGAAAGCATTGCTATAGCAACTGCAAGGTATGTGATAGGAGAAACCTCACAGATCTGACCCTGTTAATCCCTTCTTTATGTTCATAGTGTTAACATTTAAAAAATATTTCCATTTATAAGACATATGTGCTGGCAAAATCAAAGAATAAGAATTAGTTGCTTCACTTTCAGGGATCTGATTTTACAAAAGCTTCCTGGAAGGAGCACACTCACCACCGCCCTCCTGGGAATGCTTCCCGGGCTCACCCACCGCTCCTTCCCGACGTGAGCCTTCGACCCACTGTCCAGGGATGCCTGAGTGCATCTTTCTTGCTGTGTCTCCATGACATCCACCAGACACTGACACAACCTGAAGTGTCCTTTTCCTTATTTATGTGCTTATCAATATATAAAACTCTTTTTTCAAGTTCGGAAAGAGTCTCTATTTCATTCTTCTCAGCCTTGCATTTTTTTCTCTTCAAAATATTAGGATACGTATTGTTTATTTTATTCAATTATTTTTTGCCCTACAAATGTGTTCCTTGCATTTTTATTTAACTGCTCAATACATGAATGTTTCTTCTCAAATAGACTGTAGGTATTTTCAGATGATTAGATATATTTTATGGTTTTAGCTTCCTCTTACCATGACTGGTGTAGTTACAGTAGTGAGGATGCATTTACTAAAACATTAATTTTAATTGAAAGGATCATTGTTTCTCAGTGAGTTGGGCTAATTCCATTTCCATGTCATGTGTGGACAGATATAAAGTCCTGGCCAAAAATAGGAAAATACTTGCTTTTCTGAAAGAATATGTGTACATAGGGAATTATTTAGTTATTATTTATATACACATTATATATACATGTTATAATTTATACACATTATATACACACACATATAATATATTTGATATGTAATATGTACATACACATTCTTCAGAAAATGCATGTATATATATATGCCGTATGCTGCATGTGTAGTTATGTGCACACACACACATACATACTCAGAATAGTAAAGTGAAATAGGAATTATGCCAGAACAAAATCCTGGCAACTCAAAAAAGAAAAAAGAGCTTTTATAATCTCTTGTGTTGGCTATCTGAAAGTACCCATCTCTTTCCACTCACAGCTGCACTGCTAATTAAATTGAATGGGTTCAATTTTAGCCGAACATTAATGGTATAATTGCATTGCTGTAAGTAATTAAAACCTTATCCTACTTATCTGACAGATGGTTTGGTTGAATGTTTCAACTGCAAAGGATAAAATTTATATAAGTGGATTCTAGAGAATAGAATCATTCTCTCATATTTTGATTATCTGGGAAATAATTCCATGGACTTTTATCCCACTGTACTTTGCATAGGAGGTAATAGAGTAAAATCCTAAACCAGTAAGGCTCTGTGGATAATAATTTCTTTACATGAATTGATGTCTTCACTTACTGTAGTAGCTCAATAATTAATTCACCATAATATAGAACTTGAATTTTAGAACTTAGTCTAAGGAAAATGTTCTTATTTAAAGGAACAAGCCTTTTATTTCTCATTAGAAACACTCCTTTAACTCAACGGCTCTTCCAAAGTTATTTATGTTAAACATGTTAAATGGGTTTAAGAAAAATTCAGCCTGTATGGTATTAAATGTTCCAGTCTCTGTGGAATGCATTCATCAATTGTACATGATGGCAAATTTGCAACATATTTATTAAAGTTCTCCATCACAATTACTTTACAAAAATACTAGCTTATTTTTGAATAGGAGACTTATCTTCAATGAGAACAAATAATTACCCTGAACTATAGAATCCTCAGTCACTTTATTCAGTGTGTTGTGAGGGGTTCGTGTCACAGAACCAATGGCAACCTCTCTTTTTCCCTTTCTTCTGTCTCTTTCTATCTTCCATCTTTCTCCCTCTCTCCTTCCTTAGTTTTTGATTTACTTTAATGTACTACATCAGTATAAATTAACATACCATCTCTTCCCCCAGAGATTTCCAGAGGTGTCAGGTAATTTGAAGTCTGTGAGAAAGGGTCTGTAAGCAAAGAAACGCATAGCAGGAAGCTGGCCAGGTTTGAATAAACACAAAGACTACAGTCTCTTCCAGATCATTTCACCTTTCAGTCCAGTGGAATTTCCCTATACTTGGATCCAGTTTTTAAAAATTTGATAAAATTTTCTCCTTGTTCTTGTTTAGATACTTCTTAAGCATATCTGTTAGAAAAATTTTCAATAACATTCCTGATTTTTAGTTACCACCAGGAAAATCAAGTTGAAAATGATCTATCAAGGAATAGGATGATTTAAAAATATAATGTTTCTATCATAGTAATTTTATTGTAAATACATCTTTTGTAATTAACTACCTTAATTTCTGGATAGACAAAAATACTTCAAAAATTTTGCACTATTTTGCTAGAATTATAGGAATTGATAGAATTCCTAGGGTCTATTTCAATGTGGCTCTCTCCTGAAGCCTTGAAAAAAAATTAATAGATATCACTAAGAGCTTTGGAAAAACGAGTTCATTCTTCCTAAAGTTATTTCAAAAATCATCTTTGGAATACTTCTGGTACTGTTAATACCTAACTTAATGTACTTGGAATTTGGTGTGAAATAACTCAATTTAAGCTTTTTATTTTGTTTTTCTGACTAGTTGCCAAACAATCTCATGTAACCAGATGATAATTCTTTGGGCAAGAGAGATTTTCGTAGCTGAATGTCATTCACATCTGATATTCTGTGAGGGCACAAAGACGTGTAAGTTGCTACTGCTACATCGTGCAGTATGTCAACTCCAAGAACAGTAATTCCGGCATACTTTTATCCTAAAATTATATTGGCATCTGAAAGGTCTCCCATCACCTATTTATTATTGCGGTTCTACGTGAACTATTAAAATAGTCTTTCTGATAGGCACAAATAGTGTGCATGCATGTGTGCTTTTAATGAAAATTTCAGTTTTTTGACTGCCTATCATGACTTGTAGTCTTCTTTCCATGAACAGGTTTACTGTTTTAACTATGTAATTCACTTAAGTATTAGGCCCTCATGATTTTTATTCCTATACAAATATGAAGGTGTGAAATAATGGCATTCAAGTGTTTGTTCTGTTCCAAGTAATTGTACAATACTTATTATTAAGGCAATAGGAAGTTTTCATTTGGCTACTTTATTCTTGAGTTGAATTGGTTTTATAAGTGACTTCTTGCCTCCAAACATGATTTGTAACAAATGTGAGTACATTTAATGAAATATTATTTACAGTCTCATGACAATTTACCATCCATCATGAAAATAACTATTTTTTGAGTGCCTACAATGTGAAAACCACTGGTATTTTTCTGAGTAATGTAAAGGCCAAGGCTTGGACTATTGCTTTTAGAAGACTTATACCCTTCATTTGAAACCAGCTGATCAAAATTGTATCCACACATGAATTTCACACATACAAAAATGATTATTAGATAATTTGTGTTTAAAAATGTCTTATTTGAAATCTAAGGTGCACCCACAGAATTGTGCACCCACAGAATAATGATGAATTATAAAGGGTGGTGTTATCTCATTGCTGCCCACATTCACGGATTCATTTAATTAATATTTATTAAACACTTAATATATGCCGGGAATATAGCCAGATGCTAAGAATAAAATGGAAACAAGGCAGACAAGGATAGTGCTATAATAAAACTTATCTTGTAGTGGAGAAGAGATGTACCAAATATAAACAAACAAGTGCTTAAGATAGAAAATAATGAGGTAAGAATTTCCTTAGTTATCTGGATGGTAGTTTATCTTAGTTATCTTTCAGGGATTTTGGTAAGATGAATGACATATACATAAATATGTACCAGTACTAATAATGTACAGGCAACTATCTTTAAGAAGTTTGAAAAAGTTGCTTTCTGAGAAGATGAAGTAAAATGCAATTCTAACTTAATTAGAAAGTGCCTAATGGAGGACATATATTTTTATTCCAATGCTAAAAGTAATGATTAGGAAATAAAGTGGATGTAGGGAAGGTAATTTGATAGAGTATGGAAAGACTGAATAGGGAGTTTGAAAATTGTTTTTAGATAGAATGTTGATTTGCTTCAACATACTTCTTTCCAAGGAAAAGAGAAAAACAAAATAATGTTTGGGTTTTGAGTAACAAACGAATTAGGAAAATGTTGGGAAATGTAAGGACATCCAATACCAGCGTACAATTTTCTTTCAGTAATATAAGGACCAAACCTTCTTTTTTCAGAAATGACCAGATGGGTACATATACTTGTGATTCTTTTCCTTGAATAGTGTTCCTCCAAATCACAGAAATAAGCATCTTTAAAGAAATTTCAGTACCTATAATACCTTCTTTGAAAATTAGAATAAATTGACATAGATTAGCTTACTTACAAGTAAACCTATTACAATGCAAATTGCCCTAAACTTCCATTGTTACAAAGATATTTATGCTGACCGTTAAATTATTTTAAATTGTTTAAATGTGAGCATAATCATCAGAAATTGTATGGGAGAATATTTTAATTGCACAGGCAAACTGGGCAGCGTCTGCATGTGGAAATCACCGTATTTACTAGATATGGAAAGACACTTCTCTTTTATAGGCAGAGTTTGTTATCCAAATTAAAATGGTAGCAGTAGGGTCAGTTAGATAGGTATTTAATAACGCAAGTGCATAATGTGACCGCTGGAGATTCCAAGAGGAGACAGCAGAGCATTATGGGTCACCCAAATTCAAAACTGGACTCGGTAGGCTCTCCTTAATAGAAAATCCTGTCTATGTATAGATAGGGGGCTTCAAATACCACTTCAGGGGTCAGAGACAAAACTCCCAACCCTAAGAAACTAGCAAGAAAATCTCAGGGTGTCTCCTTCCACATTTAGCCCTCAGGAACACGAGTGCAGCTCTAAAACCTGGACCATTAATAGAAGAACTGTTAGTAGAACTAGACTCGGTGTTACAGTGAGTGACAAAGGCAGCAGTGGAATTAGAATACTAAAGTTACCAGTTAAACCAACAATATAGATTGCCAATTATTGTGATTTGGAGGCTAATTTTGGATTAGATTAACATTTGATACTAATTCCTAGACCGTGTAGCTTTAGGTCAGGATTGGTCCTATAATGTTATAGAATATTCATTCCACCTGTTGTTACCCAGCAACTTTCATCTGCTGTCCGGTATTCTTGGTAATAAGGATGGAGAGATGAAATAACTTGGTCTTGTAGTCTAACAGCCAATACATAGTAACACAGAAAAGTCTGTTATTTTGTGCCATGACCATTTTTGTGTGTCATCCCGGTTGTTATTTGGCTTAGCTCAGGCTGCTATAATAAAATACCAAAGACTGAGTGGCTAAAAGAACAGACATTTACTTTTCACAATTCTGCAGGCTCTGAGGTCCAAAATCACAGTACTTGGTTAAGGCCCTCTGCCTGGCTTGCCTTCTCACTATATCCTCACCTGACAGAAAGTTCTGGTGTGTCTTCCCCTTCTTATAAGGGTACGAATCCCTTCCTGAGGGCTCCAATCTCATGACCTCATCTAAATCTATTATCTCTCAAAAGCCCCACCTCCTAATACTATCACTTTAGGGGTTATGGTTTCAACAGGAATTTTGGGGGGGATGTAAGCACTCGATTCATAGCATTATCAGAAACCCACCTGGTAGATAGAGACCTTACAGATCATATAAATTCAGTACAAAAGGACCAATTAAATGTACGAATAGAAAAAATAAATACTCCACTTACTAATTCTCACCATATTTTGTTTAAAAAGAAAGAGTTGCTTTAATTTGTTCTGTATTTTAGGGGAGATGGTTTCTATATCTTATGTAACTTGCCATGGTCCCTAATATATTGTGTTGTACCCAGAGCTCTGTAAAATGCCTGATTAAGTGTGACTTTTATATTCTTTGATTTCCTAGCAAATATACATCTATGTACACAATAGTTTCTGGGTAATTTCATAGCATTTATATAGCTTCAAATAGGAAGAATAAGAAATACTCCCTAGGGGTTGTTCCTTTAGAGAAAAATGTTTTCTCTTCCGGAAATACGAGTGAATTCATATCTTAGGACTGGCTCATGATTTTGTGTGGAGAAAACTGGGATTATTGATTCTATGCCAGAGAAGTCAGAAAAGTAACAGCATTAACTTTGACTTCTCTGATTTCTCAATACACAGAGTACATTTTTTAAAGTAAATTCACATTTGGTGCAGGATCTAAACAATTACATTTTTACAATTATGTCTCAGGGATACAATGGAAGGTGAATTTATTTGATACATGGTGTAAGAAATGGACAATCAAAGAAGTGAGGTTTTTTCTTTTTCCCCTCTGATTCAGGAAAATGGGAAAAAATACTTTGAATACATCCTTTAACTGTTCTGAGCACTAACTCTCCCGATTTGCCTGGAACTGAGTGAGTGTCGGGTAAATGGTAGAATTTCCAGAATCTCCTGCCTGGCCTTAGTCTATTTACATATCAGTGGATCTGGGGAAAGAGGTGGGGAAAAAATGGCCATTCTCTCCTCCCCTCCATTCTTGGTACCTAATTGGTCTGACACTCACCAGTCACCAAGAACAAGCCATGGAGTTCCTGCCAGAAATGACAGGTGGGGACAATATATTCCCATTTAACCAATTCGTTGGCCAACATCCTTCAGACTACTTAATAAGTTCTCACTATGAGTAAGATAATTCCAAAGATACAGGGTACAAGTTCCTGGCCCCAGGAAGTTTAGTCTAGACAGAGAAATCCATGATTACACTACTTGTGTTAAAGTCTGTGAATGGCTTATGTATATTATGCTATTGGAGCCCAGGAGGGGTCACTTGACCAAGTGTGGGAAGGTTAGGTTAAGAGGTATTTTGGTGTAGGTATTTGGCAAAAATAGTAGGATAAATTAAATATTACCTGTAATAGTTACCTGAGCCTAAGAGGCAATTCTGCTGTCCATGAAAATAAAATAAAATATAGTTTCTACTGTAGAAGTTGTCATCATGTTTATATGTCAGGATACTTTTATTACCTAATTGTTACAGAGCAAGTTGCTTTCTAAATTGCCACAGTTGAAGAATTTTTTTGACTGAGCTCCAGAAACCTCTCTTTTCTCCTCCTTCTGCTGCTTTGACATTATCATCACCTTGTTTTTTAAAATTACAGTTTATATTACCATTATCATTGTCCACACTTATTGAGCTCTAATATTTTAATCGTTTTCATTGACATTATTTAGCATAACTGAATCAACTCTGTGAAGAAGCAGACCAGGGGGCAGGTAAATATTGTTATTGGAATTATGTATTAAGTGAATTGGAAGCCCAGAAAATGTAAAAAAAATTTTTTTTTATAAAACTAATATGTCTTAGACCTTGATTTTAACTTCAATGATCTGATTTCATTGAATTTGTCCTTATGTCACTTTATAATATCTCGATTCTCCTTTATCTCAGGGTAAGATAGTCCTACAGACTTGAGTCATATGAATTTGGCGATATTAGGCAGTATGGAGAATGGGTCAAAATTTATTTTCCTGAATTTGGTTCAGGAATATATGCATAGTATGCAGCATTCATCAAAATAATTGAACTTTTATTATTTTCAGCTGTCAATCTCAAAGCAGCTTAGTTGGAACAAATGAAAGAAAGGAGGGAACGGCTTTGTGATCTCATCACATTTAATTCTTTACTGGGCCAGGATTATTACATTTTACCATCTCCACTGCATTTTTTATTCCCCTCCTGAATTTTTGTCTAATGCATTTTATGGCATTATTGTAGAATTGAGGTACAAAGAAATTATTGGAAGACTACCTGTAAAAACCAGTTTTGAGTGGACTGTGATACATTATCCTAAATCTTCATTTTAATTATTATCTGCTTTTAAATGAAATTGAGTTCCTCAATTTACAGAAGTAAAATCTCAAAATATCTAATGTGTTTAATATTCATAATGCACAATCTGATTTAATCAGTTGTGAATGCTAGACATTCAAAATTAATAAATTGCACATACATAATCAACAATATATTATTTATAATTGAGTTAAATGCCAAAACGAGCTAAACTTATTCTGGAGTGTTGAAAATGTTTGTAATTCACTTTGAAATGAATTCTTTACTATGGAGAGAACTGATAGAAACTAGATTTTGGTTAACCATAAGGCTTATTTAAGTTATAAGAGCTCAAGCCATACAGAAACTGTGTGGCAGTTCTATACATTAAAGGGTTACCTTACCAATAGCATATAACTTAATTGAGATTGTTCAATTGTGCTATGTTCATTTGGGCTTCAATTTCTCTTTCTTTCCTTTTTCTCTTCCTCTTCTTCCTCCTCCTTCTCCCCATCATCTCTCCCTCCCTCTCCCTTTCGCCTTCTCTCTCTCTCTTCAACTGTCTTTTTGTTTTCAAATGTAGGGTTTTAAAACATGAAGTGACTGACTACAAACTGTGTCGGCTAAAGTTAATGACTTCAGTATTTGTTTGTTTTTTAACTTTTTGGATTGCACCATGTCCCTATACTACCAGAAAGATGATTGAATAAGTCTCCCTCTTAAGAATGTACAAATGTCTGTTTTTATCTACCTTTTTAACATTTGCAGTGGTTGTTGTCCAAACATTGCGGTAGGGCAAACTCATTTCTTACGCTGTTTTTGCATAATAGTGTTATATTATGAAGGCATGATTCATTCAGGTACAAAATGTTATGGGCTTCTCTAATCTTCAAAACACAGTGGGAAATATTGTAAGGAACTTAAAAATCAGTGGGACATAGTCCTAACTTCAAGAAATTTGCATTCAGTGTCCCAATAAAGGCCTCTGCAATTAAGAAAGAAATGCAAACATGGAAAAATACCAGATGTACCAGTTGGAATAATTATTGAGTTGTGTGGAAGAGCTTAATGGAAAGGGGGTAGTCCAGAGTATAAAAAATTTTAAATTATGTGGAGAATATTTCATGAAGTAATGAGTACTGTTAATCAGAAAAAAAAATTACTCTGAATTCTGAAATACTGGACTCAGTTTTTAAGAAACACTATGAAATTTCCTTTCAAGAATTTTTAAAGGTTTATGACTGATAATCATATCTTATAAATTATTTAGTTAAATAATATATTTGAGTACCACCAGTTAGACACTTTGGGAAGTATAAGGATGTATAAAAATGTCCTTTTATGACCTGAAAGAGTTATGATATCACTTAAAAATAAAGAAAATGAAGAAAATTACAAATCAATTTTCAATTAAGTTCCAATAAGTATGGTGAAGGAAATGCTGTAGGAGACCAGGGTATTAAAAAAAAAGTATGAAGAGGCTTCGGAAAAGATGGCAGAGGAGGAAGGCAAGGCAGAAACTTTCTCTCAGGTACACACCAAGGAAAAAATGACAGCAGATACAACTAACTCTGAAAACGACCTGAAGATTGCAGAACAGACCATCTATACCTGCTAAAGAAGGGAACACCACACAGACAAGGGTAAAGTGGCAAAGCCATGATGGATTGGGACCCAAGGCCTTTCCCCATCTCAGCCCAAAGTGGGAGGGAGAGGAATGGAGCATGGAGGAGATAAGCACTCAGGAACTCTGCACATCTGGCCCTGGACATCTGCTCTGGGAACACGAGTCCACATTGGGCTGGACACTAGGGAGAGCTGAGGCACTCCTGTTGCTTGTGGAACACAGGCATGCTTTGTCTTCCTGCTGAGACCCAATACAGAGGTGGCAGTTTGAAAGATTAACCAGCAGCAGGAAGTGCGCCAGAGAGGTAGGGTTTAGAAGGAGCTCTCTCCACAGGAAAAAGGGCAGGTGGACAATGTGGACAATGCTTCCCCAGCCCTCAGCCTGATTAGTCAGGTGCTCACTGGAGCCATACCCAAATACTCTATTCCTTTACCTTGTAGCTTAGCCCCAAGGCACTTGCCTGTGTACCCTCCCAGGCTGCTTAGCCCAGCAGTGGTCAGACTTTGCTGCTTGGAGCACAGTGGGAGGATTTCCCAGCTTTTCCAGTGTTTTCTCAAGTCCAACTGGGGAGGTGCTTGTGAGAGTTCCTTCCCCTCACTGATGGCTTAGCCCACCACCCTCTTAGGTTCTGCTCTGCACACCTGGCCCACCTGCCCTGCAGGCCCAGCAGCAGTGAGACTTTGATGCCTGCTAGGCAGAGGGCAACCCTCCCTACAGCAATCCCAGCAGAAACACCACCTCATGGCTCACAAAGGGCATTGAGGAAGCTGTCCACTGCTGCTAACAGAGATGAGCCATTGCTGGCAGACAAGCAGAAATGAGGCCCCACACACAGCCCAAGAGCAATTGTGCCTCCACTACAAAGGAGAACCAGACACTGATGAGCAAAGAGTCTTGAGCTTCTTTGCACTACAGGACACCTTCTTCATAAATCCATTTCTTTCTAGACAAGGAGGCATAGCTGATCTATCTAATGAAAAGGAAGAAACACAGAAACCCAGGCAAAATGAGGAGGCAGAGGAATATGTTCCAAACAAAACTACAGGACAAAACACCAGAAAGAGGGCTAAATGAAATGGAGATTAATAACTTTCTTGATAAAGGTTTCAAAGTAACAGTCATAAATATGCTCACTGACCTGCAGAAAAGAATTGATGATCTTGGAGAGAACTTTAACAAAAAGGTAGAAGAAGATTTGGATACGAGTCACTCAGAGCTGAAGAATACAACTGAAATAAAAAATACAATGGAGAGAATGAATAATAGAATGCTGCAAGTAGAGGAGACAATCAATGAGATGGAAATTAGAGAACAGGAACACAATAAAGCTGAGGAAGACAGAGAAAAAAGAATTTCTAAGAATGAGAGTTTGCTAAGAGCTGTGTAACAGCTCCAAATGAAACAATATTTGCATAATAAGGGTACCAAAAGGAGAAGAGAGAGATAAAGGAGTAGAAAATCTCTTGGAAGAAATACTTGCTGAAAAATTCACCAATCTGGGGAAGGGAAGAGATACCCAGGTCCTGGAAGTACAGAGAGCTCTAACAAAAGGAACCCCAAGAAGATGACACCAAGGCATATAGTAATTAAAATGGAAAATATTAAAGATAAAGAGAGAATTCTAAAATTAGCAAGAGAGAGGAGACAGGTATCTATAAGGGAAACCCCATAAGGCTATCAGAAGATATTTCAGCAGGAACATTATAGGCCAGAAGGGAGTGACATGAAATATTTAATGTATTAAAACAGAAGAACCTTCAACCAAGAATCCTCTACCTAGCAAGATTATCATTCAGAATTGAAGAAGAGATTAAGTTTAAATAAAAATTGAAAGAATTTACAACCACTAAGTAAGCCTTGCAGGATATGTTAAAGGGGCTTTTTGTAGATGGAAATGTTCTTAAGCTTAAATATTTTTCATCAGTGAAAATCAACTCACAGTAAAGGTGGTAGACCAATTACTTATTAGCAAGTATGAAGTTAAAAAACCCCAAAGTATTAAAATCAACTATACACAATATCAATCAAGAGATTCACAAAATTATAGATTATGATGTCTAATACATAAAGTGTAGAGGAGGAAGAAGAATAAGAAAGCACTTTTAGATTGTGTTAGAAATAGAATGACCATAGCCTTATGGTAACCAAAAACCTAAAGCCTATAATAGATACACAAAAAATTAAAAATAAATTCAATAACAACAGTAAAGAAAACCATTAAATAACAAGAGAAGAGTATAAGAGAGGAAGAAAAATGGACATAGAGGAACTACAAAAACAACCAGAAAACAATAAAAAGGCAATAAGTACATACCCATCAATAACTACTTTAAATGTAAATTTAATGCACCAATCAAAAGACATAGAGTGGCAGAATGGATAAGACCCATCTATATGCTGCCTACAAGAGACTTATTTCAGACCTAAAGACATACATAGCCTGAAGGTGAAAAGATGGAAAAGATATTTCATTCAAATAAAAGGAAGGAAAAAGCAGGAGTAGCAGTACTTATATCAGACAAAATAGACTTCAAAACACAGTAACAACAGACAAGGAAGGACATTACATAATGATAAAGGGATCAGTCCAACAAGAGGATTTAACAATTGTTAATATCTATGCACCCAACATAGGAGCATCTAAATATGTAAAACAAATACTAGCAGAAATAAAGGGATAAATAGACTGTAACTAATTCATATTAGGGGACTTTAACACTTCTCTTACATCAGTGGACAGAACATCCAGAATGAGGAAATAGGCACAGAACAACACACTACATCAGATGGACTTAATAGATATCTACAGAATGTTGCACCCAAAACAGCAGGATACACATTTTTCTTAAATGCACATAGAACATTCTCCAGAATAGATCACATACTAGGTCACAAAAAGAGTCAATAAATTTAAAAAGTTTGAAATTGTATCAAGCATCTTTCCAGATCACAATGGTATGAGACTAGAAATAAATTACACAAAGAAAAGAAAAAACACACAAACACATGGAGGCTAAACAACATGCTTCTAAATAATCAATGGCTCAATGAGCAAATCAAAACACACAGAGACAAAAAACAAAAATATAACAGCTCAAAATATGTGGGATGCTGCAAAAGCAGTTCTAGGAGGGAAGTACATTGCAATAAAGGGCTACCTCAAGAAACAAGAACAACCCCAAATAAACAGTCTAAACTCATAATTAAAGAAACTAGAAAATGAAGAACAAATGAAACCCAGAGTTAGTAGAAGGAGAGACATAATAAAGATCAGATCACAAATAAATAAAATGGTGAAAAATAAAACAGTAGAAAAAAACCAAGCTGGTTCTTTGAGAAAATAAACAAAATAGACAAATCCTTTGCCAGACTCATCAAGAAGAAAAAGCACATAAATAAACGAAATCATAAATGAAAAAGGAATAGAAATACAGAAATACAAAGAATTATTAGGAAATTCTATGAAAAATTATATGCCAATAAATTGGACAACATTGAAGAAATGGACAAATTCCTAGAAAAGTATAACCTTGAAGACTGACCTAGGAATAAACAGAAAATCTGATAGAACAATTACCAGTAATGAAATTGAGTTGGTAAACAAAAAACTTACAACAAACAAAAGTCCAAAACTGGATAGCTTCACAGATGAATTGTGTAAAACATTTAAAGAGCTAATATCCATCTTTCTTAAAGTGTTCCACGAAGTAGAGGAGGGAATACTTCCAAACTCATTCTATAATACCAGCATCACTCTAATACCAAAACCAGACAAAGACATTACAAAAAAAGAAAATTATAGAACAATATCTCTGATGAACATAGATACAAAAATCCTCAACAAAATATTAACAAACCAAATTCAAAAATACATCAAAAGGATCATCCATCACAACCAAGTGGGGTTTATTCCAGGGATGCATGGATGGTACAATTATCATAACTCAATCAATGTGATGCACCACATTAAACAAAAAGGATAAAAACCATATGATCATCTCAATAGATGCTGAAAAAGCATTTGAGAAAATTAAAACATTCATTCATAATAAAATGTCATGATAAAAAAAAAGAAGCAAATAAATGAAGTCTATCCTGTGCTCATTGATAAGGCGAATTAATATTCTCAAAATGGCCATCTTGCCCAAGCAATTTACAGATTCAGTGAAATCCCTACCAGAATACCAGTGTCATTTCTGAATGACCTAGAGCAAATAATCCTAAAATTCTTATGGAACACAAAAGATCCTAAATAGCCAAAGCAATCTTGAGAAAGAGGAACAAAGCTGGGGGTATTACTCTCTCTGACTTCAGGCTATATTGCAAAGCTATGGTGTCCAAACAGTATGGTACTGGCACAAGAACAGACCCATTGATCAAATGGAACAGAATAGAGAGCCCAGATATAAACCCATACATATATGGTAAATTAATATATGACAAAGGAGCCATGAATCTACAATGTGGAAAAGACAGTCTCTTCAATAACTGGTGTTGGAGAAACTGCAGAACTACATGCAAGAGAATAAAACTGGATTACTATCTAATGCCATATACAAAAGTAAACTAGAAATGGATTAGAGACCTGTATGTAAGACATGAAACCATAAAACTCCTAATAGAAAACATAGGCAAAAATCTCTTGAACATAAGAATGAGTAATTTTTTTTCTCTATATGTCTCTCTGGGCAAGGGAAACAAAAGCAAAGATGAACAATTGGGATTACATCAAATGAAAAAGCTTCTGTATGGCAAAGGATACCATCAACAGAACAAAAAGACAACCTTCTATATGGGAGAATATATTCATAAGTGATTTATCTGACAAGGGGTTAACATCCAAAGTATATAAAGAACTCATATGCCTCAATACCAAACAAACTGATTAAAATATGAGCAGAGGACCTGGAAAAATATTCCAAAGAAGAAATACATATGGCCAACAGGCCCATGAAAAGATGCTCCCCATCACTAAACATTAGGAAAATGCAAACCAAAACCATAATGAGATATCACTTCACACCACTCAGAAATGGTCACTGTCCAAAAGACTAGACATAATAAGTGTTACCAAGGATGTGAAAAAAGGGAACCCCCCTACATTGTTGGTAGGAATGTCAATTGGTGTAGCCACTGTGAAAAGAAGTATGGAGGTTCCTTAAAAAATTAGAAATAGAAATTTTTTCTATTTCAGTAACTGTCCTTCTGTGAATTTACCCAAAGAAAACAAAATCTCTGATTCAAAAACAATGTGCACCCCTATGTTTATTGCTGCATTATTTACAGTGGCCAAAATGTGGAACCAAGCATAGTGTCCACGTACAGATGAATGGATAAAGAGGAGGTTGTATATATACACAATGGAATACTATTCAGCTATAAAAACAAAGAAATACTGTCTTTTGTGACAACATGGATGGACCTAGAAGATATCATGATAACTGAAAGAAGCCAGGCAGAGAGAGGAGATTAAAGATGGCAGCATGAGAGGTGAGACAGAGGCTTCCTCCTAAAACCACATATAATACGAAAATATAACTGATACAACTACTCCTGAAAGAGCAACAGGAAAAAGGACTGTGCCAAACTGCATACACCTGGAGACAAGAGGTGACCTCACAGAACAGGGTGGGGAGCTTTCACGATCTTCAGGTGCTCCAACTCCCTGGCTGTCTATACAGCTCCAAGAACCCCTTCTGTGATAAGCAGCCTACTGCACCTTTCTCCTGGCCAGCTCCACCTGGCTCTCAAACAAGCAAACCCTACCCTGGCATTAGGCCAGCCAGAGGGAAGATCTGTCTACAGCACCTACAAACGCAAAGCATAGAGGCTTATACCTGTGTGCTCGGCCCACTGGTTCAGGCAATTGAGACAGGTATAGCAGCTGTGAAGCAGGAAACAGCTCTTTCCTCCTCCCAGGCACCAATACCACTCCCCTGTGACCCCCGACATTGCTTCAGGGGCTGAGCACGTCCAAAGAGTAGAGCTTCTGGGCACTAGAGGGCACCATATGCAAATATGAAAAGCCAAAGGAACCTGGTTCAGAGTAAAATTATTAATACAACTCCTGAGAAACATTTAAATGATATCGACCTCATGATTCTCCCTGAAAGGGAGTTCAAAGTAAAAGTCATTATCATGCTCATGGAGGTATGGAAAGATACTCAAGAACTCAGGAATGAACTCCTGTCAGAGATCCAGTCATTGAAGAGCACAATGGATGGTATTAAAAGCAGATTGGATGTGGTGGAGGAGACGATAAATGAAATAGAAACTATAGAAGAGGAATACAAAGAAGCTGATGCACAGAGAGAAAAAAGAATCTCTAAGAATGAAAGAATATTGAGAGAACTGTGTGACCAATCCAAATGGAACAATATTCGCATTATAGGGGTACCAAAAGAAGAAGAGAGAAAAAGGGATAGAAAGTGTCTTTGAGGAGGTAATAGCTGAATATTTTCCCAATCTGGATGAGGAGTTAGTCTCTCAGACCATGGAGTTGCACAGATCTCCCAACACAAGGGACCCAAGGAAGACAACACCAAGACATATAGTACTTAAAATGGCAAATATCAAGGATAAGGACAGACTATTAAAAACAGCCAGAGAGAGAAATAAGATTATATACAAAGGAAAGCCCATCAGGCTATCATCAGACTTCTCAACTGAAACCTTACAGACAGGAAGGGAGTGGCATGATGTATTTAATGCAATGAAGCAGAAGGGACTTGAACAAAGATTACTTTATCCAGCAAGATTATTATTTAAATTTGAAGGAGGGATTAAACAATTCCCAGATAAGCAAAAACTGAGAGAATTTACCTCCCACAAATCATCTCTGCAGTGTATTTTGGAGGGACTGCTATAACCTGTCACCAGAGATAATAAAACCATAGTAAAGAAAGTAGAACAGCTAATTCCAAACAAATGCAAAATTAAATTAACTATACCCAAAGTCAATCAAGGGATAGACAAATAGTACAGAATATGATACCTAATATATAAAGAATGGAGGAGGAATGAAAAGGAAGAGAAAAAAAAAGAAAAAAGAACCTTCAGACTGTGTTTGTAATAGCATATTGAGTTAAGTTAGACTCTTAGATAGTAAGGAAGTTAACCTTGAACCTTTGATAACCATGAATCTAAAGCCTGCAATACCAATAAGTACATACCTATCCATAATTACCCTAAATGTAAATGGACTGAATGCACCAATCAAAAGACATAGAGTCACTGAATGGATAAAAAAACAAGACCCATCTATATGCTGCCTACAAGAGACACACTTTAAACCCAAAGACATACACAGACTAAAAGTGAAGGGATGGAAAAAGACATTTCATGCAACTAATGGGGAAAAAAAGTAGGAGTTGTAGTACTTGTATCAGACAAAATTGACTTCGAAACAAAGAAAGTCACAAGAGACAAAGAAGGACATTATATAATGATAAAAGAGTCAATCCAAGAAAAAGATATAACCATTATAAATTTCTATGCATCCAACACAGGATCACCTACATATGTGAAACAAATACTAACAGAATTAAAAGGAGAAATAAAATGCAATGCATTAATTCTAGGAAACTTCAACACTCCACTAACTCTGAAGGACAGATCAACCAGACAGAAAATAAGTAAGGAGACAGAGGCACTGGACAACACAATAGAACAGATGGACCTAACAGACATCTAAAGAACTCTATACACAAGAGCAGCAGAATACACATTTTCAAGTAAAGATGGAAAAATTCCAAGAATAGATCATATGCTAGGCCACAAAAAGAGCCTCAGGAAATTCAAAAAGATTGAAATTGTACCAACCAGTTTCTCAGACCACAAAGGTATGAAACTAGAAATAAATTACGCAAAGAAAATGAAAAATCCCCCAAACACATGGAGGCTTCACAACATGCTACTAAATAACCAGTGGATCAATTACCAAATAAAAAAAGAGATCAAGCAATATATGGAGACAAATGAAAACAATAATTCAACACCACAAAACCTGTGGGATGCAGTGAAGGCCATGCTAAGAGGAAAGTATATTGCAATACAGGCCTACCTCGGGAAAGAACAATCCCATATGAACACTCTAAACTCACAATTAATGAAACTAGAAAAAGAAGAACAAATGAGACCCAAAGTAAGTAGAAGGATGGACATAATAAAGATTACAGCAGAAAGAAATAAAATCGAGAAGAATAAAACAATAGAATCAACAAAAGCAAGACCTGGTTCTTCAAGAAAATAAACAAAATAGATAAACCCCTAGCTAGACTTATCAAGAAAAAAAGAGAGTCTACACACATAAACAGAATCAGAAACAAGAAAGGAAATAGCACTACGGACACCACAGAAATACAAAAAACTATTAGAGAATACTATGAAAAATTATATGCTAACAAACCGAATAACCTAGAAGAAATGGACAACTTTCTAGAAAAATACAACCTTCCAAGGCAGACCCAGAAAGAAACAGAAAACCTGAACAGACCAATTACCAGCAGCAAAATTGAACTGGTAATCAAAAACCTACATAAGAACAAAACCCCTATACCAGATAGCTTCACTGCTGAATTTTATTAAACATTTAGTGAAGACCTAATACCCATTCTCCTTAAAGTTTTCAAAGGAGTAGAAGAAGAGGGAATACTTCCAAACTCATTCTATGAGGCCAGCATCACTCTAATAGCAAAAACAGGCAAAGACATCACAAAAAAGAAAATTATAGACCAATATCCCTGAGAACATAGATGCAGAAATACTCAACAAAATATTAGCAAACCGAATTCAAAAATATATCAAAAAGATCATCCATCATAATCAAGTGGGATTCATCCCAAGGATGGAAGGATGGTACAACATTCGAAAATCCATCAACATCATCCACTACATCAATAAAAAGAACAAAAACTTAATGATCATCTCCATAGATGCTGACAAAGCATTTGACAAAATTCAACATCCATTCATGATAAAAACTCTCAACAAAATGGGTATAGAGGGCAAGTACCTCAACATAATAAAGGCCATATAAGACAAACCCACAGCCAACATCATACTTAACAGTGAGAAGCTGAAAGCTTTTCCTTTAAGTTCGGGAAAAAGACAAGGATTCCCACTCTCCCCACTTCTATCCAACATAGTACTGGAGTTCCTAGCCATGGAAATCAGACAACACAAAGAAATAAAAGGCATCCAGATTGGTAAGGAAGAAGTTAAACTGTCCCTGTTTGCAGATGACATGATACTGTATATAAAAAACCCTAAAGAATCCATTCCAAAACTACTACATCTAATATCTGAATTCAGCAAAGGTGCAGGATACAAAATTAATATGAAGAAATCTGTGGCATTCCTATACACTAAAAATGACCTAGCAGAGAGAGAAATCAGGAAAACAATTTCATTCACAGTTGCATCAAAAAGAATAAAATACTTAGGAATAAACCTAAGAAAGGAAGTGAAAGGCATATACTCTGAAAACTATAAGACACTCATGAGAGAAATTAAAGAAGATACAAATGAATGGAAACACATCCCTTGCTCATGGACAGGAAGAATTAATATTGTCAAAATGGCTACCCTGCCTAAAGCAGTCTACAGATTAAATGCAATTCCTCTCAAAATACTAACAGCATTCTTCAACAAACTAGAGAATGTAATTCAAAATTTCATATGGAAACACAAAAGACCCCAAATAGCCAAAGCAATCCTGAGAAGAAAGAATAAAGCTGGGGGGGATTATGCTCCCCAACTTCAAGCTCTACTACAAAGCCACAGTAATCAAGACAATTTGGTACTGGCACAAGAACAGACCCTTAGACCAATGGAACAGACTAGAGAGCCCAGATATAAACCCAGCCATATATGGTCAATTAATATATGATAAAGGAGCCATGGACATACAGTGGGGAAATGACAGCCTCTTCAACAGCTGGTGTTGGCAAAACTGGGCAGCTACATGCAAGAGAATGAAACTGGATTATTGTTTAAGCCCATACCCAAAATTAAACTTGAAATGGATCAAAGACCTGAATGTACAAATACCTGAATGTAAGTCATGAAACCATAAAACTCTTAGAAGACAACATAGGCAAAAATCTCCTGAATATAAGCATGAGCAACTTCTTCCTGAACGCATCTTCTCGAGCGTGGGAAACAAAAGCAAAAATGAACTCATGGGACTACATCAAACTAAAAAAGGGTCTGTATGGCAAAGGACACCATAAACAGAACAAAAAGGCATCCTACAGTATATATATATACAAATATATACAGAATATATTTGTAAATGACATATCTGACAAGGGGTTAACACCCAAAATATATAAAGAATATACACGCCTCAACACCCAAAAAGCAAATAACCCGATTAAAAAATGGGCAGAGGATATGAAAGACAGTTCTCCAAAGAAGAAATTTAGATGGCCAACAGATACATGAAAATATGCTCTACATCACTAATGACCAGGGAAATGCCAATTAAAACCACAATGAGATATCACCTCACACCAGTAAGGATGGCCAGCATCCAAAAGACTAAGAACAACAAATGCTGGTGAGGATGCGGAGAAAGGGGAACCCTCCTACACTGCCCATGAGAATGTAAGCTAGTTCAACCATTGTAGAAAGCAATATGGAGATACCTCAAAAAACTAAAAATGGAAATACCATTTGACCAGGGAATCCCACTCCTTGGAATTTACCCAAAGAATACAACTTCTCAGATTCAAAAAGACATATGCACCCCTGTGTTTATTGCAGCACTTTTTACAATAGCCAAGATATGGAAGCAACCTAAGTGTCCATCAGTTGCTGAATGAATGAAGAAGAGGTGGTATATATACACAATGGAATACTATTCAGCCATAAGAAAGAAACAGATCCTACCATTTGCAACAACATGGATGGAGCTAGAGGGTATTATGCTCAGTGAAATAAGCCAGGCAGAGAAAGACAAGTGCCAAATGATTTCCCTCATTTGTGGAGTATAACAACGAAGCAAAACTGAAGGAACAAAATAGCAGCAGACTCTGAAACTCCAAGAAGGAACTAGTGGTTACCAAAGGGGAGGGTGGGTGGGGAGGTTGGGAGAAGGGGATTGAGGGGTATTATGTTTAGTACACGTGGTGTGGGGGTTCACAGGGAAAACAGTGGCACAGAGAAGGCAAATAGTGAATCTGTGGCATTTTACTACACTGAAGGACAGTGACTGCGGTGGGGTATGGGTGGGGACTTGATAATATGGGTAAATATAGTGAGCACATTGTTTTTGCATGTGAAACCTTCATAAGAGTGTGTATCAATAATACCTTAATAAAAAAAAAAGAAGCCAGGCAGAGAAATACAAATACCATATGATTTCACTTACATGTGGAGTCTAAAAACAAAAAAAAGCAACAACAAAATAAATAAAATAGCAGTAAACTCATAGACATTGAGAGGTGACTGGTGGTTATTATAGGGGAGGGTTTGGGATAGATGGGTGGGGAGGGTGACTTGGATAAAGGGGCACAGAAATCTCAATCATAATGTAAGTTTTTCATGGGAATGGAGGTACAGCATGGAGAATATAGTCAGTGGTTCTGTATCATCTTTCTGTGTTGACAGTAACTGCAGTAGTTGGGGTGAGGATTTATAATGTGGGTAACTATTGAACCATTGTGTTGTAAACTTGGAACCAATATAACACTGTGTATTAACTATACACTTCAATAAAAATATATGAAAATTATTATTCACAAAATGTTTACTAATTGCATACTTTGTGCAGTTTTTGAGATAGGTGATGGAAAGAATTTTTTAAATCTAATTCACTTTCATTTTATAAGGATGACATATTCAAAGATTTTTTTGACATGCTCCCTATAACAACAACAATAAAGTTGTTTTTTGACATTAATGATATTATTCAGCCATATTTAGATTCTCAAAATCCCCACTGGACCTCAAATTCTTAGACCAATTATTTTGCCTTTCTTTCACATGGTGTGGTGTGATAGGAGGTTCTGTGTATGTCAAAGTCTTGCTCTATTCAGTGTTGCAGAATGATTTCCTCAGTACAGCAAACTCACTGAGAACATATTTGTGATGTGGTCAAATTCCTGTCAGCACAGTGTTCACCTTTCACTGATTGTCCAACTTTAGCCTTGTTTCGAGAGATGGGCAGAAATGGATGTCTATATAAACTTCCTGGAAATATAACATTAACTATCATTGTTCAAAATGAGTCAGTTTCAGCTTTCTAAAATTCAAGTTGCTATTTCTGTTGGAGACTCTCTTTTTTTGTCTGACCAGATACCTGTGTCCACACACATCACTTTTCTGTGGGGCTCTTTTGAAGCACTGAGCAATTCCGTTTGGCATTCTAGCCTGAGAAACACACCAGATGGAGTGACCTGTTTTAAGCTTGGTGGAAGGAAACAGTGATGTGGACCTGATCAAAAGATACACCAAATGTTAAGAGTCATATTTCCAAGTAGGGTGACATTATTTATTCTTTGAAATAATGACACGTTAATGTTATGGGTGCCATTCAACAGAATTAATACAAAAACTTAAAATGTCATCATCATGATATTTTAGATGTAATACAAGTACTTCTGAGATTCTCATGTTTAGTTTCCTAGGCACACTCTAGTTAATTGTGCAGTTACACTAAATTAACCTTTTTATGCATTTCACTGAAACTTCGTTATATGACCACAATAAAACAGAACTCAAAATAATGCTCTGCACTTGCACTTCATCAAAGAGATGTTCCCTGAATAGAATAACTGATATAACAAAGTAATTTCATCTGCAGTATTAGAAAGTCAGTGAGATTCAAAAGTAAGCATAGTTGACTAGGATCAGAAGTGCTCTAGCTCTTACTAAATTTATGTTGTGAAACAGTTCTCTTACGCCTGCCTCCGTTTTCATCAAGAGTATTACCTGCTCAAGGAATTCTGAGTATCAAAAGACAGTTTATGTTTTGACTTATAAACTGTGCAGTACATCAAATATACATTACTGCCATTCTTATTTTCACAAATAATTTTTGTTGCATAGATTGTGAGGAAAGGTTTCAATGAATCTTGGACTTATTTTTCAAGAGAAGTTACTAAAGTCGAAAATGAGCAAACACTTATATCATAAATTCATTATATCCTGAATGTTACTAGTCATTTTATTTTCTTGCATAATATTAGCTTCCTATCCATTGATATAGGAAAAGCGTGGTTTAGTTTTAGAAAATGATGGGGTAGAGAGGAAACTATCTTGGACTTTGCTTCTCTTGTTTTTAACACTATACAGTTTATTAAAAAAACAACAACAGTGATTCATTCAGCATTACACAGCAATAATTAGCAATATTAAGTAGACTCTGAACTAGTTACACTTATCTTTCTCTCTTTTGATAAAATGGGAAGATTCCTTGAGCTGGAGCTATATCCAGGTTTGAACATGAACTTCATTATCTTCACTTATAAAATAGGGCATTTGTGAGATTGTCTACACACACATACACACACACACAGTCATATCATATATAATTACTAATTATTTAAAAATTTAGGAAACACATATGTAAATGTAGAATTATATAAAGTACCACTCAGAAAGTTAAACCAAAATGTTTATTGGATCAAAATTTTGGAGAAGCCAGTTAGTAATGGCCTGGGTATTGAGTTTAATCTCCAGAATCTAACAGTAGTAGTTGAAATACTTGAATTTGATGTCCAGATTTCCCTTTTTTGCCTTTTCTTCGCATATGTACCTCTGCCTCTTGACCACCCCTTACATGATCATGGTTCAAGGGTTCGAATCCTTTTTAACTGTTCATTCACTCTACATAGTGTCTGTAGGTGGGATGTTTAAAACTGTTATGTTCAGTGATTTCTCTACTTTCAGAGCAGTGTAACCCAAGTGTTTAATACCTCTTTGAGAGATTAAAAGCACATTAATACGTGTAGCATAAATGAACCATTATCCTTCCTTTCCAAATTTTTTTCTTTATGTAATCATATCTTTATAGATTAATCCAATATAGTGATATTTAACCTGGTGTTTTGGTTAGATTCATGGTACTCATGAGCTAGTAAGAATTCCTTATAATCATAAGGCAGGGTTTAATCAACATTATTAAAGAAGTCTGTAACCCCCAAAATGTTCAGAACAGAAAGATGGAGCAATTCTACTCTAATTCATCTTATAAAATTCCTATATTCTACCAGTCATACACACATACAGATCAATACCTGAATCCTCTGGTATATTCCCATTATCAAAGTCTTAATTGAAACTATCAGTACTTCTCATTTGAATTATTGCAGATGTTTTCTTACCAGTGTCTACTTTTCACTCCTCTAAACATCCTCTATGCTGCTACTGAAATACCCTGTCTTAATTTCATATTTGGCTGTGTCATTTCTCTATTCAATATCATCAGTAGGCCTCCTTTAGCTTTCTGAGAGGATTAAACAATCAATCTCTCCAAGTTCTGAGATTTCCTCCTTTCATTCACATTGTCAATGTAGAATCATTGCTCTAAGGAGATGCAGATACTAAGTGGAGTGCATATTTTTCAGGTGAGGTATATTGGGCAAAAAAGAAAAGGTGTTGTTACTTATATTATCGGCCTCTGCCTACCACCTAGCTTTTTTTCTCACCATTCAGATTTATGCCTTCTTTCACCCAGTTGCATTGAACTTAGTGAAGTTATTCAAATTGACCATATTTTTTCACTGCCTTTCAATGTGTTTTTACCTCTGGGCATGTTCTTCCCTACATTATTTATCTACCTAACTCCTAATAGTTCTTTAAATTTCAGCTTACGTTTTACTTCCCTCTCTTGTTCTCAAAATTATTTAGGTGCCCACTTAAGTGCTCCAAGAGTATTCTATGCACAGTTGTACCACAGCATTTATTACTGTGTTGTGATCGTGAATTAATATTCTTTGTCCCTCAACAGACTGTAAGCTGAACATAACAGAGACCTTTTAAATATGCAGTAATGTTAGCACTCAATACATTCTTGTTGAATGAATGAATGAATTTTTGTTTTATTATCCATTGGCTATGTGACCTTGGGTAAAAAATAACCTAAATTTTCTCACACTCAGTGTTGTGTTATCTTTCTCAACGCTATTTTTCTTATTAGTCATATAGGAATAACGTAAGATTTAAAGAGCTATTTTAAAACAAACTAGATGATGGCAATATATTATGAGTTGTGTCACACCATTTCTTTTTAATAATGTTCTAGGATTTACAAGTGATTTTTACTACAAATTAGAGTAGACCGAAGATAATCACTTGATATTATCACTCCTGCTTGTTCACATATCATTAGTAGGAGGGTGGAGGTAGTTAAATGCTAGATGGCCCTGGAATGGGCCCCAGAATGCACCACCTAGAACTTCAGCCATCTCATGCATCATGGCAGGGGAAAAATGGTAACTGTTTATCTGCCATGTGATTGTGCTTCTTAAAAGTGAGTTATTTCCCTCTTATCCCTCCCTTCCCGCCCTTCTTCCCCAGTCCCTTTCCCTTTGGTAACTATTAGTCCGTTCTTGGGTTCTGTGAGTCTGCTGCTGTTTTGTTCCTTCAGTTTTTTTGTTTGTTTGTTTGTTTTGTTCTTTGTTCTTATACTCCACATATGAGTGAGATCATTTGATACTTGTCTTTTTCGGCCTGGCTTATTTCACTGAGCATAATACCCTCCAGCTCCATCCATGTTGTTGCAAATGGTAGGATTTGTTTTTTTCTTATGGCTGA